>CM024336.1:23517406-24117406 GCA_014170255.2 Drosophila triauraria
ACAACTATTTTTGGTCAACATTTTTTTTTTTTATAATTATCTTTTTCTATATAACCATCCATATCATTTTTGGCACATATTTGCCAATTAAAAATATTATCTGTGTGCACTCCATTTGCCAATTACAACTCACTTTTCGTGAATGTAATGCCCACATATTGTTTTCTTAATATTACAATGTTGATTTAACAAGAAATGTTGGGCAAACAAAAATGAAGATAAAAATGTCTCGTTACAACCACAAATTCAAAAATAAAAAATTCTTGGAAAAACATAATTTTCTGCGGCACTCACATTAGTCACATGTCCCCAGCCTGTAGGCTTAAAGTCGTCCTTTAGGTACGGATCCTTGGGATACGTGTCGACGGGAGTGCGAATGCCATGCCTGAACACTATGTGCACCAATTCCAGGGTGGAATGCGTGGTATTGGGACTGGTCTTGTAGCACTTCGATCTGGCCGCGTCGTTCCAGGGAAGCTCCTTTGAGGAGGCACCACTATTAAGGACACCGATCACAATCACAACTCCCAGAAGGGCAGCTCCCAAGCCAAACATCGTGAGTATTTGCTTACGCGTCCAGCGTCCGAATATCATTTTGAGACCGGATCACCTTTTATACACCTTTCGAAACGAAACCGGAAGAAGAATACCGAACCAATATTCAGAGTTCCCAAAAACGAGATGAATATGCTTTTTTTCGCTTTTGTCGCTTTATTTATTTGGTTGTTTTCACTTTTAATTGCACATCGATTCGTGACGATTTTTAAGGAATCAAACTTCGGATTTTCGAGTGAGCTGCGAGGCGCGTGCAACTCACAGCGCGTCTGGGGCTAAAATAAAGCGTTGACAGCTTGATACGGAGAACTTAAAAGAGAGATAAATCAACGCTCGTCTATTCGGCTATTGTTGCGTCAGGTGTCGTTGTTGTTATTACGGATTTCGCTGACCACTTTCCACCGAACTCGACTGCGAGCTGGGTTTCAAAGCCAGGCTTGCCAAGCTGAAACAAAGCGAGAAAAACCAACTAATTGGGCGTTTCTCATTGAACCAGGCAATTACGTATACGCGACGTACGAGTATTTGCGGAACGCCGCTTTTTGGTAACAAGCAACAGTGCCACCAACCCCTTTTGGTCTATTTTTAGCCTTGAAACGCCCTATGGCTGGCCGGTTTGAAATTCCTTTGGCCGTTCGCACAGTTATTATCCGATGTTGGTTTGATTTAGTTCCAGGCTATTATTATAAGTATTTTGGTACTCTTGGAACACTTGCTGATGCTTGCACAGATTAAAATTGAAATACATGTCGGCCAGAGTTTATAGGATTGATATTTATTAAAATAACATTTGTCTTGCTCAACGCTTTACTATTTGTATATACATTTTGCTTCATTCTTTAACTCATAACAGGATGTCTTCAAATCTTAAAAACTTCAGAAGTTTTCAGTTGATGTTTTTTCAGGGAAATTTTAATAGACACCTTAATATTGAGTAATGTACATGTTGGATGCTTATATTAGTATTTAACAAAATATTCCTGAAGTGTAAGAACGTGTACCTACAATTATAGGTGAAAATTGATTTATAAATACGTTGCTCCGTTGAACACATCCTAATATAATCCTGTCTTGTGAGACTTCGCCTGAAAATTTAAAAATTAAAATTAATTAAGTCCATTTAAGCAAACTTTTTAAATTTGTTTAACAATTTAATTTTTAACAAGAAAGTTTATATACCCTTGCAGCCTGCATTTGGAACATTGAAAATCGATCCATTCTGGTAATGTTAAAAACATATCACATTTAGTAAATTTTCTAAGTTTTACATTTAAACATACATGTAGAATTTTACATTTTCATATAAATCGACCGATCCCTTCTATGGCAGCTATATGATATAGTTTTCCGATCTTAGTGAAATTAAAACCGTAATTCTAGAATTATAAAATTATATCTTACAATTTACAGAAATTCGTTGAAAAACAGAGAAGTTATAATTTTTGTTTAATTAATTTTCCGATCATTCTTATGGCAGCTATAAGATATAGTGGTCCGATTCCGTTCCGGCATATATAGTAACTGCAATAGAAAGAAGACTATCTGCAAAGTTTCATTCAGATAGCTTAAAAACTGAGAGACTAGTTAGTGTAGGACAGACGGACATGGCTAGGTCGATTTGACTGGTGATGCTGATCAAGATCTGGACAAAATAATAATACCCTGCAAGGGTATAATAATCAGAAAGGGGTGTGTTCTTTAAGGGACTGACATAACACCATTTGAACTGAGCTAGGTTAGTAATCAAAAGGGGTAGTGGTGTGTTTGCAAAACTATAATATATATTATGTAATTCCCCTCATGGACTTCCAGCTCATAAAATTCCCAATAAACATTTATTCTGACAACTATTTGTTTCCCCTTAATCATACTTATTTCCCAAAAATATCTCGAAAGTACACTTCTCTACTTCGGAATGATCTGAGGAGACAACATGTAGTAAAAACGTTATATTTGTGCACTAATTATTGCCTTGTTTTCTCTTATTGACACTGCGTCTGCTGGGAGATAATATTTTAGTTGTCTATCCGCAAATTCGTCTTGTTTAAACAAGTGGCTGGGGCTGATTTGTATTATTTCAACGACTGTCAGAACTGGGCAAATAAAGAGACAGCAACGGTCTGTGCTTCCCCCAGAAGAACTCTATCTCTCGGTCGCTTGTTTATTTCATATTCGTTTGGTGTCACATTCGTTTTTATTTTGTTTGCCGGAGAGCTAATTAACTGGACCAGACCGACTAAGTTCGTTGTCGCGGCTTTGCACTGCGGCTAATTGTTGTCTAAAATGTATTTAATCGCTAATTAATGACAGCGTCGAGTACTAACCGTTAACCGTGTCTTTGCCAGCTTCCGAGCAGTGCAATTACCGGCCGAAAATAAAAATAAAAGCAAACAAAAAGTTCGCTGCGTGCTTAGTACTCTAGAATTTTGTGATTGCCTGTGACTCTTGTCTGTGTGTCTTGAACTTTCGTCTAGTTTTAGTTCAACTAAAATCAGAATCAATATAATTTATAAACACACGGCATGGAATAATGGCATCTGTGAACGAGAGCAACGCAATTGGCATTTGAATTGCATCAGCTAAAAAAGCGATTAACATTTTTACAGTTGAACAGTGAAAATAACAACCTTGCTAGCGTACTGGAAAAGTTGAGATAAAGTGAATTTGGATTAATTCCACTGTAAGACAATTTAAGGAATCAATAGAATTGTAGCTCCGTAATAGCTATAATAAAAATATTCGTCATAGGTAGTTCCGATTAATATTTCCTAGAAAGCGTAAGTTTCTTATCAACTAGTTGATTATTTTACTGGAACAAATACCGAATATATGAGTACGCATTCTCCGCAATTTCAACATAAATAAAATATTTAAAACTTATATTTTTCTAATCTTTGCTTACAGTCGAGGGACGCCTCTGCAAGATAGTCTTGACCTTCAGAAGCTAATAGAAATCTAATTTTTGTTTTTCTTAAAGTTTAATTCTAAAAAATTATACTTTATAACTGCTTTAATATGCACTTAGAGATAAATAAGATAAAGTTACGTATACTTTTGTTCTGGTTAACACCAGGGTCGATCTAGTCATGTGGGCTTTCCCATAATTAAATTCTGATTCGCCCGTCAATACTGGAACTATCTAGTTGAAAGTGTAGCTGACCACTATTTATTATATCAACCATTGGAATAATCATCGTAAGTCTATTGACTTGAAAATTTAAATTCATAGCTTTGAAATAGCAGTTTACTTTTTATTGATTTTACATAAATAGTTCAAGACTCGAAAAATGATCGCTTTGCACGAATTTTGCATTAAATTCGGACTACTGTACCTTTCAATTGCTTAAACTGGAAATATATCATTCAAACTACACTTATCACATTAATCTACAATAAACAAATACTTTTATTTGAAAATTTGAACAATTTCCTACAAATTTAAATTTCAAATACAAATAGAAAAATCTGATAACCTTTGCTGATAACTCATTATTTTGGAAGTTGTTATTAACCTTTTTGGTGTTAAATCATTTCTCTAGAATATTATTTGCTAAAAAATATTAAAACTGATTTCATAAAACATTTTATTTAATTGATACTGTGTTTCCGAAAAATAAACTTCAGATTGGCTAATTGAACAGATAGCTATAGTCTGTACTGATTATTCATGAGTAGTGGAATATTTTTATACCCGGTACCCATAGGGTACAAGGGTATTATAAGTTAGTGCCAACCGAGAATGTATGTAACAGGCAGAAGGAGAACTCTCCGACCCTATAAAGTATATATATTCTTGATCAGCGTCACTAGCCGAGTCGATCTAGCCATGTCCGTCTGTCCGTCTGTCCGTCTGTCCGTCTGTCCGTCTGTCCGTCTGTCCGTCTGTCTGTCCGTGTGAAACAACAGATCTCAGAGACTATAAGAGCTAGAGTTACCAAATTTGGTGACAACATTGGAATCTGTTGCACGCAGATCAAGTTTGTTTTAAAATTTGGCCACGCCCACTTCCGCCCCGAAAATGAAAAAAAACGGTATATAACCATATGCAGGATTTTCGACGTAAAGTAAATAGATAGACTTAATAAGTAGGCAATCGTGGACGAGTTCTGAAAATTTGAGTAAAATCGGATGATAAACATAGAAGTTATTAAACAATAAAGTTTCTGAGAGAGAGAGAGCGCGTGTTGCTCAAAATGTTCCTACCAACATTTGTTTTGTTGGGTGTTGCTCAGCAACATTTGTCGCTTTGAGAGTTGCCCAACATGTTCCTAGCAACATTTGTCTCTTTTGAGTGTTGCTCAACATGTTTCTAGCAATATTTGTCTTCATTCGTCAAAAAATTGTTTTTTTTCCCATGTTCATGTGCAGTTTAATTTCACCCACAATGCATTGGGTACCGGGTATCTTACAGTCGGTCACACTCGACTGTAGCTTTCCCACTTGTTTTATATTTCCGGCGACCCTTTTAGCTTTTACACACACGTGCTTCACATTTGGAATTTATATTCAGATCGCTGAATGGCCCTCCTAAGCCTATTTGCTAATGACTTTCACTGAAATTTATGGACACTGCGCCACTGCTGAGCCAAAACAAAACTATGCGGATCCGAAGCCTGAGCAGGAGGAATGGACTTGCAGAGGACTAAGAGGTGGGAGCCGGGAGGTACATGTGCTAAGTTGGCCATAAAACGTGCATTAGACAAACAGCAAAAATGGGAAAACGTTTTCGACTCAAAAGCGTCTTCAGGCGCACGGATCCATCCGAACACACACAGCCGGCATTAATATTTATCAGACCCGGAATTACGATTACCGACAGCACAGACAAACTATCGACAAGCGACGGCGGGGATAATGAAGCGGAGTGGTCAGAGGACCGGGGGGAAATCTAGGAAATTCCGCCAAATTGCCGGACAAAACGCTGCCGCGAAGCTGGCCAAAATTTATTGATTCCGACGCATTGAAAATAGTTCTCTGTGGAGCAATTTCAAAGATTTGTACGACAAATTTTTCCTCCACTCCTCACGCCAATGTTTTCGGTGGTTTTTTTTACATTTTCGCTGAAATGGCTGAAAATTTCTAACTGACGGGCATAAAAATTCGACACATTCAGAAACTGGGCCCCGAAAAGGGGGCGTGGCAGGGTCTATTCAATGAGACAAAGAGCGCCGGACCCGGGATGCGTCCGGGGATTACGTCTGGACCGCGTTTTTTGGCAGCGATTTTGAGGGGACGATGGGTCAATGGGGGGCGAAAAAGAGTGTGGAGGGGGAGAAAATCGGAAAAGGCGGGAAAAATTGGCGAAAAATCAGGGACCGGGCTGTGGTCCCTATGTTGTCGCCTAAACGATAAAGCAATGACAAAAGTCAGCAGCGATTAAAGTTCAATTGGTGTGACCTGCCAATTGGCATCAAGGAAAAGATTTTCAATGGTAGCCAACTCGCGAAAATGTTGGGTTGTGGGAAAGCGAGTGGGAAGGGCCAAGCAAACGGGTGTGAAAATGAAAATTGTTGCAAGGAAAATGTCTTGACTAAGTAATACAAATTGTTGGTGTTCAATTCTTGTATTTTACATGTCATGTTTATAATTTATAAACACAAGTATTGCAGTATTTAGTGCTTAGTGTTCAGAAAAAGCTTTAACAATAAGACTTGGATAAAATATATTTTGCGTCTAAACTCCAAAAAAAGAATTACATTCCTGATTCTGGTATATGAAAAACAAATAAATAATTAATTGTAAAGCACTTAAAATTAAAGTTAAAACTTAAGTACAACATAAATATTTTCCATGAAGTGCTAGGCATTTTAATTTGGTTTATATCATATCGTTTTCTTATTTTATTTCTTTTTAATTTAACTTTTTGCACTCAATCAAAAGTGGCCCTTTTACTTGCATATATGCAAGTCGAAATTATCCTTTGGCCTGGTAATGTCACAGACACATGTACATACATATAATATGTGCGTTCACTCGCAGGAGCGTTTAATGCCTGGCCTGATTATCGCATATTAATGAGTTTATTTAACTTTTTCGTGGCGATTGATGGCCTAGACGGTGCGTAAAACGGGAAGAGGGGGTTAGGCCTGGTTAAATGCGCTCATCTCATGTGTGGCGGCTGTTTGTGAAGCTTTTCACAGCAAATTACAACAAATTATACACATAATTACGCTTTAATGCCTGGCCTACCCACGCCCCCAGCTCGTTGCTAACGAGGCCCCTGCCATGCCCAGCCACGCCTCCTGTGCGGACTCCACCTCCCACTCCCGCCCGCGCCCACCGGTCCTGTTCTTGTCGTGCAACGCATCAATGCAAAGTAAAATTGTGTGTAAAAAATGTGATAATTAACTTAAGTCCTTTGAGAATTTGCGGGAGCTCCAGGGGAAAGGTTACGCCCTCATGCCCACATTTATATGTAAATGCATGTCTGTATTTCGTCTGTTTGTTTGTGTACGTAAACTCATTGTCAGTTAATTATGTAAAATGTCATATGCGGTCCAAAAAGAAAAACGTTGGCATAAAAGGACCTCGCTTTCACTTCAAAAACACAACACACGAACACCCACGATTACATTACATATCTATGTACACATGCAGATTCGCATTCGTGTGCGGCGACAGGAAGCCTAATTGTGAGGCTGCCGTAGGAGCTTCCTCGGGGTATTATGATTTGTCTGAGGCGTCGAAATGATGACCCATAATTTTCTGTGTTCTTAATTACTTCGTTTTTTGTTGTCATAATTTCTAGCTAGCTAATTTTAAAACTTACTGTCCTTATAGTCTAAGCCTGAGACTTGAGATGAGATTATTTTCTTAATTTTCCCAGACCTAAGTACTTAGGTTTCTATTTTCAATACTTTGTAAAGCATAAAGTTTAAGTTTCAAAAATATATTTTAGAGATATTCTTAGTTTGACAGCTATATAATAGTTCAAAAATGTGCTAAATAAATTATATAAAAATAAAAAGTGTATGCATGGCGCACTATGCGAATTAATACCATTTGACGTTTGTGTTTGAAAATTCCTGTGGCTTCATAAATTTAAATTATGTTTACCCACAGCAACGCCCATTCGCCCGCACATGGCGAGGTGTTTTATAGAAATATTCCCGGCTTCCGAGTCCGTCGGCTTTTCATTTTGGCATTCAAGGCTCGGCAAACCCTTCGACTTTTCTTCATTTGCTTTGTTAATGAGCGTCTCATAATGCATACAATTAAGTACGGCAACAATGGAGGCAATTCTGTGGGTTGCAGGCAGATCCTGTCGGTGGCAATTAGATGTCCTCGTTAGGCAGAGGTTGACTTCCTGTTATCCTGTTGGCCTGTCATGCATGACGGCAGTTCGGATTGGCCTCAAGCCTGATAATCCTTCATAAATAATACATTAAATGCTTGCTTAGCTTCGACCTAAGGCAATTGTTTTTTGCACCTGCAGGATGCTGGTGTTTCCTGAACCCGCCCCCGGAAACCTTAGACCCATTTAATTCAATTTGCATAAAAGTGCTCGGCATTTTATTAACCCACTAAACGTAATTTAGTGCCCAGAGCTGACGCTTCAACTGCCCCCTGATGGAGAGCCTCAGCTCCCAAAGCTCCTTGCTCCTTGCCAATTTCTTGGCCCCTATATCCCAGGAGAGTTCTGCCAGTCTTTCCCCACCAATTATCGAAAGTCCGCCCCCCAAGAGCCGCAGCTTTTGTTGATTCTGCTCATCGACCTTGCGCCTAGTCAAGCGTTAAGTGGGGCATTATTTTTGAAGCCCATCTTTGCAGATTTCTTACCAAAAAAAGAGGAATTTTTCCGTGCCGGAGACATGAGGAAAAAGTGGGAGTGAAATGGGCAGGACCGTGGGGCTGGATAATGGAGCTTACTATAACGATTGGTCAGAAGTTCAACATTTGGTATTGTCGATATTAAAACTCTACGGCTCTATACATTGATTTGCTATTAAAAGATGGAATCCAAATCTTATGAAGACTCAATAAAATTTTTATTAAAATTATACTTAGCATACCCATAAAAAAAAAAATTTTTAATTTACCTTTAAATGTTACAGAATCTTTTATATAAAGCCAATAAAAATTCTTGGAAAATCCAAACCCAGAGCCCTTCTCGTCGCTAAACATTTCCCATTAGCAGAACTTTCCTTTTGTCTTGGGCTAACATCTGTTTGACCCATAATTAAAGCGTTTTTAATGGCCATTAACGATGACCTTCAAGCTGAATCTCTGCCTGACACAGTACATAAATACGTATAATTTTGGGTTAATTACGCAAAATAATTTTTTTTTCTGGGTGCACTGGCAAGGGAGGAGATTTTTGCGGCTGGAGCTGGAAATGGGGATGGAGATGGCAGCGTACCAGCAGGTCCACTTTGACCTGCTTTTGTTATCATAAAATCCCGCCACAGACGCCACCGCCTCATGTGTGTGTATATATCTATGTGGAAAGTTTCGGCACATTAAATGAAATTTAATTCCTGCCGTCATAAGCAGCCAGGACAAGTCAGGACAGCAGCTGGACAGGCCAAAGTACCACGCACCAGGAGCAGGGGAATCGCAAGGGAGCCGAGGTAACCGCCAAAAACTGTAGCCAATGTTTCTGGCGCTGCTTTGGCAAGGCCTTCTTGTGTCATGTCGGTCCATGCAGAGAGAGAAAAAATGCATTCAAAAGTGCTTAGCTTGCCAACCCATTTTTAAGTGCGTTAATAACACGAACAAAGCGTTTAATTGTTGATTAAAAAGGTACATATATGGTACCAAGTGTATTGTATCAAGTGAATCTTCGCTGTTGATGCTTGCCGTCTGTTTATGTGCCCTCTTGAATAACTTTTCTCGGGAACTTCAAGATTTAAAGTAACCGCAACCCATCGCAAGTGCATTCGCAAATCAATTTTACTTAATTTATTAATATTTTATTTATTATTCAATGTATTTTTGAAATCAGCTTGACCAAAACTTAAAGCCCTGAAACTCCTTCGTAAAATAGTTTTTACAAAACAACCTTTCAGCGTACTGAAAATATAGTTCCTATAAAGAATAATCTGGCTAGCTCTGACAAACACTCTACTCTCATACTATTTGGCTTTGAAATGAACTTTTTCATAAAATAAAATCTATCAGAAAGACACACAGATTACCCACATAAATCAGGGATGATAACTAAATATAAAATAAAAGGAAATACATTTAAGTGCATCTTTTAAAAATAGTAGTAACGAATAATAAAGTTATAAAGTTAATACATATCAGCAAAGGTAAGTAAAATTATTTTAACTTTGTTGTGACTAGCTCTTTAATTTATAAATAGGAATACAGCAGCATACCAAATTTTATGAAATAACTATTTTATATAAAAGACTTTTGAGCCCCAGGAGATAGCCACCCTTTTTGTATCAGTATCAATGGCCGACTCATCGGCAACATGGCGAGATGGTTACTTACTTGTATCTACTCTCTTTACTATCTCACGGAGTTTTTTTATCCGTGTACCCGCATCCTTCTACTCCATGTCCATGACCACGCCCTATCCCTTGGTCCAACCCCCACGCCCCTGCGTCGCCCGGTGCTTTGTACGTGTCCTGGGCCTCTGTTTAAATGTTATTTAACGCTGGCCCAGAAGTGTCATGACTGCCTGCCACTGTTGTGTGTGATGCTGCATGTGTGCCAGTGTGTGTGGGCGAGGCAAACTCATAAAATGCCGCACAGTTGTTGCAAAATTTGTGGCCATACTTCGTTGCAAAGTTCCCGCACCGCCTTCCTATTTCCTCAGTTTTAAAGTGGATAACCAGCAAAAAAATACACAAATCCTCTAAAAAAAATCTATAAAGAATTTCATGCTCATCTGACTAAATGGTTTTATAGGTTTTGATATTTGCTCATTTGTTGATCCGGTTCGTTCGTTGAATTTCGTATTAATATTGTATTTGTTGGGGCTGTTGTTTTTGCAATTTATGAGGCGGTCAGTTTCGGTCTGCAGACCCAAATTCCATGCTTCGTTATCCTTTGCCTTTTTTTTTGTATTTTTGTCCGAGCCCAATCATGTAAAGCTTTTTGTGTCTGCGTTGGCAGAAATGCTGCTATTGGATTTGATATGTTAATCATATTTTATGTTTTATATTTTGCGCTTCAACTATTTGATTGCCGACCTCGGCTTTATTAAGATATTTGTCTGCTGCCCAAAAGGGCGTGAAATGCGGAACAGCCTGGTGGTAAGTGGGGGGTTTTAGGACTCGGGTATCCAGGGTGTTTAAAGGCCTTTACGTACAGGTCAATGCATTCATAAAACTCTTTCAAAAGAGGTCACCAATTAGCGTTTATGTGTGCATTAATAATCGTTTTCGTAATGGTAAGAAACAAGCAAATAAAGCGTTGGGAAATATTAAAGTCTATTTTAATTCAATACCATTCAATACCATTTTATTTTAAAGCACAAAGCTTTGGGTACAGGATATTTCATAGCCGAGTACACATGACTATAGCTTACTTACTTATGTAATATGCTAATTTGCTTATTTATTATATATAAATAAATCTGACTATGATTTATCGCAGCAATCATTAAAAAGGGATTTATGATCATTGGCTTTAAAAATCCACAAAAGTATTATAGACTAGCTTCGGTGTCTTACCTTTATATCAATATATTGGTTGAATCTTTTAAAACGCGTAAAACAAAATTAATTCTTAAATTGGTGAAAATTACACGATTTTATTTTTCACGTGTAATAATTTTTGGATGGTTCTTTTCGATTTGTAAATGTTTCAATTTTGTTTATTTTGCTTCATTTGCTTTGCACATTTTAAAAATCCTTATATCCTAATCATTAGGCAGATTTTTAACATCCTTGCACTTAAACATATAACGTCATTGTATAAAACTTCACTTAAATATGTATACACGTTTCTAAAAGTCATTTATAAAAGTTTTATATAAATTAAAGGCGCCATTTTTATTTTTTTATTGATTGTTTATATAATGATTTGAATAGCATTCAATTATCAACAGCTTGCAGATGGCAAAACAATTTATAATATAAAATCCGAATATTGTATAATATTATATAAAGTCCTTCCAGCTAGATGAAGCACATGGCCAATAAACAACATAGACACTCAAATAATAATCCAATTATTTTATTCATATGATAATCAACCACAAAATTTATGGAACCCTCTATAGACATTTTTACGCCCTAATCCTTCGTTTTGATGGCGCTGCCTCTTCGTTCGTAGGACATCTTCAGTTGATATGACATTTAGGCCAGTTTATGGCTGACCTCGATGGCGTTTTGTGAACCTCTTTTTGCTTCGCATCGTCCCACGGGGCATCAGCGCTATATTTCAGCTGCTGCACTATGGGTCCAGCGAGGACATTTGTTGGCCAAAAGTAATAACTTACTCGGTTGATTTTTTATATAAACAGTTTATCATATTTCCGTTCATTTTTGCAATTTTGGATACATGTCAATGCTCTATAAGAGTTAGCAATAGACTTGGATCTACTTAATTTTAAAGGTTGTTTTCCTTAAAATATTATTACATCTAATAGCATTATTTTTCGAATGACTGCAGATTTAGTCGTTTAAAATGAAACCAACATAAAAATTTGTTTATTGCCAAAAATGTACTTAGCTGGATGGAAAGTAACGCAGCTTAAATTAAGCTCTTACGTCTTTAAAAAAATAGGTACTGGCCAAAAAAAGTGGTTGTCGGTCCCATTGTGCGCTGCTTGTTGCTCTCGGTCAGCCTGTTGGTCCGTGCCATAATCGTGCTCATCATCATCAACTTTCTTCATCTCCATCATCATATTCACAACTTAACGTCCACTTTTCCGTCAAACAGGCCGTAAAGTGGCATTTCCGTTGTCGTTTCGCCTCCCCGTTCATTCGTCGGTGGGTTCTCTCGTCCGTATGCCAGTTGCGCCTTTTTGTATGCAGCATAAAATTAAATTATTTGTTGCATAAGCCACGTCCTGAGTTTCCACCCCTTCGAACCGTTTTCCGTTTTCCCCGCCCTTAGAAGTCAACGAGGCATGCAGCAAAGAGCTAAGCCATGAGAAAGTGTGCACTTGGAGCAGGCCAGGCCGCCATGCTGCACTTTTCCACAGGGCCCTGACCACGCCCACTTTGCAACAAGGCGGCAGTGGTGCCGCAATTTCGTAAGCCCGAAACTTTTACAAAGAATTAAAATATTCCATTAATGAAAACAAAAATATTTAAGCAGTGCTTATTATATCAATTATATCAATGAATACTGATACAGATACAATGATTTACAATCATTACGAGAAGCCATAAAGTCTCGACTTACCCCAAACGAAACTTTAAGTTTTAGCACCTCAAAATATCACAAACCATTTTGAATTTAACAAAATATTTATTTATTAATATTTTTAAATCAAATGCACAAGGAAACCTGAATCTAGTACTTAGTTTTCCCGAATTATCATCGAATTAAACTTGAACTACTCAAAGTTCTATGGAATCTTTAGAATATTTAATATTTTTATTACTTAAGAAAATGTAATGCTAACGAAAGTATCATCAACGACAGAAAAGCCCTAATCCTATTTTTTTTAAATAAAATTGATTAATTAAAAATGTCTCCACATCCAGCAATAAAGTATGAAGTCTACGGCAGCACTATGTGTTGGACTTCAGGAGCAGCAGCAGGAGGAGCCTGGGATCGCGAGGTCACATTATTATACTTTGAGCGGCGCCGAAATCAGGCAAAACTTCACTTCGCACCCCAACTTTCGTGGCACTCCTCTCAGTCCTTGCACCCTTCCATTCCCCTCCATCCGCCACATCCCTAACACCCCGCCTGTCATAACAACAGGGCCGAATGGTCGGTGGAAAGCTGAGAACTGAACGCCGCCGAAGGAGGGCAACAGTTTTTCCAGGCTCTGGCTGCTCTTTTCCGCTGCACTCCCCACTTAGCCCGAGAGCCTCCCTCTGGGATTCATTTTCGTTTCATTCATTTATTCGTCGCTAGCTGCTTTTCATTCATTTTGAACTTTCGCCGATTTAATTCTGCTTTCGAGCTGCTTTCCTGCCTTCCGTCTCTGTTTCTGTTTTCCCCATTCTCTGTCTGGCGGACGCCTTTGGCCAAGCGACAACAAAAAGGTCGAAGGGGAAACAGTTCTATATTACGGAAAGAATACAATTGAGATATACCTGCAGATGGCCTGAACCAGCGGCCAAATCTGCCTCTAACTCGCAGCAAATCAAGGTACAGTCAACGTTTCCTAAGACTAACCACTTTCCTTAAACTAATTGAGTTCAGGCAAAATTTGCCTTTTCTGAAGTAATGAAGTAAATCTGACTCATTAGTTAATTATTACTATGTTTTTAGCTTTGTATCACTATTATGCAGCATACAATAAAATATTGATCTTCAGGTTATCGTCCATTTCGAAATAAAACATTTCCTGTTTATAAGTACATTCGAACTTTGTAATTATATTAAGTGATGTTAGATTACTAGAGATCCAAGGCACTATTTTTATCGGGGAAAATTGGTTTGGAAAAGGTTGAGGGTTTTAGGTATAAAACTAACATTTTCTGAGTTCTTTTTTGGGTATTTGGTGAAAGTAAAAATTGCGGATAGCCAAAATAATCAAAAACAAAATTGATATGGTTGAGGATATACTCTTTAAGTGGCAACCCAGGATAATTAAAACATATGAAAAATATTACAATTTTGGGTAAAACTGTTTTGTGGGATAAAAATTAAAAACTAACGCAACCTAGGAAGTGTTCTTTTTGTCGTGTCCAACAGTTTGGCTTAGAGAAAAACCCAAATTAAAATGGCATCACTGAAGAAGGCTAACGAAATAACACTCCCTTAAAATATTTCTTTCATCGGAAACAACTAGAATTGGGCAATGATGAAAAGCTTAAACTATTCTTAGAGGTATAGAACATTTTTTATATAACATAAAAGCACACCTAATTGATAAGAAAATCCTATCTGTAAACATTTTTCATACTTTGGTCTTAAATCAAATCAATCAAATTTTTAAGAACAAGAATCTAACATGGCAAATATCAACTGTTACTTGAAATATGAGTTATTTTCATTACGAAACCCGCTTTATTTTCGATGTACCTCGATGGCAACAATAAATTTCAGTCCCTGAACCCTTGGCATAAATTTCACGTCTGCGTTTCGGTCTTTGTGTGAGCTTTCCTTTTTTTTTTACCTTTTTGTTTCTTTTCGTTGACCCCACCTGGCCGCCTGCCACGATTGCAATCTCCACTGCTCATTTGCATTTTTAATGAAACCATATAAAGGCGAATAACGTGGAGGTGGGGCTGGAACTGGTGGTGGAGGAGCTGGTGGCCAAGACTGGCCGGCAGTGTGTGGAGAAGCTGCAAATTATGAGCCAAAGGCAAAGGTTTCCCCACCGCATTATTTTTCGCACACACACGGGCGTTACAAGCTCGGCAAATAAATCCGGACATATCCCTTACATATCCCGATCCCAACTGTCAACAGTTTGTCGCTTATCGCGGCGTGGAAATTTTCTCCCTCCAACCAATAAATGTTTCAACATAATTTACATTTTGGTGGCAGTCTTATCCTCGGAGCATTGCAAATGGAATTTTCCCAGGGTGGGAGCTTCAATCATTTTGTCTCCGGGCTCTGGGCTCTGAGGTCAGCATCCAGTTCAGTTTTGGGCCAACTCCGTCGATTGCGGTCCGGGAAAACAACACTCGCAGATTTATGTGACCGCAAAACTTTGCTTCACGGCATAAATTAATGTTTAATTGATGAATTTATTTGAAAGGTCCAAGATGCTCTGGCTTACATTGGACAGAATTCCATCAATGTGTGGACAGCTGACAAATCAAACTGGACTGAATGAATTAAGTCTGGTTTTTAGTGGTTTAAGGTTGCCGCTAAATCTAACCAATATTTTCAAACTTAGGTCATATTCTTCCTTCATACTCTCTTACTTTATTTCGCTCTCACTATCTTCATTTTTAGTTTTTCGGTAGCGATTCACTTTGGAACACCCTGTTTTATAGCATGGCAAGCAGTTCAGATGCATTCACTGCTTGAGCGCATATAAAACTGATTTAGCGTTAAAGCAAGCAGTGTTTTCATGGTTTGAAACTCCGAGGGCGACGAGTTTCAAAGAAGCAGCGCAGGCTGAACTGCTTCTTTGAATCTCGACTTCGATGTTTTTCCACCTCTATTGATGAATGATTGTTTATTATCATTAAAAATATTGGCTTAAAATTAAAAAGTAAGGTAATCTTATTACAAAATCCCGTAAAAAGCATATTAAAATCTCATAAATTAACGCCTCTTATTTAAATAGAAATTCAACAAGATGGCATTTAAGACTTTCGTCATTTCGTTTATTCTGAAATCATTTTTGTTAAATTCTCAAATTGCGTTGGCTGTTACATTGTTGGAAGGCTGTCGAACTGGACATTTCGCTTTGAAGCTACCCATAAATTATCTCAAGGTTGACAAACTAACGTGCACAGCGCCTAGGAATGGTAACACCGAAATTAATGCAAGAATGCAAAATCATGCAAAGTTACAGGAGATTAAGCGAAGGTAATTTTATGTTCGATGTACATATGTGCATCCAAAACTTTAAGGCGCTACAGAAAAAATAACTGAGCCAATAGTTTTCAATTTTAAATTAAACAAATTTAAATTAAAATCCAGCTACGTCGAGTTCTTGTTATTAAATTAATTACTTAAAATTTTTAAATTAACAAATAAGTCAACATTCTCGTCAAAAAAGAGTATTTTTTTTCTTTAGGGTAAAATGTACTAAGAACGTCGTGCGTTCAACTGTACTGTCAAGCTCTCAAATTCCATGCTCTAGCTTCTAGAGTTGCTGAGACTCCAATGGTTAAAGGAAGAGACATGGCTAAATCCACTTGGCTTCTGATACTGATCAAGAGTATAAATAGTCGATTTTAGGAGAGACAAGCCACGGCTACAACATTTTCAGGAAGTTGCCAAGCGATTGAGGTTATTATCATCAGGGCATTGCCGGAATTAATTAGCAATTCTACCAGCAATACCGATTCAGAAGTCATTGTCAGCGATGCATATGGATTGTAACACATAACGGACTTCGATTATTTCTCAATAATCAGTACAATCGCTTGAAAAGCACCACTGAACAAGAAAAACACCTTCTGATTTATATTTTATCGCATTTTCTGCACTTTGCTTCGTTTTATTTGCCTACAACTAATGTTCGTATCTTTTGTTTCTATTTACAAGTGTTTAGTTCGAGTCGATTGGAACTGGAAAAGCATTGAAGTCATCTTTGTATTAACATCCTTGATAACCGCAAAGTTCTCGGGTTGTACAGTTAGCTGATCCCTTTACCACCACTTGCTGCTGGTGTCCTGCCACTTGCTGCTGGTGTCCTGCTTCACATCCACGTAGCTGGTGGCCTGACCATGTCCATGCTCGTATCCATGTCCATGATCAAGCTTGTGCTCAAAGTGATCAGCATGTCCGACATGCTTGACAGTGGCCTGGAATCCGTTGTGGGCGTCAGCGGTGTACTCAACGATCCTGGTGCGACCGTCGGCTTCCTTCATGGTGTAGCCACCCTTGACCTTGTCGCCATCCCTGGTCTCCCACTGCTGCTTGATGTCTCCGGTCTTAGTGTCCTTCACACCGTAGTCGAATTCGTATTTGGGGTGATGCTTGGGCTCCTCATGGTGACTCCACTGGTGGTGATTATCGTGCGAAACAACTGGCGCCCAATGATGCTGGGTGTCATGAGATGGCGCCCACTGGTGGACCTTGGGAGCCTCGGTCCATTGGTGGTGCTCCTGATGATGATCCTTCCACTTCTTGGGCGCCTCATGGTGTGTCTGAATGCTGTAGCCGATCCCATGTCCATGTCCATGTCCGTGCTCATATCCGTGAGGAATATAGCTGGCGGCGGCCACACCCAGAAGAGCACAGAATAGGATGGTCAGTTTGTAAGCCATTTTTTCGTTGGTTTCTGATCGACTTGCTTGGCCTAAATCGCAATGGGTACTGTGATAATCGGTAGACAATGCCCAACGCTTTTATACTTCAGCCCATTCTACGGAGCGATTAATTACATTTTACTCTCGAGGCTAAATAGGCTAGAAAAAAGTAAGAGCCCCCCAAAAAAATGGTTTGAAAAATGCTTCGAATTTTTGTGCAAATTTTCATTTTTCCTCATTCGTATTCATAATCTTGGTGGGGCGATTGGCAAATTAAATGTGGCTCAAAAAATCAAACTCAGAAAAAGCAACAACAATAAGCGGGGCGTTAACATCGCCCAACAGGCAAAACAAAAAACGCAATACTTATTGTTGCTTTTGGCGCTTAGAAATCAATCAACAAGTGTGGCCCGCTTTCAAATTACTTAGCCATAGCCGCCTCGCCTCGCTGCGTTTCTTCGATTTACCTCCTTCGCTCCGCCAACTTCACTCCGAATGACCTTGAGCCGGTCGACAGTGGGAAACGGCGTGGCGCTGGGCGGAGCGTCCAATCGGTCGGTGCCTCGACCCAGGGGTCCGTTTTCGGGGCACCCAACGCTTCCGAATTGCTGTTGACTAGCTCAGAGCATTAACAGTTTTCTAAATATTTATAATTAACAAGGTGAGAGGTTTGGATCGGAAAAATAAAGATATATAAGTAAAAGAGCTTACTTCTTGTTGGGAAATAAATAAATTAATAACCTGCAATGTTTATCTAATAACATCGTCTTTATTCTATAGGTGTTACTTTGTTTAATAACAAAGATATTGATATACGTGAGTAATGAAAAGTAGAATTAAATCTTACTACGGCATGTCGAAATTTGTATAACATTGAACTTTCAACCAAATCGACCAGGGTAAGTTCTATGTCATCTATATATTAATCTATAAAGACATTGAAGTCCTTAACATTTCGATCTCATTTTATCCAGCTAAGCATATATACAGTTACTTTTAATAACTTTTAAAAGGTGAGTAGAAATACTCTTTTTATGGGAAGTCTTAGGCATCCTCAGCGTTCCCAACTCGGTTTAACCATTACTATATTTAATATTACCATACTTTTATTGATTGACTAAGAATTAATCAATGGTTGAAAATTTAAATTATAGTTCTCTGTGTGGCAAGTTTATTATTTCGAAATTATTATGATTTTTTTCAATGGCCTTCCAGTTCAACATGTTAAGTACAACACTTCCTTGTTGCTTGTGTACTTTGGTGTTTGCCCTTTTCAGCAATCAAGTTCTTAGATTTAGACTCGCCCTTCTCTTGAACTATAGAGCAAACGTATCGAAGCAATAATGAACTTGTCTGCACCATTTCATTTCTGTTATAATTAATTATTTTCAGCATAATTTAATTGTAGCGGCTTTGGTCTAGTATAAAATGAATTCGATTTTCTGCAGAGCTCAATGGCCAAATACAATAATAATAACTATGAATTAGTGAGGTAATTAACAAGTCAGCTAGCACGAATAGTGAATGGTTTGACCAAGAGAACGACCATCCGATGGTTGATTGCCCCAGACTTTTGACAGCTATAAAATGACTAAGTAAGCCCCCTAAGAACCAGCAGACTTATTCAGAGTTCCGATTGGAGAACAACTATTGCAGTGACCACCATGAAATCCTTTTGCGGAGGTCTGATATTCGCCGTGTTAGTGAGTGCCGGTGTGGCGGCCCCTCATGGGGGACATGCGACCAGTTACAGCTCTGTGGTCAAGGACGAGGAGCCTATCCATAAGAGCCACGGATATGGATACGACCACGATGTGATCAGTGCCTATGGAGGAATCTACGGACACGGTTATCCCAGCCAGGCATATGCAGGATATGGCTATGGCTATGATAAGCACGAGCCCTACCACTATCCGAAGTACCACTTCGACTACGGCGTCAAGGATGCGCATACCGGAGACCACAAGAGCCAGTGGGAGACCCGGGATGGCGACAAGGTCAAGGGCAGCTACTCTCTCAAGGAATCCGATGGCACCACTCGGGTAGTGGAGTACACGGCCGATGATCACAACGGCTTCAACGCTGTGGTGAAGAAGCTGGGACACGCCGTGCATCCCCAGGTTTACCACAAGGGCTACGGACACGGCGCCGTCTACGGGTCCGACTATGGCTATGGGCCCATCAGCTATGGACATGGCAGCCCGGGGCACGCCAGCAGCTACGTGAGCGTGAAGCAACTGCACTGATTCAAGGACCTCTGATTTTGATCGACTGGACGAAAGCGACATGGACCGTATATTTAAGGATGCAACAGATTTACCTGACTAAAGCAAGCTTTCTACGTATATAGTATTTTACCTATTTTAAATTGTATTTATATTAAAATACATAAGCATAACCTAACTCAAACTGAACCTTATTAGATCTTGGGAGGGAGACAAAAAAAAAGGAAAAGGAGGAAAAACAAAAACCTTTAAAATTCAAAGCAATGCAATTGTGCTTTAAGCTTTTACTAACAAACATAAAGTGTACTTATATATGAACACAAAAATTATTTTTAGACAAAAATGGGAGTCAAAATCAGAAAATATGAACTCAAAGATTTGATTTTTACTTTTATTAATATGAAACTAAGTAAAACAAGTGAGAAAGCTACAGTCGAGTGACCGACTGTGAGATACCAGGTACCCAAAGTATTGTGCGTGAAATTAAATAGCACAAAACAAAAAGTTGACAAATGAAGATAAATGTTACTAAAAACATGTTGAGCAACGTTCAAAAAAGACAAATTCTGCAACTGTAAGCAGCTGCATTACGAATTAATACTGCGCTCAAAAGACGCAACACTTTTTTTCGCTACTGCCTTTGTTGCTCTGAAGAAGAAGAAGAGCATTCACAGAAACTTTATTGTTTAATAACTTCCATGTTTATTTTCCGATTTTACTCACATTTTCAGAAAACTTCCACAAATTCCCATTTATTTATTTTATCTATCTACTTTGAGCTAAAAGTTAGGACTATAGCTTATATAAAGTTTTTTACGATTTTCGGGGGCGGAAGTGGGCGTGGCCAAATTTTAAAACAATCTTGATCTGCGTGCAACAGATTCCAATGTTGTCACCAAATTTGGTAACTCTAGCTCTTATAGTCTGTGAGATCTGTTGTTTCACACGGACGGACGGACGGACAGACGGACAGACGGACAGATGGACATGGCTAAATCGACTCGGCTGGTGATGCTGATCTAGAATGTATATACTTTATGGGGTCGGAGATGCCTCCTTCTGCCTGTTACATACATTCTCGATTGACACTAACTTATAATACCCTTGTACCCTATGAGTACCGGGTATAAAAAGTAAAAAAGTTTTTAAATTGATTATTATACAAAAGTGCTCTCCTTTTTCACATGATAATTAGAAATACTTTATCTTTATTGACATTGCTTCCGTATCTTAATATGTTAATGTAGTATAGATATAAACCTTATGTAGATTCTAAATATCGACTTACATTTAATAAAAAAAAAAAAACTTTTTCGACTGGGACTCGAACACGTGATCATCAGATTCAGAGTCAAGCAATCTAAGCAATCGAGAACAAGAAGAAGAGCTACCAAGTCTTAAGCGTACTCAATTTGAGAATTAGTCTTCTCAGTTTTAAGGCTGAAAACACTTTATTTTCGGAATATTTGTTCTTAATTTCAATCCGGACCCTTATTTCAATTTAGGGGACTCCAAAGGAATTATTTCAAAGCGTTTAAAGCAAATCGTATTGCTGTAGAAGTCCCCAAATTAACTTAACACCAAGTAGATATTTGTACATGCTGTTTCTTGATGCTTCAAACTTAAGCCTCTGGGAAAATTTCCCAAGCTCTACAATTTGCACCACCGATGCTTGTGGTGGTCTGCACCACTTGATTTTAATACGGACTACTAGGATTAACGGGCAAAGTGGAGACACGACACATTCGCAGAGCAAATCGCCATTAATTTATGTAAAGTCGAAACGTAATGCTGGCAGATATAAATTTTATAATGCCATTAGACAGCTGCAGCGGAGCGTCGCGTCGCGTCGCCGACTACTTTTACTCGCAGCGGCAGCAGCGGCTGCGGCGGCGCCTGAAACCAAAAGTCGCTCCATCCAAATCGGGCAGTTGGCGCTGCCTGGATATATACCGGTGGCTTGGCTGGATACCAAGGCGGTATCGGTGGCCAGACGGGCGAGCTCTCCGAGCCGCGAGTAATTGTCAATTAGATTGTGCTTAGGAAGCGACAAAGCAGCCCAGCTGCAATATGCACTCCGCAATCTTCAGTGTGCAATCTGCAATGCGGTGCTCATCGCAGTTGGTTGCGTTTGGCGGATGGTTAGTTGGTTGGCTGGATGGCTGGATGTGGCCGCTGGGGATTGGAAGTGGAAGTGGAACCGGTGAAGCCGGAAAATCTCGTCGCCGGGAAAACGAAACTAAACGAAACCGAAGCTGAGCTCTATGCCGGTCTTCGTCTTCATCTATAAATACTTTGGCAATGCCTCGCCAACGCTTTAATTACGTTTTTGTCCTTGACATTGAGGCAACGTCAGCGGTTCGAGGAGGAGCAACTGCAGCGCGTTTTAAAACGTGATCAGTGATCAGTGACGTGTTTTCCGTAGCATAATAATAATTTGAATAATCTGTGATCACCATGCGGTTCTATGTAAGTGCTGGACTGTAATGACACAAAAGCAGGCTTGTTTTTAGTATCGAGCTGCACTTTTTGGCAGTTCGAAATCAAGAGCGAAAGTTAAGAAAACAAAACTTTCTCTTTCGGTGAAAGTTGTGCAAATGTCCACAAATGCAAATCCATTTGAACACTAAGCAATAAAAAGTCATATTTAAGGACAAATGAAGGGGATTAACTAAATAATAATAACCAATATAAATAGCTTTTAGAATTGTATGGCAACGAAATCTTACTGGAGACCTGTAGATTCAATCAAATACGGATAAAAGTTTATATGTATACCAATAATCAATTATTGATTTAAGTTTTAAACAGATATTATAGGTAATACAAAAACGTCATTAAACCGTTTAAAGGATGCTTCATAGTTCAACTATTGTTTTGACTAGATCCGCACTTACTGCCTTCAATATTATAATAGAATTCGAAATATGTATGAACTGACATTAATATATGAAAGGCAGTCAGCAAATCAGTAATTCTATTAATGACTTTTTCCATTCATAAATGGATATTACCTAATCAGGGGTAATTAAATAAAGGCTTTAAAGTTAAAAAAAATTAGAAAACGTTAATAAATATGAATGAAACAAGACTAAGGAGATATCAACTCAAACCATTTTTCCTGGCATCATTTCCTGAAAAGCGTAAATTTAATCCCGAATTTAATAAATTTTACTACCTCTTGATCTATGTACGGTATTTTAAAAAAGTTTAAGTAAGACTTTTGTAAGATCAAAGGAATCAATTACATTGTTGTGGATTACACCGTTTGTTTTTGGATCTGTAAATATTTGACTTTGCTATAAATGATTTACCATCATTTGGCTTCATTTGTTCAGCTGCATTTCGGCCGGTATGCCACTTGGGCCGTTCTGGCAGTGGCCATCGTGGTCGAGCTAATTAAATCGATCAAAGACACGGAGCCAAGCTGAAACCTCCCCAAAGCAGAGACACATGCCAATCGAGACTGGGCCGATCTCGTAACTCCCAGCCGAAAAACGAAAATGTCAAAAAAATGTTTGGCAATTTGCAAAGAAACAAATGCAAGGCGATTGCAATTGAGAAAATTGAATTGTACGCTGCGAGTGCGGGTATTCGCCATCCAGCCAGACCCGTTTCCATCTCGAAGCCGAAAACCGAAATCGAAATCAAAATCGAAATCGGGGTAGGGTAGTGGCAAACTTGGGCTACTGGTCTTAAGCAAAGCCATCAATCTCCAAAAGTTTTCGCCGGACAGGCATTTGCTGTCATATGCTCGATACAAATGTGCCCGGTGTCTGTCTGTCTGCCTAATTTTGGAGCGCCAATTTTTGGCTTTTTTATTTCGGATCTCGGACGGCAAGGTGTATTTTGCCATTACCATTTGACAACTGTCACAACGCTGTATGACATGGTCTGGGATCGAGTTTCACATCTCAGCCAATCTCCCAACACGCTTCTCCGTTCGGTGTCCAATTAATTTTTGTGTCTCCCGCTTTTTTACATTTCTTATTTCCTCTTGGGCTCGCGTAATAATTTTGTTGGCAATTTATTAACTGTTTGGTATATTGGCTTAACTCGTTTTATCGCTCCGTTTATTAAGCGCTCCGCTGATAAAAGCGCATTCATATTCCGCTTAAATGCCTTTTTGCAGATAACGAGCCGCCTGCCGGCGCAGCCGTCCGCGCCGCCCCTTCTCCTGGCCATCCTGCTCGCCCTGCTCTGCCTGGGGACACGCCCCCTGCCCACCGATGCTGTAAGGGGCGGGGCACCTGTTGTGGTCGCCGACGACGATGATGAAACCATGGAGTACGCCCCGCAATATGTAAGTGAGAGACATGAAAACATCGAAAAAAATAGTCCCGTCAAGCAGGCGAGTTGCCTTAAAAAATACACTTGCGTTTAAAATAATAATATATACCACAAAATCTTAACTTTGCAAAATAATATTTTCTGTGAAAATATAAAAAAATACAAAAAGAGCGCTTCTGTGCGAGTAATTTTTCTTTTCATTTAAATTATTTAGGAAAAAATGTTAGGTTAAACCTAAGAGAATATTTGAACGGCATACAGGCAATTTATACTATCCAATTAGTGCCATAAAACATATTTATTCTTTTTTTACTTTTAAAAATAAGTTATTCACTACAATCCACTGTCTTCTCATTTCCTAGCACCATTTGTCTTGATTTCTCAACATTTTCTTCTACCTTCCGCCCTCTTTAATTAATTTTTTTTTTCAACAATTTGAGCATAATTGGGCAAAGTGAGTTAGCCATGTCAAAGTACCTTTTAATTTCACCCACACTGATTTTGGTACCGCGTATCTCACAGTCGGTCACACTCTCCTGTAGCTTTCTTTCTTGTTTTCTATTTAGCTGTAGCTTAGTATGTGCTTTTATTTTTGTCGCAACTGTACATCTGATTGCGGGTAATGTGGGAAACTTCTTTATTCTGAATATATTTTATGTGTAAAATTAGATACACAATTTAAGAAAAAGTAAAAAGAAATTTTATTTTTACAGAACAAGTAGGAAAGCTACAGTCGAGGGTGACCAACCAAAAGCATTGTGGGTATAAATTGCACTTTGTCTTATTATGCCTAAATTTTTTAAAAATGTAGCTAGGAACATGAGCAACTCGGAGTTGTGCTGCCAACACAAGCGTAAATGTTGAAAGAGCACAGTATACACAGAAACATAATTATTTAGAAACTCCCATGTTTATCATCCAATTTCACTCAAATTTTTAGAGCCAATATCAAAGTTTAACGTTTTTCATGGTTTTTGAGGGCGGAGAGGGCGTGCCCAAATTTCAAAACAAACTTAAAATGTGTGCAACAGATAAGAATATTGTCACCAAATTTGGAGGCTCTAGCATTTATAGTCTCTGAAATCTCTTGTTTTATATGGACAAACGGATAGACGGACGGACATGGCTAAATCGAATCGGCTGGTGATGTTGGTCGGAGATGCCACCTTCTGCCTGTTACATACATTTTTGGTTTGCACGAAGCTATAATAACCTTGCACCCCATGGGTACCGGGTATAAAAACATTATTTACTAAAACACTCTGGCAGAAGTGAAATCAGTGAAAAAAAATTAGAAACAAGTCGATTTATTTATTGAAATAAGCAATAAAATGTATTGAGTCTTACTACATATTTTCGAACGTATAAATTAAAATCGCGTTAGTGTATGTTCTACATGTCCACTTTTTGCTTTATATCTTGCAATATATTAAGAATTCTCGGCTTTGAAACTTTGTGAAACTTTTTATTAAAGATATAAGAAATAAATTAATGTAATCGTTTAAAATTCACGTCTTAAATAATTTTAAAAGCTGTAAAGGCATATGTAAATATGCTACATTGGAATTAGGAAAGATCTCAATTATTTAGGCTGAAATGACACATTCAATTCTAGCCTCAATTTATTCTGGGTGTTCCCTATACGTCTAACTGACTAACTATCGCAAAACGACTGAAACTATCGCCGGTATATTAAGACGTATAGGAAACGACCAAAAATAGTTCGTCTGGTGATTTTGCAAGCAACTTATTTCAAAGGCTGTCCGTTATTGTAAATTAATTAAAAATTAATCCATTAATTAATAATCATAATATTATATATATATATATTATTTATTTTTTTATTATTATTATTTTTATTAAGGGTTGCTGTGGTAAACCTATTAGAAAAGAAAGGCACACTATCTTTTCCGTCAGTTAGACGATATTTTCAGGCGCCTCCGGGTTAACTGACTGAATATATTGAAAATTTCAGTTTGTATGGGATAGCTGTTTTCCATTCGATAAATTCAATCAGTCTAACTAGACGTATAGGGAACACAATTATTTTCTTGTGGGATTCTAATGAGTGCGAGAAAGACGGCAGCAACTTGAATTTGCGCTGCCGCTAGCGTCAAAATTTGTCTGGCGAGTTCAAGTTGTTGCCGTCTCTCTGTCAATTCAAACTTAGCATATCTAGAAATCCCATAGAAATTTAGTGTATAATCGGGTTACTGAAAGTCTTAACGCATTGTAGAACTGACGAACTATTCAAACCATTGGCTATTACAACTTTACAAGTGTAAAATATAGTTTTGGAGTCCTAAGCAAGCATCTATTCTTTTGGAATATCTAAGAATAGATATTTCGAAGCTTCTTAAAAGTCTTTTAAAAAGTATCAAATGTCTCGAATGCTAGAGTCTTTTTTCTAGATCTCACCCTCGACATAGACATATTAGTAAATAAATAAAATGCTTAAGCGAAGTCCCACACTGACAGCGGTCCAAAAAATGTGTCGTTGGGCGAGTATTTAATCACATAAATCATTTGACGTCGTAAAATTAATTACGATTTTGATCGATCTATCAAAAAGTAGAGCGGATCCAACCACCGATTAATACATTAAGGCAGCTTAAGTCAAAATTCATAAATACCACTGCTAAACTGGCGATTGTGGAAAACGCATTTTCCGCCATTGAAAGTGAATGTTGTCTAAGCGACTGCAGAATGTTCAAGTACTATATCTTTCGATGACTATAGCCGCCTCCGCCTCCGCCTTCGCCGCCCACATAAATCAACTTGTTGGCCCGACCTGACTTCCAATCCATTGTTTATTTTCTGAAGTGGCGGGGAGAACTGTCAGGTAGCCAAAAATGCGAAAACGCGCAAATAGGAAAATACAAAAATGCGAAAATGCGTTTTGCGTGCGCACACGATTGGGGGCGCCATATAAGGCTTTATAGCGCAGCTTGTGGCTGCTGCACCTACGGTCCGAGTCAAGAGGTAAGCGAAAGGTGGCCCGAAGGCGAGATTGAATTCTTTCCTTTTATAACTGTTTTCGGCTCGGCGGCAAGGTGCGTTTTCGAAAAATGCTAAAATGGTTTCCATGCTGTCTGTCTGTCGGTCGCCGCGACGGGAAAACGCCTTTGGAACTGTCGCGACTGTCACAAATTTTTTGATTCGATTCGATTCGGAGCTGTGTGTGCTCCCACGATCTGTCGGGCGATTTGTTGTCAAAATGTTGACAACGTCGCGTATGCGTAATTTGCATGTATTTGTGGCGCGGAGTGGAGTGATTGCGCATACGCCCAGTTAGCCAAATCATAAATTGGTCACCCATAAATTTATGAGTTAAAGTTCACACGCACCCACAAAGCTGCCTGCGAAATTGGCCACCAACCGCGATGGTGTCTCCCAATGATCTCTTTGGGTGGCCATTGGCCAGTTGCTTATGCAACTCTTATTAAAACCTCCGTATATCCAGGCGCTCAAATTTATTTATAACCTACAGTACAGCTTCCCTGTGTCGATGTGTCTGCCACTTGAGCTGAATTAAGTGCGAACAGTTTTACAAACTAGTCCAAATAAAACAAAATAAAGTGTATATTCTTTCTTGTTGGCACCCATCTTGTCTGAAATTATAAAGTACACAACTAATACAAAATTGAGTAAATGCTTGTTACAATTTAAAGTATCACTTTAAAAATAGATAATATTGATTTATTATTAGTAATTAAATATAGAATAAAAGTAGGAAAGCTAAAGTTTAAATACTATTGCAGCTAGCAACTGGATCGATTCAATTGCAATGGAAATCGATCGAAAAAACCTTACTTACTTAAAGGCACCGAACTTTTGCTTACTTTACTATCATCTCATGAAATTTTACCGTTCGCAGCTATATGATATTGTAATACAATTTTGATTAAATTTAAAGCATTTTAAAAATTTCATTACTATCTGTGTATATGTTAAAAAATATCGAAGTTATAACCATTTTCATTACATTACCTATACATTTTATATTTTTAATTTACATTCTTACATATTTCCATACACTCTCCGATCGTTCCTATAGCAACATCTGTATGATATAGTTGTCCAATGTTACCAAAATCGCGTAATTAAAAAAAAAATGTTTTTTGCTTGCAAACTTCACAACAAATATTGAAATTCCTATAGCTATGAATATTTTATTTCTTAATTTTGCTTTATTTTCAATTATTTCTTTTAAGAAATTAACGTGCAACACCATAGTAAATGTTGAGAAATTATTTATATTTTATTGAAAAGCTACTAAAAGATTTTCAACTATTTGACTGCAATATGGTAATAACAATAGAGAATTACTTCAACATTGCTCCAAAGCTTTGTAGCACTCAGAGCACTGAGACACTACAGTTTTCTGTATACAAAATATACCGCCCAGTAGTTTTTAATATACTTTTAACTTAAAACAATTGTTACTGGATTGTAAGAATCAAAAACTTCGAATTTTTTCGAAAGTCGTTTTAGAATCAGTGTTAAACTAAGTAAGAAGTTCATTGTGCCGAAAACTTAAAAAATTCGTAGATTGTTTCTATGGCAGCTATATGTCAGACCACTAACATATATACTAACAGCAATAGATATAAGACTGTTCAAAAAGTTTTAACCCGATAGCTCACAAACTGAGAGACTAGTTTGCATATAACAGGACAGACTGTCATTGGTATATGGACTCGTCTGGTAATGGTGATATATACATACAAGGTCCTAGATGCTGCTTTTATTGCGTTACAAACTTCTGGGCCAAATTATAATACCTCCAAGGACATTCAAATTCTATAATAAGTCCAAGCTAAATGTGTTCGACACTAGGAGGCTGGACTGTAACGCATATGGAGGGACATGCGACCGACGGCTGCCGCTCAGGTTACACTCGCTTGTAATCATTTGTTTCGTCCGGACAGCGTCAGCGGAGCAGGGAGTTGCGGCCAAAATTGATAGGCAGCGAACAGAAAAGTAACCAATAGTTGCCAATAGTATCTACTGCACGTCAGAAACCGAACAACCGAGAAAAGAAAAATGAAAACAGTTCGCGTTGGGGTGCGTGTGTGCGTGGCCATTTATGGACTTCTGTGTTAATTGAAGCCAGCACCAAAGTATGCGAAAAACTTTTGCAATTTGCCTTAGAAATACTGAAGGTGCCAAAAAAGAAGGGGAAACGCATAAGCACTCAAACTAACAGAGCTAACATGTCCAGCTGACACCGAATGCTCTACATTTTATATTAATTGAATTTATGTAAATTTTTGGTTTATTTAGTGGCTGGCTTTATGGGGTTAATGCGCGGCGCGTTGGCTATAAATAACAATCTAGAATGTCGTTTAGGATTTAGTTAAAGTCATTTGCATTTTAACACTGTTATAAACAAATGTTATACACACTTACGTTGCTATTGGAAATACTTACATTTACCTGAGGTGTCCTTTTGGGGCTTTCTATAACGTAATAATAGAATTTACAATTATGAAGAAAGTAAAGTGATTTCAAATGAATTTACATTTTTCGAAATATTTCTCAATTGTTAAACCCTAGAAATGTTCTATTCAAAACAAAACAAAAAATATATTTCGGAAAACACAGTTTTTTATTAAAGAATATTTTGATATAATTAGCATTAATTAAGCTTTTTATAAAAATATAGCTAACTTTTTTTTTTAATTTTGGTTTCTGTTGTAACCATTAAACTGGTGCTTATATTTTACCTTTTGCTAACTCTCTAGGGTTAAGTCGCACTCTTAATTAATAATTAAATTGCTTTGACTTTAATGTCGGCCGCAGATCAAAAGGAAACCCATTCCCATGTGGCCAAGAACTGAGAAACCAAACCCAGCAACCCAAATGCCTCCGCCAGTGGCTTTCAAACTGTGCACAGCGCGCGTTTTCGCCTTGACACAAAAAAATTGCATTTGTTTTTAATTTTTATTCGGTGTTTTTTCGTTGGTCGTCAAGAAAACATATAAAATTCTACAGACGTTGACATAGCCATTGGGGTTTTGAAAAGTGGGTATGCTGGATTTTTAGGTGCGGCTTGGGGCCACGTTAAACGTGCTTTTTATCGCCCCCAATCACAATTGGCTACATCGTTTATCTTTTCAGGAACATCCGGGATATGCCTTCAGTTACGGTGTCAAGGACTTGCATACGGGCGACGTGAAGTCCCAGTGGGAGTCCCGCGACGGTGACGGGGTCAAGGGTCACTACAGCATATTGGAGCCCGACGGCTCCATACGCACGGTCCACTACACGGCGGATGCCAAGAAGGGATTCAACGCGATTGTCAAGACGGTGGGGGCCAACTCGCACCCGATTACGGAGACGCCGGACGGCAGTAATCAAGTGAATGACGACACCTCCCAGTCGAAGATCAACCACTACAGCAAGGACCAGGAGCACATCGTCCTGAGCTCGGACATCAAGCCGCTCAAAAGGCCCATTGAGGACTTGACGCACTCGCACCCAAAGATACCCAGCCTGATTGAGATAAAGCCGCATGCGAGAATCAAGCAGGTGCCCATGGACATGGAGCCTGGCATTAGGGATCGCTTGCAGCAGGCCAGGGACACGTACTACAAGCAAATAGCGGCAGCCCACAAGCTCGAGGACTACTCCCAGAAACTGCAGCCCACCTATGCGGTGCAGGAGGGGGACTGGAAGGCGGTCATTGTGAACGAGCCCCGGGAGTACAGGCCCTACTACACCACGGGATCGCCCATTCACTCGCAGCACGCCTACTACGACCACTATAAGCCCAAGGAGCTGCCCCACAACTATCTTCACAAGCCGCAGCAGTCCCTGCACACCAGCTTCGCCCCCTCTAAGCCCAGGGTTAGCATTCCCCCCGAGGGCATCTCCAACCACATACACCAAAAGAAGGTGGTGCACACCACTCCGGGACTGAAGCACTACAAGTACAAGGGCGTCTCCAAGACCTATTCCCGACCTGATTACTCGAGCTACTTCCACCGCAAACCCAAGAAGCTGCGCCCGCTGCACCCCAAGCAGAAGCCACGCGCCCAGAGACCCGGCAAGTCGGGTCCAGTCCTCTTTCCAAACATCCTTGAGGACGACTTTGAGGACGCCGAGGAGGATGAGCAGGGAGCGGCATCGGCCAGCCTGGTCCAGAGCATGGTGCGCAATGACAAGAAGCACATGGTGCCCATGTACGCGGGCGGACACAGCTTCCAGCCCGGCAGCTACCGCACCTTGGAAGGGGCCTAGACCCGTAGGCAGCTCGTAGTGTTTCCTCCTCTATTTATTTCGTTCGTTTTATGATTAATTTATTTACTTAGTTGTATAACCCTTAGTTATGGTTTGTTAAATAAATGAATTTTACTTATATAATTCTCAGCCTCTTTAGATGGTACTTGGATTTGTTGTTTAGTTTTTATTAGTCTAATTTGCATATCTTCTACACATTATTATAGCATTGTTTTATATCTATTGGTTACTTAATGATTGATTTATCAAAAAGTGTCTTTTTTTTCTAGAGCTAATTAAACCAACATTTCCCCACATAAGGTAGGTGCTCAGTTCGATTTTTACTCTTGCAAAATCAAATTTACAGCTGCACTTGCCTGGGATTTCCATCATAAATCATCGAGCTCTGGCCAAAACAAAACAATAAGCCAGAAAATTCGTGGGCTGACAGGAAATTGCTAACAAGCAGCCAAAGATCCCGACTTCTGATCTCTCCAACGGTGCCCAACCTCCAATTGAGTTTTGTGATTATGCCATGCAATGGCAACAACGAAAGCGACAACCATAAATTAACACCAGTTCGTATTAATTATTTCAAGTCGACAACGCAACCACGAAAACGCCCCAAAAGTGTGCAACTATGTGGAATTCTATATGAAATGCTCTTCCTTCTTAAAAAATGTCTAACCAATTTCAAAGAACTTTTCCGTTGACATTTAGTTAATTTACTTAAAGTTAATTAAACGCAGCACTGAAGGTTCAAATAGAATTTAATATTAAATATTCAAATTTTATATGAATTATTATAACAACTTTTTATTATTGCCTTAAACAACGAAATCTTATAGGTTTGAAGCTTAAATATTACAGTACGTTTTAAATAATTCCCGCTAACGGATATTCTTTTTAGCATTTGTATATTTTAATTAATACAACTACGTGATACAATTTATTTAAAAATATATAAACCGAACTACCCCTAGCAAGGGTATGTCGCAGAAACGCGTGCGATTTGACAGCAAATTATGCGAATGCAATGCAATGCATAACCCATGCTGGCACTTCTGAGAATTGTCTCTCGGATTTGTTTAGGCCGCTAATTGCTTTTGGCCAGAATTCACTGGGGCGGAGAGGAAAGGGGGTCGGGCTCGGGATCCCACCAGATCCTTAAAAGGCGTGCGTGTCAGCGGGGCAGCTTTTCCACAGACGACTCTGGCGAGCCCCAAACCGGATCTAAGTCTCTCGAGTCGCAGAGATACGAGTCTGACTCACAGCCCCAAACGACATTCAATGTCGGTTGACGGAGGCGGCGCCTAATCTAGAAAATTGTAAATTATTTAATTGGGAGCGCTGCTGCACGCCTCTGCAAACGGTTTGCTCTGAGAATCTGTTGCATTTCTCACGCGTCTCAAAGCGCGCTAAGTGATTCCGCAGCGCTCTCCGTTTATGAGCATCGCTTTTTATTGCCATCACTTTGGCTTGGCCAGAGTTTGGCGCTGGGAAACTGGTTCGCCTAGAATCCATTGCGATCGCAATGTGGGAGCGATTTGCATATAAGCAATCATTTTTTCGCCACTCTGCCACTTGGCACTTGGTCCCTGATCGCAGGTCGGTGCCTCGATTTGCGCACTAAAATCGCGAAAATCCAAGTCAATGCCATACTCAGCGTTTAGCGGTGGCCAAAAGTGCGAGTGCTCAGGACTGGCACTCGCAATCGAAATCCAAATCGCACCCGTAATTAGAATACCCGATCTGTGGTCGAACTAGTTATGCATGAGATTAGCTAAATTGGATTAGCCGCGGTATTGGCCAAATGCAGCGAAGCGATCATTAAGAATGCCGAGTGCCTAATCTGTGTTAATTATGACAAATGTTTATGACACTCTAGTCGGTCGAAGTGCGAGCGCGGCGTATGGGGCTCCGAAGAGAGTCTGGAGTAACCTTCTACACATGCAAATGAATTAACCTTCCATCCGAGAACATTGAGCAAACTATAAATCGATTGGCCCCTGACAGTATGCTCCGTAAATTAAATTGTTTGAAACTACTTATGGTAAACAACGACATCCGGCTAGACTTAAGTGCGATTGAAATTAATTCTATTGCTACATAATTATGTAATTATTGTTACATAATTATGCCAAATTGGAACTCCTCAAAATGGTCAGTGTTTGTACTGAACAGTGGTCCTCAGCAACATCACTGGGTAGCCATCTCTGTTTGTAATGTTGCTATAACCGAATTCGAATCGGTCCCGGTACCAAAGCATATCGTCATGTATTTTTTAACCAGTAAAATAAAGAATTTTTGGAAGGCTTCGCAGCCTTTTCTTTGGCAGTCCCCCATCACAACATTTTTGTTCTTTCGAAATAGCATACCGTCCTCCTCATTCCTTCTAGTAGATTGGTTAAAGTTCTTCTCCCAGACCTAGGTGAATTCCTTAATCAGCTTCCCAGGAACAACAGGCATCACCATGTTCGTTAAATTAAGTTGTCGAACTTAACTCTTAGACCTTAAAATATATTTTGCTAGCTATTATTTATTTGTATTTCAATAATAATCCAACATTAATAATCCAAAATTAAAGGCATTTATATATTCAAGTATGTAAAGTTCACTAATAAATATAGTATAAATATATGTTCAAGGCATTCATATATTCAAGTATATAAGTTATTTGTGATTTATTTTTTGTCAAAAACTTTTGATTCTTAACATTATGAAATTGGTATGAAATGAAAATTGAATAGTAGTCAAAATGGAAGTCTCGATGGTCCTAATTAAAAAGCATGTCCCCTTGCCACTTGATGTCAGTTAAGCGCACCTTACGACCGTATTTAATTAGCTGTCCGCCGAGTCTGAAGTCTTGAGGTCTGCCACTCGGGGCCACTGGCAGCCATCAGGCCATAGCCGCCATCGCCGCCACATTGTCCCTGACTTGCGATCGACACCGCATGCCGGGCAAATCAATTAAAAACACCCAGCTGAAAAAAATGCAAGACAAACCAACTCCTGGCCCGACGATTAGCGATGTGAAATCTAGGCGAAGTTTCGCCGAAATAAAACCAACCATAAATGGCTGGCTGGAAAATTGATTGAGCAGCAAACGCGTTGACATTTCAATTAGAAGCCCAGACCTGGCAGAAAATGCGAGAGACCGCGACACGCAATCGCATTGGGTTGGAAAAGAATGGCGATCCAGATCGAGAGCTGGCGGCAGCAGATAAACCTTGTGGGCCAATTAAGCCCCGGCCTTTGGGCGTTGCATGATGCGATTTTTATCGGAAAAGCCAGCAGCAGAAGCGTAAAGCCCGAAAGTGTTCCCGACTTTTCCCGTACATTTTCCGGCTTGGGACTGCGGCCGGGACGGGACTGCTGCTGTTAATTGAACATGAAACATGTTTCGGGCTGTCGGCCAGCTTTTTTCGTTGATTTTGGGCTTTTCGCGAACAGTTTTCGCAATTTGATTGAATTTTAATTTTTCAACATTTGCAAACGCAAGCCGAAAAGTCAGCTGCGCGGATTTTAACCTACTTCAGGCTGATCGCCGGACGAGTTTAGTTCGCCGCGCCACGCATTTGTCACACACACGCATGCGCACGCGCACAGGTCTCGCCGGTTGCGTAAGTTTGGCGAGACGAAACGAAACGAAACGATCTGCGGGCTTACAGAGCCAGCTCCTTGGCTACAGCTCCAGCAGCTCCATACAGCTGGCCGTGGCTGCCTCACGACCATGCCTACTTAGCATCATGACGAAATCAAGTCGCCTGCCTCCTGTCGCCCCCCGCGGGACTTTAATTGAAAAATCTTGATTTTCGCCCCGGTTGGATCATTTACATTTAACTTTGTACGGCGGCGAATCCTATATCTAGATGGTTTGTCGCTCATTCAGTATCGCCATGCGTAAACATTTTTATTTATACACATACATATATTTAAAATCGCCGATTTTATGTTTATGCTATCTGCCGATCTCGCCCAAGAATTCTCCAAATGCGAGCACAAGCCCAGAAAACATTTTCGAGTATCTCGAACCAGTTTAGTTAATGCTAACTAGAGTGCAAATATTGCGTGTATTTTTAAGAAAGCCGACTTGGCTTGGGCTTGGCTGGCGCACAACATGGCGTATGCGTGCTGCCAGCGGGGCAGTCGATGCAAACTTAAGAGCCGCAGGATTAGCCGCTGCTACCGCTTTCGAGGCACAAAATTATGACTTTAGGTAGCCCAATGGCCTGTGTTTATGAGTGGAAAAGCATTTTCCGCACCTTGTGTGAAATGGCTGCCAAGCTGTAGCCAGATTCGTGGGCGACGTCTGGACTTGGCCAAAAGGCAAAATGGTTTAGTAATCGACAGATTGTGGATTGCTCTATTACATAAGGTGACTGAGAAGGTAAAATATAATTGTGGGTAATGGATTGAGTACTAATCTCAGTATTTACTTGAATATATCTAAGGAACTACGTATGTATACTATGTTTAAAGGTGAAGATAAAATGTCTAAAGGAAACAGAACAGTGTTTTATTTTTCGAGCATAGCAATATAGAGCCAATTTCCCATCAAAAGTTAATGGTTCGATTTCTTGAGCTTCTCTAAAAATATTTAATATTATATAAACAGTGAATATTAAACACATATATGTATATATATTATTATTAAAACTATTGACCCTCAAATAAAGATGGATAGTTGAAAAATATCCTTCTTTCGAGGCGGAAATAAAAATTGTAGTTAAACCTAGATATTTTACCTATAAAATTATTATCTAGTACCTAGGTATCCGGTACTATATATACCTTGTATATGAATCTGAGTTTGTCGGCGTAGCCATGTCCGACATATATAAGCAACACGCTGACTAAAATAAGCCTTAGATTTCTAAATACCGTATTTCTTTAAGTATGATACCACCACTAAAAGGAATATTTATTGCTGCATCAACACATCAATTATTCACCGACTCCACGGACCAAAAGATAGAAAAACATAGACTTACTCACAGTTCCACAGTCGTACGATTTATCAGAATTTCAAGCCTCGGCCATTTTCCCGACAACCACACACCCTCGCTCGGAGGGTGACACTCGATGCATAGTGACCTTAATTGCCCACAAGTCAACACTTCGGCCGTATCTCCTGGCTATTCTATTAGCCACACATTGTATCGTATTATGATGTGGCAATGCGCCTTTTAGCCAGCTAATGCACAATCAAGGCCCAAGGCACGCACATCGCACACACACACACCACTCGCCACTCGCATGACTGCAGTCACACACATGGGCAGACACAATTTATTGATAGCGACATTAATACCACAATTCTTGCTTTATTTTCTATATTGCTCTCTATTTTTTCTTAATTTTTTTACCAGATTTTTTTTCGGTTCAGGGGTCTGGCGAATTGCGTATGGATACATTTTGCCAGAGCTACACGCAATGGCCGCGATTAAAATATAAATCAAATTAAGTCGCTTTAAAAGCATACGAGTATGCAAAAATAAAAAGATTGAAAACTGAAACTGTGGCAAAAACTGACTTGGCCAACAATGCACCACGCGCAGCTTGCGATCGGTTTATTTTCGAGCCGAGGCGTTCGCGACTATGATCTAATAAAACGTTAACGTTACCCACTGGGGCTGCGAGCGAAGGTGGGGCCAAACAATTGGCCAGGCAGGTTGCAGTCTCAGTTGACGGCTTGCAGTTTTCAGTTTTCAGTTTTCTGTTGGGAGAGAACAAAGCTGGCTCGAACAGTCATCAATTCTTCATCTGCACGCGCCAAAGTCGCAGCTAGTTCGTGCCTCACTCGGCTCTTTCCTTGCAGCTAGATCAATTTTTCGATTCAGCTTTTCATTTCTGCTACATATATAGTTACACTTTTTTGTCGCTTTGTCGCCAAACTGGTGCGTGGCTGCTGCGCATGCGTGCGAGTGCAAGTGCGAGTGCGAGTTTGAGCTTTTCGCGAGTGTTGGCCAACTGACCGAACGTATATAAGCGATTATAGGGCCGGGCTGGCCAACAGTCCAGTCCAGTCGGCCGCGTGGCTCTGCTCTACATCCCGAATTCGATCCGATCCGACTCGATCAGGCTCCATCCGTTCCGATACGATCCGCGTTGCTAGCCGCACTTGGAATAATTTTGGCAAATCGCTGCTCCAAATTAGATCTAGCAAAAGTGGATACGAATCCCGAGCCGTCAAAGGATTACGCACAGGAATTAAAGTCGAACCGTCTCAAGGAAAGCCAGCTTGTGAATTCTTTTTTGAAAAGTGCCAATGGTGTGTAACTGAACAAAGAATCTATATAGTTCGCGAATCCTTTTCAACGCATCACAGTCCTCGAGCGTGCTGAATTCGAAGAGTGAAAACATGAAGGTGGGTCCTGGAAGAGTGAATGCTGTGGACAATGATGGACAAAGAGAACAATTGATGGACATAAATAACAGGCCTAAAAGTGGGTTCCATTTTGATCTTAAAGAATGTCGAAAATATCGACCACTTAGACCAGTTCTGTGGAAACTAATTTATGCATATTTGTTATAAACGATATGTATTATTTTCTTAAAAAACTTTGATTGGAAATACACACAAAACAATAACAATAAAACATAAGTATAGAAAGAAATCAAAACTATGTTAATATCAATTTAATTTGTTATATTAAAAGAGATAAAGAAGAGATAAAGAAATGCTTAATAACACAAATATTGTTGAAGAAGCAAATTTAGTAAAAAGAACAGTATTTATAAGCCAAGTGAATGACTTAAAATATGTTGTAAATTGTATTTTATTCTGTCAGACTTTACCTAACACTTAACTATATTTTTGTTTATAGGTTCTTTAAATGTTTTTTAAATTGTAGGTACTTTATCCAAAGTAGGAGTATCACTAATCACTAAGATGCCGAACGACAATACATTCGAATTGCAATATAAAGCTATTTTTCTGCTGGCGACGAAAATCTCTCTGGCTTTTGAACAACACTTAAAGAAATAAAAAAAATATGTTTTAATTTGTATTTTATTCTGTCAGACTTTACCTAACACTTAAATATATTTTTGTTTATAGGTTCTTTAAATGTTTTTTAAATTGTATGTACTTTATCCAAAGTAGGAGTATTAGATATATCTACCTTTATTCTAAAGACCAATATAATCACTAAGATGCCGAACGAGAATACATTCGAATTGCAATATACAGCTATTTTTCTGCTGGCGACGAAAATCTCTCTGGCTTTTGAACAAGATTTCAAGAGAACCTAGAGCCACGATTTATTCAAGTGAACAAAAATCGTTTGGCGTTACTGATTTTCAAGTCTTAATGTTTTTTGTTATTCTACATATGTACATTGTGACAAGCAAGAACCTTCCAGATTTATTTTCGTCCTTATTTCTAACTAGATCTAAATAGTAATTTATTGGTCCACATCCTTAACTTGAATTGCACCCCTTCCGTTATAGTTCCATTTGGTGGCCCTACTGGGCATGCTCAGTGTGGTGCTGGCGGACCCCTCACCCACTCTGGCACCCCCGATCCTGCCCTGCGTACACGCTGCCCCTGCTGGCTACTCGTATCCACCGCCGGCGGAGGTAAAGCTTTCTATCTCGCCCGGGGTGACAAAGTACAGCCAGAGCCCGGCGATTTCCACATACTCGGAGAACGGACAGCTCCTGCACACCTCGGTGGGAAGCGGTGGCGCTTCCTATGAGTCCACCGCCGGAATCGAGGGATTGTCCCACGGCGGAATAACCCAGATCGATAAGTACATAGCCCCAGTGCAGAAGGCCCTGTTCTCACCTTCGGCTGAATATGGGGGAGCGGGCATAACCTACGCGGAAAAGTCTCCAGCTGCCAAGTACGCGACCGTGGTGCCATCCGGAATTGAGATCAAGAACTTGGTGTCTCCAGCTATTACAAAAACCGTGCTAACAGCTCCCAAGTTGGACAACTCATACTTGCCACCGTCTCCTGGCCTCACCAAAGTGGCCACCTACACCTCGCCAGGATACACTTACAGCTCGGCCACTCCAGGAATATCCAAAGTGGCCACATACGCCGCTCCAGCTCCCTCAAGCATTCCCTTTTATGCCCCACCGGTGACCAGCAAGGTGGAGACGTACAGCTCTCCCGGCTACGCCTACTCCAAGGCCACTCCGGGCTACTCCAAGGTGGAAACCTACAGCTCACCAGGCTATAGCTACGGACAGATCTCGCCCGGGATCTCCAAGATAGCCACCTACTCGCCATCGGTTTCATATTCAGCACCAGCGATTGCCAAGGTGTCCACCTACTCCGCTCCAGCTATAAAATTGGCCACCACTTCGTCATTGCTGTCCTCCCATGGAACTGGATACTCCGCCAGCTATGCTCCCTCCATAACCAAATACAGCCAGGCGGCGGATGTGTCCCACCAGTACTTCTCCAAGCCAATTGTGGCCGCCTACCCAGCAGCAGCAGCCTACTCGCCAGGACCGGCGATCACCAAGGTGGCCAGCTATGCCGCCCCAGCGGTGGCAACCTACTCATCCGCTCCAGCAGTCACCAAACTCTCTACCAGCTACGGGGTCTCAGGATCGGGAGCCATCTCGCACCAGTATGTGTCGAAGCCAGCGGTGGCTATTTCTGCTGCTCCCGCTGTTGCCAAGGTGGCCACCTATGCCGCTCCAGCCATTTCCAGCTACTCCACCGGTCCAGCCCTCTCGAAAATCTCCACCTACGCCGCCCCAACCGTGTCCACCTACACCTCGGGTCCAGCTGTGTCTAAGATAGCATCGGGCTATGGAGTGAGTGGATCAGGCGCCGTGTCCCATCAGTATGTGTCCAAGCCAGCCGTGGCCATTTCAGCGGCTCCTGCCATCGCCAAGGTGGCTGCCTATGCTGCTCCTGCTGTATCCACCTACTCAGCAGCCCCAGTAGTGGCCAAGGTAGCCACTGGTTACGGAGGAAGTGGTTCCGGATATAGTTCTGGAGCCGTTTCCCATCAGTACGTGTCCAAGCCAGCTCCCGTGATTGCCAAGGTAGCCACCTATGCTGCTCCCGCGCTTTCCACGTACTCAACAGCTCCCGCTCTGACCAAGATTGCGACGGGATATGGGCATGGAGCCACCTCCCACCAATATGTGTCCCAGCCAGCTGCTGCCATTGCCAAGGTGTCTACCTATGCAGCTCCGGCAATCTCATCGTATGCCGCAGGTCCTGCCATTTCCAAAGTGGCCACTTACGCCGCTCCAACCATTTCCACTTACTCCGCAGCTCCTGCTCTAACGAAGGTGGCCTACAGCCAGGCAGCGGACGTGTCCCACCAGTACATTTCCAAGCCCATTGTGGCCGCCTATCCAGCAGCTGCTCCGGCTTTGGCCACGTACTCTTCCGCGCCAGCAGTCACCAAGATTTCAGCCAGCTACGGAGGAAGTGGGCATGGAGCCGTCTCCCATCAGTACGTCTCCAAGCCCGCAGTGGCTATTTCGGCAGCGCCTGCAATCGCCAAGGTGTCCGCCTATGCCGCTCCTGCCATATCCACTTACTCAGCAGCTCCAGTGCTGGCCAAGGTGGCTACGGGATACGGAGCAAGTGGGTCGGGGTACAGTTCCGGAGCAGTCTCCCATCAGTACGTTTCCAAGCCTGCCGCTCCAGCAATTTCAAGCTACGCGACAGCTCCTGGCATATCCAAGGTGGCCACCTACGCAGCTCCTTCAATTTCTACCTACTCAGCTGCTCCCAGTCTCACCAAGATCGCAACCAGCTATGGGGGCTCTGGCCATGGAGCCGTGTCCCACCAGTACGTATCGAAGCCCGCCATCGCAGTGGCGCCAGTGGCTCCGATTCTCTCCAAGGCCTACTTGCCAGCTGCTCCGGCCACTAAATTGGACACTGGATACGGAATCAGTGGCTCAGGAGCAGTCTCCCATCAGTACGTATCGAAGCCGGCGGTGGCCACCATCTCAGCAGCTCCTGCCATAGCTAAGGTGGCTACCTACGCAGCTCCTGCCATTTCCAGCTACTCCACTGGACCTGCCTCCTATGGCGCCAAAGTAGCCACTGGATATGGCTATGGACATGGATACGGAGCTAGTGGATCGGGGGCTGTGTCCCATCAATATGTGTCAAAGCCTGCGGTGGCCATTTCAGCTGCTCCGGCAATCGCCAAAGTAGCCACCTACGCAGCTCCAGCTGTGAGCCACATCTCGGCTCCTGCTGTGTCTACTTACTCAATCGGTCCTGCCATCGCTAAAGTGGCCACCGGGTATGGAGGCAGCGGCTCGGGGTATAGCTCGGGAGCTGTGTCCCATCAGTATGTGTCAAAGCCCGCTCCAGCGATCGCCAAGGTGGCCGCTTATGCCGCTCCAGCTGTGAGTCACTTCAGCACTGGTCCTGCGATCACGAAATTGGGAGGAAGTCTGGGCTACGGGGCCAGTGGACACGGGTACGGCGCCGTCCATTTGGGTTCTCCTCTAACCAAGTTGACCTCGGCTCCTGCTTACACCTTGGGAGGGAAGCTGGCCAGCAGCTCCGCCTACGGAATCCACGCAGGTAAGTGCCACACAAGCATTCAAGGATATATATTTGGACATTTTATTAGCTTTTTAGCGACTTTTGGGGCTGCAATTTATGTAACGATCTCGATGCAAATTATAAAACGAAATGTCCTCATAGCTAGTCTTTTATAACTTAAATAGAGCTGACAAAATGCAAAGTTCGGGACCCTGGAAAGCCCATAAATTTTGAGATATATTAAGAAGAGTGTTTATAAGTTAAGTATATGTTTTACTGACTAGCATCAATAATGAGCTAAAGATATGAGATTGTTATATTTCCTGCTGAACACTCGCGGTATGCAGCCACCTAAAAATCAAACAAAAATACCTCTTAAAAAAGTGAGTACGTGAAAATGACTCCTTCAACTTAAAAAGTTTCTGATATGAAACATTGTGAATATTAATAGTAACATTAAAAAAAAAAATTATAAATAATTTAGCTAGTTTATAATTCGGCACGCTGATAGAAGTCTTTAATTTCAATGCGTGATATACAAAGATATATAAATGAAATTTCAAAGAACTTTACAATACCTTTCGATCAAGATATAAATCCTTCTGATCGGACTATCGTAGCATATTTTCAATGCTACCGAAAACAGTCTCGGTGCTCATCGTCACGACGTGGACTGCCGTCCACAGTGATAGTCAACATTTTTCGAACTGAAAGCCAGATACCCCATTCGAGTTTTCCTTTGATTTATAAGTATATCAATTAGAAGCAGCTCCTGTTTAGGTTTAACGTGGAATTTGTGAGTCTTCAACATTGCACCTCTAGATAAAGGAAAGCTAATCTAATTTATACAAGACCAGGATTTCTTAGTGTGGCGTATCTTTGGCAAATAAATGTTGTTTTTATTTTAGCCAATAATATAATATAAGTATAAAAGTTGAGATACTCGATACTCAGAGCCCATATGCTCTAGTTACTTTTTACAGATATTTGGTCGAACTTTAAATTTATTAATATTTGGTTTAACCATTTTCAGTCGAATAGGAAGTAGTATTCTTGGCGTAGGTCCATTGACAAGCTGCAATGACAATATGGGAGCAAGCCGTAAAGCATGAAAGAGGAAATAATTCAACATTTTCTGGACAAATGTGCCTCTTATGTAGGAAAATACGCTTTTCAACAAGATGGGGGTCCGAAGTACACTGAAAAATTGTTAAGAAATGGGTAGAAAACCATAATTTTATGTTAATAGAGCCAATTGAAAACCTATGGTCAATCATGACCATATGTATATCGGGCGGTATCAATCATTTGAATGCAATGTAAGCAGTCCTTGGAGACGTGTGGAACTGGAGTGGAATTTAACTCTGCATGGAATTGTTGAGAAATGGGCTAAGAGCATTCCAAACTACATAAAAAATTATAAAGACAAGAATTGTCTTTGGACAAAATATTAATATGGAATTTCTATTGATTTTTTCATATAAGGTGCAAACAGAGTACACGTCTTTTGTTTTGGTTTTTTTATTTCTTACTATTACATTGCTTCTTATATTTTGTATACCCTTGCAGAGGGTATTATAATTTTGCCATGATATTTGCAACGCAGTGAAGGAGGCATCTCCGACCCCATAAAGTATATATATTCTTGATCAGCATCACCAGCCGATTCGATCTAGCCATGTCCGTCTGTCTGTCTGTCCGTCTGTCTGTCCGTCTGTCTGTCTGTCCGTCTGTCTGTCCGTCTGTCTGTCCGTCTGTCTGTCGGTTTCTACGCAAACTAGTCTCTCAGTTTTTGAGCTATCGGGCTGAAATTTTCAGCATAGTATTATTTCTTTAGCACGCAGTATATATGTCGGAACGGCCGAAATCGGACCACTATATCCTATAGCTGCCATAGGAATGATGGCGAAATTTCAGTAAAAAAAATTTTAACTTCTCTGTTTTTCAACGAATTTTTATAAACTTCGAGATATAGTCGTTATTTATAGTTCTAGAATTACGATTTTAATTTCATTAAGATCGGACAACTATATCATATAGCTGCCATAGAAGGGATCGGTCGATTTATATGAAAATGTAAAATTCTACATGTAAAATGTAAAATTTACAAAATTTATATAATATGACATTTTTTTTTACATAACCAAAATGGATCGATTTCAATGATCCATTTGCAGACTGCAAGGGTATACAAACTTCGGTTTACCGAAGTTAGCTTTCTTTCTCGTTTTATATTTACGTCTATTTGTTCCGAATTAAATAAGGGATCGAGGAACAACAAGTTTTTTTCATTTACTTCATTCGTTTATTTGTTGAAGGTTGAACGTGGAATCACTTTTGATCCCCACTGCATGTAGATGTGTGTAGATATTGAATTTAGAATTCAAAATTAAATCAATATTGAGTATGTGTTACAACCGAAGCTTGGAACTAGTATTTGGTCTTTGATTTCTTAAATTCTTTATAGTCAATCAATTAGTTAAATTCTTATAAAACATATGCTTATAAAATGCCAACTTCTAGGTAGTTTGGGTGTCGGTTCAGGTCACGATGGCGGCTACTACGGAGCCATTTCCCTGGGACACGCGGCGGTGTCGCCAGCCCTCAACTACCACGGTCTGTTGGCCCATGGATCTGGTTTGGCCCCAGCCAGCTCCTCGCTTTCCCATCTGGACTCCTCCCTCAGCGGATACCAGCACGGAGTGGGCGGCATTGGACCCCTTGGAGCGGGATTCTATCGCTATGCTCCCAGTGTGCCGGCCCTGACAAGCCACGCCCCTGTGGCGGCCACCGCCTACCTGAAGTCAGCGCCAGTGGCCCAGCCGGCCTTGCTCAAGGTGGTGCCCGAGAAGCATCTGGAGCACTTTGTAAGTTATCTTTCGGCCATTTCCATGGAAATGCTAATATTGAAAAGTTCACCTTTGCCCACAGGATGCCCATCCACGCTATGCCTTCGAGTATGCCGTCAATGATCCCCACACGGGCGATAACAAGCACCAAAAGGAGGAGCGCGACGGTGACGTGGTTAAGGGAGAGTATTCCCTTGTGGAGCCCGATGGCAATGTGCGCACGGTGAAGTATTACGCCGACTGGGAGACGGGCTTCCATGCCGAGGTCATCAACAGTCGCGATCAGGGCAAAATAGTGGCCAAACGTCAGGCAGCAGCCAAGTCGTGAGGTGAGCGTTCTCTTATAAGATGTATAATTGCTTTATTCTCAGGGCAACAATAATAAAATTTACATCCTTCTGAATCGAGCTTCCATACCTCAGAAATTGTTTAGAACGCATTTCCTTAGTTTAAATAAATATTAATAAAATGTATATAATCGATTTAAAAAAATATTTAGTGATAGCTGCCAGTACCAAAGACATTAGAACTTCAAGATTTGACGTATTCTCAAGCATTCTAGATCCATATGTGCGTACATATAAGCGCTTTCTATTTTTAGATTTTTACGCTCTCAACCTTGGGCAATAGTCGCAAGCAGAAAAATGGCTGCATATTGCAATTCAAATATGTTTCCGTTCGGCGTCTTAGTGCTTATATTGGCCTTTTCTATTACCAAGGCCAGCTTTATTAATCCCTGTAGAAGGTTTCTAGTTTGGAAGCTTACTAAATTAAATAACTTGAATTGGGACCAGTTACTATGCTCTCCAACAGTGTCCTAATTCTGCAGAAGAATTCATAATTAAAATTGATAGATTATCAAGTATGAATAGCTGATGCATTGCCTTTAGAAATTGTTGGTCCAAGTGCATTTAGAAATGGACACCAATAAATTGTGTGGTTAAAATATCAATAGTGTATTTATATATCAATTTTATTTATTAGCTTAATTTGACTAACTCCCCTTATTTCATGTACACAGCTCCACACAGGTCGCAATTGTTTGGTTCGTTCTGCAACTGTAAATAGCCTCAAATCCAATCTTCTTCTCATTACACATTAAACGTATTTATGTAATTCCCTCAACGATGCACCACAACCACAATGTCACACGGCCGCCATGATATATACAATATCCAACAACCAACTATGCAACCAACCCCTTAAACCTTGGATCCCCGATTCTGTGCTCATGTGATAGCGTTTCGTTTTTATTGAACTGCTTGCGCTGCTCTCATCTCAGACGCGCGTCCCTTACTATGCCCAACTATTTGTACATAATGGATTGTATATTGGTATCTTGTAAAGAGTTAATTTCAAATAAACGACATCTAAGAACGCCACAGTCGGGGATGCTCGACAATGGGATTAATTGAATTACTGATCGATCCTGTTGTATGTTTTATTTGAAAGGTTTGAATCCTTATATGGGAACGCATTGCTCTAATTTGTCTAAGTTAAGTAAGTTTGTTTATTGAACTATAGAATTGTACAGTTTTGCATATTTGTAAGTATGTAATATCTAATATCGTACAAATAATTATTAATATATTTTATATATTTATATATTATTCATATATAGTATGTAAGCAGCGAATCACAAATACCTTTGCTATGACCGAAACTAGCTCGTATATCTAGAAATTGGGACCGAATGCCAGCCGCAGATCTTCGCTTATAAATAACCCAAAGTCTGTGTTCTTGGCCCGATGCGGATGCTGAGTGCAATATGTCTGGAAGATATGTCGCAGGATGCGGCTGCCCTGCAGCTCGATCTCCAAGCGCCGTTTGCAGCCGGCCTGACCCATGTCGAGGTGGGCCAGCAGCCACTGGTTCTTCAGTGAGCGTAGCTCCTTCTCCAGGTTGGCCAGCTCCTGGCTTTCGGTCTTGGGCACATGCAATGGTTCCAGGGAGGCAAAGGTTTTCCTCATTTCGCTGCCCTGCAACTGCACGCGCAAGGATCGCTCCTGACGGAGAGCCTGGTGCAGCATGTTCATCTCCCGGTTGGAACTTTTCGCAGTGCTTGTCACACAGGCACTGTCGGCCTGCTGCTGCTCTCGCCAGTGCTGCTGCGCCTGCTCCAGAAGTGAGATCTTATCCACTAGTATCGTCAGGGCCTGTCCCAAGGCTGCCTCCTTGGCCAGGATGGATTGCTCTAGATCCTCCACAGCTTCGGCGAATCCGGCGAGGACCAGGCATTGCTTGCTAAGCTGCTTCTCGGCCATCTCCTTGCGTATCTGCAGCTCGGAGAAGTCCTGCATCTTCATCTTGGCCATGTACTTGAGGGATTTAATTTCCTTATCTCGCTCCCCAACGGTCAGCTCAAGGGTTTTTACATCGTCGTAGTGCCGCTTCACTTGGGCAGCTCGTTCCTGTAATGTGTTGCTGCCGGGATGACGCACATACTCCGTGTTCACGTCTGTGGATTCTAAGAGCGTGAACAGCTCATCTAGTTGCTCTTCCAGGAGTTGCATGCAGCGCTGACTATAGGCGTCTACTTCCCTGGGTTCCTCATCCTCCTGGCAGGCTGGAGCAAACTTATTATAATTGAGCACCAGCATTCTCCATAGCTTCTCGTGGACTATGCCTCCGTTGGAGTCCTTGCTGGCCTCCCGAGCAGTGGAGCCCAGTAATCTGATGAGCGCACCCAGCGATTCATTGGCCTCCAGGATTCTCTGGTACCTGGCGCACTGCATTCCCGTCCAGGCAGCCGTCTTACAGCTACTAAGTTTCCTCTGGAGCTTCTTCAGTTTCTGCTTATGAGCGCAGCTCGTCTCCATCAGCATCTGCATGCAATGAAAAGCGGCGGTCTGCTCATCTCCCAGCTGGATTATGGTGTGCATCAGACCTGCGTTTGCATTCACAGCATCCAACCCGGCTTCGTACACCTCGATGAGTGTTCCATACAGCTGCTGCTCGTCCAGGAGTTCCACCAACGTTTGAGGTGGCATCAGGTTCTGATGCAATCCACTCACATAGTGAAGAACTCTTTGGACGGGCTCGCAGTTTGTGTGCTCATCCAGCTGTCCCGTTTTCAGCAGGCGCACGAACTCGTCCAGCTGCTGCTCCTGGGCTTCCAAATCACTCCGGTAAATAGCCGCATGCGTGCACAGCTCATAGTCACAGTGGTCGAGTCCATGGCGGAACTGCTGGAGCACCAGTTGAAGGCTCTTCAACAGGTAGAGACACTGCGACCGGAAGATGTATCGCTGAACGGAATAGCCCTCAAATATGGCGTCGCGTCCTGTGACGAGAGAAGTAACCATTAAAAAGTATACTAAATAAGTAAATGAATGGGTCATTTTATATATTTACTTATTAAATATAAATATAAGTAAAAATGTTCTAGAATCGGAAGAATGGGTGTAATATATAGTGTGAAAATAATTCCATTTATTTGATATAGAACTCTCACCAAATTCGCAAGCCGTGGGAAACTTCTCGTTGATGGCCTGGCACACTATGGTCAGCTTCTCGTTCATTCGTTCTAGGAGCAGCATGACCAGCACCACATCGTGCTCCCCTCCTCGCAAAAGGAACTGTTCGGGAACGAAGGCGAGGACGTACTCCAGGTGCTGGCACTGCAATCTCAACTCCACAGCCTTAATCTGCTGCTCCAGAGCCCTTCCATACGCCTTGCTCACACTGAAAATGTGCTGGTAATCTGTCTGGCTCTGGTTGGAAGCCTCCTCCTGCTGTGACTCATTAGCACTGCTGAAATCCTCGATGGACAGGGTGCCATCTGCCCGAATTTGTAATTGCTCTTGAAGTTGCCTGACCAGATCCCGAAACTTCATTATGGTCACATCGCGATCATAGAGACTCTCCATGGCTGCGTTTTTCTGCTGCTCCAGAATCTTCACCTGACCACCCAGCTTGTCGATCTCCTCGCGCAAATCCGTTTCTTGCTCTTGGTTACTTTCAATGAGTTGCTCTTGGATTTGTTCCAGGGCCTCAAGCTCGTAAACCTCGTCCTCTAGAAGCTTGACACGATCTTCGAGTTCTAGTTTCAGACAAGCCAATTGCGTGACCATGGATTCTGCTCCTAGAGAAGCGTCTACTTGTTCTTTCAGATCCATTAGTTGCACTTCCATGTGGTCCACTCTTCGGCTGAGCAACTCCTTGATGTTTTTTAGCTCATTGATCTCCGAGTGCTTGGTCTCCAGTTCCTTGTGTGTGCGTTGACTGCTTTGCTTCTCCTGAGCGAGAGTGTCCCTTAACCGAACAACCGTCTCCCGGAGGCGTTGATTATACTGTTCCAGCCGGAGAAACTCGCCAGAGGATTGTGTTGTCACGCCGATTCCGGCTTGTTTATCTTTGTTTTCAATGCGCTGGCCCAGCTGCTCCTCCTGCTCCGCCTTCAGGATCTCCACGTCCAAGGTAAGTTCGTCGTTCCGCTCTTGAGCCATCTCCAGTTCCATTTGCAGAGTTTCCGTCCGTTCCTCCGCCATTTCTTTGTCCAGGGTGAGCAGCTCTATGCTCTCAGCGATTTCATCCAACTCCCTTTTATATTTGGAGGCAACGTCTTGAGCTTCTCTTAGTTCATTCCGTGATCTTTGGAGCTCTCTTTGGAGCAAAACCTGCTGGGTCATTATCTGCGACTTGAACTCCATGAGTTGCTCATTATGAATCCGTATCCGCTCCAGCTCCAGCAGCTTCAGTTTGTCCTCGCTCTTCTGCACCCTGAGCAACTGAAGTTCCTCCTTCAGTTGCCGGAGCTCTGGATTGTCCACCGGAGGAGGCACCGGAGCCGTGATAGGTGTTCGTAGAGCAGGTCCTGGGGTAAACTGCGGCCGCAGGATCTCCAGGAAACCGGGTTCCACAAAGGCAGCCGGTGCAGCTCGTTTCACGCAACTTGTGGGACTCATGCTGGTCTTGCTGCGTTTGGGAGCCATGGCCAGGGGCACCGGCATGGCCAACGTCAGCTGCGCCGTAGAGCTCTGAGCCTGAGCTGTGGTGGGCTTAGGCTGGCTTATCCTAGTGGGTCTCAACTGCGTGTAGGACGTGGATCGCCTCTGGTTACAGGTCATTGCTGGCGGTGTAAGTTGTGTTGTAGCCCGCTGAGTCTGCAACTCTCCAATTGTGCTGGTCTGGAGCGGACAGGGAGGCTCTCTTGCACTGGCCGGTCCCGGTTCCCTGTTCTGCGGTTCATCCGGCTCCTTAACTGGGTCACCATGAACTAGGTCCATGGACTCCACCTGCCTGGGAAGCACATTCGATTGCTGTAAAGGGGGTGCGTTTTTAGGGGACCCTTTTTCTTCCAGGCCCTCCACTTTCTGATGACCCATCTCAGGCACACTTGAATTCTGAAAGAAAAATGGAATCTATTAGCTTCTCATCTCTAATCAATACTGAACTCGGTATAATTAATTCATTAGCATCTCGTAATGATAGTTCATCTTTTTATACTCCTTTTAGCCTGTCCCATTAATTCTACATTGCTTGTACTTATTTGCAAAGGAAAATCGTGTACATACTTCCTTTGACCTAATTTTAGTATGGTTTGAATCACCTTTGGAAGCTGTAGAGGATGCTGCTGGGCTGCCAAAAACTTGCCAGAAGTCTTGGCCAGTGTCTGATCTCTTGGAGAGTGCGTATTTCTGGAACGTAGTTGTGGTGATGCTGGACTGGAAGGACTTCCCTTCGTTTTGCCAGACGTTCCGGCCATTGGCTCCCTTTGGTTATCCTGCAGGAAATATAGCTTAGTATATACATATATATACCACACTGACCTTTCCTTTGGCATTACTCACATGCTCCTCCACGGACTTTGCCCCACCACTCCGCCTCGTGAGTTTCGTTCGGGCCCCCTCACGTTGCATTTCATCGGCGTTTTGATTATTATCCGCTCCCTTGGGCAACTCGGCAATCCTCACCAGCTGCTGGGCTCGCACAAACAGTCCGCAGTTGGTGGGGCACTTAAAGTACACATGGCCGTGGATGCTACCATTATTCTTGCCCAGCGGCTCGTCCAGAATCACGCCGTACCAGAGACCGGCGGCGAAATTGGTGCGTCCCACATAGGCGACCTTACCTTGCAGATGTTTACCCGTTACCTCAACACGCTGGCCAAGCTTCGGTTCCCGGGGGCTCATCATCTAAAAGCGTGGCTTACGTCATTTTGTGCACCTGACAGTACAGTTGGATGAGCCGTTGGCGTGTGTAATCCCAGTTAGCAGCTTGAAAAACTGCACAACTGACCAAAACCGATGCGAAAGCAAAGGCAAAGGCGAAGACGAGTCATCATGTGTTGTGGGCCCCACCCCGAGGAAATTATTTCCCGAGGCGCAGGCGCGGAAAGTGGGTTAATTTTCAGTGCGGTCACGGGGTGGCCGGGGTGGTGCAGCCGGTGGCAGGCTTATTAGTAAGTTGATTTTACTTGACTTCGCACCATTGCCTAAATGTATTTTTCTAGATATCCCTACATGATGCTTATATTGCACTTTAGATGGCTGAGACCAAAGACAATAAAACAATGATGTCGCGTGCTAAAAAATTGCTTGCATACTGCAAATCAAATGTATGGCCATTCGTCATCTTGATGATGATATTGGCCTTAGCTGAGAATCCTATTCCTTGCCCTAACCTTGCCATTATGACCTCTAATGCCAGCCGGCATCACTAGTCCATGGCCTTCTGCTCGACCATACTTAAAATACCCCATCAGTAAGGCAAACGAGTTTTAGGTTTTTTATCCGCCTAAGACTCGTCTCGAGCCTTAGCCTTAATTAAAACAAGAAGGAAAGCTACTGACAAGTGTGATCGACTGTGAGATACCCGGTACCCAAAGCATTGTGGGTGAAATTATATAGTATATGGCCATGGAAAAAAGAAAATGTTGACAAATGAAGGCAAATGTTGCTAGAAACATGTTGAGCAACACCCGAAAAAGTGAAATGTTACTAGGAACATGTTGAGCAGCACCCAAAACAGACATATGTTGCTAGGGACATGTTGAGCAACACGCACGTGGGCTCTTAATATAGAAGAAGAATAATCATACACATCGCTTAATAAGTTCCATGTTTATTATCCGACTTTACTCAAATTTTCAGAAAACGTCCGCGTTTGCCTACTTATTAAGTCTATCTATTTGCTTTAAGCCGAAAATCACACCTATAGCTAATATGTTTTTTATTATTTTCGGGGGCGGAAGTGGGCGTGGCCAAATTTTAAAACAAACTTGATCTGCGTGCAACACATTCCAATGCTGTCGCCAAATTTGGTGGCTCAAGCTCTTATAGTCTCTGAGATCTGTTTACCAACACGGACAGACGGACATGGCTAAATCGACTCTGCTGGTGATGCTGATCAAGAATATATATACTTTATGGGGTCGGAGATGGCTCCTTCTGCCTGTTACATACATTCTCGGTTGGCACTTACTTATAATACCCTTGTACCCTTGTACCTTTCGGGATTATGTACAGTTTTTAAATGAGAAGATTATTACACAAGCTTATTTCCAATTTATACCATTTTTTAAGCATCATTTATAATTTCTTCTTGTTTAAATTTAATTTTAAAATTATTTACATACGGTATTTCAGACCCCTCAGTTAACACATCATCAAGAACATTGAAACATTACACGAATTTATTGCTATTGCTAATTTACAATTTGAAAAGAGACCAGAAGCTGTTGCCTACATCGAATGGATTTGGTTGTGCATTTACTTAATACGTGCTGTCAGCCCAGGATTTAGCTGGCATTCAAATATACACTTGGATATACTCCATCTAGAAGACGTTGCGACAAATGGGACATGTGGACTTGCTGCTGGTAGTGAACCATTTGTACTGAAACCAAGGAGAGGGTTAATAGTGAAAGGAGGGAAAAGATTTTTGCCGGCGCTTACCAAGCAGGGTCCGTGGAATTTTTTCTTGCAGGTCTTGCACGTGAGCTTTGGCAGCTGACAAGTATCCTGGTGGATGACGGTATAGCACACATAGCACTCTTCTACGCCCTCAAACTTCTTGTCCAGATTGTTTTTCCACATCGTTAGGCCATCGTATATAGTGCCGTTCTATTATAATCATGGTAGCCACATTTAAAATAATAATGACTTTGAGGTTAGACACAAAGGAACAAAAAATGTTTACATACCTGATGCGTTAGAAAGATAGTCAACTGCATGCCCACATTTCGGGAGGAGGCCCGCCCACCGATCTGTTTTCCACACTCTACCTTCACGGCCCCCAACGGATAATTGGGAGCCAGAGTAATGACCAGCTCCATGCGGGCCTCATCGATAGCATAAACAGCAAGCACTTCTCTGGTTGATGAGTGAACGGTAACCTATGAGTATCAAAAATAACGAAGGTTATATCGCTGAAAAATGATTTCGGTTAATTAACATCGCTCAGTAGCCTATGTTCCTTCAGGCTAAAAAAGTAAAAAGGTGCGTCTTTGCTGAGCGAAGGAATTGAGCATCGTCAAGAGCGACAAGATGATGGGTCTAGAGATTTTCCGACTCATTGTCATCATTATACTGCTGATCGGCATCATAGCTATATTTGTACTTCGCAGTATAACAATAGCGTTATAGAGCAGGCATAAGGATTCAGATAGAGCCTGCAACCTCTTCACCATCGCTCACCTGCATATTCTCGTGCTTCTCCTTTCGATTGGCGATAGCCTTGAGCTCCTCGCTGCAGATCAGCGAGCTCACATAGTTGGTGGTAAGGTTATCCACAAAGTTCTTCTGCCTGGACTGTGTGGTATTCCACCACCTGCGCACCACTGCCGGCAGCTTGCGTAGCGCCTCTGTATACAGGTGGCAGGCATATCGCTCCAGTGGCACCTTTCGATCTGCAATAGCAAAATAAAGGGTTATAGAGACTGATCAAGGCAAGCCAAGCCCAGTTGTGAGCTGTATTTCACTTTCAAATATAGCATATATAGAGAAAAGTAGTTTGTTTGATCGTCTGTTAACGTTCAGTTCGTTGAATCGTTTTTTCCGCTTTTGGATTCGAGCTTTCATTCTATTGGCAACCATGGCTTTTTCAAAGCCATTCAATTTCAAGAACATGCCGTCCGAGATGCCGCCACCGAAACGCATGCAGCTGGAGGGCGAGAAGAAATCAGCGGCCGAGGCAATCAACTTCCTAAAGACGCAGTGCGACGAGCGCGTGGCTCACAAGCCACAAGACGCACAAGCCACACAAGAAGCAGTGATTGTAGAGGGACCCACAGTGGCGGACGAGCTCAATGCGCGCCTGGCCATGGTTCATGTGCGCGAATCGCGACCCAAGCGTATTCGCCGCCTGGTCAAGTACCCCCCCCATGAGCTGCAGACCCTGTACAGGTAAGTCTGTCCCAGGGGCTATTTCAAGACAATCTATATATGCATTTGTTGTTGGCCTATAATTTTATAGTTCTGACCGACTTTCTAAGGTTTAAAAAAAGGTCTCATGTGCAGATGGCATTGTGTGCTCTGAACTTATTGTACCCGGTACCCATAGGGAACAAGGGTATTATAATTTAGTGCCAACCGAGAATGTATGTAACAGGCAGAAGGAGAAATCTCCGAAATCTCTCGGCGTCACCAGTCGAGTTTATTTAGCCATGTCCGTCTGTCTGTCCGTGTGAAATAACAGATCAGAGACTATAAGAGCTGGAGTTACCAAATTTGGTGACAACATTGAAATCTATTGCACGCAGATCAAGTTTGTTTTAAAATTTGGCCACGCCCCCACTTCCGCCCCCGAAAATCATAAAAATTTTATACAAGCTATAGTTGTGATTTTCGGAATAAAGTAAATAGAATAAACAAGTAGGCTCTCGCGGACATGTTCTGAAAATTTGAGTAAAGTCGGATGATAAACATGGAAGTTGTCAAACGATAAAGTTTCTGTCTATGCTTCTTCTTCTTCTGTGTCGACAGCACCAATGCGTGTTGCTCAACATATCCCTAGCAACATTTGTCTTTTTTGGGTGTTGCTCAACATGTTTCTAGCAACATTTGTCTTCATTTGTCAACATTTTCTTTTTTCCATGTCCATATGCTATTTAATTTCACCCACAATGCTTTGGATACCGGGTACCTTACACACGGTCACACTCGTCAGGTATTATTTATAATTAAATATGTTGGAATTTAGACTAAAGGTATTAAAATGTAAATTAAACAAAGCAAAATAATCCTTTAGAAAATATTGATTTTGCTCGAGAAGGATCCTCTGACGTAGACATTTGACCCGTAGATTTATTTGCGTTTGCCCGCGCTACCATCCCTGCTACGTGCCCTGTCAACACACGGGCCAGATCATCATCGACAGGGACGTACTGTCGCGGGAGGAGCATATCTGCTTCCTGGCTACTCCCAAAAAGGACTTTTCGTCGCCGCAGTTGGCGCATCAGCAGGCACGCTACTACACCAAGAAGATCTATGTAAACCAGTGCACGGCCCGCGTGGAGCGTCTGGCAGATCCGCATCCGATGCGAGTGAGCGACACATTCAAGTTCTTTAAGGAGTATCTGTCGCCACGCCACATTGCCGCCTTGGAGAACCAGATGAAGCCCAAGCCTCCGGTGGAGGCCATGACCATGGAAAAGGCCCTGGAGTTCATGGAGGAGGAGATGCGCCAACGAAGAGCGGCCAAGCGGGTGCAGAAGCGGCGCTGCAAGGGTCTCAAGAAACGCATCCTACTGCGCCAGCGGAAGCAAATGCAGAAAATAATCTGCGTTCTGTTTGAGGAAATGAAGGACTTTCTGCTCAATGATCAGTTTATAGTAGACGAGAACTCCCCCCTTTGTTGTGTCATACTTGAGAGGCTTCGAGAATTCACAGGCAAGTATTAAAGTGGTTATTTCTTATTTCTTTGAAAGGCTATAAAACACGACAAGATCCCAGTTTAAATTATGGGACTACCAGGCCTGTTCAAGTTTTCACTCGGAAGTGAATTAGATAACATTTTCGGATTTCCCTTTAACATACACGAATTTCCCTTGTTGATTTCAAAAAATTTCCCCATGGTCCCTTTTATTCCCATTTATATTTACACTTTGCATTTTAAAATAATAATAAATTCTACATAGTTTGAAAACGCATGCCTAATAAATCACTAATTCAAGACCGTAACTTCCTCAATATCCCTAACAGATCAAGAGTTCTACACGACAAGTAATTTGCGCGAGTACCAACGGATTCTTGCCAACAATCTGACCGTTTGGATCAACAAGTTTATATCGAACTTGAACATATACTTGGCGCCGCAACCGCAAGCACCTGTGCAGGCTCCGTTAATGGCCTTTAACGATCCCGAACAGTTTGTTCCCTTGTCGGACTTCATTTCGCTATCCGACGAAGTGGTCGCTGAAGAGATGCTGGACGAATTTGAGCATGGTGCCGAGTATGACGACTATAGCACCTATAGCGCCGAGGAGGACTATCATCCCGTCGTTCTCAAAGCAAAGCAAAAGACAAGCGATGACGACGACGATTTGGGGGACAGTGAGGGTCAGTAACTAGGACAAAGCGAGCTTACCCTTTAGTTGCGACCAAGTCAGCTCCTTGTAGACGCCATTGCTATGCACTTTATTCCCGTGATTCTTCAGTATGTCCACTGGCATGGCCCGGAAGAGGAAGTGTAGAAAATTCTATAATGTATCGAAATGTAGCGAAATTTAAGTGTGCAACCCAAATCATTAGTACAGTTTCCGTATTGTTTTCCAACCTCTTCGTATTTGTTGTCATTCAGCCAATTGGTGTAGACGGCCCTCAGTGCAACCGGAGACTTGGCGCATGCATTGATAATGCAGTCCCACAGGAAAAGGTAGCTCAGCGCGTCATGTCTGTCTATGGGTTCGAGATCCTCCAGCTCGCTCAACTTGAAAGTAAACTCCTCCAGGTACTTTTGAATCAAGCTATTGTAGCGTGTCAAGTAGTCCTCAAATCTGTTAAGGAAGTGCCACTTGGAGATAGTGGCATTTAGACTCTCGCTTTGCTTCTCATTCAATTCAATGTCGTCGGCCACAAAGTGAGGCGTTAGTTGGCGCAGAGCATTCACTGCACTTAGTCGGACCGAGTGCTGGGTACTGTAGAGCTGCTTGAATAGGAAATTGCAGAGGTGGTCCAGGCTGATTTTACTGTTCGACTTGCAGAACTGAAATTTAGATTATGTATAACTTAATTGTTTTCATGTTATTAGCAGTAATTACCGCATAAACAAAACTATAGTCCAGCAGCTCTAAGGCTGGCGTTAGACGTTCCAACATGGCCTCGTAGCAGGCCTGAAATCCAGGCTCCACGCTGGCCTCGTGGGTCAGTTGATAGTACGCCTTAAAGAGCACCACATTGACTTCCTTCGCAAACAGCGAGTCCCATTCGTCGATCACATTCTTCAGTAATTCGGTTGAACTCTTTTGCTTCTCAGAGCGAATGAATTCAATTAGCGCGCCAAACAATTGATATACGGCAACAACGAATAAGCAAGCCTAAAATGGAAAATGTCTTAAAATGGTAAAATGTTGCATTAAATTTAATCCTACCTTTGGATCATGGAATTGAGCTATAGATTTAGAAACAGTGAGGACCCAAGAACTAAGACCAATCCGAATGGCATCCCAATTTTTGATGCTTAGCTCGTAGGGAAACCGCTTGAGAACTTCAGTTAGAAGCTTGATAAACTCCACAGTGTTTATAACTGATTCGAAGGGTTGCTTGAGTAGTTCCCTGAAAATTATTCATAAAATAAGATTTTCTTCGAATATCTCTGGAGGGATTCTCTTACACATTGTAATGGAGCAAATCCTTCTGGGCGGCCTGCTTTTCTCCAATGCTGGTCATGAACTGCACGGCCGACACAATGATGTTACGATCCGTCTGCTCGTTGATTTCAGCCTCGAAATTATTGAGGAGTAGGGCATGGAACACAGCCGCCTTGACCCAGATCTCTGGTGGGTCGGTTCGCATTATCGCTGAATTAAGACTGAGGGCTTTTTGTGAAAGCTTTGGCAAAAGATACTGGGAATTGGAAAAGGGAAATGAGAATTTGAAATCATGAACGCGCTCTAGCATATCTTCTCTCTCTTCTCACCTGCAGAGCCATTGCATAGGTCTTATGAGCTCCTTGGGTTACCAACGATTCGGCTAGATCCTCGTGAAGCAGAATTGTTGCACTCTCCTCGAAGGCCGCGTACTGGGGACAGCAGGTCAAGTAGCTCAGAAGACGGCAGCCTATTACACTGGATTGTTGTGCGGCAGACAGTTGGAGGCGGTCTTTGACTATGCCAACTAGCTCACTAGTATTTCCCATAAAGCTCTTAACCTTCTCCGATAAGGTCAGCACCACTTCCTGCATTGGGGGTTGCAGCTCAGACACTTCCAGCCAGCTCTCTGCTATGCCAGCTACTCGAATGCACTGTAGGAGCTCGCCAATCAGGGAGTCGCTCCATTTTGTCAGAACATCGGCATTCGGATCACAGTAGTCCTCGGTTAACTCATCTTCGGGATCGTTTGTCGACCGAGGCGGGGGGAATCGATAGACCAGTTTGTACAGTGTGAAGAAGTTAAGGGTGGAACGTTGGAGGAGCGGGTAGATGTCACTGTTATCGAACGCAGCGCTCTCAAAAGGAACTCCCGCACTCACAGATCCTTGCAGAGCTTCCAGGAGAACGCAGTGATTCTCAAACTGCTTAACCTTTTCGTTTGTCTTCAATGGAGATTCGAGAAGAGCGGCTAAGGTTTCATCTATGCGCCTTAAACGCTTCTCCTCCTCCTCAATATTTTCCGTGGAGCAAATGACAAACTTGGCCATCGCCTCTGCCATTTCCTCTAGATTATCCGCATTCAGATCGACGGTCCTTGCCAAGTCCTCCACTATTCCTGCACAACTCTTTAGCGTTGCATCGTCGATTTCAATATCTTTACTGGACAACGCATCCTGCCAGCACGTTGTTATCTCCCAGAGAGTGTCCTCTGATAAATAGTCTTCCGGGCGATGCTCCAAGCTGAACTTGTACAGGGTGAGAAATATCTGCTGACGCACACTCAACGAAGAGTTGTTGTTGCTGCAAATCACAGGCATTATTTGGGCGATAAAACTCCCACACACTTCCACCATCTCATCGGCCACCTGCTGCTTCAAAGGACCGGACATGGCCAGCAGTATTTTGTCCACAGTCTCAGCATTGATGAGTATGTCTCCAGTGTCCGTTTGGAAGAAGCACTTGTGCAGCAGGTTCAGCTTCTCCCGATCATTATCGACCACAACCTCGGCAGCTATCCGGGCAATGACGCTGCAAGTGTCCGGACAACTGAGCATCTGTCTAACAGCGGGCTCCGTGCAAAGGGGATAAGAGAGCAGGCGATGGAGTAGAAGACCCTGTACCCGATGCCGTTGTAGCTGCTCAAATGAAACAATTACATTTTAGATAAATAAAGTTGTTAAAATTCGTTCAATTTTCCCACAAATATTTGCTTACCTTCAGGAGAGTTTTCTCAATATATTCAAAACGCTGCACTGGTTCTAGCAGAAGCAGAATTTCAAACACGATCTCTACAATTGGCTCGCAGGCCCCATCATTTACGGAATTGAGCAGCGAGACAAATTTATCAAGAGCTCCACGCAGATCTCCGAGATCTGTTAAACTCTGATAGAACTCGGCGTCAGTAAACATTTTCGTAAGAGTGCGAACTTGATCAACGTAGCGAGAGGAGGCGCTGCCACCGCTGCCACTGGCCTTATCCATGCAGATTCTCACAAGCTTCACAACCAATTGCTTTAGTTCCTTCTGTATAAACGCTGCTGCTTCTTGAGCCTTTTTCACAGGTGTGGTAGGTTCACTTTTCGCGACCTTCTCATCTAGTTCCTCCACAAACTTTACACTTGGCGACTCCAGACTGGGATTGGCCATGTGCAGATCGTGCACCAAAAGCAAGACATGAGAGAGTAGCTGCTCGTTCACCTCCTCAACTGCCAGATCCTGAGTGACCAATTCAAAGATGCGCGTCCAGAACTGATTAAGCAACTTGGCATACAACCCACCATTGTCCAGTCCATTGTTGATCTGGCGGTCCCAAAAGGCAACCAGTGCCGAGCTGTGTTGGAAGAAATTTTTTACATGTGCACTTTCGCTTTTCAGCAACCAGCCAATGGGTTCCAGCACGTTATTTTGAAGCAATGCCTCAGCAAATTTCTCCTCTCGCGGTTCCCGCTCCTTGCTGTTGTTGATCTGCTGAAGGAGGAACCTCAGGCACTCGAAATAGGTATTGTGGACGACGGTACAGTCCGATTTCGACAGCGGAGGATCGAATTCGCCGGTCACAGCCAGCTTCATGTCATCAAAGAAGCGCTGATAGAACTCGTAAATGTCTAGATCTTGTAGGACAGACGGTGTAATCTTGGACAGAAATGGTAAGAGGTTGGGACAGATGGCCTGTGCATTGCGATTAAAACCATTGCGAAGCAGAGATGACAGTTTTGGAAGAAGTGCCTTGCGAATGTTGAGAGGAACAAACCTGATAATTGATTATAATAAAATATTTTAAACGGAGATAGAATACATCGTATTTGTATTATCTTACCAGTCCTCGTAGTTATTTTGAAAGAGCAAGATGCAGCCCCAAATGTGAGGTGCTACTACGGGATCAGAGTCATCTATGAACTGAAAGCAGAGCGTTATTAGCTGCGCCTTTTGAGGAGAGATCACTTCCGAAAGGGCAACCGATTGTAGGACATGGTAGATGCACTCAAACCAAGCGGCTCTATATTAAACATAAAACAAAGACATTTACGTTTACGTTTCTATTCGGGAGCAGTTAGTTGAGTGATCACCTACTTTATTGCTGATATTTTGTGCTTGGCAAAGCTCCAGAACTTTTGGTGCGCCACGAGTGCTCCGAATCCCTCCTTGACCTGGCTGAGCTCCTCCGTCTGCGCGGTTTGTTCCATGAAAAAGGACAACACCTTCAGGCTGCTGATGACAACGCGCTGGTACTTCTGTTCCGCCTCCTCCGGAGTGAGACTCTTCCCGATCGAGAGCGTGGCCGCTGTGTGAAACGTCAGGTTGCGGGTGGCATACTCCAGAATCTCCTGCTGACAGTGCAGACACACTTCCCTGGTGCGGTTCGCACTGCCCGCGAAGGTCTCTCGGAAAGATTGCCCTGCAATGCTGGCGGCCGGGGCGTATGTATCGAAGCGACTGCCTAGCCAGACGGGAACTAGCAACTTGAGGTAGGGAGCCATCGCCTTCTTGCACTTAGCCATGAGGAGCTGCAGCACCGTCTGTGTCAGTTCCCGGACATTGTGCTCGGGGTCACTGGCCAAATTCAAGTAGTACTTGGGCCACAGAGGCAGGATGCTCTTCAAGGTCTCCACGTCAGACTGTTCGATCAGTTCCTGGAGCTCGTGCAGCGCCTTCTTCTTGGTCATCGGGTCCTTCTTGGACAGCTTGCGCAGGATGATCTGCGTCTGCGGACTGATGGCCGCGTCGAAGCTGTCCGGCATCTGTTCGGCGCTGGCGAATCCCGGAGCGAACGGCACCAGTCCACCGCCGTCCGCCTGCGCCGAGAAGCCCACGAAGATAGGCGTGGAGCTCCCCAGCAGCTCCGCAGTCCGACTGCTGTTCGACGGCTAAGAGGGTTCGGGTATTAGTGCATCCTTGAATGTGCAATTCTGCTCAATTACGCCTTACTTTTGCATTATTTTTGGTGCGCGGCGCTTGTTTTGTCTTTCCACCCATCTTCTTCTAGCAAATGCACTTTATCGATAGCACGTGGCGGACCAGGGCTTCAGCTGTTAATATATCGATTCTCGATTATACCTCGTTTTACATTTTTTGGTATTTTAGGTTTCGATATGTAATCGATACCTGATACGATCCCGCCGATATCTTTAGTCGTGTGCCGAACGAAATAATACCTACTTAAACTGCCGCTTAAAATCACAGTCACGACAAGTGGTTGCGAATCCGCTCAAGTGGACAGCTGTCGACTCCCAAACGTAAACAAACCGATTAAAAATTTTGTAAATATAATTATTTTAAATTGTTAATTAAGCAACCCAAAGCATAGCAATATACGAAGATTATAGACTAAATAATCGATACTATCGTAAAGAACTACTAAATGCAACTGCTTTGATCGTTTTGTTCACCTCTAGATACCTTCGATATTATTCGATATTATCAGTCACACCAATAAAGTCATTTAGGCCCTGTTTCTACTACAGTTGCTTTTTCCAATTCTGCTTTTTCCCGAAAAAGCAGCTTTTTCCCTGTTCGATAGTATCGATTATTTCAGTCTTTTTCTGCCTATCGATGTGTGATTTTCCCCAACTATCACCACTAGCCAGCTGTTTTTTGAACAAATGAAATTGGCTGGCTTAATAAATATTAAACAAATTCATGATTTTCTACACGTTTTGTAAACTAACCAGCATTTAATACATATTTCGTTTAGCGGTCTGTGGATTGAACTGGCTATTGCACTTCTGGACGATCCTAGCTGGCGTACATACTGCACTGGCGGCCACCGCCTCCTCCTTCGTAAAGAGCGTCCTCTTCCTAGCCGACCACTTTCTCTGCAGCTGCTCGGCCTTGTAAAACTCTACTTGGGCATTGCAATAGCTTGCAAGCTGACACCTTCAGATAGCTGAGCCCTGTGGACAGAAGGACGTTGGTGCGCAGCAGTGGCGTCAGCGACGGCGCGCAGGGATCCTCTCACTTTTCTAAATTCGCTTCATGTTTTTAACGGAAGCGGAGGCGGAGTTTGGTCGGTGGCGGGGCGTATACCCAGATTTATCTTTCTCCTCCGGGGGCAAGACCGCCTCCACTTACTCCTCCTTTGGCAGGGCCATGTAATGTGAATTCGGGATCATAAGAGACTTGTTTAAGAAGAGACGGGTTGATGCGTCTGCATCCGAGTTGTGGCTTCAGTCTATGAGATTCCAGTGGACTGAAGTGGTTCCTGCAAGTTCCTCCAGTCAAGCGGCTGCCTGGCAGAATTATTGCAAATAGAAAATAATGTCTAGCTCTTTAAATTATAATCTTAGTAAACATTGGTTTGAATTTTGAATTTAATTTAGTTTTCCGCCAAATCAAAACCTAAACAAAAAACAGCTGTTGCCGTTCACGATAGTGCTAAAAAGCACTTTTTCCTAGTAGAAACACCTTTTCTGCTTTTCGTGATTTTCGTGCGATAGTTGGAAAAAGCAACGTAGTGGAAAAATACCCTTAGTTGTGTTATAGGGTGTTCGTACTCTATACTCCTATGCAGAATTGCAAAGTGCAACTCTAGTAGAAACGCGGTGTAAGGCAAATGTAGCATTTTGAAAAGTTATTTTTTAATCATCGATAAGTCGCTGCTTGTGTTGAAGGATCTGCGAAGAATCCATACGCGAAACATCGATGCTTTTCCATCCCTAGTGTTGATGAAGAGGGAATTACCTTCATCTTTATATCGCAAAACAAAAACAAAACAATTTCAATACAAATTTTATTTGCCGCATTATTTACATGCTTATCTAGATAAATAATTGTGGTCACTCGTTGAAGTACGAAGAGTCACACTCTACTCCCGGGCGAAATCCAAGTATTTTGCAGCTTAAGTTTCGTACATTTCAAAAACGAAGCAGGAGTCAAAACCATGGAAGTGTAAGTAAACATCGCATATCACAACCTAATAAAAAAAATTGGTTGTCTGTAAAGTCGGTTTACTGACGTTGAACGTGACAACGTCTTAAGAAAATACTGAAGGAATGGTAGCATTTACTTAAGACGTTGACACGTTCACGGTAAAAAAATTATGTAAAATTGAGAGAGGGAGGCTATAAATGGCCAGTTTCTGGAGAGGATCAGGCAGTTCCGGCTGCAAGTGGCCAGTTTCTGGAGAGGATCAGGTAGTGCCGGCTGCAAATGGCCAGTTTCTGGAGAGGATCAGGCAGTGCCGGCTGTAAATGGCCAGTTTCTGGAGAGGATCAGGCAGTGCCGGCTGCAAATGGCCAGTTTCAGGAGAGGATCAGGCAGTGCCGGCTGCAAATGGCCAGTTTCTGAAGAGGATCACGTAGTGCCGGCTGCAAATGGCCAGTTTCTGGAGAGGATCAGGCAGTGCCGGCTGTAAATGGCCAGTTTCTGGAGAGGATCAGGCAGTGCCGGCTGCAAATGGCCAGTTTCAGGAGAAGATCAGGCAGTGCCGGCTGTAAATGACCATTTTCTGGAGAGGATCATTTAACGCCGGCTGTTAATTGCCAGTTTCTGGAGAGGATCAGGCAGTGCCGGCTGTAAATAGCCAGTTTCTGGAGAGGATCAGGCTGTGCCGGCTGTAAATGGCCAGTTTCTGGAGAGGATCAGGCAGTGCCGGCTGTAAATGGCCAGTTTCTGGAGAGGATCAGGCAGTGCCGGCTGCAAATGGCCAGTTTCTGGAGAGGATCAGGCAGAGCCGGCTGTAAATGGCCAGTTTCTGGAGAGGATCAGGCAGTGCCAGCTGCAAATGGCCAGTTTCTGGAGAGGATCAGGCAGTGCCGGCTGTAAATGGCCAGTTTCTGGAGAGGATCAGGCAGTGCCGGCTGCAAATGGCCAGTTTCAGGAGAGGATCAGGCAGTGCCGGCTGCAAATGGAAAGTTTCTGGAGAGGATCAGGCAGTGCCGGCTGCAAATGGCCAGTTTCTGGAGAGGATCAGGTAGTGCCGGCTGCAAATGGCCAGTTTCTGGAGAGGATCAGGCAGTGCCGGCTGCAAATGGCCAGTTTCTGGAGAGGATCAGGCAGTGCCGGCTGCAAATGGCCAGTTTCTGGAGAGGATTTAGGAAGTGCCGGCTGTTTGTTGATATGTTAAGTTAAATGGATATAAAAGCCAACTTATATTTTTTTACCTTTATTGTTGTAGTTGTTGTAAATGACGAATCTAAGCACTCCACATTTTCACTACAGACACAGCTGACGATACTTTAACCACACGTGTGAACTTGTATTATGACGCTTTCTTGTTTTTCCAACGCCAAGAACGTTCGAGAAAGACAAAGACAGAGACACAAGCATGCGCCGATTCAATGCGCCTAATTCTCTAGTGCTGCGCGCGCGGCAGACCGATCATAGTTGAGTGGGAGAGAGACGCAAGGCATTCGGCGGGCCTCTCTCTCGTTCGGTGTTATCGGTTATCGTTACGTTACCGAGCGTTACACTTTTTCATAAGTGACTCCCAGTCGCAACCTAATTTAAGACGTTGTCACGTCAAAACATTTGATAAGAATTCGTGTTTTATTCTAGCCAAATCTGTCGAGCTTGCCTGGGAACCTCATCAGTCATGATCAATATATTCGACAACGCGCCTGGATTAGAAATCTCCATAGCCGATATGATCGCAAAATGCACGGGAAATGAGATTTCTAAAGGGGATTCCTTTCCCGAAAACATCTGCCCGACTTGTCTGCAAGACGCGCAAAACGCGTTTGAGATAAAACAAACCTTAGAGAAAAGTTACCAGATCTTATTAAATTCGAAAAAGAATAGAGATATGCCAGCCAATGGCAAGCCCGGTGTTGGCTCTCGAACGATAAGAAAGCAGCATAAATGTCCCCACTGCTCGAAGTCGTTTTCCTTGAAAGTGAATCTAAAGAAACACATCACAATACATACTGAGGAACGATCACACAAGGTCTCGCCCTGCCGGAAGTCGTTTTCCCAAAAAGGTAATCTTCATTCAAATTTTATACATTTCATAAATTTAATAATTTTATAATTTCTTATATTTCAAAAATTTAAAAAACGCTAATCTTCATTCAAATTTTATACATTTCATACATTTAATAATTTTATAATTTCTTATATTTCAAAAATTTAAAAACGCTGCAGAAGTCAAAGCCAAGGATTTGTAAGTAAAGTATACATATGTACATACATATGTTTCCTGAAAAAACATTTCTTGATAAGAAAGCCTTTTTTATTCTAGGCAAATCTGTCGCTCTTGCCTGGGAACCTCACCAGTCATGATCAATATATTCGACAACGCGCCAAGACTAAAGATCTCTATTGCCGATATGATATCTCAATGCACTCCATATAAGATCTCTAAAGGGGATTTATACCCCGAAAACATCTGCGAAACTTGCCTGCAATGTGCACAATCGGCCTTTGAGATACGGCAAACATTAGAGAAGAGCCACCAGAAATTCCTTCAATTGATCAAGGATAAAGAGAAATCGGCCAATCTAAAGCACAGTGATGGATCTCGTACGATTAAAAAACCGCACAGTTGTTCCCACTGCTCTAAGTCATTTTCCCAAACACGTTGTCTTGAGGAGCACATTCGGACTCACACGGAAGATCGACCCTATAAGTGTTCGATCTGCTCGAAGTCGTTTGCTCTTAAAAGTCATATTGAGAGCCACATGCGAACTCACACTGGAGAGCGACCGCATAAGTGCTCCCTGTGCGCAAAGTCGTTTTCCCAAAAAAGTCAACTTAATGTACATATCCGAACTCACACTGGAGAGCGACCGCATAAGTGCACCCACTGCTCAAAGTCGTTTTCCCAGAAAACTCATCTTCAGGTCCATATCCGAACTCACACTGGAGAGCGTCCGCATAAGTGTTCCTACTGCTCAAAGTCGTTTTCCCATGAACCTTCTCTTAAGCATCACATCTTAACTCATACGAAAGAGCGACCGCATAAGTGTTCGCACTGCTCGAAGTCCTTTTCTATGAAAGTTAATCTTCGAAAACACATCCGAACCCACACGGGAGAGCGACCGTATAAATGCTCCCAGTGCTCACAGTCGTTTTCCCAGAAAGCTAATCTTGAAAAACACATCCAAATTCACACGAGAGAGCGACCGTATAAGTGTTCCCACTGCTTAAATTCGTTTTTCCGTAAAGAACATCTTCAGTTGCACAGTCGCACTCACAAGTAGTCTTTCCTATAAACCACCCAGAATAATAACGTACAATAATAATATTATGTCAAAGAGTATAGAATTATATAGAGAGCGAATCTTCAATGCTTTTTTTGTCATACGCTTGTTGGCGAGGGGAAAGCGGGAACGTTTGTTTCCCAGTGGGACTTTTGATCCTGAAAAAGGTCCAACTTTCATGTGGAGTCGCTCCCACCGCTTATGTAAGAACTTTACCATTCGCTTTTATAAAGCTTTTCAAAACTAAACAAAATGAAAAAAACCAACGCTCGGTTTTTTACAAACATATTTTTCTAATTTTTTTAATATATTTTTTATATTTATGTTTAAAGTGTAATTATCAATCATATAAAACAATACTCACATTTTATTAGAATACTACTTGAAAAATTAGTTTTTGTTAGTTTTTTATTTTCAAATTACCCGAATAAAATTATCGGAAATCAAATTTTTTTATACCCGGTATCCGGTAGGGTATTATAGTTAGTTAGTATGTCCGTCTGTCCGTCCGTGTGAATCAACAGACCTCAGAGACTATAAAAGCTACAGTTACCGAATTTGGTGACAACATTTGAATTCGTGCACGCAGATCAAGTTTGTTTTAAAATTTGGCCCCGCCCACTTCCGCCAAAGAAAATCATAAAAAAACTTTATATAAGCTATAGTCGTAAACGTCAGCTTAAAGTAAATAAATAACATAAATAAGTAGACATTTGCGGACGTTTTCTGAAAATTTGAATGAATTTGGGAGTTATTAAACAATAAGGTTTCTGTCTATGATATTCCTTCTATGTTGAGAATGCCAGTGCGTGTTGCTCAACGCATCTCTAGCAACATTTGTCTATTTTAGGTGTGGCTCAACATGTTCCTCGCAGCATTAGTATCTTTTGGGGGTTGCTTAACATATACAAATATGCAATAATAATATTCTTAAATAAATTATAAAACAAAAAAGATATTTACATACATACATATATGCATGTTTATGTAAATGTAAAAAATTGATCTTCACATAAAAAAAATTTCAATTCTGTGGAAGATTATAAACAAAACAAAGTTATTTAATTTAATTCATAAATTTTGTTCATAAACATTTTTTACCCGAGAGTTGTTAATTTCCCTGTTTTTATAAAAAATACCCCATAAGAAAATTCCCCTATATCCAAAGAGCATATAATTTTATATGGAGCGAAACAGCGAAGGTACCTGAATCTCCCGCTAACCGCTTGCTGAACTGGGGAGCATCCCCAAGATAGATCATCCCCGTTACACACAGACTACTGAATTCGTTCACCGCATGAAGCAAAGTCCAATTGGCTGAGTATGTAGCAGAACATGGATACAGACAAAAGCAAACAAAGCCGTATGGTTTTTTTTTCCAGCGTGGAAAAACTAATTTATTAATTAAATTAAACGATGTCCAATTATATGAGATCTTGACCATAAAATATATAAAAATAGAAAAATATTAAAATAAAATTAAGTCTTAAAATATGTGATCTCACAGGAAAATAAGCAACAAGAAAAGGGCCAAAATCCCAATTTTAAATGTAATATGGACGTGCTACTTGCTGCTCCATCCCTGACCTGTGGCTGGCACCGGGAGCTACCCCCGCGGCTTTGACAATCATAATTTAAGTAAATAAATAAATCATATTTTCATTTTGCAGGTATTTGTGGCGTACTCGACCTGACAGCGTTATTTAATGTGAACACCATAAAACCTGGTCACACTAGAAAAATTAAATGTCTTAAGCCATGGCACAATTACTGATTAATTAATTAATTATTAATTGTGCCATGTCTTAAGCTAGCGGAGATTTTAGCGCTACAAAGTACTATGCTCTGAAAAGAAGTAATGCACTTACATTTTTTAATTTCCGCCAACATTGACTGTAGTGTAAATCGGCTATAAAAAAATTGACTGCGGATTCCCGACTCTTGCCTACAACACATTTATTTTAGAATTTTATATGTGCATGTAGTTATATGAATTAATTTCCTTTTTAGCCTAGTACTCAGATCGACGAAAAGTGTTTCTAAGCATTGAGAGAGAGCAAGAGTGACGATGGTATGGTATGGCTAGGATATTTTCAAAAATGGTATTTTTTGTACAATCGTTATTATGGTATAATTTAGCAAACATATAACGGTCACACTGTACTCGACCCTTCACGTGTTGCAATTTGTTTTCAATTTAGTTTATCCATTAAAGCTGATTTAAAATATGTCAAAGTTTTTATCGTATTACAACTTGTTTCCGATACCGGATCCCAAGGAGTTTTTGGGACTGGCTTCGGACGGCGAGGAGGGCAACGTGGTGACCACTTTGGCCCGCAATGTGGTCGTTGTTTTGAATGTAACGTTCATTCCCAAAATTTAAGCGTTTTTCCAGAAATTTATACGAAATCCCTTACAGATCAGCACACAGAAGCAGTTGCTCAGTTGGTCCCTCCCAGAAAAGCTGTCATCCAAGGTTATATACGATCGTAGCAGCCAGAAGTACGCGGGAGTCTTTGGAAACCACTCTCTGCGCCTTTGGGATGTCGATACCAGCGATGTGTCCAAGTGCAAGAAACTAAAGGTGTGATGGATAAGAAAATCAGTAAAATAAAATATCTAAATCCCTTACCTCCCCACAGTTCCAGAAAAGCATTGCTCACTTGGTGGAAGCTAGTCAGGAAGCGTTAGTTCTCTTCAGTGATGGCGACTGCCAAACGCTCTCCCAGGCATTGGCTTCCCGTAAGGATCAGAAAGAGGATACGGCTCTACAAATGGCCCTGGCAGCCAGCAAAGTAATCAGCAAACCAACTATTTACACCATGCCCCAGGGCCAGCAGGTGCTCACCTATTTCGAGGAGACAAAGGCCACTGGTGAACTGCAGCTCATCCGGCTTTCACTGGCAACGGCCACTAGGCGGGAGTACCCCATTAAAAGGGAAGACGTTCTGCTAACTGGCTACGCTGTAATTGAGGGCGATGCGGCTCCTCAGTTATTGACCATTTGTAAGTAGTAACCAATCTTAGGGTGGATTGATACTGCTGGCTTAACATTTCTTTAATACGCTTCTAATTTTTAGGGTCCGACAAGCGAATCTTTATGCTTAATTTAGCAGACCGAACTTCGGAGCGTTCACCCGGGCAATTTGTGTCGATGCTGGCCGAGCTGAATGTGGAAAGCAAGCTATCTGTGCATGGGGTTTCTCGGAATTTCGCTGCAATCTACGGAGCCAACTATGGCCAAGAGGGGGCGTCATTGTTGGTGTACAACACTCAGTTCAAGGTGGTGAATGCTAAGCAGTATTTCAAGGTGTACCTGGACTTCTCACGCCTGTGGGCCGGGGATGAACACATTCTGCTGGCTATGGGTCAGAACATAGCCGCCGTACGGTACCGTATGAACCAAGAGGTTCTGGTGGACATGTTGGGCTCCCAGTTTAGAGACACTCACCTCACGCCCATCGAACTGGATCATATTAACGAGGAGGAGTACCTGGAGTCTGTCATCAAGTTCGATGGCAGCACTAAGCCATTTAATTATCGGGCGGTTAAATCCAAGTTAAATAAGCACCTGTCTACGCCGGAGATGCAGGCAGCTGATGGCAGAGAGTTAGCATACGATCGTCCCGAGCTAGTGGACCAAGAAATTAGCGAGATTATCAAGCAACATGTCCATGGAGAGGCCACCAGCTGCGAGAACGGACTAGACAATGTAAGCGTGACTCTGATGACAAACTTCTTTGACGCGGGACCGATGAACACGGCTGTTCAGGCTTTAGTCCGGCAGCTAGAGAGAAGTGGAGCCGGCGAAGAGGAGATAATCGACAAGATTCTCACTCTTTTTATTAAAACGGGGAACACGGAACATGTGCTAATGTGCCTACGACGCTATAGCAACATATCCGAGAGAATGCTGGCCTGGTCGTTGCGATTTGCCATAGATAAATGTGCGAATCCGCCTCGAATCAATGGCCATGCCATGGATGAACCAAAGGATATCAATAAGTCTAGCGATGAGCTGCTGAATGCAGTGCTGTCATGCAGCTTTGATGCCAGCGGTATTGAAGAGCATCTTCGCCAGCATTTGGAATTAGTGCATGTACAGCACCTAATGAATCACCTATATAAATTGGCAAGTGACCCCAGCATCCAGTTGGAGGAGCGTCCGAATCGGGATTTCTCACTGGTTCAAACTGAGCTCCAGGCTCTGCAATGGTTCGGCTGCCTCCTAACCTCCCACTTTACCCTGCTGAGTATCTCAAGAGACGAGGCGTTGCTCGAGACACTCTGCAATTGGGCCCATCTCCTTTCTTTCTATGAGAACAGCTTATTTGATTTGGCCAACATTCTTCCACTTCTTACGAATATTGTCGAAAAGCGCAAGATGAAACCTATTTACTCCACAACTTGGTATGGCGTCGAGGAGGTAGTGCTCTACTAAGGCAACACTGTGACTATTGAGTTTCCCCCAAGATTGTTATAAAGTGATAAGTTTAATAAATATAGTTTACTTGAATTTAAACATTTTCAGCATTTTCTTAAATTAAATAGGTAACTAGGGGAATATCTAAATAACTGGTTTACTTTATATTGCTCTTTTTACGGAAATAAGTTACTTAAAGAAGGTCAGTAAATTCAAATAAAACACCCAGACCTAGGGACAGCCAAACCACTAGTTTAATAAGTTAATAAAGATCGCTAAAAAAAGACAAAAGATTTTGTAATAGGTTATTTCTACTTGATTCTCGTTGGTCTTTCGAACGCTTTGTATAGTCAGGAATGCATGTGACTAGGAAAAGGATAAAATAAATGAAAAGGTGTAGATTAAAGGCAAGTGGCATTCGAATGACATTTATTGTCAAACTAGGCTGGATTGTCATTTGTAATGTATATGCTATTTATACCCGGTACCCATTGGGTACCCATAGGCCACAAAGGCAATAACGGGCGCAGTATTAATTCGTGATGCAGCTGCGCACAGCTGCTCAACATGTTTTTAGCAACATTTGTCTTCATTTGTCAACATTTAGTTTTTTCCATGTCTGTGTGCTATTTAATTTCACGCACAATACATTGGGTACCGGGTATCTCATAGTCAGTCACACTCGACTGTAGCTTTCTCACTTCTTTTGCTTTAAGACCACAACAAAGTGACCAAAAGAAAGAAAGTTTCACTATCGGAAACCGTATCAGCTGGTATTGTTGGATTAAACCGAACACTTTTAAACTAATGCTTAACGAGGCGAGCACCTGCGGCCGGACTGAAAAAAATCTCTTCCCATCCTCCACAATAACACACATCAAAAATATTTCTTTCTGTTCTATTCATTTTACACCGTATATTCGTAAAGAAAGAAAAATATACTATATTCATTTTCAGGTCTAGATTTCTAGAAAACTTCTTAAGTCGCTTGACTATCTAGGATCTTAAATCATAAACATACATAAATATACATACAAAATAACTGCGCGGAAAAATAAAGATTTTATATTTTTGTATCAACAAAATGGCGGATATTTAGATTTCCGCATAGCCAAGCTTTCCGTGGCTGGACACAAAACTCAAACAAATCTTAACCGATCCATCTGAAATTTCTTTAGTAAATCCGAAATATCTATGGCTATCGATTCACGTATACGTGAATATGATTTTTTTCGATATATTAATTTTTAGCAAAATGGTGGTGGATTGAAAAAAAAAGTAAGCACGCTACAGTCGAGTAAGCCCGGTAGCTAAAAATGTTTGGTAAATAATAAGAAGACTATTTCAACACCATCATGCTGTGCCCTTCGCACACGCTTTTGGAACTCTCTTTCTGAAACATTTTAATTTCTTTTGTCAAAATGAAATACTAGTTAGCATGACAATCGTCACAGGAGCTATATCTATTGATGTAGCCTAGAGGTTCAAATCCTCACAAAATACAAAATCAACTTTTTATACCCGGTACCCATAGGTTACAAGGGTGTTATAAGTTAGTGCCAACCGAGAATTTATGTAACAGGCAGAAGGAGGCATCTCCGACCCCATAAAGTATATATGTACATATATTCATTATCAGCATCACCAGCCGAGTCGATTTAGCCAAGTCCGTTTGTCCGTGTTGGTAAACAGATCTCAAAGACTACATTGACAACATTTCTCTGTTTCCGTGTTGCTCAACATGTTCCTAGCAACATTCTTCTATTTTTTATACCCGGTACCCATAGGTACCCATTATAAGTTAGTGCCAACCGAGAATGTATGTAACAGGCAGAAGGAGGCATCTACGACCCCATAAAGTATATATATTCTTGATCAGCTTAACCAGCCGAATCGATTTAGCCATGTCCGTCTGTCTGTCCTTACGTCTGTCCGTCCGTGTGAAACAACAGATCTCAGAGACTATAAGAGCTAGAGTTACCAAATTTGGTGACAACATTGGAATCTATTGCACGCAGATCAAGTTTGTTTTAAAATTTGGCCACGCCCACTTCCGCCCATGAAAATCGTAATAAACTTCATATAAGCTATAGTCCTGGCTTTTGGCTCAAAGTAAATAGATAAAATAAATAAATGGGAATTTGCGGAAGTTTTCTGAAAACTTGAGTAAAATCGGATGATAAACATGGAAGTTATTAAACAATAAAGTTTCTGTGATGGTTCTGAGCCACAAAGGCAGTAAGGAAAACAAGTGTTGCGTGCTTTCGGGCGCAGTATTCAATCGTAATGCAGCTGCGTTCAGCTGCAGAATTAGTCTTTTTTGAACGTTGCTCAACATGTTTTTAGCAACATTTGTCTTAATTTGTCAACATTTTGTTTTTTCCATGTCCGTGTGCTATTTAATTTTACGCACAATACTTTGGGTACCGGGTATCTCACAGTTGGTCACACTCGACTGTAGCTTTCTCACTTGTTGGTGTTGCTCTAGCAACATTTGTCCTCATTTGTCAACATTTTCTTTTTTGCATGTCCATATGCAATTTAATTTCACCCACAACGCTGTGGGTACCGGGTATCTCACGGTCGGTCACACTCGACTGTAGCTTTCCTACTTGTTTTTAGATTGTTCCTACGGTAGCTACATACATATATGTATATGGTATTTCTTTATAATTTTTTTTTAAGTTAAAACAAAAATTTCCACATCGCAGGTTATATTCCAATCTGTTAAAAACAAAACTCTGCTGTTGACGCTGATCAATAATATATTTACTTGGTAGTGTAAGCTATATATACTTTATAGGTTATGGCTCCATCACTGCGATGCAAACTCCTGAGTAAAATTATAATACCCTGAAATTGTATAATTTTATCAGAAAATAGTGAACTAGAAGTCATGTAACTACTAAAAGTAAGCAAACTGGTATCTTAGTTTTTTAACTGATTGAAACTCAGCAGTTAGACGTATTTCTGTGATAACAAAAATAATTAGACGTCTCCTTTTTTATTTCCATATAAACAGCTGACTACAACTAGTCGGCACCTCTTTCAAAATCAATGCATAAATTAGTGTGTGTCCCATGTTCATATGTTTATTTTGATTTCACGGTTTTCAAAATTGTCCAACATTTTGGGTTCCATTTCACAAAAAATAAGTTTTTGGCAAGCAAATTTAATTTATTGAATAACTTAGGATGCTTTTTTTCTCTGTAGAAACGAAGGCCCAATGACAACCCACTTCAACCAAGTCCAGCTCGATGAGCCACTGCCTCTTTGCCACTTTCTCTGCACCTTTCTTTCGAATCAATCTCTACACGAACGAACCACTTGAGAGCAATGACCATCAAAAAAACGTAGAAAATAATGACCAAGTCAAGATGGGGCTTTTTAAAAATAGCTTCCCTCCACAGCTGATTCACGTTGGGATTTTGATTACTGCGAGGGTCAGGGGCCAAGAGCAGCATCGCTTTTTTACGGCATTAGAACTGCGGCTATTCAAATTACAGGCGACTAGAAGGCTTCGCATTGAGCATGTGTGTTTTCTGTTCCTGCATCATTTCTTCTGATTGTAAGCCTAAGATTTATCGCGTGCTAGATTGGAGACGAGGGGTATAAAAACCTGCTTGTAACGTCATAAAATCGAGATAAATTATTTAATTTTCGATTTCCTAAAACCATTAAGCAGAGGCAGAAGAGCCCGACGCCTAGCTACCCCATAGCCGAGAGTATGTTGCCGAGTCATAGCAGGGAGACACAATCACAATCGGCCGGTCCTTATATAAAAGGTGGCCTATTATGTACTTGGGGTATTTACTCGTATGTATGGCTGCCGCTGATGCTGCGCTACCTCCGCTGACCGCTGCATCCGTGGCAAGGCGAAGGATATATGCACAGATACAGCTGCAGACACATGCTTACGCCTACCTGTCCGCTCTGCGCAGGTAGCGCGACCGTCCAGGTAAGCAACTCTTTGGCCCGGCAAACACTGCCGCAGATACAGATACAGATGAGCGTTACTTGTTGCAAACAAACGTTAAGAGCCGAGGAAAAAGCACCACCAACGAAAGGCTGCCCTGCCCCGCTGGGCATCACCGGCCACATTTAGCAGCGTCATGATCATCAGGGAGTAGGGTCCAGGACCGGACCGGACCGGGATTGGGACCGAGATTGGTGCTGAGTTTGAAGGTCTAAGATGCAACATCCGACAGCATCAGGGCTGGAAAGTCAGCATTACATCACTGTGATTCAAGATCAATGGAAAGGGAATTTTGGAATAATTTTAGTTCGTTGAATATAAAAAATACAAATATCCAAATAAAATTTGATGGTTCTACGGCTTTAAAAACAAAAAGTTAATCTAGTTTATTTTAAATTAAATAGATACATTTTGAAAAAAATAAAAATACCAATATATTATTTAGCACCCGTTTCCTAACTTAGATGTTTCAAATTCGTATTTGATATTTAAATTCGAAATAAAAGAAAAGATTAATTTCGCTTATGAGACAACAGCTTAGTAATAAATATTAATATATATTTTTTAAAATAAATTTAAGAAGTAAAAAAAGGTAAAAAATATAAATTTTATATAGATTGGCAATGCCTGATTTAATGCTTTAAAAGCTGTAATTATAAAATAACACATCAATTTTATAGGAAAAACTTATCAAAACACTGCCAGCGAAATAACCTGAGTATTGTGCCCAGCCCTGGGCCAATTGCATCTGCTTGTAAGCCACAACGAGTGACTCGGCACTTGGTTCTTGGCAGCGACACAGCCCTGTGCTGGCATCCTTTGTCCCTTCCCTTGAAAAGTTACCCATTTTTGTTATTTTTTCCTTCCTCCCAAATACTGGCACACACAGATGCAGTGTCTCTGGAGTTGGGCCCACTCTTTCATTTCTTATTCTCCAGTTTTTTTCTTTTTTGATTTTTTTTTTTTTGAAACGACAAACCGGCCGGCATTATTTTTAGAATTTTTCAGTCAAACTTGTTACCAAGCTGGGGCGAAACTGGCTTGGAGGCTGCAACAAAAACAAAAAACGGCAGCAGCAGCAGCGACAGCAAAAATGCAATGATCTTGTTCTCATTCCACCGCCTTTGTCTCCCCTGTACAGCCAAAAAGGTGACTTTGTCTCTGTCCCTCGGCTCCCCAGTGCCATGTATCTGGGTATATTGGTGCCCGTGTATCAGTGACTCGGCATTGTTACTGTTCTCTGACTTTTTAATGCCCAAAAACCCGAATGCTGCTCGAAAATTGTATCGATCTTGGCCATTTGCCGGTGGAAGTTCGGGTTCCAGCCACCTTTTGTGTTCTGTTTTCGGTTCTTCCTCTTCCACGCAGCATCATCATGACCAAGATGATCATTATAATGCCGATTCCGCTGCCGATGCCGATGCCGAACAGGGGGGTACAGTTTCGCTCCGAACTGAAAAGTTATCATTTTGATTCTCTTTTCTTCGGAGTCTGCTGGTTTGGTGGGTTTCGCTGCTCGGTCGCTTTCTTTCGGGTTTGGACTTGGAGTTGAGGCCTTACCTAATTTATTTTTATTTTCGTTTCATTAATTTGAGTTTTGGTTTTAATTGAACGACGCGTCGTTCTCGTTCTCCATCGCCTCCCCAATCAGATTATTGACTCTTTTCAGGTCTCCCCATTCGCTTCGGTACACACATCTATCTCCATGCAGAAGATTATTCAAATGGGGTATAGACAGAGGCCTTTGTTTGAGCCCAAACATGTTTGGTTTAATGAGTTTTATTAGTTCTGGCTCCGGCTCAATAGAGTTTTCTTGGCCAGAGAGGGTAAATATGGTCCAGTCCATTGGCCATGCGTATTGCGTTGGAGGGGGTAAATGCTTACCACCCCAGGGGCTTGGCTATGCCAGTGGAGCCAACTGGTTTCCATTGGATTATGCTTATTAACCTGGCCATTCGGGGATCTCGGACAATGGCCAGGCAGGTTCTTTGAATTGTAAAATGATATGGAAACCGATAGAGTCCGAGCCCCAAGTGAACGGTTACTTTGGCTTTATGTCGGGGCACTAGTTTAAGCTTTTAAGGACCGAAAAATTATCAAAATATATACTTGTATTTTAGTTCAATGGTACTATTTGGTTATATCTCGAATTATCTCTAGCTTTGGTCAATTCTTATCAGATTTATTAAAATAAGGAATCGAAAATAATTAATCAATAAATTCTTCTTCGTATGTTTTTACAAATACTTAAGCTGTCCAGTTTAATTTTGCAGCGTTCCCAAAATATTAAAAATGTGACACAATTTTAATTGTAACTGCTAATTTGTCAATCATATTTAATTTTCGAGATAATGTGGTTTCAAGCAGGCCTCTAACTATTAATTACCCTTCTCATCTGATAAGATCTCTGCCAAAATGTCGTCAGAGAGGTGAGTTGCGGACCCAGAACCTCACACTTTCCCACAATGGCCGCGACAGAGAGGCAAACAAAACTTTTGACATATTTATATATCCATAACTGTGTGCGCAAAAAGTCAAATATTTTCTCTGCACGTTCCCAGCGGCGGAGGCAGAAAGGCAGAAAAATGAGCAAACCCCAACTCATCTCACGTTTGCTCGGCAGGCAGACGAATCAGGAGGTCGCAACGTTGGCAAACAATGCAAATTTCCGAGTCAGACCGGGACCAGCGAGATGCAAGTGAAAGAGAGGGACAGGCTGCCCTTTGCCGCGTCATAATGTCAATAGGTTATGGGCAAGTTCGTTGCCTAAGTCTTTCGTTTTTTCAACGTTACTCAGCGACAAGGAGGCCCCCTCCTGATCACTTAATCATCTTTTCCAGCGAAATTAACCGAACGGTGGGCGAAATGCGAATAAAGCTGAAATATGTGTGTCAGCCTCTGAATCTGTGGGGGCACTCGAGTCTCTGGCTTTCTAAATAAATTGCTTACCATATCCGCCAGCAAAAAAGCGACATTTCAATCTCTGACTCACTTCGTCAGTTGCTTGTGTCTATATAATTTTTGCCAGATTATTGCGGTTTTGCTTGCCAAAATTTAAAATTCCTGCGCCTATCGATAAACTCCCCTCCCCCTCCCCAGAAAGGCCGCCGAAAAAGCGAGGCCCAGGCAATTTGATCTTTAAATTTAAGCACGTTTAAATCAAAAGAGCAACGGACACAAACACACATGGATATATCTCTCGCTTAAAAGCCAAAAGCCTTGCGTGCCTGGGCCTTGTACATGAAATATAAATACACATATATTGTACATATATCTAAACATAGTCTTCAATCCCACACAGCGACAACAACAACGAGCTGGAGGCCCCAACAACAAAAAGCAAGCTCCAGCAACAAAAACCACACGGATGACTTTGTGAAATTCGAAAGGCGGCAGCGTTGCCTTCACCACTCGCTCACCCCCCATCCCCCCACACCCCTTCCCGCTGCCCCCTTTCGGTTCGCCCAACTCACCTCCTTCACTTGGCCATTATGTACTTTAAATTTAAATTCAATTGACTTCTTTTATGATGGCAAACGGGCGTCGTCGGCCACGCCAAAAAGTAAAAAAACTCATGAGGAAAAAAAACTGAAATTAAACAAGGAGAAAAAAACCGAAAAACGTGCCAAGGGAACCGCTCACGTATCTCTTCAAAGGGGGTTACTCCATGGCCTTTTCTTCTGGAACACTGGATCAAACCCTGGTTGGAGCTACGCCCCTGACTTTTTGCGATTTGCCTGGAAACTTTAACGGCCATTTCTTTGCCGTTCGCTGTTGCTATCGTTGTTGCTGTTGCTGTCGCTGCCACGCAGCAGCAAGGCACTGAGATAAACATATTTTAGCACTTTTAAATAATTTTGTAACAGAAACCAACATTAACTATATACAATAGTATAGTAATAGAACCATGTTTTTATGTTTTTTTTTAATTATTATTTTTTAGTTACAAAATATGCTGCCGTAATAATAATTTAGTTCGTAATAATACGATTTTTAATGATCTAGAAGTAATAATAGAAAAGTATTAAATTGATTTAATTCCAATTAAAATTATGCTTCAAATATGTACATCGATAAAATAGTTGTTAAAAAGGTACTGAAGTAAATATTTTATTCTCTCTGCAGCAGCAACATCGCCAGCCAAAGCGATCGTCGCCGGCCTACCTTGGTAACGTATTTTTCGTCGTCGCTGTTGTTTTTCTGCCAGTTTGATCTTTGCCATAAAAGTGATTTTTTTTATTCTTTGCTGCCTGTTGCGTGGCCATTGCGCTACACTTGATTGCGTGCTGTACGTGGGTTCTCAAGCAGCCGTTGGGACGGACTTATGCTGGGTCTCTGGTCTCTGAGCTCGGGGAGGATTTGCTAAGAACGAGGGATGATCCGAGCCGGGATTTTTCCACGGATGCAGCACATGCACCGAATGGATAATCATACTTAGGTTAATTCTTATGGTTATTAAAAATAAAAAAAAAAGTCTGTAATAAAATAATTTGTTGTACTTTTTTAAAATGTATCTTAAAGCTTGCAAACTTAATGTCCGTAGTGTAAATAAATGATTTTAATAAGATTATAACTAAAAGTATAGCAATAAGATTTTTTAAAAATTACACCGAAGTATATATTCTATTCCATTCTGTTATTTTTTCTATATATATTTTTTTTAAATTTGTTGTATTAGTTATATTAGATTTAGATAAAACAATGGTGTATAAGTATATTTAATAAACTATATTATGCTGTTAAAGGAATTAAAATGAAGTATGTTCCCTGTAAAAAGTATTTAGATGCACCTCCAGAACCCCATTGCCTTTTATTATCCCCAACATATCATAACATCACTTCATAAGTGGATCCGTTTGCCGAATTCATATCTAAGATCAGCTGTTAATTTTCACACTCCGCTTTATAGAGGAGTAACCAGCCCGACTAAGTCAGATGGCAACTTTTGGCCGACCTCTTGATCAAGTTTCTCTTGATATTTGCGGGCTTCTTTCATTTTATTTTTGGGTTTTTGCCGTCTTTTATTTTTTGTGGTTTTTTCGCGTTGTATTTTTCGTCTCTTTTTACATATTTTGGCAAGTCAACTTACTGGATAACAAATATACCGAAGATAAAGAGATAAAAAAGCCCACCAGAAATCGTCCAGTTTCATGTGTTTAACAGGGTTTTGTTGGGTACAAAGAGTGGTTAAGTAAATCAAAAAAGGGAGAGAAATCGGAGGACTCCGAGCCGAGTACCGAGTATCGGTATTTGAGCTCACAACGTTCTATGGTAAATATATTTGAATATTTCATATTTCGTGTAGGGCTGCCAACACCAAGCTCACCCTGTATAAGCCGTAATGCCAGCTTTGATAATTTCAGCTTTCGTGCAATATAATTTTGAGCATTTTTCACCCGCATTGTTGAAATCTAAAATCAATAGCCACAGTCACAGCCACATAGACAGCCATTAGGCAACATCTTTCAGCCATCTATACCCTATGTACCATACACCTTGGCGCACACACTGTCGCACGGAGAGAGGCTCCCACACACACTCTCGCACCTGGACGGGCTTTGTACTTGTCTCTTACCTGTATGCCTCTCATTTGGCGGGAAATCATGGTGCTCGCTCGGTGCTCGCAAGGCAAAAACAAAAACCCGAAAATCAGGTAACAACGCAGCCGCCGTCGCGGTCGGCGTCGGCGTCGCTGCCGCAAGAGCACAGGTAAGCGCGGCGTCGGCGATCGGATCATCGGCACACCAACGCAGAAAGCGGCTCTCACGGACGGCACACAGGCGAAAACCTGGGACAGGTCTTATATACCAGCGCCTGCGTCGACGTCGACGGCGAGGTGGACGTCGTACGTCTCAAGAAGCTGATCTGGAGCTCGTTTGTCGCATTTTTACCAAAACTGAATTTAGTTTAGAAGCGTTTGGCGGCGTTGAAGGTGTGTGCGAAAGCAATCCGGTGCCAGGGCCAAAATCTTGAATTTTGAAAATCTTGAATTTTTGGAGATCCCAGAGTCATACATCGAAAATGCCAGTCCAAGAGCAAACCAAACCGAACTAGTGCAGTTAAGTGCCCGATTCAGTGTGTATTTCCGGAGATCAGATCGCGCCTCCGCAACTCCAATACAACTACTACACTACGCAAATCGCAGCTCACAGTTTTTCCAAACTCCAAGATAAATGGGTATGTCATTTGCATTCGCATCTGTTCGATATAACCTCAACTCAGTAACTCAGTAACTCAGTCACTCAATCGCACTCTCGATCGCTCCCCTGTACCGAAGGTATGTATAAAAGATCGTGAGCAAATTCTTTAGACATCCGGCTCTATAAGAGCGACACACGCTTCCAGAATTTTCAATATCGTTATCGTCATCGCCCTCATCGCGTATGTACAGACAACTCTTGATTTCTTGGGGAAAAAAACGTGTTTCGGGGCAGCTCGAAATCGATTTGGTAATCAGTTTCCTATATATGCGCAGATCTGTGATCTAGGCCTAGGCGAAGTCTCCGGTTTCGGCTCTTCGGCGTGCCCAATCAGCGGCGGCATCTCCTCATTCATCCCATTTGAATATGCTGATCTATCTGGCCGTCTCTTTCTCCGGTCGTGCTCCCCTCTCTTTCGAGAGAAGTGTGATTCGTTCTTGGAACTATTTGAATTTGACTTGCGGTCAGCGGCTAGGCGTCAACTCGGGCCTCAGAATATATCTATATTTGGTATGGATATTATGTTGATTCTGTAATTCACGTCATCGGTTTAAGTCGAGAGATTTGTTGAGGCCCGGACTATACGTATACGTACGTATATATATGTGGGTACTATATATGGGGGATTTATCTCCTGGGTGTGTTGACTTCAAGTGCAAATTAACCTTAATAGCATGTCTGAAGAAATCACAATAAAAATCCCCGGTTGATTAATCCCACCTAGAAACAGTACGAGAACATCATTTGCCAGCTGTATTAAGTAGATGTTTTAATGGCAGATTGCTTTAATTGAAGACAGAGGAATTGCATTACACACTTTGTATATCTAAGCTGAAATTCGCTGGCAATAAATAGATAAATTCATGACAATATCACAAATGATCACAAAACGGAGTTTCTATTAATGTATTTGTACTGAATCGATCTTTATAAAATTCGAAAAACCACAGAGATAGGTATGAGCGAACTATCTTAGCATGGCCACTTTCATGTTCTTTGAATTAAAATCTCTTTTAAAGTCATTGTAAATTTTGCATGAAAATAAGTGAGTTCATAGCCGTTGAAACGTAATTGCTTATTATTCCCCATACTATACCCCTTAGCTAACTAATATGGACTTAGTTTAGGCCTTGTGTAAGCCGCTTCAGGAACTCTCCATTAAGCAAGCCTTTCAAATGGATCTGGACTTGCGGGCGACAAACGACAAACGACGAATGTTTCCTAATGTTTCTTAAAAGTTTTTCAACTTCACCGAGTTCGAGTTCGAGTCCGAGTACGAGTGCGGTTACGAGTGCTCGAACGGCAGCAGAAATCTGCCTATGGCCCCTGGAATGGATCGTAAGTGGCTGGGCTGGCTACTGTCGTCACACAATATCCATTGCACAATTTGCGGCAGTGGCAGGTGAACAAAATGGTAAAATAGTAAAATGGTAACCTGGCAAGCTGATAAACTGGTAAAGTGAAGTAAAGTGAAGTAAGACATTCAGAAAATTCGCCTGCCTGGCTGCTTTTCAACATTTTCCGCCGCTTTATGTTTCAGCGATTATTACTCGTGGCAGCGGTGTGTGTGTGAATCGCGCTGAGGAGCTGTAGCTGTGGAGTCGAGCGAGGCGCATAATTGTGGGAACTTACGTTACGGAACGCTCGTCTAGCAGGCCGTAGACTTGTGGACTTATAGACCTGTAGACCTGTAGGCCTGTAGACCTGTAGACCTGGCTAGGGCCAGTCAGCCGTTCACTTGGCTTACTCACTTACTGACTCGGTCCGGCCCGGCGCTATAATGCCAATGCAGGTCCAAGTCCAGACCCACCACCACAACGCCACCCTGCGTCTTTCACGACGTCTTCCGTCTTCGGTCCTCTGTCGTTCCAGTTACAGTCACTTGACCAACCGAAACATTAAGAATACGAAGACTGAGAGTCGACTGGGAATAAGACGGTCTCTCGTTTTGGTGGGCATAATTGTTGATCGTCGTAGCGTGCATATTTATGGGAATATTTCTCCGAGCGAGCGAAATCATTGCAGCCCGCACTTCTTCCCAGGGATCCGTTCTGTTTCTGGTTCTGGACGAACGCGCGCTCGTCCAACTTTGACCTTTTTCCGACCATTATCTCGTTACTGGTTTCGCTGGCCTATGCAAAATGCATACAAATTCCACGTAGCCTTTCTCAATGCATTTAAAGTGGCTACGCCTGCGCAAAAAACACAACAGTCAGACAGACAGAGGGAAATACTAAAAATAAAGTAAAACTAAAGCCGACGATGACGACAGATCACACTGGCATGAAAATAGTGTGAGAGTGCCCGGCCCGTGTGGGCGCAGAGACGAGAAATCGAGTGAATGTCCATGGGAGCTTTAAAACTTTTTTCAAAATAAAAAACACAAAGATAAAAGGAAAAAGCCAAAGCGCGCGACTAATTGAATGGCCAAAAAGGTAAAGCAAAATAAATCAGCGAAATTGCACAAAACCAAAAAAGCGTTCATCAAAAATAATCAAAAAAGAGGAAATCACTTTCCTTTCCCTTTCAGCAGTTCCGAGTGTTACATGATCAACTCTTTACGGGGTGCTATGTTGTCTTTGGTTATCTAGCTGTATGAGTGATAAATAACGTCATAAAGCTAGCTTACCGAAGTTAATATTAGCGTCTGTCCAGCGAAGTATCAAGAGTAATAAACCTGTGCTAAAAATACTTAACAAGAAGTTAAGATCCTAACAGCGGTGTTTAAAATACCATGTAAAAGAAACATATACACAAAATACAAAAAAAAAATAAACAAAAATTTCGATGTGTGGAAAAAGTCCAATCATCATTTTATAATAGTTTCCTAATACTTAAAGTCCACTGAAGTGGAAATATAAAAATTCCTTCAAATTTGGCTAAAACTGTTACTGTGCATTTTTTATCATGAAAATTGTCCAGTGCTTTTGAATATCTTAACACTTTTGGATCCAAAAACAATTTGCACAGAATTTTATAGAACATATTAATAAAATGTTAAAATGCTAAATTTATTCCAAAAATAACCAAATATTAAATTAAATGTAATTTAATTTTAGTAATTACAAAATATGTTTTGTAAATTATAATAAAATTAGTTAGAGGCTAGTTTTCGCAATGATGCTGTCTCTGTAAAATTATTTCGTTTACAACAGCCAATTTAAGGCCAAGGATTTCTTGTTAAGACTGAATAATGCTTTGCCATTAAGGGCACTTTTAGATAAATATAAATTTTTTTTTTTAGAATTACAGGCCATTATCGACTTTATATTATCATTATATTGACCGCATCTGTGCTTACCATAAATACAAACATATATGTACCGACATATGATTGTTTATAATTTTGCAGTTTGGTTTAACGGCCAAGTGCTTTGTGAAGCAGCCAACAACTCTGTACAAACGAGTAAGTTATAGTACTTAACTTTGTTTTATTTCTCTTTATTTCTCTTCTGTTTCGCCTTGATTTATAGCAACGACCTTTGCCTAGAGATTTTTTTTAATCTGCGAACGGTATTAAAAGGAGAAGCCGAGGATGACGAGGGGAAGAAATCACGGGGAAGGAGCAACTGACACCACAAAGAGCACTCAATGACTTTCCTAATGAGCAGCCGATGGAGGGGTGATTCTCTGAAATTGATACGAAAGAAAGAGCCTCACTAAAAAAAAAAGATGTGTACATATTTCAACCTATTTGTTGAGGAAATCCACAATTTTTGACAGTGAATAATTGAAAAATATGTGCCAAACTCTGGCGCCTATAAATATTAATGGAACGAGTAGATCGTATAACATTAACTTAAATATGAATTTATATTAACTACTCCTAATGTTTTATTTTTTATATTTATGTAAGGTCTTCACGTTGCTGAAAATTTAAGTTGTATGTCAAATTTTCTAAAATTTATAAATGACTAAGGTTGATTTATAATAATTAAAAATGCAATATTAAATGGTTGACAGCCTATTTCGTTTCTTATAGTTTGAAAATAAATGTTTACTTAAATTAAATTAAATTTAAGGAAATCCTATAGAAATTGTATGAAATAGTAAGTAAGCTGTATACTAAAAACATCCCATGGTGAAAGAGCCAGAAACATGCTGAGGCTCAAAGCTTTTAGAGATCTTTACATAGCTCCGCTTCCAAGTTGAAGTTCACAGATCTCGACAACTCATAGCCATATGACTAACGACGGCTATGCAAATTAGTTTGGGCCATATGCCCGGTTATCGGAGCCAAGAAAAAAAAAACAGAAAAACAGCACAACATCTGTTCGAACCGGGGCCAAAAGCAAATTGCCCGGCAACTGAGCCGATCGCGTCGCTTGGCAGTACGAGTCGAGTATGCCCGTAGAGCTTCTACGAACACACTAGTTAGTATAGATATAGTGGATATAGGGTCGATCTCTGGCCCGACGCTGGACCGGCGTTTCATATATAGCCGATGATGTATGGCGGGAATTTCCGTTACTTTTGCCATTCGATTGGTCGCCGTCTGATCTCTCCCCCAAGTAAAGTCTAGGTGTTGCCTCCGAGAGAGCAGTATAAGCAGTAACGCCAAACAGATAAGCTAGCACCAGGGTGGTTCAGCATCCAACTGTAAAAAATTAAATATTGCCTTATACGTATTGCCTCAAGCTGATGCGATAAACCGCATAGTCAATCATTGTTTCCTCGTGTAAAACTGATATTTTTTCATATAAATAAAGGTGAAGTATTTCTAATTAATAATTAATAGATAATAATAGCAGAGTGTGAAATATTATACTTCATATCCCTTTAAAACATACAAATAATTATACACAGACTGAAATATAAAGGAGAGCTTTTAAAGTTATATGATACTAAAGTTATATGATACATTACCACTCAGGTCATCCCTTGTGTGCATTGACCAGATATACTGTTGAAAGTGCCGCTTTGTTTGGTGGAAGTAAACAGATTTCTTTATTTTATTTATTATTAATCTTTAGCTTTCCATTCTCAGAGACCCGTGGCAGAGTATTTGTTTTTGCTGTTACTGAAATCGAATTACATATCACTAAAAATCAAAACAGAAATGTCGTCTTCCGTCTTTGGATATTGGTTTCGACCATCGCCTATTTTCTTGATAGATTGGTTTTCTTTTAGAATATCGCTACGAAAGTTGGTTTTATTTACCAAACAGTTGTTTGTCTTCTTGATGTTGTGTTTTGTAATTTTCGATCTAATCATAAACATTTTGGTTGTGGTTTCTTCACAACTTCGTTTGCCTTAACAAAAGTTAGATAATTTTGTTCTTTTTGCTTGTTTGATTTGATTTTTTTTAGAAATTAAGAGGCAACTTAGAGAATTAGAAACAAGTGTCAACATTGTTTTCACGCTCACCATCGACATAATAGTAATTAGAGTAATCATAATAAATTTATCATACATACAAGCTCCATATTTATGTTGATTTTTAAGTTGTTTACTTGAACTAATTTTAAATGTTTTAAATTTATAATTAATTAATATACTTTAAGTTTCTGTTAGAATTTGCTAAGAGTTCATTTAGTTAGTTAATGCTCCAATTCTTTAAAGCCTTTCCTACGCACACATATACATTTAAATAGTTTCCTTGCTAACTTAGTTCTTGGAAGAAAGTTGTATTTTGTTTCAATAGATTTTGATTAGTTCATGTTGGGAGTGTTTGAGAGAAGGGTGAAGTGAATGACGAACTGAAACCTCTGGGCTATTCAATCAACTACGGAAATGTCTGACATGCTGAGAGATCTCTGGCGATGAGAAACCATATAGGGGAAGTCGATGAAGTTCATACCTACTAAACTACGGACCATTTAAAAAATACACGAATTCGTAATAATATTTTCATAATTTCCTCATCAATTTCTATTCGTTTGCTCGATTCCTGGCTACCCAAATCGCTTGCAGTTAAAATTTCTTTATTGTGTTCGGTTTTTGTTTTACGCTTTCTGAGTTTTTTTTTTTGGACCCAATGCAACTTGCTTGAGTTTCCCCTGACCTTCTTCGGTTATATGTATGTATATCCCTAGGATCTTCTTCGGGTAGAACTTTTTCAAACGGTTTTGCCTTCTATGCTACTTTTATGTTTACTTTATTAAAACATACGCAGTAAATTCCTCTAAAATGCTTCGGTTTCGGTTGTTTGCTGTTGTTGTCTTGTCCCCTAAATAAAGTAAATAGTGTTGCATATTATTATAATTTTTACTTGTTTTTTTCCATTAACGGGCCTTCGCTAATCAAATCCAACTTGGCCGCCACAGAATCTGGGTTCGGCACTTTTATTTCATAAAATTTGTTACTGCTTTCGTTTTAAATGTGATTTTTACATCTGACACATTCAGAGACGCTTGCATTGTTTACCTTTAATTAAATATCGTCATCCTTGAACTCGAAAATCAGATTTTAGAGATACACTTGTATTTCGATTTTAGTATTTGGTTTCCCCTTTTCTCTTTGGCGACTACAAACACACGACGATTTCTACAAACGAATTCAATTTAGTTTAAAAACTTTTCAAGTTAGTCTAAACGTAAACATAAATCATCTCGATCTGGAGTGGGATGTGGCCGCGTGCGCCGCCGTGGCCATGGATGCGAATGTTGATGTGGATGAGGATACGAGCATGCTGCCGGCTCAGAACGAGGCCTCCACCAGGTAGGTCCCATCCATGGGTTGATTGTTTTGGCTATTTTGAGCATTGCTGGCAGCCGGCATGTACTTGCCGCAGGCCTAAACAAAACGAGAACGAGAACGGAGCAAAGAATGCATTAGGACTTTTTTGGATGATTAATGAACACCATCGACGCGGTATGATACTCTACAAATCAAAAACAGAAACTTCCATGTGGACATTTTAGGCAGGCTTTGGCTTGAACTATCGTATCCTTTTTAAGGTGCCGACAAAGTACATAGTAATAAAATGTACCCTTTTTGAGTAATTATCGCAAGAAGTTGTTTTTTATATGAAAACAGTTTTTCAGGCTCTTCAAAATGGTTAAGCAAATCAGGAATTTAATTTTGTGTATTGCAGTTTAATGAAATAAAAATAGCTAAAATGATTCTAGTAAATTTCACATACTATACTTTAGATTTTTCTTAAGCATAATAAATTATTTTGCATTTAGTCCACATTTTTATATTTTTTTAAACTTGCCTAGCTAGATTTCTGAGCTGATTAAAGTCTTTAATTTTATTAATTTATGTTTATTAGTTAGGTTTATTTCAATAGGCGGAACGTGATCCTTTGAACGCTGTACAATATATTTCACTAATAGCATTTATTTTTAAGTTGCATAGCTACATGTAAAATTTTACTTTTTACCTGTATTTTTTTAATAAATGTACACCGTTCCTACTTTTTCAAAACCCAAAATCGTAGTATACTCTTGGGATGGGTAATATAAATAAATGGATAATAGTTGTGGTACATGTGAAAATGTTGATGGATTTAAACTAATTCAACAAGTTTTTAATAAACTCCAAGACCTACATTGCAATTGACCTTAAGTATTAAGTATTAAGAATGCATTAAAATTTTGATGGTAAATGTTACGGTGCTGAGTGTAATTGGAGTGCAAGTGTGTTCAGTCCTGTGTTTTCTGCTGGCCTGAGATGACTTTTGGCCCTTTACTCGGTTTATTAAAAAAGGCTATTGCCAGAAAAATAAATTTTAGTACTAAGGGTTTAGCTTTCGAGTGCTGGATGGAATGTGGATGTGGATGAGGTGCAGATGGGCTACGAATGTGGCTCATCCAAAATTCAGCACTGAACCATTAACAGAAATTACATTTCCACCTTTTAGTTATATAAATATGAATTTAATTGCAACAAAAATATGCTTGAGTCCACAAAGAAGCTTTTTAGCCTGCCGTGATGCCTTTGAGCCTGCGACTCAAGGCCGCCTTTGTAGTACTAGGGGTGAGGTGGGTGGCGGTGAGTATACAAAAAGTACAAGTTCAACCAGATAAGTCAACACACACAAACTATACATATATAGGGTAGAGAGAGAGAGAGGGGTACGGAAAGCGGTTATGGACCCACCTGCAGACGCACTCAACCCCCCGAGTGCCGTACAATAGCTCTCAGTTGCACTCTTGGGGTCAGGGAACGTACTCGTACTCTATGTCAGAGCTGCTCGCACAGTGTCCGTGCTTTCGGCTTAAGATCCGAGGCTGGCACTTCGGTCGGCTACGGTCGTGGGACCCGCGGGCGCACTGTGTGTGCAGCTCTGCTTTATGTACAGGATATGCGGGGGATATAGCTTACCTGGTAGCGCTGGGAGCAGCAGCGGCCGCAGCAGGACTGCAGCAGGCCGGCGGCACTGTTTGTCGAGTGGGCGGGACTGGCCATCGGCGACGGAGAGCCCGGCCGCTTGGGCTGACCGTTATACGGAATTTCTAACTCGACAAATTCTCGATCCTGCGGTCGGGTTTTTGAGCATTGAGAGGTGTGTACAGCCAGAGAAGAATTTTACAAAGAGAAACGAAGAATACATAGAGTACAATGTCTTTTTTTTTTGTTTTTTTTTACAATTTTACAATATAGAAATCGGGGAGTGGGGCGGGGGGTTACACACACAAAACACAGGACAGGGGGACAACAGGAAAGGGTTAATACATACGCATAAACAAATACTCAGAGCGAGTGAGAAGGAGAAAGAGCTAGAGTTAGTAGCTCTTTCGAGTTAACACAACAGTTAAAACATTAAGCTTGTCTATAGGGGGAGGGGAAAGTTTTCAATATTTGAGCGCTTAAAATATTTAAAGGGAAATAATGTGGTTTTTTAGAGCTGGCGAGCCATCGATAGTAATCACTGCTCAGGGAGAAAATAATATCATTTTTTATTTATATATTTTCTTATGAAACTTGTTTGTAAAAATTTTAAACATGTTTCATTCTGAAAAATCTATCGATGTTTATCCAGCTCTTTGGGTTTGTTTTATTTTGTTGCGGCTCCTAAGCAATGACAATTTTACAAACACTCTATGAGAACAATTTATTATTTAAACAGCCAAAGGGAGTGGGCCGGGTGGCGGTCAGCGGGCGGGCGATCGTTTAGCAGGACGAGAGCTTTAAATGCGGGGGCGGAGGGTCGGTGGGTGGTAAGCAAGCGCCAGCGAGCGACATTCGAGTGCGATTTTTTACTTCTTCAGCGAGCTGTTTAACACGCGGCCGCGTTTATAGCCGCTTAAACTGATTCTCGATTAATGGCATAGCGATATTTTATTGATTTGCGGTTTATTTTAGGAGCTCATCAAGTTGCATAGGTTATTGCTACGACTAGAACAAGTATAAAATTTCAATCCTCTGTAACGAAACGATACTAGTCTGCGGGGAAAAAAATCTCAATTGGACTAGGAGCCATTAAAAAAAAAAAAAACATTATATCAGTACTAAAATATTCGCGATAATATATTTTGAAATATGTTTCGTTTTGTTTTTCATTTTGGATATTATATTATTATACTCAATTAAGTTAGCAAATGTGATTAGTGATTCCATGTTATAATCTTGCAGATTATTTGTCATGATATTAAAAGTAAAGCAAAGTATATATATTGTTAATGCTGGAATTTATAGAATAGTTTTATTTATTTTGATTGCAGTATGATTGTCGAAACGACCGAAATCGGACCACTATATCTTATAGCTGCTATAAAAAAAATCGGGAAAAATGTAATATTTTCGCCCCTTTGTATGAAATCAGAATTGATCTTCATACATGCGAGTCGATTTAGCCATGTCCGTCTGTCCGTCCGTCCGTCCGTCCGTCCGTCCGTCCGCGTGAAGCAACTGATCTCAGAGACTATAAAAGCTAGAATTACCGTATTTGGTGACAGCATTGGACTCTGTTGCACGCAGATCAAGTTTGTTTTAAAATTTGGCCACGCCAAATCATGCTCAACATGATTCTAGCAACATTTGTCTTCATTTGTCTTCATTTGCTAACTTTTTCTTTTTCCATGTTCATGTGCTATTCAATTTCACCTACAAAGCTTTGGGTACCGGGCATCTCACAGTCGGTCACACTCTACTGTAGCTTTCTTACTTGTTTTAAATTGCTACCATTAAAGTTTATGAGAACATGAATTTACTCCCAATAAGGAATAAAAAGTGCTGCCTAATGGGATTTTCATATCAACTTAAGTGTTCTTGCATTGTTTCACCACACTTGATGAGCCCAATCGACGATTAAAATTGTTTAGATTTTTATATTGTTAAATTTTGTTTTTGTTTTGGGTCTTATGTTGACAGCAATCGATTGCATATGGCTAGATAGACGTTTCGAAATTTGTTAATAGCATGTGGGGAGCATTCTCATATCGTTCGAACCGATCGTCGGTGATGACCTTTTCGAGGAACTTAAAACAGAACGGAGCGCATAGCATTCAACACGAATCGTTTTCTTTCAACAAAGGGGTCGAAAAACAACTAAAAAGCAACCGGCAATCAACAGAGAAAAAATTAAAAAACTAAAAATTGAAAATGGGAAATCATAAAAACTAATGGCAACGCGAAAACTTGAACGAGATATATAGATAGAAAGGTATAGAGAAAGAGAGATAGAGAGAGAGAAAGGGATAGAGAAAGATTGAAGAAACAACGAAACTCAAATACAAACCGAAAGCACTTACTTTGGCGAATTTATATTCGTTTATCAGAGTATAGACATTGATATTCATTGCTCTTTATTTGTTTAGTATGTTTTATATTTGCGTGATTTCAAAGCCAGTTCAGCTCCCAGAACCGATACCAGATCGTGTGAAAGACATGGCACAAATGTTGAACTTAGAACATACAACTTAGGACGTAACACAACAGATCCGACATACACATACAGATACCGAAGACAATAATGTACAGAAAACAGATCGAAACAAAAATAAGAAACACGAAGGGAAATTATAATTTGTAAACACCAAAAATGCACGTTCAAAAGATGCCGAATATATTCGCATTTCAGGTCAGTTTCTTTTTCTCTTCTGGCGTCTTTAAGACTTCGATTTTTGATTTTGATTATGATTAATGGGAAGACGCGATAGTTTTAAAATGCTTAACAACAAATCCATCCTTTGGTCATTTATTGTTTAATGCTGTCGCCGCTCTTGTTGTTTGCTTAGCTGTTGTTGTCACTAATGCTGTTGCAATTGTTGCTATTGTTGCTATGGTTGTTGTGGCTGTTGTCATTGCTTGCCTAATGAGCTTGTGGCAAACCTTACAATATCTGACTATAACTGAGATATTCAAATGTTGCTACATCTGTACACGGAAAAAACGAAAAATGAATAGAGAAAGAGTGTGATAGGTAAATCATAAATAACATATAAATCATAATTCAAACACTTTGCGCACAGTCGATTGACAATAATAACATGTATGTATATCACGTGTGTATTTATATGTATATAGAGAGAGTGAGAGCGAAGGTCACGCGTCGCGTATACGCACCGTTGTCTTCTCCAGACACCGCAGCAAGTGATGGTGCTGCAGCTCGAAGATGTCCTCGTCCCGATAGTTGTCATCCAACTCGATGCCAGACTCCTGGGCAGCCCACCGTGCCTCGGCGGCCTTCTTCTTGTTGACAAAAGCGGCCCCGGACGAGGCCTTGGCAATGCGGATGCGCGCCAGGCGAGCTTTCTGCAAGGACATGGAAGTAATCAGTAAATGTGGCGGTCATACGAACATACATACAAGGTAGTTCTTAATATTATTATTTAACGATAAATTTAGCAAATCTGTATACCATCAGCAAAACCTCTGCTGAACAATAATAAAGATAAAGATAAAGGATATGGCATATCCTCAGTGTGGAATTGAGACAATGGCTTACCCGCTGCGCCTTGCGCTTGTCCGCTCGCTGGTTCTGGTGATAGATTCTACTAAAGTTCGATACGATAACAGGTACAGGTAAGGCGATGACCAGCACACCGCTGAGCGAGCACACGCCGCCCACAATTTTGCCAGCTATTGTCTCAGGCACCATGTCGCCATATCTGCAAGGGAAGGCAGACAAACATAAGTATTGCAAATTAAAACAAGTACGAAAACTACAGTCGAGTGTGACCGACCCGGTACCCAAAGCATTGTGGGTGAAATGGAAATACAAAATCAATATTATATAAAAATCAAGTTTTAGGCTTATATTGCCTTAAAATTTTAATTTTGGACAAAAATTGCCTAGAATTTAGGCCTATTTCTATTGCCTAAATGTATCGCATTTTGGACAAAAATTGCCTAAAATTTAGACCAGTTTCCATTACCTAGAAATATGGCATTTTGGACAATTTTTAGGCAATAGCTGCGTCGACTTCCGTTTTATGGACTAAAATTTTAGGCAATTTGGAAGCGTTTTAGTCCCTGCTTTTTTCTGGGTGTGGAAATGTAGATGTTGCAGAAGTTTACCATGCACAGAACTTTATTGTTTAGCACTTTCAATGATTATCATCCGATTTTACTGAATTCAGCACAAATTTAAACCAAAAATCACGACTATTGCTAAGTTATAGGATTGTCCTAATTTCCGAGGACCGAAGTGGGCCTGGCCAAAGAAAACTAGCTCTAGCTCTTGTAGACGGACATACGGACATGGCTAAATCGACTCTTATGGGTATTGGGTATAAAAAATAAAAGAAGTAGAAAGTTAGAGCTAAAAAATATTCTTAAAACATTTTTTAAGGGCTCTTCACATGTTATAAAAAATATTTTAAACTAATAATAAATAATATTTTAAAATTATAAACGACAAAACATTTCTTTGTTTTATTCCTTTAAAGCATTTGCCCTCAAACATATTAAGATTAGGTTTAGAGGTACCTTCTGAAGTTTGAGCAGGTAAATTCCAGACACTTAAAACTTTGGCTTATTCCCTTTTAATGTAAGAACAATAAATGACCAGAAGCAGTCTTACCCCAGCGTCGTCATGGTGACTATGGTGTACCAGAAGGCCGCCGGAATCGATGTGAAATTGGTGCCGTTGACGTTCTTCTCCGCGTAGAACATGACGGTGGCGAAGATGATAATGGCCATGGCCAGTGAGAAGACCAGGAAGCCCAACTCGCTGGCGCAGGACTTGAGCGTGTAGCCGAGAATCCGCAGTCCCTGCGAGTGGCGCGAAAACTTAAAGATGCGGAAGACGCGGAAGACCCGCAGCGTGACGAAGGCTCCGCTCACGTCGTCGTTGTCGGTGATTCCCAGCCCGATGTAGTAGGGCATAATGGCCACCACGTCGATGATGCTCATCACGGAGCGCACGAACTTGCAGCGATCGGGGGCGGCGAAGAGGCGGAGCAGATACTCAGCGGTGAAGATCATCACGCAGGCGGTGTCGAGGCAGAAGAAGACGATCTTGTAGCGCTCGCCGCAGGGCAGAGTTCCCGCTCTGCCCGGGCGGTGCCCACACGGTACCGTTTCCACCACGTTAGCCATCACAGAGACGGCGATGAAGAAGCCCGTGACGTAGTAAAACACCAGGGCACTGGTTGAGGTGTGCGGGTTCTCAAAGGCACGCCACATCTTCTGCCTAATGTTGGTCAACTGCTGCAGGTTCTGATCCCCATTCTCCGACAACTTGTCGTCCATCAAGCGCTCCGCATTCTCCCGCTTCCGGTCCCGGTAGTCCTCGTAACAACAATCTCCAATGACATCCGGCATAATGCCGAAGAAGGCCAACTCCTCGTCGTAGCTGGTGAGGCACTCGTGCTTTGGATAATGCAGTTTGCCGGTCCTATAATAATTGAGGATGTGCCGGAAGATGTCCGGGTCCCGGTCGAAGAAGTACTCTTTGCAATCCTCATCGTAGAAGAATTCCCTTTCGTTGGAGCCTAAGGATAGCATGATTGAATTAGTAAAACTTTTAATAATAAGGAAACTATTAGTTAAAAATTTTAACATTTTATTTTCCTCACTTACGTTAGCAGAATTATAATTATTACAAATAATGTAAATATTTATTTTTTATAAATTTCATAAACGCAACAAAGAATCTATATTTAAAAAAAATATATCTCTGCAACTAATAAAGCATATTTCGAAAATTAAAAAAATGTTTAAACATTTCTTTCCGTGCACGCAATTTATTTTTAAACTTTGATTTGTATATATTGTAAATGGGTCATATTTTTTCCGTTGTGCTGACGAATGTTTCTTGGCATTCCAGATAGATGCACAGAAAAACCTCATTAAAACTTTGGAAAACTTTAATTTAATTATAGTTTTAGTAAATAATATCAAATATCCAGAGGCACATTAATCGGTGGGAAATTTATTTGTTTAAAATACATAAAATATCTACCTAAAAGAGTGTCTGGATATTTTTCCAAGGTATTCCGCCACGTTTCAAAGCGGCGGCCGGATACGTTGATCAGGAGCTTCTCGTCGTCCGTCTTGCGACGGTCCTTGGGCATCGGCGGCGGTGGCAGTGGGTGGGTGGCGATCGGCACCCACCCGATGGCCGCCGCCCGGGCGAAGGGCAGCCAAGCGGCGACCGAGGCCATGCTATGGGGTGGAATGTTTCAGTGTCCCGATCAACTCTCGTGGTGGCTTCTTTCTCGGCTCCTTGGCTGCGTCCGTTGCCGCCGGCTGGTTTCCTATAATATTTGGCAGTTTATGGGGACTTTGGGGTTTCCTGCTGAGGGTGGAGTCTCTGTGTCGAGCTCCTATTTTAAAGCTATTGCCCGCTGCTTTTCCTTATTGCGTTCTAAATGCATTTCTGCAACGTCCGGCTAGCAGTGTTTTATTGCTTAAACTTATTGCTGTCATTTTTGCTGTGGCTTTTGCTGCTGCTACTTTTGCTTCTGTTGTTCACTGCGGCGATATGACAAGATTCCTCTGCACTCCAGTTGGGTTGATGCGCGGCACTGCAAGAAAGTGGAAGAGTTGACAGAGCTTAAGCACAAGTTATAGTGATAAAGGCGGTCGGAATGAGTCGCCTAATTCGGCAAAAATCTTCTCCGACGTGCACGCATTCGCACACAAAGACGCTCAAAGAAGCGCAATATCAGGAAAAAGTTTGACATATACTGCTAAAGTTTGACCTATATTTATGTTATTATCCCTTTGCAGAGAGTAGTACATCATCAAGTAATTAACATAGATATATAATTATGTCAGTATATCGGTCCGTCTCTTTACTCAAACTCAAACCAGTCTCTCTGTTTTAGACCTTTATGGATGAAACATTCAAAATAGTCATCTTTCTATTGCAGGTAGCTTATAAGGCTAAACAGAATCGGATAGGCAAACGATATTACACCCAGAAAAATTCATGGACTAAAAGGCTGCCAAATTGCCTAAAATTTTAGTACATTTGACCTAAAACGGAAGTCGAGGCAGTTATTGCCTAAAAATTGTCAAAAATGCCCGATTTTTAGGCAATAGAAACAGGCCTAAATTCTAGGCAATTTTTGTCCTAAAGGATAAAACTTGGTTTTTATATAATATTGATATTATATATTAATACAACCATTTAAAATAATAAATGTGTATTCCAAAATGCATACAGTATTTATTTTTACTGTTGCCGTAGAGACTTGCTACTTCCGTAGCAAAAACAAATATAAGAGTTGGCCGTTAACCGTCACTTCATGCCAGGGATGTTAGAACCAGTTGGGAATTAAATGCGCACACGCGAGACAAACATTTTAGGCATCCCATGGCCTAAAAATATGGCACTTTGGTAATATTACCCATTTTTTAGACCATCATTGCCTAAAAAAATTTTTAGGCAATGAATCGCCAAAGGTTTACTTACATCGGCTTCCCGATTCCTTGATTTTTTTTTGAGTTAATCTAAGGACAATAAAAATAGGTCCATCGTACTCCATATGGTTCCTTTGCTATGTATAAAATGCGATAACATCTCGAAAGATGACTTATTTATCGAACCGATACTTTTATCAATTATAATTACAAATAATGTTATTAAAAATAACTTTACGAATGTTACATTCTGTCTTTAAAAAATTCTAAACTAGCGTTTCGAAATCACTTAAAACTTTGTATAAAGCTATGCTACAAATATACACTGAATTTAGTACTTCAAACATTATATTGCATACTTTTATAATATATAATTTATAATTTATTATTGTTATCGGTTATCGGAAATAATTTTGTTTCCGGGCCGGAAAATATTTTACAAGGAGTCTGGGTCTCGGTAAAGTTAGCTCTCACATTTATACGATAGGAAATCAAATTTTCTAAGCCAAAACTTTATCTGGTCTCAAAAATTTAACAGGCAGGGTAGGAACCAGCCTTTAATAAATATTCAGAGATGGTAAGACGAGACTAGTCCTATATACATATATAAGTATTAACTTCGAGCGCTAGGATAATAAATAAATAAATAACAAGTGAGAAAGCTACAGTTGAGTGACCGACTGTGAGATTCCCGGTACCCAAAGAAAAAAGACTAATTCTGCAGCTGTACACAGCTGCATTACGAATTTGTACTGCACTCGAAAGCACGCAACACTTTTTTTCGCTACTGCCACCCAAAAGCTAAGTGCTCAGACACGCGAAATTATTCCTAAGCAGTGCGCTCTCTCTCTCTCTTTCTCTCAGAAACTTTATTGTTTAATAACTTCTATGTTCATCATCCGATTTTACTTAAATTTTCAGAACACGTCCCCGATTGCCTACTTATTAAGTCTATCTATTTACTTTAAGTCGAAAATCACGCCTATAGCTAATATACCGTTTTTTATTATTTTCGGGGGCGGAAGTGGGCGTGACCAAATTTTAAAACAAACTTGATCTGCGTGCAACAGATTCCAATGTTGTCACCAAATTTGGTAACTCTAGCTCTTATAGTCTCTGAGATCTGTTGTTTCACACGGACGGACAGACGGACGGACGGACGAACGGACGGACGGACGGACGGACAGATGGACAGACGGACATGGCTAAATCGACTCGGCTGGTGATGCTGATCAAGAATATATATACTTTATGGGGTCGGAGATGCCTCCTTCTGCCTGTTACATACATTCTCGATTGGCACCAACTTATAATACCCTTGTACCCTATGGGTACCGAGTATAAAAATTGATCTGTCAATATAACCATTAGAATAAAACACAACTCAATTAAGCAATGCAATGGTTATTTTCCGGTTTCTGTAACTTCCGATGTATAAGTTAATTTTTTTTTCAATGTTTTAAACAAATACCTTAAATTTTTCAAGCAATCGCACGATTATACTTAAATCCCCCGCAAATTCCTTGGAACCATGTTTATGGCATTCGATTGAGACTCACTCAGTCGATTTAAATACACCCACATTTAATTTAGATGCCAGCTATTGTTTAAAATTCACTTCAATAGAATTCTAAAGTTTATGGGGAATCCCGAATGGTATTACTTCCTCCCCTCCCCGCCACGCATCGCGTCGCGGATTTTCCCGACTTTCCCAAAGCATAAATATTATCATAAATCGGTGGGAACAACCCGCTCGCCCGAACACACACACATCGGCCCACTCCTCAATTTCTCGCTTCACTTGTTTACATTATCAATTTATCCCCTCCCCCGACGCCTCTGCACATATATAATGATTCACAGCAGCAGCAGTCGCAGACAGACAACGCCATTCAATGCGTTTTCGAGCAGCGCTCTGTCTAAATATTTAAACGAGGCACACAGAATCGAACCAACCAACTGGCGGGAAGGCTGGAATACCCTCTCCCGAGGGCCCAGCAGCTGAGAACATTTTAATGGTTCGAGCGAACGGAGTGAACGACCAGTGGACGGTCCTCCATCCGACCATGTCTGGATGGTTCTGGTTTTGGCTCTAGTTCTGGTTCAGAATTAAGACACTGAGAGTAATAACAAAGTTCTAGATTTAGGAAAAATTTTATTCATACAATTAGAAATATAGAAATTAGAACTCGATCGAACAAATGTGATGTTCAGAGACGCGATACTACATAGTTTCGCAATTCAGTTTTCCGCATATACAGTAGCAAAAAGTCGTCAATGCTATTTACGTCAGAATCATTGCCTATATTTGTATATTAAGTTAGAATAGAATGTAATGACATGGTCGGATCAATCCAATATATAGTTATTGATGTACTGCATTTAACTAAGGACTTCTGATGAAATCAGTGTTTATTGCTCTTAACATTTTATAATTTATAAATTAGTCAAACAAAAAATAATATTTAGATATATGTATAAGAGATATGAGTAAATAAGTGAAAACATATGTACGAGAGCAGAAAAGTGAAAGTATCAGATTTCAAAAACCCAACCACACTTCGCACAGTGTATAGGAATACTTGGTCGAGATGCGTGGGTGTCATTGGGTGCCTCTACTGCTTGGTCTCTCTGCTGGTCTCTGTACTGGTCTCTGTACTGGTCTCTCCGCTTTCCCAGTCGCACAACAAATTTATGTGCATTTCTATAGTCAGTAAACACCCTGCGAATTTCCTTGGACCACAAGTCATTTCAAAAACAACAATTAAAACGCAAAAAGTTTTTGTGTCTGTCCTTCGGCCTTGCGTAGCCCCTTGTATTCGAGTCACTTGGGAACTGTGACAGAAAGTCATTTGTTTCCATAAATGTCAGGGCATGGCACGGCTCTTGAAGTCTATATAATGTGTGTCTTTGATTTATAGAATATTTATGGCTCTGTCTCTAGTTGCGTCCCTAGCACTGCCACGATTTTGCTCAAATATTCCTGCCAAAAGGACATTGATTGCACTGCCCGAAACTGCGCTGAGTCAACTGCCATCCAAATAGGGACGGAACTTTATAAAATAAAATAATTTTTCCCACAAAATGCACTCCATAAAGAAGTGACCACGTTCTGAATTTTCAATTGACCATGGTTTTGGGCTAGAGTAGAGGTCATTTGGGCCAGTGGCATGCACTGAAACACTCGTTTGTCTTACATTTTAATGCGGAAGCTTACTCGACTGAAGCTATTTTCCTTGTAAACATTGTATACTCAAGAGTCTTTTTTCTCTAGATATACGTCTTGAAGGGTTTTCCAAGGGAGGTGCCAGCCTGGCTTGGGGGTGATGTGGATGTTGCGTTTGTCATGTGGCGTTGCCATAACAATAGCCATTAGGAGTTATTAGCTCGGTGAATGGGAATAGAAACCACTAAGACATGGCGCGGTCACAAAAAGCTGGTCGATAGGTGAAGGCTAAGGTTAGACAAGGTTAGCTAAGGTGATTGGTGGGGTTGGACTGGCTGTTGCTCATCTTACGGTCATTTTATTACATGCTAAATTAACCATTCTAAATTTATGATAAGTGATTGATGAGTAACAGCGAAAGAACATCAACATTAATTCTGACAATTTATATAGTTTTTTTGGAATTTCATTAGGAACATTTTTCTGTCTCTATAGAGATATTATATTATAATATTATTTATTTGAAAGAAAGATTTTTAATCTTCTACATTGTTTTCTTAAACCAACTACAAGTCTTTTAGAATACTACAACCTCTTGATAAAATATGTCTATCAAATATACTTTGCCGTTTGGCGCTTTCTTCTAAATATTATTCACGATATCTAGGCCACCTATTTTTGGAACAACTCTTCGATTAATAAAAATACCTTATGATAGATTATTAAAAGAGGATTTAAAGAGGAATTTGATCGAATATCCAGCAAGAAAGTTGCATTTTCAATTTTACCAAGCATAAAAACAATAGAGCCCCTTGACGTATTTAAGAAATTACATAAAATGTTATTTACATCTGACGTTAGGCCTGCTCATTCTCTACATCGTACATGTATCCGCACACTATCCTGACAATTTTTGCGTCCATTAAGCGCTGAAGAGTCAAACAAACTGACAGTTTCAACCTTCTTTTGCACCCCACATTCCAGCGCGTGGAACACCACCGAGACCCACTGCCACACAGCGCCCCACCCAACACTATTCGACGCCAGAGAGCCGCAGACAATGGGCCGTGGACTCACGGGGTGTCAGACCTTAATGTTTAAATGCGGCATTATCCTATCAACAATTTTCCACTATAGATTGACGCTCGTTGTGTTGTGAGGCCTATACTGACAACAAAGTGTAAGGGCTTAGCTTAGAGTATTAAAAATAAGCTTTATAGCTCCAAAAAATATAAGATGATCAAATACTTTTATAGAATCTATACTTTGATTTTCAAGTAGAAAAACTTTTCAAACAGTTCTAAATAAAAAAAATATTTATAATCAACGTTCTGAATAAAAATAGTACTTATTGGAACCATTTTTTCATAATTCTTTTTCTGACTATTACTTTTTTAAAGCTATCGAAATGTATATATTAAACAAAGTGACTAGAATGTTGTTCTCTCTGCACGTATAGTCGTTGACCTTGCTTTTGTTGTTCGGTGTGGACGAAATGGAAATTAATCAATGCCGTTTGCTTTGCGCTTCTGCCTCATCCATATTTTCCATCCACCCACAGCCCACTGCTGACGTTGATGTTGATGTCTGGGTGTCGTTAGGCAATCCAAGAAGAACTTCAACATCAGCAGCCGGGCAGGAGCAGGAGCGGGAGCAGAAGCAGGAGCAGCGTTTTTGGTGCGTGTTGTGTACCATCAAAATAAATTGTCAAACATCAAACGAGGGGCCAAGGCCGGACAGTGGGTGGCCATGGGAGGCAGGGCGACCGTCCAGCAGTCCAATGAATAACACCTTGGCGCCGAACCGGGGTCCTGATGGTGACTTCCGCTTGGCTCCAAAACAAAGGCGCCACATGTCCCTATTATATAGTACATTTTCTTTTCGTGTCGCGCTCTGCACCCAGAAAAATGCATGGACTAAAAAGCTGCCAAATCGCCTAAAATTTAAATCCATTTGACCTAAAACGGAAGTCGAGGCAGTTATTGCCCTAAGAATTGTCCAAAATCCCATATTTTTAGGTAATGGAAACTGGCCTAAATTTTAGACAATTTTTGTCCAAAACGCCATATTTTTAGGCAATAAAAAGAGGCTTTTTTGTCAAAAACTAAATTTTTTTTAATATTTTTAGGCAATACGATGCCTAAAACTTCATTTCTAAGCAATATAAGCCTAAAACTTGATTTTAATATAATATTGATTTTGTATTAATACAACCATTTAAAATATTAAAAGTAAATTCCAAAATGCATACAGTATTTATTTATACTGTTGCAGTAGTTGCTATCACATATACATATCTAAGAGTTGACCGTTAACCGTCACTCCATGCCAGGGATGTTAGAATCAGTTGGGAATTAAATGCATCCCATTAACTAAAATTTAGGCCTAAAAATGGAATTGGTTATTGCCTAAATTTTAGGCCTCCGATTCATAAAATGTATGGCCTACACATATGGTATTTTGGCAATACCCATTTTTAGGCTATCATCATTGCCTAAAAATTTCTTTTCATTCTTTTCTTTCCTTCTTATTTAATTCTTAAAATTTTAGGATTTTTTTTTCTGGGTGTGGACTTTCATTAATTATTTGCATAGTTTGTTTTAGTTAGGCGTTGCGAGGGGCTGCCTATTTATTTGCCAGTTAGTTGGCTGCTTTCAGTTACATTTTGTCTCAAGGCTGCAGCATGCTGGGGCTTGGAGATTCCCCCAAAAGAACAACAACAAAAAAGCATGAAAACAACAACACCGCCAACAAAGCCCGTGCACCTCTCATTTCTCATCTCCCGTCATAACGATGCGCATCCATCCATTCATCCGTCCATCCATCCACAACGTATTCTCATCAACCAACATTGTAAGGAATCTGTTTTGATTCCATTTGGTCTGGCCTTGGAGACTGTGATCGGAATTGTAAATATTTCAATCAACAGATTTTGATTTTAAAATAAAAATTGAAGGTGAGAAAACTGAACTCCTTGTTTAAATTAATAAATCAAACATGTTTGGTGAAAGAAGTTATTTGTTTAAAGTCTAAGGTCAATTTAAATTAGTTATATTCTTGAGCTTTGGAAAACAAATTCGATAATTTAAGACAATTTTGTCTACTATATAGAAAGGGCAAGCTAAAACCGATACGCGAACTAGTCTTTCAGTTTTTAAGCTACGGCTTTAATTTCATTAGGATCGGACAGCTATATCTTATAGCTGCCATAGGAATGATCGGAAAATGAATAAAGCAAAAATTATAACTTCTCTGTTTTTCAATGAATTTCTATAAATTTCGAGATATACATATGTAGGTGTTTTTTATAGATTTAGAACTACGGTTATAATTTCATTAAGATTGGACTACTATATCATATAGCTGCCGTAGAAGGTCGATTTATATGAAAATGTAAAATAAATGTATATGAAAATAAAAAATAAATTGACAAAATGCAACGAGGTTCTTATTTTTATGATAATAGTAAAAAACACTTGATAACACATATCAATACAAGGTGTGTTCAAAAAGTATCGCGAATTTTGTGTTTTTTAAAAAATTATTTATTTGTTCATGAATGTCTATTTTGTCCCCTTCAAAGTAATCCCCATGAGATATTATACACTTCAAAAAATCCTTTTTTTTTAATCTTGTTCAGCTCCTCCTTCGATGCCGTCTTCATCTCGTCAAGCGTAGCGTAACGTCGTCCTTTCATGGGCCTCTTCAGTTAAGGGAACAAGAAAAAGTCACAGGTGGCCAGATCTGGGAAATACGGTGGCTGCGGCATCATTAGTGTGTTGTTTTTGGCCAAAAAGTCGCGCACAAGCAACGATGTGTGAGCAGGGGCGTTATCGTGGTGCAAAAGTCAATTTTTGGCCAAAAGGCCAATCTTCTCGGCCTTCTGAGAACATTTTGCACCACCGATAAACGTAGCTTCGATCCAAGGTAGCTTCTCCGTATGCCACAGTCAATATTCGGAATGCATCCGCGCACTTAATTTCGTTTTTCACGCAAAATTTGATACAGGTTATTTGATCCATTTTTTTGAATAGGTAAAAATCGAAGACGATCCAAAACAGGTGCAAGCAAAGCTGCTGTCAACAATTAACATGAGAGACATGAGTACCAACATAACGCCACAAAAAAATCGAAATTCGAATATACGTAACCCGCCAAAATTCGCGATACTTTTTGAACACACCTCGTATATCCAAAATGAATTGTTTATGGATTCGAGCTTTAATATTTTTTACAGAATAAACAGTACATGGTAAACATTCAAGAGTTATTGAAGTAATGTTTTCAAAATAATCGATCATTTTATTGTCTCTAATACAAAAAAAAATTAATCTTTAAACCTTAAAAGGTAATTTAATATATGCATAGTAGGTAATTGAACTGGTTGAGTATTTTCAAGCCAAAACTATTATTAAGAAGAATGTAAGAAGAATTATTTTTGTATAGTAGAAAGAAATCCATGAAAGATTATACAAAATAATATCGTTATATCGGTTTCAATAAAAAAAAGCTAGGAATACCTTAAAAGTTTTTGAATATGAATTTCATGGGTTATATAAATATAGCATACTTTTCTGACCATCGGCTATGAATTACCCATATCAATTTACATCTCACAGCTAACATATTCATTTTCTATTAATGTGCCTTACAGGGCATATCAACTTCTCTGCCACCTCGCTAGGTTTTCCACTCTTGTTTGGGTTGCCCGACGGCTGGCTTTTTTTATGTGTCTGTTTTTGTTTATTAAAAAGTACAAACAGGCAGAGCCGGCGCAAAACAAAAAACACCAGGCCACCCAGCCGGCCCTCGAGAGCGTTCCATTCAATTTGGAGCCCCAAAATGCTAGTTAGGCATTAATGTACGAACTGCACGAGAAATTTACGGAAATCCTGTGAATTTTCCATCGCCGCCATTGCGTGGCCAGCGTTACTATATGATGGCTTGCCTTTGACTTTCTCTTTTTAGCCCTCGCCAAACGGAAGCTACTTATTTCTGAGCTAAAAGAAGCGGGAAAGACCATAGCCCGGCTGAAACCGATTGCAACTTTGAGGCAAAATGCGAAACAAAAAGAAATGAAAGCGTTTCCAGATCATAAACGCAATTTTATGGCCTGGTGGGGGAATTTCAGTTTTGTATTTTTATTGACAATAAGTTAACAATGTTTACTTTTAGTTTTGTGTTGTTCGGCTATTTTTAAACAATCACAGCAGCCTCATAGCCAGACCAAAAATACCCAATTGGGACTCTGCCTTAAGCTTCCCGCTTCTCCCCGCGACGCTTTTCAATTGTTTACATGCAATTTTTTGTATGTTTTAATTTTCGTTTCATCGGATTAATTCAAAAATGAGAAATATGTACAAATGAGAGGGGTGAGAGATGCAAGAGAAATGGAAGAGAATGGGAGAGTGTCTCTTTCTCTGCGCCTGCTCATAGGACCCTTGGGGGCTGGTCTGGGTTTGGGATATGGGCTTTGGCTTTGGCTTAGGTTTCGGGTATGGGTCTGGGCTCGGCTCTGGGCATTGGTATCCATTATGGGATTGGTTCTGGCTCGGGTTCGAGCTCGGGTTTATCTCGCTGTCGGCTAAGCAACAAAAAAATATTTTGCCGTTTGTCTCAGGGCCCTGTGAGCATTTTATAATTTTCCATGTTGCCGCTTTTTTAGTTATCCTCGTGTGTCTGTCGCTACGCTTAAGTAGCGGCTTATGTATTCTCCCACTAGGAACCCCATTGAAGGTGATTCCTCTCCTCGAATAAGGTGTCTACTTGGCAGGCATTTCAAAGAAACTAATTTGCTTTAGTGCCGCCTTTTCGTTGATGGAAATTAATTCGGTTTTCATGAGCGATTAATTTTCAATCGCCGGACTTCTATAAATATCTTGCCCGCAATGCTGAACAGTGCAATTGGTAGCAGTGCATCTTAAGTCAGCAGATTTAGGTTTTTTTCCAGTCCAGCTATTTATGTTTATGCCTTTGAAATAAGCAGGCCAACAGATTTGTATTTCAGACATTGCATTAATCAAATCAAATTATTGAATTAATCTAAATACCAACTTTACAAGTCAATTAGTTTAGTAATATCCCTACAAAGTACTTAAGTGAACTTCATATAATTTTTAAACCAATCGCAATCTGCGAATCGCAATTAAATTATTCAAACAATTTCTGCTTTCATGTTGGCCAGGGCAAAATATATATTGGCCAGATTTTCAGCAGCATTCGTGTGTTATTGTTATAAGAGAAAACACTGCGTATGCTTATTATTAATTTAAAGCATTGCCCATACGTCATGTTGCGCCAGAGGACAAAACAAGAAGGCCACAACAATTCGATTACATGTTGATTTATTATTTAAATTGGGTGTAGCGTACAAATAATGGCAACAAGGAACACGGGATCGAGCAGCAAGGGTTATGGGAAAAGGAAAAGCTCAATGGCACGTGCACAAGTAAAAATGTCACCATAATGGGTACACCATTCGTATTTTCCGTAGCTCGTGCTCTAAATTATTTTATCAACCTGGCCATAGCATGTGCTACTTTACATTTCAAAAGGAATATCAAGACAAGCTTTTATAACAAAAATTTCATTTTTAACACAATTAAGGTACCTGTTTAAGGGTAGCCATGGGGTAGAAGGGTATAATAACTTAATGCGTACCGAGAACGCTTGCAACAGACAGAAGAAGGAATCTGCGACCCCATAAATTAAATATATTCTTGATTAACATCACGGCCGAGTTCATTTAAGGAGTTACATTTAGTTAGGACCCCTAAGAAATGATATTTACAAAACTAATTTTAAACGGCTAAATTTATTATTTTAAAAGTTGCTACACATATAAATGCAACTTTAAATTTTAAAAAAGTTTTTACGGCTCCTACAACAAATCTCTAGAAGGCCCTCCAAAAAAAGGAATTTTGCAGGGTCCACTCTATCTCTGCAGTTTTTCATAAAAAATAAAAAAATCAAGCGGATTTCATTAAATTAATGTAGAATCTAGTTATAAATACGCAAAAGTATTTTTTTTTTTAAGTAGCATCTTAACAAAAAAATCCTACAGTCGTCTATAACTTTTCTATTTGCTAGATTTTATATAATTTTATATGGAATATTAATATGGAACTCATAGTACTTAGCAATTTTCATCCATGTGGTAGTTTTTGGTCTTACATAATGTAGGGAAGATGAAGCAATATGGTGGATGTTGAAAACATCTAGCTTTCCGGGAGTTCTATTCTGCTATTCAAATTAATTGCACAACTCGTAATAAACTTTAGGGAGTCGTGCTTATCAGTTGGCCAGCATCGCCAACTGGATCCGCTGCAGTCCACCGAATCCACAGCCCCCCGAAAAAACTTTTGCCATGATGGCCCTGACAAGCAGAAAATCAGGAGCGGAGCAGGGAATGTGGGGCACGGTGGCATCCAGAGGACGTGCAAGTGACCCAGAGAGCCATGCGGCCTTATGCTAGGGCGCACGGATGGGCGTGTGGCGTGGGTGGAATGATGGCTGAGGCCAATGGCGTAATTTATGTAGGCTCGCTAAGCCCTTCCATGCGTGAAATGTGATTATATCTGCGTATTGTGATTATATATACGCATACATCTGAGGCCGTGTACGGGTTTGGTACATATATGTTTATATATGTGTGCTTACTTGGGTGTGGGAGATATAGTATGAGCGATAGCAAGGAGTACGATACATTTTTAGATCAAGGTGGAGAGACAATCCGTTGCAAATCCATTAAAAATTTGACAAAGAGGATACTATTTTGCTTATTAAGAAGTTTCAAGGTTAAGAACATAGAAAAAGAACGCTAAGCATAGTATGTGATCGAATAATAACTGAGCTAACTTTTGTATAAATAACAATATTAAAGAGTACTTTTAAAATCAGCGGACAGCTCAAAGGTTACCTATTTTAATTTGGTTTATTATTCAAAGCAAAAACTAACTCCGACTAATGCAGATAAATCTGTAATATAACCGAATCGAAATGTCCATGTTTGGTGTTCTTATCCGACGATAACGCAACAACAATTGCCAGAGCTCCTGCTGCGCTGCGTCTGCTGCATTAAGCGCGTCATCGCACAAATACACGCACAGGGACAAAGACCGCGTGCGTGTGCATCTGCGCTGTTAGTATTAGTGCACCTTTGTTGTTGCGCCAAAAACCAAGCCAAGGATTTTTCGCACATTTACGCCAGCAAATGACTGCTGCTGGTGCACTGAGAAATCCTGAATTTAGTAGTGCTTCAAGATAGTTACCAATAGATGTAGAACTTTAAATGCCCTTGCAGGGTATAATATTTTGACCAGTAGTTCGCAACGCGGTTCTTAAGTTATTGAGTTTTTAAGCTATTGGGTTGAAACTTTCAGAAAATGGATGTTGAAAAGACCTTGTCTGATACAAACATATTATTCGAAATTACCCGATTTTCGTTGTTTTTAAAGATATCGGATTAAAACTCAATATATAATCCTATAATTAAAATATAGCTTTCAGTTTAAAATTTCATAAATTTGTCTGCAACTTCGTCTTGCCGAAGCTAGCTTCCATATACATTTAACAAATTCATATAACTAATCAGCTGGACAATTGTCAATTTTAATATGATGTTTTGAGGTGTTTCAAATGCTAATTATATAGAGACATTTATTTATATAACCTTAATATGAAAGTATTGTATAATATCTATTTTGTGGGAGTAAAATATTTTGGTTTGTTGATGTTTTATGAAATCCTTGTAAGTTCAACTTAATGCGAATACAATCATAATTTATAACAGTCATATTTAAGCCCCTGAAACCATATTATGAAAAGAAAGTATTGTGACTTCAAGTCAGGGTTTTTAGAGGGTTTTCTAGTTCCTGCCTTCACTCCTCCTTTTGAAGAAAGCATAGAAGCATATATAATATCTATTGTCGAAGTTTTAAATTATAAGTGGTATTTCGTAGTCGACATATTTTTCTATTATTCGCGAACTTTTTAAGTTTCAAAAACCTCGAAAGAGGTAAAAAAGAATTAAAACATAACTAGATACGGTATCACGGGAATGTTTTAACGTCTGTCATAACGGCTGTCATAAAACTAGAAAGTAAAATAAACGAAAGGGAAATACTTTTGCTTAAAAATGTTTATGACTTTGGGCATTTTAATTTTACTTAAATTTTTTGTTGTCCTAACGTACTAAGTACACAATATTGTACATATATTGTACATGAAGTAAATGTTTTTCCAGTGTCCTGCTGCTCCTTGCTGCCTCATTCTCCCTTTCTCTCCTACAGACGACCTTCACTTTCATACGGCTGTCCGCTTATTTTTTTTAGTTTATTCTACGCTTTCTTAACAACGCGTTCGGCTGTGTTGTTTTTATTTTTCAGGATAATATAATATTATAAGTGCGTCCAGCAGGGGCTATGGACAGAGGCTTTAAATAGGCCAACTATGCAACAACAACTACTTGTTGTGTTGCATGGACGTCATGAGCTGCAATTAACTGAGCTATTTCCTGTTAGTGCCATAGACACTTTGCAAGGACATTGGCGGTTAAAACTGGTTGTACGTTATCTATTTTTCTTATTACTTTTTTTTTTGTTAGCTCTCTGTTATTTTTTGCGGCGATGTTGTTGTATTTTTAGAGAGCGAACAGCAACTACGTAAAGGCAGCAACAACAGAAAGATTCGCGGATACACACATTTTCACAAATCAAAAAAGCAAACGAATATTGCCACACACACACACTGCCGCACACCCACACACAAGCACACGGGCACGGACACGGACAAGAGAGACAGACAGGAAAAATCTCTCTTTTTTTATAGATTTTCTGAGCAGGCAATCTGCTTTCCTTGATATTTGATTAAACAATTTCTTAATGTTTTTTTTTAATATTTTTGTTTACCGTCTGCTTCTTGTTGTAACACACACATAAGCACACCTTTTCGGTTTATTACATTTTACACTTGTCGCCTCTTACACTCGCTTCCTCTTCTCGTCTCCTCGCCTCGCCTCTCCTCCGCCTCCTTCTCCTTCGTTCCGTTAGCCGCACATTTTTCTCCGCACTATTTCGTGTAGATTTTCTCTGCTTTTGGTTAGGGATTTTTCTTTTTTCCGGAGCTCTTCTAGCCTTCTTTCCCTTTGGAAAACGAACTTTTTCAAATTTTCTCTGCACACACGATGGGGCAGAAGAACTTGGCCCAAACTACGACCCGCTGCTTGCTCCGCTCCGCTTTTCTTTGGGGCGCACAGACAAACAGTTCTCGACAAACTGAAAGTGAAAAGTGAAAAGCAAAAAGCGCCAGCGCCTCCGACCATCAGTATCGCAAGCCAGAATCCGGGACGCACTCACTGAGTCGGCGCACTAGCCCTAGCAAGTGGTGGTCACTGAAAACGGAGGCAGCAACAGAATCGAAACAGATGTTGATGTCGCCTTTCGAACGAGGTGGCGGGTCTCAATGAACTCCTATAAATTATTTACGGATAGCACAAAATTTAAAGAATTTCTATAAAGGATACGGCAATTGGACGAACTGTCTCTAGAAAAGAAATGACAAAAAATATATAGATGACTACAAAAATAATTACTTCTATTAGAAGAACAGGAATATAAAACAAAAACTAAAATGTAATTTAATTTAAGATCCGAAAGTCAAAGTCACACATCATTACATATGTACATAAATATGTATGTGAAGGTAAGTGTGTATGTAATTCGCAAGATCGTTATCCCAAATATAATCCATAGTATGTAGCAACCGGTTTTTAATTTAATGAGTTTAACAGCCTTAGTCACCTGATAAGATTAGTCATCTGATTAGATTAGTCAAAATGTAGACCTGAAATTGCAAACTAAATTTCAAGATTACTTATGTTCAACCTACCCTAACTTTACGTAATTATTTCGAAGGACTGAATTTGGAAGCCCTAAAGATGATATTTAAGAATGTAAAAAAAAAAAGAATGCTAAATTCATTCCTCAACTCGATAGCTGGTAATATTTTTGACTTGCCATGGCAATCGTTGTTGAAATTGATCTGTTAAATAAAATACCAAAGCTTACACAAAATAATAATTAAAGTATTTATATTATTTCCTTTTATAAGCCTGATCTACGTGTGTTCCCAACTATTTTGGATACAATTTCAAGGTACTTAAGTATTGGCTGGAAATCTTCTTATTGGTTCAGATTGCCGCGGCACCTGTACATGCAGTGGGATCGGCCACTGAAAAGATTGAAAGTACTCATCAAACATTTATTCTTTTTGGTAATACAATAGAAACTAACTTTGAGTCTACAAATATCACTAAATCTCTATCAAGGGTGTGGCATGAATAGATGCTTAAACAAATCGTTATCTAACACAAAGCGAAACTAAAAGAAACATGACTAAGAAAAACATGTTCCTAGTGGAGGTGATGCGGTTTCAAAGTTGGTCCCTATTTGGCGGCCGGAGTAGTGCCCTCGCCAGCTTGGGGTTCCTTGAATTGTTTGTGCCACTCAAGATTCATCTGGGAGACGGATTCCCCTCGCTTAGCCGCCTGCTTGCCGCTATAGACCATAATGGCACAACCGACGGCAGTGAGAGCGATCATGATGTTGGCCAATCGGATACGCATTTTGTTGCGACAGCGCTCCATCTCATCCTGGCTGCAAAGAGGGAATTAGGAATTAGGTCAATAACCTGTTGCACCCGCCAACTGACATCCCAACGCACCTCACAAAGCTCGGCACTTCGGCCTGCGACTTGTATTTACCGGTCCATACCAGCATGCGTCTTTCCAGGTTGTTAGGCTCATGGTTCTTGATAGTTTGGCGCATAATCTGCGAGGTCCCAAAGGAGCGGCGCACCATTGTCCCAATTAAAGCTGTCTTGTTGAGCATATTGCCTAATTATGGTATATTTGTTGTTATCTGAAAATCTGTCGACAAATTCCGGAACTTTATGCAATTCTTATTGGAGAATTAGTGTGACCGCGACCAGGAAAATATGGTATTTAATGGAATCCGGTATTTAAAATACTAGAAGAATGAACATATTAGGGGCCTTCGTTGAATTTTGGTCAGCTGTTTTGCCAGCTGGTAACATAAATTCACCTCTCAAAAAAGTCAGCGATTGCGATGCCGTTTAACTTTCAGGAACCCCAGAATTTCCTTATTTCTCTAATAAAAGCACAAGAAAATCGTTGTGCCATTACCGCACTGAGAATACCCATAATATGCTGAGCACCGGAAATGGTAGTGCGACCGCGGAGCAAATGCTTAATAATAACCAAGGTGGAATCTTACCTTAATCTTACGGTCACACTGCTCCCCCTTTTAGTTTTCGTTTTGCGGTGTAAAAGTCGGAAAATTTAATTAACAGGCGTTTTATAGATCAAGGTTAACTGTAAGATCCGACTGCCCGCCACGCAACGCAAAAGCAGCCGAAATGAGCGAGTACACGAGCATTCTGCAGCGAGAGTTTCCCAAAATCGACTCCGAGCTGCTCACCTATGTCGTGGGAGTGCTCACCGGAAGTAAGTGGCTTATGATCCTTAACCAAGCTTAGGTCTGAGCGTTTTCTGCATTGTTGTATGAAGGCGAGGAGGACTTCGAGACCGGCGATGACATCTTCGATGCGGTGGGAGACATCCTGCAGAGCGTGGACTGTGAGCGGCCGGAGGAGAGCGTCCGAGAGCTGTGCGAACAGTTCCTCAACATCATGAAGAACAACGGGGTCAACGTAGAGCGCAAGGTGCTAAATGCGCCGGTCAACATCGAGGAGATGGCCAAGAACATGGAGCGTCTGGACAAGGACATGCAGAGCATCTGGGTGGTGAACAAGGATGGCGCAAATGTAAGTCTCGTTTAGGCGTCGATTCAGCAAAATAAATACCAAGAGTGATACCCTTTTATTTCTCCAGAAAGTAGACTCGAAAAAACTGGAGAAAGCAGAGGCCAAACTGCAGCAGAAGCAGGAGAAGCGACAGGAAGTCAACAAACATGGAATGATTCCCGTGGCAGTGAAACTACAAACGGCCACAGCCTCCCAGGTGACCAATAAGAAGAACACTAAGATGGATCAGAAGGGCCTCAACCGCTCCATGGACATTAAAATCGAGAACTTTGACCTCGCATTCGGAGAGAAGTATGTTTATTTTACAATTAGGCAGCCACGAATGAATTAATGAACTGTTGTTAATCTTTGACAGAGTTCTTCTGCAGAATGCGAATCTGCTACTGTCTTTCGGACGCCGGTATGGCTTGGTGGGTCGCAATGGCTTAGGTAAGACGACACTGCTGCGGATGATTGCTGAGCGGCAACTTCAGATACCCTCGCACATTTCGGTGCTGCATGTGGAGCAGGAGGTGGTGGGCGATGACACACCCGCAGTGGACAGCGTGCTTGAGTGTGACACGGAGCGAACGAGGCTCCTCACTCGGGAGAAGGAGATCCTGGCTGCGCTGAACAATGGCGTGCAGGATGCCGCGCTGTCCAACGAGCTGAGCGAAACATACGCGGCCCTGCAGAACATCGAGGCGGACAAGGCGGTGGCACGTGCATCTGTGATACTCAAGGGGTTGGGCTTCGACGCGGATATGCAACTGCGTCCGACCAAATCCTTCTCAGGCGGATGGCGTATGCGTCTGGCCTTGGCCCGGGCGCTGTTCTCCAAGCCCGATCTGCTGCTTCTCGATGAGCCGACGAACATGTTGGACATTAAGGCGATAATCTGGCTGGAGAACTATCTGCAGACGTGGCCCACTACTGTGCTGGTCGTTTCTCACGATCGCAACTTCCTGGACGTTGTGCCGACGGACATCATACATCTACATTCCCAGGAGCTTGAGGCCTACAAGTAAGAGTACGTAGTTCTCTTGCGCCAATTACTCAAATAGTTCCTATATTATTACAGGGGAAATTATGAACAGTTCGAGAAGACAAAGACGGAGAAGCTAAAAGCTCAGAGGCGCGAATACGAGGCTCAAATGGCACACAGACAACATGTTCAGGAGTTTATTGATCGCTTCCGTTACAATGCAAATCGAGCCTCGTCCGTGCAGTCCAAAATCAAGATGCTGGAAAAACTGTAAGCTATCAGCTACCATTTGAACCTTCAGAAAGCATTTTCATTTTAAATTTTTTATATTATTCAACAGGCCCGAGCTGAAACCGGTGGAGAAGGAGACCGTTGTCACGCTCAAGTTCCCTGAGGTAGAGCCCCTCAATCCTCCTGTGCTGGCCATTTCGGAGGTGTCGTTTCGCTACAATCCCGAAGATCCACTTCCTATATTTAAGGGCGTGAATCTCTCTGCTACCTCGGACTCTCGTATCTGCATTGTCGGAGAGAATGGAGCGGGAAAGTCGACGCTGCTAAAGATCATCGTCGGGCAGCTGAGTACCATTTACGGAAATATTGTGCTGCATCGTGGCTTGCGTATTGGTTACTTTGCCCAGCACCATGTGGACCATCTTAACATGAACGTGACGTGTGTGGGCGTCTTGGCAGAGCTGTTTCCCGGACGACCTGATGAGGAGTACCGCCGGCAGTTGGGAAGCTTTGGCCTCTCCGGACCCCTCGCATTGCAGAGCATTGCCAGCCTGTCTGGTGGGCAGAAATCACGCGTGGCCTTAGCGAAGATGTGCATGGGTAGGACTCTTTGTTTCAATGGCTATAATTTATTAAGTTTACTATATATATGTATATTCATTTAATAGCGGAGCCCAATTTCCTGGTACTTGATGAACCTACAAACCACTTGGACATTGAGACCATTGATGCTTTAGGACGGGCTATTAATGCCTTTAAGGTGCGTACTTCACGTGCAGTACATGCCTTTTACTTAATGTATGTATTTACCAATATGTCTATCTGAACTTCGACAGGGCGGCGTTATTTTGGTCTCCCACGACGAGCGCCTTATCAAAGTCGTTTGCAAAGAGCTTTGGGTGTGTGGCAATCGCACAGTCAGAGCTATAGAAGGTGGCCTCGACGAATATAAGCGGGAGGTTTACAAGGAAATCGAAGCTAATAGTTGAATTTAATTACAGTAAATTATTTATCTATTTGTGAAACAGCCTAGCAATAAATTTATATTATGTCTATGACACAAAGAAAAAGATTCGGACCCTTGAGATGGGTTATTGAGTGAGCGTTTTACTTTAAAATACAAATTTTTGTAACAATTTCACCAAAAAGGGCGAATTTGCATCCTCTTGAAAGCCCAAGCTCTAGGTGCTGATGCCAGTTTGCTGATTGAGTTTCCTTCTAAGCTCAAATAGCAATAGTGTCAGCGCGGATGTCACATTCAAGCTATCTACTCCAGCTGCCAAGGGTATGTAGACGCACTTTCCTTTGCCTCCGACCACCGAATCCATAAAACTGGAAAAAAAATTAAATTATTTCATATTTATTTCATAAAAACTTTCTGGATGCCTCCACCCCTTACCTGTATGCTTCCTCGCTGACACCATGACTCTCCCCGCCAATGATCAGCAGATTATACGCTCCAACTTCGCTGATCTCTGCGTAATCGATTGCTTGGTGGTCAGCCCGCTTCTCTGGGTTGTTTTCCGCAATAAACACATGACAGTTATCGGCGGCCTCTTGGGGGATGCTTAAAGAGAGGTCCTCCCAGGTAATGTCGTCGAGAATGGGTAGCCGGAACTGACCGCCACAACCTCCTCTCAGGGCTTTCGATTCCCAAGGATCGCAGCAGCCGTGTGTGACAACAACCTGTCTGCACGGCAGAGCCGCACAGGTTCTAATGATGCTTCCCAGATTATTGGGCTCCCTGATATTGTCACACACCACTGTGATGGGCAAGGGCCGAGTGCCCAGTCGCTGCTGCTCAGCCAGGTTCTGCTCTAGACCTTTATCCGAGGGTCTGTCGAAAATGGCCATTAGTCCTGGAGGAGTCACTAACGAAGACCATGTTTTCAGGTCATGCTGCGGTACCTTATAAATTTTTGTGCCCCTCTCCAACTGCGACCTGCTCACTTGCTCTTTGACCAGCGCCAATTGATCCTTCTGGCTAAAAATGAGAGCCTCCATTTTGAGGCCACATTGGAGGGCCTCCGTGATAAGGCGTCTGCCTTCAATTATGATCTGTCGGTTCTTGTCGCGACGCTTGCGGGAGCGCACCGTGGTCATCAGGGTGCTGGTAAGAGGATCGTGCAGGGTGAGACGCGCAAACTCGAGATTTAGATCGCTATCCTTTATCAATGGGACAGGGCTGGAAGCTGCCCGAGGAGCAGGGTCAACGCTGAACTTGCGAGGAGCCAATGGAACAATAGGTTCCTTGTGTTTTTTAGCTCCAAAAGACTTCATTCGATTCTTGCGTAAAACATCCCGCGTGTTAACCGGCTCATGCTTCAAATCGGAATTTCCGAATAGATTTGCCTCTATGTCCAGTGCATCCTTGATGTCGCCTTGGGGGCGATTGGAGCTACTCAATCTCAACACATTGAAAGTTTTCACATTTTTTATATTCGCTTGAAAAGAGCGTTTAAAAATATTACAAAACATGGTTGGGTTCATCTAAACATATGTTTGATTGATGCAGAGGCGTAGCCTACAACTGCATGAAACTTTCTCAGGGGGTTAATATTAATAAGATAAAATATAATATAAAAATATACATATTATTTTATCTTAGACTGACAATCTAATAATAAGTTTCAATTTTCCTTCCGATGACAAAAAAAAAAAACAATCTTTGTTGCAGAGCAACATTTCCGATCCCCTTTTATGTGCGTCCATGCAAGCAGTGCTGAAAAGCGCAATGTTTGCAAAGCCTTCCAGATTTTACCACACTGGTGAGATGCGCATGAACTGAATTCTTCAAACACACTGAATTTAATGAAAAAATATATTTATTTCACTTTTAAAATTTGTGTTAGCAGTTAATAACAATTTGAAATTAATTAAAAACTAATAGCGCAATGAGTTGTCCCACTTGGGTGGTTGACATAGTTCGGTTAAGCAGCCATAACATAATACGATAATAATTTAAAATAACAATGCAAAATTCAAACGCCTTCGAATGAAAAGGGTGTGTAAAGAGAGGATAGTTGCGCAAAACAAAATGAATTCTGGAAACGCGATAAACTATTAAAAACATAAGAAATTCATCTAAATGGGGGGCTTCATGTGGTGGCTTAAAATACTATCATACATATAAATTAATCCTTAGAGTATAAATAATTCAAAATCTTAATAATCTGTTCCATCTTTGCCAGGATCGGGAGACCCCATCCTTCTCACGAAATTTGTTCATAACAATGTACGACCTAGAATTACTACTATCACCATTACTTCTTACATAGCTAGTTGCTAATTGTTAATTGAAGTTCATTGAAGTTCCGTAAATATTAAGCAATGCCTCTAACTGTATGCATATGTGGTATATATACAGGGCCTAACCAACTCGGTGGCTAGGTTGCACTGACCACAGCCGAGTGCGAGCTGCTGCAGTTGTTGCCAGACTGCTGGGTCTTCCTCTGTCGGGCTCCGCGTCCGGACAGCAGGTATGACAAATCAATAGGTTGCTCCTGAGCTGTCTGTGCATCCAGACACTTGAGCTTCATGGTATTCAGAACATTCTCCAATCGCGAGCGCTTCTTTTTAACCATCTGTTAAGTGGAAAAACATAAAATTAATATAGGAGTAATCGATCAACAGAGTCTTAGGGATGCTGTCTGCACTCACCTGTTTATTGGGAGCCACTGGCGTTACGACACGGGCAGCTTTCACTTCCACTGGGTTCGCAGTATAGCCCCGAGGCTTTCTCCCTACTGTTTTCGGCTGATGATGCTGTTCCTGTCTTCCAGGGGCCTTGTGCATACTCGCTACTCCTACATCTAATTCAGTCTTTTGCTTCCTCGTTTTAAGCAACGAAGGATCCACATCGTGGGGCTGAAAATAAATTGCACGCGTTAATGCACATCAATTGCTTTGATATTTTCTTCAGGAATTACCGCGTAGCTCTTGGATATCTTAAGCTTGTCAGGGAACTTTCGAAAGGCATAGCTCTTGGTGCACGCCGGATGATTGGCTTTGGCCTTGGAAAAGAACCTTGCCGTCTTATCTACGCGCAGCTCGCAGATGTAGCAATGGTCCTCATCAATGCACTCCATGGGTCGACCCTTGCAAAAGGTGGTGCGATCTAAGACCCAGCAGCGTCCAATGACCAGCTCAATTGGTACCACTTCATAGAGGGAGACCCTGACCACTTCGTTGGGGTAAAAACGACGGGAGGGCTCATGAAAGGTTTCATGGGGCCGCAGGAAATGGTGGCCGAATATGAATCGTTTGCCCAATTCGTTCTTCCATAGGTGCTCCACCCGGAAAATGTCGCACTCTTGATAATCGATGGCTCCAATCGTCTCGTAAGTGTGCTTCTTGGTGGGCAGCACCTTGCCCGCCTCATCCTTGATGGGAATATCCCTTAAGACATAGACGGCATCGCCCTGACGCACCTGCAGGTCACCGCGCATCAGGGAGAGGTAGTAGCGATGTCCCTCCTCGGTGAATTCCTCCAGTGGAATCTCGCGATCCACTTCCCTTGGCTCGCATCGCTCGCACTGATAGTTATCCGCATCTATGTCAGCTTTGGTGCACTCCGTATGCTGCCAAACCATGCACTTGGCGCACTGAATCATCAATCCCTCGTCCTTGTACAAGCCGCAAATGCAACGGATCACATCCTCTTCGGGGGAGCCAATTGGAAGCACTGAATGGGCCGGTATTGGCAGCGCTGGCAGTGGCGAAGCTCTGTCCCCGATCTGTCCTGGCGATTTTTTCACGTTTACTCTAGGCGCCACCTCGTCTTGGACCAGATCCTCCTTTGACTTGAAGCTTTGCAGTGATCCCGAATCGCCTAGAATATCCATCAGTTGGCCATAATTGGCCGCCTTTTGTTGATCATAGCAATCTTTTAGGGATTGTAGGGCCTTGGCCTTGCCCTCATCATCGCCATGCTGCTGCTTGGCCTCAGCAAAAAGCTGTTGCATCTGATCATCGAACTCCTGAGGCGTTTTATAATGGCCCTGCTCCACTCTAGCTTGAATTGCCCTGAACTCCACGCGGGAGTTTCCAGCTGCCAATCCCACTGATTTGCCGCTCAAATTCATAGACTTCATAGACTTTTTCTTCTTGCTGGAGACAGTGGTCAACAGATCGGACATCTTCAGTGTTTCGAGCGAACTACAGATATCCCTCAAAACAACAGCCATTTTGGCCATTTTCTCCAGTTCGGGATCATGTACGGCCTGGGCGAGTCCTCGGGTCTTCATGTTGCGGGGTGTGCAGAGCGCCGATATCTGGGCAGCAAGCAAGGAAGTGGACGATGGTGTGGAGGGCCGACGTCCGGGAATATCTCCATTGGTGGAGCCGTGTGCTGGAGATGTCGCGGAAGCTGAAGGCGCAGATATGGCCAATGCGGCAGCTTTCTTGGCTTTGCACTTGCGAATCTGTTACGGAACACAGAAAAATAGCTAAATATAATACCAGATTGTGATGGTTTGTAATGGAAAGCTCACCTTCTCGAAATTTCTAACCAGATAAATGTTGAACTGTTTCACCAGCTTCTTTTCCTTTTCGGACAATGGCTGCATTTTGGTTACCGACACTGAGGAGGCTGTTTCCTTGCTACCAGGCTGCCTTTGTGCGTGCTTTTTGGCCTTTTGTTTCCGTTGGCGACCATTTCTGCCCGAAGGTCCCTCCGGAGTCGGCTTGGTCTCCGTAGCGGGCAGGGGCTTCACCCTCTGCGACTTGCCTCCGATGACGCCGCGACACTGGGTCGTGTTGCACCTGCAGGGTTGGCCCTCGGAGGGATTGAACAGCGAAAAGTTGTAGTCGTACGTAAGCTCCTCGCCCTGCTCGATGGCTCTTTTGGCAAAGAGCACCATGCGGGACAACCCGTTCACGCTCCACTTCTGCATTTCGCAGTTGGGCTCGCAGGAGTGGTTAACAAACCGACAATCGCTCCCCATGCGCTGGCCATCAATCACCAGTCCACCATCCAAGTGGAGGCAGTAGTGATGGGTATCGTTCAGATAAATACTGGCCATCCGTTGCTTGAATTCCCTTTCCGTGACCACTTCGCCAACGTACTCCAGGATATAAGTGCCCTTGGCAATCGGTAGTTTGGTCCTCACTCCCCATCCCTTGTCCACCGTCATAAAGCGCTCCACTCCGGGGGCCACGTCATGTCGCTGAATCTTCTGGTTCCGACATTTCTCTGCAGCCGGACAATTACTGGGCGAGCACTCGGTATACACCATGCGGTTGAGGCAGTTGTCCAAGCAGGCCTTCTCGCCCTGGTTCTTGCAGTTGCAGGTGGGAGGATCGAATCCAGCCACATTTGGACGCACTGACTCGGCGTACACATTAGTACGGATCTTCCGATAATTCCACGATGGCACCACATGTCTAGTGGGTAATTTAGAGTTCGTGTATGCCCACCAAATGTCATAGGGCAGCTCAAAGTCCACTTCCGTCCTCCGAAGATATTTTTCGCAATACGGAGGCGGTGGCAGGAGACTTCCAGGCGCGGCGTGCTGCTCCTCAACGGCCGGCTTCTTGTTCACCTTTGCTGGCGGTGGCATCAGCGACTGCTTATAGTGATTGGAAAAGAGCCCGGCAACCAGATAGGTCTTTTTTACCTTGGATACTTTCCGCAAAGAGTTGGTCGACGCCTTGTCCTCACTGGTGTCACTGCAACTGACGTAATCGGGTGGCACAGGGTAAAGGGATTCATTGGCAGGCAACGGATCATGCTCGATGGGAATAATATCTAGCCTTTTTGCCTCCGCCTCGGCATCGATCTCCTCCTGGGTCGGGGGAACTTCCTGTGGAATTTCGGGCTCAACAGGCGCCTTAGCCCTGTTGATTTGATTGGATACGGGAGTATCCAGGTTCCTTCGCCGTTTCAAGCGAATCTTGCAACTAAAGTTTGTGTTGGGGTCAATGCCTGCTGGCAGTTTAATATTCGGTTCAAGTTTAGGCTTCCCCTGGGCTGGCTTTGGGCTGGGTGATGGCACTTCCACGGGTGGTTGCTTGGGCTGCCGGCCTCGTTTTCTGGCGGGCTTTACATCCGGTTCGGCTTGAGGTGCCGGAGCTATGGGTAGTGCAGGTAGGACTGCAGGTTGCTTCTTATCCTTAGGCTTTCTTCCCCGGGGCCTTCCTCTAGCGGCGGGTGTCTGGGGTCGCTGCAAACGCTCCAGAGCCACGACCGACAAGCGCGGCGCTCTCTGATTACTCCTGGCCACAAAATTTTCCCTGGCTTCACCTGTTTGAGGTACCCTCTCGCAGTCCATCGGAAGATTAGCTTGAACTTGCACCTGGGCGCTGCTGGAGCTTCTGGTTTCCCTTATGTTTTGAAGGGGCTGATCGTCGGGGTCCATCTCCTCCTGCTCCCGCTCCCGCTCCTCTAACAATGCAGCTGTTCCAGCTGGTTGCTGTTCCACACTGACTTTTCTCTTCTTTCTGCGCACCGTTGGAAATCCGGTGCGGTTGATCTTCTTTCGCTTGCGCTTCAGCAGAAAATTGCCCCCGGTTTTATGGAGTAATGTTTCAACGACTCGCTGACCAATCTCCTTTTTGGTATCCTCCTTAATATCCAATGCAGAGAGCAGCGGCGATTCCACCTCCGCTTTGGTTATGACTGATTCATTTAGCTTGCCGATGGGTATTTGGATTTCCAGCTCAACGGAGGGTTCAAACACTCCGGGGGGCGGAAAGCTACCGGAAGCTGGAGACTGTTGCGACATTTGGACCAAATCCTTTGCGGGCGCCACCTTCTGCTTAGCAGATCCACCTCTCCTTTGCTGTTTAAGGGAACACAGGGAGCTGGGACTGATATCTAGCAGTTTGCCACCACTTATGGAATTGCTATCTACAACAATCCTTAGGGGAGAGTTGCTGGCCGAAGAGGCCGCTCCTCCGCTTGACGTCGGCTGCTCAAGGAGATGCCTCTTCTTGGGTGTCAATGCGGACTTTGCGCTCTTTGCATTGAACTGAGCCTGCGACTTGGTTGAGGCGGTGCTCTTTGCTGTCGCCGCTGCTGCTGCCCAAGCCTCTGCATTTAGTTTTCCATTTGCGAAGGCCGCTTCCGCCAGAGGACGCTCACCCGGTGTCAACAGATAGTGACGCTTCTTCAGCGGCAATTTGTGATCATCGGGACTTGAGCTGTCGTTGCTCTGTGATTTTTTGTGTCGTCTCTTCGCGTTGCCGTTGCTCGTTCCACTGCCATTGGGAGTTCCACTGGCGCTGGCCGAGAGCATGGCGAAGTCCACCAGCGGTTCGCTTAGCTTACGCTTCTTTAATGCTCGTTTCAAGGGCTTTGATAGCGTTGTTGCTGTAGCTGACCCTCCTCCGCCGTTCAGAACCATTTGCTGGGCGGGGCTTGGAGCTGCTAGCGTGGCTTGCAGCTTATTGGCATCGGCCATTAGCTTCTCCTTGCCACTGCTCCCAGTCAGACGATCGTCCTGTATGCGACATCTAGAGTGAAAGGTGCTCGTAATAATCTCGATTTCGGTGAGCAGCTTGGAATCTATATTGAATGATTTGTTGTTACTAAAACTCTTCCGGCGATGTCTGCGCCTCATTCGGGATGCTCCGGACACATAGCTGCTGCACATACTTGCTGCCGACGACCGCCGAGATTTGATTTTGCAGGAGGATTTGCTTGGAGCTGGAGCTGGAGCCTCCTTGCGCTGATTCATCATCTTGCTGATAAAGTTATCCGGATTGGTGTTGGTCAAACTGCTCCCCCGACCGAAGTACTGTCCGGTGGTCACATAGCGATTAATCTCGCCGTACTTCTTGCTGGCACTCGTCGTGGGCAGGCTCTGTAAGCTCGGCTTGCTGATGTATTCGTTGCTTTCCTCGCTGCTCTGGCCCAGGGATAGGCCGGCCAACTGAAGGATGTCCTGATCCTCGGCCGGATCATCTGCAGTGCTCTTCAAGAGCATTGACGCCCTGCGTTTCCGCCTCATTCGTAGGCCAGACTTTCCGGATTCCTTGCAATCACTGCGGTAGCCACAGCTCTTTGCCCTGCTTCGGCGACTCATACAGCTTTTGGTGCTGTACCGACTCTTGCAGCTGGCGTCGGACTTGTACCCCGATGCGTGATTATGGGCGCTCCTCTGATGCCTTACGCTTCCATAATCAGACACGTAGCCGCTCTTAGCGGCCAGGATTTTGCTGCAAATGGTGGTGCCTGGCCCAGGTCCACTAGATGCTCCAGCACTCATGCTCCTTAGCCGGAACTTCTTGTTTACATCGATCTCCCGCCACACTGGGTCCAGTTGGAGTTCCTCCTTGGCGGATGAGCCGGAGGCAGCTTTCTTGTTATTCTGTCTTCGCTTGCTTCTAGGTGGTGGATACAGAACCCGTTCTGTGGCGTACATTCTCTTATCCAAGTAGGCCATATCCATCTTGGGCTTGCTGCTAGACGATGGCACCTGCGCTCCCGTGGGCACAACGTTCTCCGTTTGCATCTTGGGGGAAGGCGTGGTGCTTTGCGTAGTGCTGGTGGTGCTAATCACACCTGAATCGGCAGACTCATTAATAGCAGGCCCAGAGTTCACGGAGGGAGGAATCGTGGGAATCACTTTTTTCGGTCTACCTCGCCGCTTCCGAGGATTAGCAGCCTGCAGGACAGTTTCCTCTTTGGCCTTAGTATTAGCCACCGTCTCTTGAGGGAGCTTGGCGTTACCACTTTGACCCAGCATTTGGGTCTTCTCCATGAAATCCTGCAGCAGCGTGGACTGATACTGGGGTACATTTTTGGCCTTGGCCGCCTTCCGAAAGCTCCCTTCTACTGTTGTGTCCTCCGTATCGCTTTCCACCCGCTTGATGGCCGCCTGCACAAGACTGGGCAACTCATTGTCGCTGGAGGAGATGCCTATATCCAGAGCGGGCTTGATGGCAGACTGGGCCGCCTGAGTGATGGCTGTTAGTAGCAATCGAGGGGCCCTCTGTTGGTGTACCTTCAGCGGAAGGTCGTCCTCCGAATCCGAGGAGAAAGCTGAGGCCTGTGTGCTGTGCTTCTTGATCTTAGATCTAGACAAACTCTCCAGTTTGTTAATCGCACTCGTGCTGGGAATCTTCTTCCGCTTGACTTTCACTTTTTTGCTGCTGGCCGCTTTGTTTTTAGCCTCGGAGCAGCCGCCGGACTCTGTGTCCTGAGTAGACATCTTTCTAGGCTTCAGGGCCTGCTTCTTAGTCGCCACTGGTTTGCTTACTGCGGGTCCTGCTGCAGCGTGGACCAGGGGCAGGGGCAGGGGAAGGGGGCGGATGGCTGAGATTCTCATGCGCAGTCCATCGGCATCCGAACGTTGCACGCTGAACTGGGTGGCTGATTTCGTGGACTTCGACTGGCTCGATTGATCCGTAATGGAATCGGTTTCCTTTTCGGTAAGAGATATGTTATACATTATATATTATAACAATTACGTACTACTAGCTGGACTTGCCTCATTTTCACTGCCGGATTCTTGTGCGCGTTGCGTTTCCAGAACCTTTGCTGCTGCCGCCTCATTTTGGCCACTGCTCATATTTTGGAGTAGTCGCTTGGGAGCTGCGAAAGATTAGCCAAGGTGATTTTTGTTGCTCTTTTAATCGCATTTAAAGTAGGTCAAAGCACGCACAACGACGACGTCCGAGAAAAAACCAATTCCCCACTTACGCTTAGTTATTTTCTTGGTACTAGCACTTCACTCGCGTCTTTAGTCGAGAGTTGTGTTTTCAGTGAGCGGGCGAACTATTATAACACACATTGCATTTGCACTTTTCTTGCGCCTTTGGCCGTGGCTTGGATATATCCCTGCTTCTAAAATGGCGCCGTTTTCACTTTTCCCTGCTGCTTTGTTTGAGACACCCAACGACGACGCAACGTTGCAACGCCTTTCGCATGCGACACATAAAGGCGCGGGGCGGATTATTAACAATTTCGCGTCGCGGGCAGCGGTAAGTGCGCACTTTAAATGTTATTGTTAATGTAGCGCAACAACAAAAAGCCAGACAACCAAAAATGTACGAACATAAATAAAATTTATTTTGGCCAATTTAAGTGTGACCGCATTTAACAAAGAACAAAATCGTACAGCAAAATTACTAGATCCAACGAACTATCGGATGTATGTAAGAGTGTAAACATATCGATATATATCGGAAAAAAATTTTTTTAAACAGCCACTTAAAATTGCAATAACTTTTTCGCTGCTGTTCACACAGAGCCCAAATTGATGCAAAACCAGCAGACGTACAGTGCTCTCTCTCTATTAAACAGACATTTAACCAATCTTTACCGAGTTTTTGAAATAAATTGTATGTTTTATATCATACATATGCCTTTACAGGACTATTTATTATTTCACTATTTGGGGGTGAAAACTGTGTATTGCTGTCTGTTATTTAAAGAAAATGACAAAAGCCTCAAATATAGCAAGAAAGAAAGCTTACTTCGGTAAGCCGATGTTTGAATACCCTTATATTTTTATGACATTTTCTTATACATTTTACATGTACATTTTTACATTTTCATACGAATTACAATGGCAGCTACATGTGTATGTTACATAAATATATACATATGATACAGATTTTTGATCTTATGATATCGTAAAAAATATCTATATCTCGACATTTATTGAAATATTTCTTAATACTATGGCAAAATAAATAAAAATTTGGTATTTTAAAGAGCATTTTTGTATTTAATTTTTCTCATGCAAAGTATACGAAACGTTTGAATATTTTCTACCAAATCTTCTCTTTCATATCTATTAAGACAGAATACGTGGCTTTTTTACAAAAAAAGGTTTAGTTATTAATAGAAAAACTACAATATGTATAATAGTGAAAAAAATTTAGCGTGCGACACAATGTGTCCACGGCGTTTGTTAGAAAACCGTAAAGTTTTTTGACTTCAAGTAAGCTATTTATGCATTCTTTAATACTCAGATTTATTTTAGATATTGGATTGGAAAATGGCAACTTAAATCGAAAATTTAAAAGTTACTTCCATTTTGTGTAGCTTGCGATACAACACATTATGAGCGATTATTTCGATAAAAAATAACTGTACCGAAATTATGCTTAATGTCATTTGAAAGTCCACTTAAATTCTTCTAAGCACAATACTATTTTATTTATTTTATTTTACTAAACATTTTTAAGAAACCTAAAAAAATATTACATGTAATTTACAAAATCTTACGAATGTAACATAAGCCCATATGCTAAAAAAAAGGCAGCTATATTCTATTTTTTTTAATCTCTCAAATCTTTATTCTATTTTTATATCTATTTGTATTATTTAAGGCAACCTTGGGGACTTGTCGTTTTGAAATTATTTGTAGAAAACAATAAACCGCGAACGATACAAAAATTAGAAGACTTGCTTGATTTTAGCTTTAAAATGTCTCCAAGTGTCTGCGAATTAATTAAAAGAATAATAATTTAAAAGAGAAACCTCTTAAAACACAATAAAGTTAAGTAGTCTTACATTTATTGAAGTTATTGTTAATTATAACTATTATTTTATTTAATTTACAAGCTTATTTCTGATTCATAACGGTACATTACGAACGATAAAAGATTTCCATAAGCTCTTAACCTCACGTTTTCCCGCACTCAAAAGAAAACCTCAAAATATCAATATCAAAATATCATTAAAATGTAAATACAGTAGAATCCGGTTATAGCGACTTTCAAGGGACCGACGATTTTACGTCGTTATATCCGGAAGACGCACTATGGTTTCCATGTTCGTAATAGGTTTTAAAATAAACCAAATTAATTTTTTAATCAAAACAAAAAATTTAATACATTTAATTCAATAAGATAAGGTTTTCATGAGTTATTCATAATAGATCGTATACATATAATGCATATTCATAAGTATAGTATAATAAGATTTTTTTCTACGTATGGTTTTTATATTTATTCTTACTTTAAATAATCAGTAATTTTTGATTGTTTGGTTTTTGTGTGTATGTAAACAAGAAATTTTGTGCGTTAAACTCTCGTCATTAAAAGCTGAATGGCCTTGAATGCCTCCAAAACGCCAGGTGCTGAATTTTCATTTTGATCTTAATTTTGATCTTCGACGTTGTCATCGCTGTCCTGTTCGTCATCTAAAATATTTTAAACAATGCTGTCCTCAGACGGTTCCTCACAAATCGCCACACCATTGTCAATAAGAACATATTCACCCAGTTCTTCCTCTGAAATCGGTAGCTGATTTTTAGAGCTCTTGCCCAAACCGATAGAGGAATATCATCTCCGATTTCATTATCATTTTAGAATGAGCTGCTGGGACCTTCTAAATTTTCTTCGGCCAGCCCAGAATGCTTAAAACTTAGCTTTTTTCAATTTTGAAAAATTATTTTCGTAATGAAATAACACAGAATTCATGATATTGTTTGTTTATTTTAGCATTGTTAAAGAAATCGAATTTTCTTCTTTACATTTTTTTTTTTTTCGTCACGTCGCAATATACGGTTGAATTGTGAAAATCTTGTCGGCATAAGCGGTTTGACTCTAAAAGCGGAAACGTTCTAAGCGGAGGCCCTTTCATATATGTAAGTTTGTATGGGGACCAACCAAGTCATCGAGTTTTCGTCGCAATAACCGGACGGACGCTGTAAGCAGAGTCGGTATATCCGGATTCTACTGTATATCTTTCTTGAACTTTAGCCAAAGGCGACCTCACCTTGGTATAATCGGACGTATCCAATAACCTCAACTTGCTTGGGCTGGTTCTGCAGCAGGAGCCGCTGCTGCTGCTGGTGCTCCTGCTCTCTTAGGCAGCCGGGCTGCCGGCCCAGCAGGGCGGAGCCATTGCGCATCAGCGGGGCGCTACTGCTGCCACCCGAAATAGAGGCGGAGCCGCCGGAGGGACCCGTGCCCGGACCGACGTGCAGCAGGCCCACCTGCTCCTTGAAGGGAGTACCCTCCACCTGCGCCTCCGCCGCACAGTGGGGCCATTTGAGTTATTGCGTTGCAAAAATCATAACTTTTGAACCAAGTAAGATAATTGAGTAATTTAAATGGCAATTGATAGATAACACTAGTTTACACTCAAAATGCTCCAAGCCTGTTGATGCGAAATTCTGCTAGAGTTAAATCCTCAGATCACGAAAATGGCTTTAATTTTTTGTTCTATGGATACGTTTTTTTTAATCTAGCAATAATTGCATTTTATTACTGCTTACAAAATTATCGCCTATTTGCCATAAGCTAGTGTCTCACATCAGTGGGACTTCATATGCTACGATATTGCCTCTGCGCAAATACAACTTTTCACCCCAAATTAGTCACTATTATAGTCAGCAGTTGCCAGAACCAGTTGGGAAATATACTTGTGAAGGTAGTAGAAAAAAGGATTGAAAATTTTCATTTTATGAATATTCGGCACAATTTCAGCGTTTACTTTAAGATTTGGGTAAATCTTAAATTAAGTTCATTTTGTTCATGAAAATAACCTGATAAACTTATTTTTGGAATTTTTGGCCTTTTATTAAGATTTTATGCATTCTTAAATAAAATCTTAATACAAGACCAAAAAAAGGAGATTTTATTTTATTTATCAAAGTATGAGCTAGACGAGCAATACTTAAGAAAAGCCTCAGACATTTATATATATACTTATTCTAATTTCGGAGAATGTGGCTTAGAAAATAAAAGTTTGTAAACTAAATGATTGCAAGTTTTCAAGTTCGAAAACTATGGAAACTATTTCATAAAAAGCAAGCTCGGGCCCTGATAGTTTTATACAGATGAACATATGTATGTACATAGCTGGTTTTTTGGATCAACTGACCAATATGAGTCTGCACATTTGCGTATATTTGAGGGCGGTCGGATTGAGACTATACGGTATCCAATAAATCTGTGTACTTCCGTCAGGCAGTGCATCAAAAATATACACTAAGTAATAAGGCAGGCAGTGAATCAAAAATATACACTAAGTAATAAACAAATATCCAAAAGTGCACTGAGAAAAATGTTTCACCCAGAGTGGGAAGATAAATTGTTTTTTTATTGAAAATATAGACGGGTGTGCATAACGCCTTATATGTTATTTTTATAGACGGGTGTGCATAACGCCTTATATGTTATTTTATTTAACCATAATTTTCACATTATTATATTAAGCGGAATTATTCTAGCAAACATTCAACTTTTAATAAACTAATTGACGAGCGCTAGGCAAAATTATTAGAGGTTAAAAATACTTTTTTTTTTAATATATGCATATGGTAAATAATATACCGGCTATAAAAAAAAAAATACTGCCATTGAAAAAGGCGTCATGTGCAGTGGGGTGAGGGTGAAAAAAATTGTAGAATAAGTTCAAAACATTTTCTTATCCCCAAGGACAATAACTCGTTGAACCGACTGTTTTGATGAAATTGGAGTTGTAAAAATGACAAAATATATTACTTACATCGCCGAGGTGTAAGGTGACCTCGGCGATGTAAGTATTTTTTGGTGCGCAAGGAGACTAATATATAGAGCTTAAGCTTAGCTTAGTCTACTCTTGAACTGTGTTTCCATTAGCGATGTGTATACCAAGGGTGCAAAAGCAGTCAGGATTGGTGACGCCGCACGGTATGCTACGTACTAGGTGTATTTACAGTAAACATAACTTAGCTCTGGCTACAGACGGGGCCACAAAATGATGCAGGATTCGCCCTGGCCAGCCAGAAACATTTTCAGAGCAACCAAATATTTTTGGTAAATTTCTGTTAGGCGGGCCCCTTCCAAAAATTAAAAAAAAACGAGAAAGAAAGCTAACTTCGGTAAACCGAAGTTTATATACCCTTGCAGTCAGCAATTGGATCATTGAAAATCGATCCAATTTGGTAATGTAAAAAAAAATGTCAAATTATGTAAATTTTGTAAATTTTACATTTTACATGTAGAATTTTACATTTTCATATAAATCGACCGATCCCTTCTATGGCAGCTATATGATATAGTTGTCCGATCTTAATGAAATTAAAACCGTAATTCTAGAACTATAAAAACGACTATATCTCGAAATTTATAGAAATTCGTTGAAAAACAGAGAAATTAAAAATTTTGTACATTAATTTCGCCATCATTCCTATGGCAGCTATAGGATATAGTGGTCCGATTTCGGCCGTTCCGACAAATATACTGCGTGCTAAAGAAATAAGACTATGCTGAAAATTTCAGCCCGATAGCTCAAAACAGAGAGACCAGTTCGCGTAGAAACCGACAGACAGACACAGACAGACGGACAGACAGACGGACAGACAGACAGACGGACATGGCTAGATCGACTCGGCTGGTGATGCTGATCAAGAATATATATACTTTATGGGGTCTGAGATGCCTCCTTCACTGCGTTGCAAATATCATGGCAAAATTATAATACCCTCTGCAAGGGTATAAAAACCATAGATAGGAGGTGTTTCAACACACATTTGTGTAAAAAAAATGATGTTGGGGACGCTCTTAGTTTAGTCGCAAATAATTTTTGAAGTTTAGCTTAAATTTCATACAAAATGCGCTTGGCCTACCGTTTATTATGAATACACATCCAAGCGCCTGTCTGTGGGATCGTCGCGGTACAGTGGGCTGTAAATTTTGAATTTTAATTATGACTTTATTCCAAGTTAAATATGTATATATATATATATATATATATATATATATATATATATGTATATATATATAAATATAATTAAATACTCTTGCAGAGGGTATTATAATTTTGCCATGATATTTGCAACGCAGTGAAGGAGGCATCTCCGACCACATAAAATATATGTATTCTTGATCAGCATCACCAGCCGAGTCGATCTAGCCATGTCCCTCTGTCCCTCTGTCCGTCTGTCCGTCCGTCCGTCCGTGTGAAACAACAGATCTCAGAGACTATACGTGCTAGAGTTACCAAATATGGTGACAGCATTGGAATCTGTTGCACGCAGATCAAGTTTGTTTTAAAATTTGGCCACGGCCACTTCCGCCCCCGAAAATGGTCTATCGTTGTGTCTCCCGCAGGAGACACAACAGAGGGAGCCGCTGGAGGAGCAGGCGCCGCTAGAGCAGGGGCACTATCAGCAGAAGCAGCCGGGAGAGGTCCAGAGTCAGGCCAGTCCTCTTAAAACACTGCTGGCCAAGGACAAGCATAAATAGAATAAAAATGACCAAGGAAGAGAAAATAAAAGCAGAGAAATTGGCCAAAATGGAGAAAAAGCGTGGAAGTAAGAAAGAAAATATACAATAAAACACCTTACAATTTTTCAAATAATATATGTAAAATGTGAACAATTACTCTCCTGCTCTTCGGCTATCATCAAAGTGAAAACCTGGAAACCTGAAAGCCAATTGATTCCGAATTTCGCGTTATTTGAAACTGTGCCTCTTTTGAGGCCGTTGGATTTGCCGTCTTCCACAGATATCCTATATTTTCAATTTTTTCAGTGATGTCCTCCATAAACATAGTACTAACATCGACGAAAATCGCTTAAGGAATTCCGTGAGCGAAATTGTGATTTATTTCGTTCGTTAACCAGTGTAACCAAAGAAAACAAAGAAAATGGTTAAAATCGTCCAAAATCGGTCACACTGAATTGTATTTCGAGCTGTTTTGTACGAAATAATTGCAATATGTAAATATATTTCGCTTACGGAATCACAGCTGTTTAAGCCTAGTACTAACATTAACGAAAAAATTCGAAAAGAGCAAGAAGAAGAATATTGTGGTATTTCGTTTGGTCGGCTACTAAGATGAACGGAATTCCGTAAGCGAACCGAGTAAAACGGTTGGCAGAACAATCCAATGAACAGCTGTGATTCCGTAAGCGAAATATATCAATTGCATATATTTCGTAAGCAACATGAAGGGGAAGGGGTGAAGGAGGAAATAGCTGCTCGGTTGGAGCGCTTCGACAGGCTTAAGGATAATGTGGAATTGATAAAATTGCGGCTATCTTTGAGTAAGCAGTGGGTTGGTGGATATGGCGCGAATGGTATATTTTGATGGCTTCTTTGAAGCTGGGCATGTTTTGTCTAGTGGGCTGTGATTGTGTTGGTCGTTAAGATCATTTCTGCAATTTATGCAGAATTTGTTGTTTGTGCATTCTTCATTGTCGGCGGTATGTTCTATGGCTGAGCAGTTAGAGCAGAGTTTTTGGCTTTTCGGTTGGTGGCAATTTCGGCATTTTAGAGACAAGGGGATATAGGGTCGAACCTTGACCCTATCATAGCCGATTTGTAAAGTTGTTGGTAGGGATGTGGTAGCAAAAGTAAACTTTATAAGACTGGTTTCAGTTGATTTATTGTCAATGAACTTAAGGATTTTTTTCCACTTTAGTGACTTTCTGAGATGCCAGTTCTCGTAGTATTTCGTCTTCCTGGATGCCTCTTAAGTCGTTTGAATAAATGAATTCTTGGGTGTTGTTCCAACTGCTGTGTTCTCAGATACGCTTACAGGGAAATCGTGGAATGTCTTCAGATTGGGTAATCTCATTGCTTGATTCGTGGTCTTGGTTTTAACTAATAGTGTTCCAGCACGGGTTTTTTGACAAGATACTACTTCGCTTCCACATGTAAAGTCTATGACTTTTTTGATCACAAATGGTGATACGGTCTCAAAATTTATATTGTCAGTTCGAGTAATTACCATAAATTTCGGTTCCTAAACATGGGTCTGGTTGCACTGTGCATTATAGTTGAGGTCCGGTGGTCGGTTGTTGGTAACGGTTTATGTGCAGAATTGTTTTTGTTTATTTTCGGGGTTTTGTTTTGCTTTCTTGTTTGTTTTTCGAAAAATGATTTGTGTTTTGCGCTTATTTGCGGAGCGATGCCAAAAGCACGTCTAATCACAACGAAGTCTTGACGTCGAATGTTATTGAAAATTATTTTATTGGTGGCAATGGCGTTTGCGTCACTTTTATTTGCCTTCACCTCCATTGCGGCGAAAAACATTAGTAAATTATTACACAGGTCGACAAAAATCGACCTTTTTTTTGCCGGCGAACAAAAGCCATTGATTCTGATAGATCTGAACCGGTACATTACTAGTCCGAAACTGAAAAGTTTCCATCACCCACCCATTTTGAGAAAATCGCGGTCAAAGTATCATGCACTGCTTGAATCGGCACTTTTCAAGGCTTAATAACTCCCAAACCTTACGTTGCCCAGAGCGGGTATTCTATTCTAGAGGACTACCACCCAGTCGGACTTTGGTTCATGTGCTGAACGAATTCAGGATAGAATTCTGTGTGGAACGGGGAGTATAATAGGCATGCTCTCCAGTTCAGCAAAGCGGTAAGCGGGAGATTCAGGTACCTGAATCGTTCGCTGCTCTGCTCCACATAGAATTCTATGCTCTTTGCTCAGGAGGGATTTTTCTTTTGGGGCATTTTTGTTTTTAAGGCGTGCGTTGATAAAACAGCACTAAGTTCTCTGCATTTAACTTGTAATTACATAAATTTCTATAGTTTAAAATATAAATATCATCTCTGCTCTTTCTAAGGCTCCTTGAAACTATTACCTAACTACATTTACACATAAATAAATAAAACTATAAAATAAAAACAGTTAAAAATGTTGTAAAAACTAAAAAAATGTGTTCGGGATGGAAATCGTTGAAAAATTGTATTTATATTTTCAAAACGATCAATTTGCGATGTTTTTATAACTATTTAATGTTGATATAGTAGAAAACGCGAGAAAAGTTTGGTCCCACGTATATTGCAGTCGCGATTATGCAAATTTACCAAAACAAAATAGGGTCATACTATTGTCTTCTGCGTATTGTGAAAAGTGTTTCTAACCAAAAGGTATGTTATAAACTGAAATTATTATAATATTATGTGTTGTATATTAACTATAACTTAACTACTATATGCCTTACATACTAACAAACACTAATATTAATTATATATCTCCAATCAACACTTTTATGGTTTCTTCGTTGTTTTGCATCCTTTTGTGTATGCATGTATCTATGTCCGTGGGTGTCTCACATATGTAAATGTATTTTATATGTATATTATTTGTTTACATATTTATTAATTATGTTTATTGAATTCTTAGCTACGGACCGCAAATTCCAAATCTACCAGGAGCTTTGTTGCCAAGGCGGCGAGCAGCCTAAGTGTAAGTAAAACATTATTCACAACATATTGTCTCTTTATTTAATATATTTTTTGAAAATTTTTAGCGCAACTTGCTGAATTAAAAAATTAAAGGAATCCCAATTTGCGGCGATGTCTATGAAAGCGAAAGTAGTGTAATTTCCGCGATTACGTTAAAACAGTTTGCGACGCCTTAATTTTATATCGAATGTTCCTTATATCTTATAATAATATTATAAACATTAAAAAATAAAAATAAAAAATTAATTAAAAATAATTTCAGAATGTTTTATTTCGCAAGGGCATATTAAATTCTGTATACCCAGTCTACGAGATTTTCATGCTCTCTGGGGAGCAGGAAATTCATATAGGGAATTTCCCTACTGAGCGGTGAGCAAGAAATTCCACAGGAGCAGAGCAGCGACGGTGCGAGTACACGAATTTCCCCGGCCACGCGTGAATAAAAGCGAATGAGAACTTTACATGAACGGGGAGTACCTACCCCCTGAGCGATTCCACAAGAAAGTAGTACCTTTTTACAGATCAAAAGTCCCACTGGGCAGTTTTATAAAGCAGTGCTGCTGAACTGCTTTCTCGAAGCTGCTAGCCCCCCCCCGAGTTTCAAGCCATTTGTGTACTGCTTGCTGAAATTTGACAATTTTAGCTATTTTTAGCTATATTTAGCTATTTTAAGCTATTATAGCACACATTATGCCGCCAGGGGGCGCCGTCAGCAGGCGCTGCTGCCATGGTTGCCATATCCGCAACGAGCGCTGGCATACTAACAGAGTTTGTATGTTATATACACGCTGGTCTATGTCCGTCAAATTAGCGTCGGTGAGTTAGCGTCGAAACGGAACGGTGGGAAATGGAACACGGAGGGAGTTTTTATTTTTGAATTATTTTGTAAATAAAACATTAAATCTGGTATACCGTGCATAACGGTACAACCTCTGTGAGGGGAGCAATTTGAGAAAAGGTGGGGACTCGATTTTTCCAATGGAAATTTAAGGTACGCGGGGGTCACCTCCTCCATCTGCCCCTAATCGGGCAGAGCTCTGTGATGTGAATTTGGGAAAGATGCGTTGATGCGTCTGCCTCCAATTTGGTCGGCTTCAGGCTAAAAGATTCCTGTGGGCTGGCGGATCCACGTAAAGTAGTTGTTGTTACCTAGCCGCAGATATGACACTACTCTTATGATAGTATTGAGTACATTAAAACTTATTTTAAAATTCTTTGTTGATCCTTTTTGGCATACTAAAATTAATTTTGTGACGAGTCACCTCTGATATGTAATACCGTGTTTTTAGCAAAAACTCCCACAATTATTTGACATTTTGAAACGTATTTTGGCACAAATGCAAAGTTTATAGTCTCCCCATAAGTTTAAGGGTATATAAACTTCGGCTTACCGAAGTTTGCTTCCTTTCTTGTTTTTGCAGTCAATGGTTCGCATAATGCCTGTTAACGTATTTTTATTTCCGAATTGGGTCATAGTACCAGTTGCGATGTATTGGACAACCTCATGGCGAGAAATACAGCCCCCAAAAATATTACGCCACCGTGCTTGACAGACTTAAATGTGTAGCGGACGTCAACTTTTTGCATTTTTGGGCTTTGTATATGTCTGGAGTCATTATAAAACAGATTTATTTTTATTTCGTCGTTCCACTCCCTTGACCTCGGTCTAGAGCACGCCAAAATATTTTCGGCAAGTTTTTGCTACGTCTGAAATTTTTTTGTCTCGAAGAAACAAACTGTTTACGGTTAATTTTCTGGCAAGTCTACATTTTATGATGTAGGACCAACCTTTTTAGATCAGCTTTTATGGTCAATTTTAGTGGAAAAGGCCTTAAAAGACATGAAAAGTTAAATTTTTGATATACTGACAATGCAGTTACTCGATGTTTCTGAATATTACTTCTTCCGTTCTCGTTTGTTCAGTAAGCACTTTTTATTTAAATGTATTCTGAACATAATTTAAAAAGCGTATGAGGGTTTTCGGCATTTCCCGAAGACCTTTCCCATCTTATTGATGATAAAGCAACTTGGTCTTATTCAACAGTTCAATTTTGATTTTTTCCGTTTTTTTTCACTTGTATATTCTTAAAATATAAGAAGTTATTTAGAAAAAAATACATTTTGAGCCTAATTGTAAATTTAATACTGAACAAATTTTAAAATAACACTGGCAAAAACCAAAATTTAAGCATAGCATTAAAAAAAACGCGGAAACCTTTAGGACAAGAAAAAGAAAAACTTACTGAAAAACCCACCGGCCTGTAAGCCAGTGTGCTCCTGCTGAAGTGCTAGCCATGGCGTGCATACAAATTTCCATAGAACCATCGTTTATTAGCCTTTCAGCAATGTTTTGACTAACAAACACGTTCGTAACTCAGTTTGCTTTTATGCAATTTAAGTGTTTGATACCTCATTTTGTTGGAACTTTCATCGGCAATAAAATACAAAACTAAAAGTTAAACAAATATTTTTTTTAATATTTTTAACTTAAAAAAATTACATAACCTCAAAAACATACAACATTTTTTGAGGCTTTTAGCTGTTTTTTCACAACTTTTAATATTTTTTACTGCTTAATTTCGTTGAGAATGATAAGATTGAATAAGAAGAAAGCTTCATTGTTTGTTTTTATTGACAATTTTATTGAATATTTTGTTATTGGTGGCGATGGCGTTGGCGCCACTTTTATTTGTGTTTACCACCATTGCGGCTTAAAACATGAATAATATGCCCAATCAAATACGTTTAAATTAATATCTTTTTATCAAGTTTATTTATAAAGTTTGTTTACAAAACACAGCTGGAAATACAAGTCAGTGGGACCGATTTCGACAATTTCTTAGTTTTCTTCGGTCACACTGGTTCCCCAACGAAGTATATCACAACTTCGCTTACGGAAATCGCAAAACAAAAACAACAAGAGCCCTTTATTTTTTTACTCAAAAATAAAACACCTTCAAATCGAAGGCATCAAAGACATTAAGGCTCTAAGTGCATCCTTGTATAAGGTGGTATGCAATAATGCAAAATACGCAAATCTAATTGTAAACAACGTCGAATTGGCTAAGGCTTAGCATAGTGGCGTTTATTCCGATAGCTTTTACCGAAACCTATGGTGTCATAAGGGCGATTCCTAAGGATCTCAGTGATAAGGAAATCTTTGACAATGTAGCCTCTGAAATTCCGATCAAATCAATAGAAAGAATCTCAAGAAGGGTTAAAAATATTAATCAAGAAGGGTTAAAAATATTATGTGTCTTATACATTAGAGCCTACCTTGGCTGTAAAAATAGCGTTTCCACAAGGGGAATCACCCGAATCCGTTAGACTGTTTGGTGTCTGTTCATTTTTGGTGGACTATTATGTTCCTCCAGTTATGCAATGTTATAACTGCGGTCGCCTCGGTCACACAAGATCAAGGTGCAAGAGTGGAAAGCGATGTCTTAGCTGTGGAAACCCAGGGGAATGTCCAAAAAGCTGCAAGTCAGGGAAATGTATACTATGTCAAAATTTAGGCCATCATGCATGGAATAAAGCAGAGAGCTGCGTGTGGAAGAAAGAATTAGAAATGAAAAAAAAAACACCATAAAAAATTGGTCCAGGAAAGAATACTTTCAACAAATCTATAAACCAAAATGTGTTTGAAAAAGAAAAGGATTTTCCTACACTACCGAAACGCACACCGGTAACACAAAATCGGGAAAGAACGGTGAACAAGATTTTAACCGCATCTAGTAGATACAGCTCTGTGGTCAAGCGTGCCGCAGCGCCACCCCCGCAGAAACCGCAAACTAGAGTCATATACAAATGACTCAAGCGATTGGAAACCGATCTATCCTCAAAAGGACAATGATTTACTTAGTAGAATTTGTAGTCAGCTATTTGAGATTCTTGCCATGTTCCAGATCTCAGATCCAGGAGTTGGACAAGCCCTAAATGTGCTTAAAAGCAAATTTGAATCATCCAAGAATCAAAGAAACTCGCAGCCGGTAAACTATAGGGACCTAGACTCAGTATCTCAATATGATTAAGATCTTACAGTATAATATACAGTCGTTAAAGGCAAATAAAAACAATGTAGAGTTTGTACTAAATAATGAAATGTATGACCTTGCACTACTTTCTGAAGTTTTTTTCCCAAGATGAGCACAACAGTCGAAGGAAAATTCTTAATTTCAACATGGCGGAAAAAAACGAGACGACGGATATGGAGGAGTGGCAGTTGCCTTCAACCATCAGGTTAAGGTTCAAAAAATGCCTTTTGCATCCGAACATGACATTCTCATAATTAGAACTACAAACATGTCGTCTGTTTTCATCTTTGTCTCTGTGTATCTTGAACCAAGTATACCAAAGTATACTCTCTCATCTTCTAGCTCTCCTTGAACATAAAAGAAATGTCATCATTGGAGGAGACTTTAATGCGAGAGCGGTAGCCTTTGGTGATACCATAAATAAGAGCAGAGGTCGATTTCTTAACAAGGTAATGGAGGAAGCTGGACACAGGTGCCTAAACACTGGAGGAATTACCTTTCAGCCCCATCACAACTCGACTGCTGGATCGGTACTTGACCTAACGTTCACAAACACTGGTAACTGGTCAGTAAAGCGTATAAGTTTAGGAGGCAGTCACCACTTTCCAATTTCCATAGAAATAATGTCCCAGTGTGTCAAACCCAGGAAATTCTTGGCTAAAACTCAGCTACTGGCACGACTCAATCACGTAAGGTGTCTGAGCAATTACAGAGGGAATTCAGAGAAAAATAGCTAAATCAACTTACAATATAGAAGGAAATAAATATCCAAAATATTGGTGGAATGCTGATCTTGCAAAGAAATTTAGAATTCTTTCTGCTGCTGTGCAGAAAGCAAACAGATTTCCTACAAGAGAACACCTGGCCTATGCTGCAGAACTGCAAGAGGATTGGAAGAAAGAGGTAAAGAAAGCTAAAAGGGACAGTTATCTTGAAAGGATCGAAGAACATAATAAACTGTAAAAAAGCCTTCAAGTTTATGAAAAGTCTAAGAGGAGATTGCAGGTGCGATACTGATAAGATTTCGAAAGTTAACCATAAGGACTATCTTGTTTTTTTAAGAAGTCAGGTTCCACTCAATCTTGTAGGGCATCTGGACAACAATGAACCAAAGACTCTTTAATTATTAAGATGAGTTACGCCATACGATTTTTTTGCACACGTTTTTTTCGGGCTGGCTCTAGGAGCTGGCTCCAGGCTCTCTTGAAATTTTGCTCTCTCGAATTTTTGCTCTCTCGTACACATACAGCAACATCCGACGACCGTATGTGCACACGTATTCTCATGCATTGTTAATCTGCCTGCATGTATTTGTTTGCTTACATCGTGCTGTCGAAATATACCCTTCACTTTATAGGTTCTAAGTTAATTTTGAAAGACGCTTGCCCCATCATACTAAAAATTCTTATTTAGTAATGCCTTTATATAATAACTACTCGAATATAGTATACATAATAGTAATGGTTGGATTTATGTACGTATATAAAGAAACATAATATATTTTATACATTATGTCATATTGAAACTAATGTCATTAGGGTATTTAACATGCGACTTGCTAAAAATATGGGAATGCAACGATTTTTAGGTGCTAATGCACGCAAGAACGTAAATTATGCGATTGAGCAGGTTGAATATATTTATATTTATTTTATTATATATACATATATTAATTTATGAATTTGTATTGCTCTTATATTATAATAGTACATTTCCTAGTAAGTTGCATTAAATATGCATTTAATAACAGAATTTCATTTCTGGTTCTAAAAATTTTCTCTCGCGTGTGGGCAAACAATTCCCAACTGGTCCTAACATCCGTGGCATAGGGTGATGGTTGCCGGCCAATTTTAAGATATGTATGTACATATTTATATTATATTTAATATAAACATACGAATGTACATAATCATGTATGTACATATGTATATAAACGGTAGCAAATTCGAGCGGCGTATTAGGATAACATTTTTATTAAGCTAGATAATTTAAAACCAATTTGCATCAAAAAGCTAAGTACATATACACAAAAAATAAAAACTTTCTCTGTAATTTTGGAAAAAGTCAATTATATTCATATGTACATATTTAATATTAAATATAAAAATGGGAATTTATAAAAATAAAATACATTTTGTAATATTTTATGTATATAAAATCGTTAATGCATTCTTAAGCTGCAATAAGCTAATACATCAATTAAAATTTTATTATCTGTATGCACATACAGCCTCCACCCCTTTTCTATTGCTGTCAATGAAATTCGTTTTAGCCCAAAAATGATTTCGGCCCGAAAATCGTATTTGCGCACACGAAAGCACACATGCGCACACGAAGGCACACATGCGCACTTGCCTTTTCGTTGCCTTACTCACACAAGCAAGTGCATTCTATTTTTAGATTTTTACGCTCTGAGAGCGAAGAGAGCGAGATTTTCGTCGCAAGGAAAAATAAGGCACCATACGCAAAAGCAATACATGGCCGTTCGGCATCTTATAAATTATATTGTCTTTGAATGAACTCATTAATAATCACGAAGAGAAGCCATTTACAGCACTGGAACTGGACAGGGTTATCGCAAAGAAAAAATCTTCAGCTGGCGGGTTTGATTTAAAAACATATGAGATGCTCAAGGCGCTCAGTCAGGAAACAAAGGACAAACTGGTGGAAGAATACAATAGATTGTTCAAAGAAGGGTTGTTTCCGGAGGAATGGAGAATGATCAAAATCACTCCCATTCCAAAAAGAGACAAAGACCTTTCTAATATTCGCAACTTTCGACCGATCTCGTTGATTTCGGTACTTGCCAAAACCGTCAACGCAATGGTTAAAAACTGATTAGAGCGGTTCATTGGTGCAAGGAGATCTCTTCCGAGCAGGTCTTACGCATATAGGAAGAAAAAATCTGCTGCCATGTGTATTAATGATGCACTCCTCTACATCAATCAAGAAAGAAAAATTGGCAATGCAGTAGTCCTTGCGTGCCTCGACATAAACAATGCATACAACTGTGTGGCAATAAACTGCCTTGAGTCTATAATGGCCAGAGAGGAGATTCCACTGCAAATCTCCAATTGGAGTGTAAATTTCCTGAAAAACAGAACTCTACTACTAGGAAGTGAAAGGATTGTTGTTGAAGGGGGACTGCCGCAGGGTAGTTGTCTTTCACCCATTTTATTTAATATCTACGCAAAGAGATTGAATCTCATAGAGGATGGGTCTACTATAGTATATCAGTATGCTGATGACTTTTTGATAATTTCTAGCAAAATATTGTTTGAGGATGCAGTAGGCAACCTTCAAACAAAGTTGAATGAATTCTCTGTTCTTTGCAAAGAAATAAACTTAGACTTTAATCCTGCGAAAACTGTCGTGCTTTCTATGAGCAGCAGTGTCCGGAGAAGAGCTGAAATATACATTGAGGGAAATAGTGTTGAGCAGGTTACTAAGTTCACGTTTTTAGGAAGGATAATTAAGGCTAATCTATCAGTTACTGACCACATAAAATATATTTAAGAAGCCGGCAGATCAGGCAAAAAATTGCTTGAATTGGCAACGCCTATAAAAAATGGTCTTAGACCAAAAGTTGCTGTTAATGTTTTCAAAAGCTTTATTAGATCCAAGCAGGAGTGTGCTCTTTCGACGTTAGCGAATATGAGAGAAGGCATTAAAAAATCTCTCTATATTCAACAAGCGAAATCCCTTCGAATATGTGTTGGTGTTCCGCCTACGTCATCAAAACATCTTATCTTTGCACTAGCTGGAGTACTGCCTCCTGATTTCAGAGCCATGATATTAACAACGAAGTGTTGGCCGTCAGGGAAAACAATCCGAGCCTTTTCAGGGAAGTTCAGATGGCAACAGCAAAATCAAGCTATACTTACATCTATAAGAAAGAAGAAAGAAGTGCTTGACTTGGTAAAGCCTGCAGGTAAATATGATCGTTGCCGAATGCTAAACATTAAAACGAATCTCTTAGCCTCCTCCAAAAACAATTCCACATCAGAGGAAATTAAATGCAAAGTTAACAGCATTGTTAACGATTGCACAGTCAAGGGAATGCATATGTTTTTTACTGATGCTTCCATCATCAATGATAGCACAGGGCTAGACTTTATCGATGTAGACAATAACGAAGAACACATGTACAAGACAAACAGAAACATATCGACTGTATATGCTGAACTGCTAGCAATTGGAATTGCCTGCAAAATAGCAAAATTGCAAAATCTTCTCAGATAGTTTAGGGGCTTTACAAAACCTTAAAAAGGCGGATTCGAACTGCTGCATGGTGAGAGAAATCCACCGCACACTCAGTTGGATGGAATTGACTGAGGTCATCATCATATGGACACCAAGCCATAAAGGTATCATACAAAATGAAAGAGCCGACAAGCTTGCCAAACGGGCTACTGAAGAAGGAAATTCTTTTCGCTTTGACCTAAGCATCCTAGAGGCCAAAAGAATAATAAAAAACAAAGTCATCTGTGAGTGGGACGAGAAGTTTAAGCAACTATGTGTGGAGAAAAGTCCAGATTTTTTGGACTACATTCCAGGTATTAAAGACAAACCATGGCACCAGAATCTAACATGGAATGCATATGATATTAAAGTCATAAATAGACTGTTAATAGGCCACACATATGATACCGTGTTCCTATTCCGCATAACGGCGCGACGCACTGAAGTGTGCGAAACATGCTACCTCCTAGACACTGCTGAACACTCCATTTTTGGAAAAAAAAACTTCGCTTACGGAATTCCGTAAGCAATTTTCGTCTATCCTAGTACTACCCTTTAAAGCCTAGTACTAACATAAGCTCAGTACGCAGACAGGCGAAAAGATTTCCTAAGCATTGAGTCAAAACGAGAGGTCAATAGTCACCCTCTTGCTCTCTCGCACTGCTTAGGAACACTTTTCGCCTGTCTGCGTACTAAGCTATAAACGAAAATCAAATATTACCTTCCTCTCGCGCCTCCCTTGCTAATGCTCATCCGACCTTGCTAAGAGGCGCGGAAAAAGTGTATTTACCTCTCTCTCGCACTCATTTGGTTGCTAAATTTTAGCGCTGGTGAGTATGTTGCCTTAAAGCCTAGTACTCACTAGCGCTAAACCCTTAGCTAGCTGAAAGGGTTTCATAATTCTAGTGTGACCAGGTTTAATGGCGTTCACCGAAAATCCATTCGAAACGGCTAAACGGCCATACTGTCAGCTGTGTTTGTTTACAATTCAAATTAAACGACGCCAAGCCGCGTACCCACAAATACGTGCAAAATGAAGAAATTATTTATTTATTTACTTAGATTATTATTTTCAATGTAGCGGGGCCAGCTCCCAATGCCGCTGAGCTCGCTGCTCCTGGCGATCTGCTCTTGGCCCTACAGCTGCTGCCACAGCTGGAGATCCCGCTAGGAGTGTTGACCACAAGACATCTTTGTGTGTCTGGCCTCGTTCGTCTGCTGCTCCTTCTCCTCGTCCAGTTGGCTGTTGCTAGATCTCTCCGCATTGTAGTCGTAGGACACCTGCGACGTGCCGTATCGTTGGGCACATCTACGTCCACGACGGCTGCTGCCACAAACTTGGCGCTTAAGTCGCCGCGCGCGGATGACATGGTGGGACTGACCACCATGATCTCTCTCTCCACGGAACCCAATGGCGGCTGCTTGCCCAGTCCATTCCCGTTGCCATTTCCATTCCGTTGCCCTTCTCCTTCTTGTAGTCCTTGTGCTTCGAAGCACCAGCATTTTGGGTGTCAGCCAACTAAGAAAGAATCCCAGTAGGCGACCACTGGTCAGGGACGAGCAGAGGAGAAGTAATAAGCAATTCCATAATTTTTAATTTGGAATTTTGGCCCTTTCTATTTTATTTTCTTATTTCCCGTTAAATTACCTTTTTAAGACTTAATTTTATTTAAGTTATTTTTTATTTGTAATTGTTATATGGTCAAGATTCCACATTCAAACTTTTTAATTGTATTGTAAATAAAATCATTTTCCCCGCTGCAAAACGTGCAATACGGCTTTGTTTCCTATTGCCTATCTCTATTTCGCAGGGTATTATCAAATATTTTCATCCTCCGAGACACCCTGGCTAATGGTCATCCGATTTAAAGATCTAACGCGATGTTCATTCTAGTATATACTAAATATATTCTAGTATATCTTTTAGCTCATCTGCGTATCGACCTTACTAAGAGGCGCCGAAAAGTGTATTCACCTCTCGCTCGCACTCATTTGGTTGCTAAATTTTAGCGCTAGTGAGTACGTAGCTTAAGCTTAAGCGAGAGGTGAATACACTTTTTCGGCGCCTCTTAGTAAAGCTACGTACTCACTAACGCTAAAATTTAGCAACTAAATGAGTGCGAGCGAGAGGTGAATACACTTTTTCGGCGCCTCTTAGTAAGGTCGATACGCAGATGAGCTAAAAGATATACTAGAATATATTTAGTATATACTAGAATGAACATCGCGTTAGGTCTTTCAAATCGGATGACTATTAGCCAGGGTGGCCCGGGAGGATGAAAATATTTGATAATACCCTTGCGAAATAGAGATAGGCAATAGGAAACAAAGCCGTATTGCACGTTTTTGCAGCGGGGAAAAATGATTTTATTTACAATACAAGTAAAAAAGTTTGAATGTGGATCTTGACCATATAATAAATACAAATAAAATTATTTAAATAAAATTAAGTCTTAAAAATGTAATTTAACGGAGAAATAAGCAAATAAAATAGAAAAGGCCAAAATTCCAAACTAAAAAATATGGAATTGCTTATTGCTTCTCCTCTGCTCGTCCCCGACCAGTGGTCGCCTACTGGGATTCTTTCAGTTGGCTGCCACCCAAAATGCTGGTGCTTCGAAGCATACAAAGACTACAAGAAGGAGAAGTGGCAACGGAATGGACTGGGCAAGCAGCCGCCATTGGGTTCCGTGGAGCTCATGGAGAGATCATGGTGGTCAGTCCCACCAAGGTCAGTCCACTAAGCGCCAAGTTTGTGGCAGCAGCCGTCGTGGACGTGGATGTGCCTAACGATACGGCACGTCGCAGGTGTCCTACGACTACAATGGGAGAGATCTAGCAGCCAACTGGACGAGGAGAAGGAGCAGCAGACGAACGAGGCCAGCCACACAAAGATGACTTTCGGTCGGCACTCCTAGCGGGATCTCCAGCAGTGGCAGCAGCTGTAGGGTCAAGAGCAGATCGCTAGGAGCAGCTCAGCGGCATTGGGAGCTGGCCCCGCTACATTGAAAATAATAATCTAAGTAAATAAATAAATAATTTCTTCATTTTGCACGTATTTGTGGGTACGCGGCTTGGCGGCGTTTAATTTGAATTGTAAACAAACACAGCTGACAGTATGGCCGTTTAGCCGTTTCGAATGGATTTTCGGTGAACGCCATAAAACCTGGTCACACTAGAATTATGAAACCCTTTCAGCTAGCTAAGGGTTTAGCGCTAGTGAGTACTAGGCTTAAGGTCGATACGCAGATGAGCTAAGAGAAATACTAGAATATATGTAGTATATACTAGAATGAACATCGCGTTAGGTCTTTTAAATCGGATGACCATTAGCCAGGGTGGCCCGGGAGGAAGGAAATATTTGATAATACCCTTGCGAAGTGGAGACAGGCAATAGGAAACAAAGCCGTATTGCAGGTTTTTGCAGCGGGAAAAATGAATTTATTTACAATACAATTAAAGAAGTTTGAATGTGGGATCTTGACGATAAAATAAATACAAATAAAAAATATTAAAATAAAATGAAGTCTTAAAAAATGTAATTTATCTGGAAAATAAGCAAATAAAATAGAAAAGGGCCGAAATCCCATATTACCACCACAAAATGCTGGTGCTTCGAAGCATACAAGGACTACAAAAAGGAGAAGTGGCAACGGGAATGGAAATGACCCGGGAGGACTGGGCAAGCAGCCACCATTGGGTTCCGTGGAGAGCTCATGGAGAGAGATCATAGTGGTCAGTCCCAAGGATCCGCGCGCGGCGACTTAAGCGCCAAGTTTGTGGCAGCAGCCGTAGTGGACGTGGATGTCCCCAACTATGCGGCACGTTGCAGGTGTTCTACGACTACAATGCAAAGAGATCCACCAGCAGCCAACTGGACGAGGAGGAGGTGCAGCAGATGGAAGAGGCCGGACACACAAAGATGTCCCTCGGTCAACACTCCCTAGCGGGATCTCCAGCAGTGGCAGCAGCTGTAGGGTCAAGAGCAGATCGCTAGGAGCAGCTCAGCGGCATTGGGAGCTGGCCCCGCTACATTGAAAATAATAATCTAAGTAAATAAATAAATAATTTCTTCATTTTGCACGTATTTGTGGGTACGCGGCTTGGCGGCGTTTAATTTGATTTGTAAACAAACACAGCTGACAGTATGGCCGTTTAGTCGTTTCGTATGGATTTTCGGTGAACGCCATAAAACCTGGTCCCACTAGAATTATGAAACCCTTCAGCTAGCTAAGGGTTTAGCGCTAGTGAGTACTAGGCTTTACGTCAAAAATCTATACGTTTTTTTCACTTACGTAGTTTTATTACGTCTGGTTCATTAGGTGTGACCAGTTGCCGTGGAGGAGAAAATCTGTTATTTTCCTGACGAATTTCTGCTTTATCAACGGAAAGCCTATCGGTCACACTGCGCACCAAGCCGAGTCGTACAAGCTTTGTATTTTTTTGGAAAAACGGAAAAGAAATGAGTGGCAAGCCTTCGAAGGCGAACAGCGCCTCTAGCAGCATGCTTTACGGCTCCAGCATATCGGCGGAGTCAATGAAGGTGATTGCCGAGAGCATCGGCGTTGGCTCTTTGTCGGATGACGCTGCCAAGGAGCTGGCCGAAGATGTGTCCATTAAACTGAAGCGGATTGTCCAGGATGCGGCGAAATTTATGCATCACGCCAAGCGACAGAAGCTTTCCGTGCGGGACATTGATATGTCTTTGAAGGTGCGTAACGTGGAGCCGCAGTATGGATTTGTGTCCAAGGACTTTATCCCCTTCCGCTTTGCATCCGGCGGAGGTCGAGAATTGCATTTCACCGAAGACAAGGAGATCGACCTGAGCGAGATCACCTCCAGCAACTCGGTGAAGATCCCCCTGGACCTCACTTTACGCTCCCATTGGTTTGTTGTGGAGGGGGTTCAGCCAACTGTCCCGGAGAATCCACCGCCGCTCTCGAAAGACTCTCAGTTCCTGGACTCTGTCAATCCGGTGATTAAACTAGACCAGGGCCTGAACAAAGACGCGGCTGGCAAACCCACCACCGGCAAGATCCACAAGCTAAAGAACGTGGAGACAATCCATGTCAAGCAACTGGCCACTCACGAGTTGTCTGTGGAACAGCAGCTGTACTACAAGGAGATCACCGAGGCCTGCGTGGGCTCCGATGAGCCAAGAAGGGGTGAGGCGTTGCAGTCCTTGGGTTCTGATCCTGGCCTCCACGAGATGCTGCCCCGCATGTGCACGTTCATCGCCGAGGGCGTCAAGGTCAATGTGGTGCAGAACAATCTGGCGCTGCTCATCTACCTCATGCGCATGGTGCGGGCGCTGCTGGACAATCCGTCCCTATTTCTAGAGAAATATGTAAGGGCTTACATACAAATTACAAATTACAAGTATTCATATTAAAATGGTTTTCTTTTCTTGTGATAGCTGCACGAACTGATACCTTCTGTGATGACTTGTATTGTGTCGAAGCAGCTTTGCATGAGACCGGAACTGGACAATCACTGGGCGCTGCGGGACTTCGCCTCCCGCCTGATGGCCCAGATTTGCAAGACCTTCAACACCTTGACCAACAACCTGCAAACTCGAGTGACGCGGTAACTTTCTTCTTAAATCATTGTCAATCCAAAAACCAAATAACTTTCTTATAATTCTCAAAACTCATAGCATCTTCAGCAAGGCTCTGCAGAATGATAAGACCCACCTATCGTCGCTGTACGGATCCATTGCGGGGCTGTCGGAGCTGGGAGGCGAGGTTATTAAGGTGTTCATTATACCGCGCCTTAAGTTTATATCAGAACGCATTGAACCCCATCTGCTGGGGACATCCATCAGCAATACAGACAAGACAGCCGCCGGCCACATACGTGCCATGCTGCAGAAGTGCTGTCCACCGATTCTTAAACAAATGCGAGCCGCCCCTGATACTGCGGAGGAATACAAGAACGACTATGGCTTTCTTGGACCATCGCTGTGCCAGGCGGTTGTCAAAGTGCGAAACTCGCCAGCCACAAGCATTGTGACCCTTTCGTCTAACACGATCAACACTGCGCCCATCACTAGTGCAGCCCAAACAGCGACCACCATTGGACGAGTGTCTATGCCCAGCACACAAGGACAGAGACAGGGGTAGGAAAATGCAATTTCCACATACTTAAGTTCATTATTAATTGCAGTTGAAAAAAAATATAGCGATATTTAATGATATGCTTATTTACTTAACATTCTGTTCCGACACTAATATGGTTTTCATTTCAGAAGCCCTGGAGTGTCGTCTTTGCCCCAGATACGTGCTATTCAGGGCAACCAGCCGCCGCAAAAGTTTGTCATAGTCACTCAAAACTCTCCGCAGCAACAGGGCCAGGCAAAAGTTGTTCGTCGGGGCAGCTCCCCACACAGCGTTGTCCTCACCGCGGCCTCTAACGGGGCCAATGCCTCAAACTCGAACTCCAATTCGAGCGGCAGCAGCAGTGGCATCGGGAACAGCGGCAGCCTTCTGGCCGCGCAGAGGAGCAACGACAATGTGTGTGTTAGTGCCGGTAGCGAAGCGCCAGCAGTTGATGGTATAACAGTTGAATCTTTCAGAGCGCCCTAGATGCCAGCTCGTTGATCATTGAGACGGAGATCGTGCGCGCCCCGCCAGAGCTGGACGATCTCTCGCATCTGGAGTAGCTAACGTTACTGCGTAGTCTGAATAAACATTTCGTATATGCAATAAAACCAAAAAACAAAAGGAACCTACCCCGAAAGTAGCCACTACACAGAGACAAAAAAACCCAAACTTAATTTTTACAGATTTTTATACCCGGTACCCGTAGGGTACAGGGGTGTTATAGCTTCGTGCAAACCGAGAATGTATGTAACAGGCAGAGAAAGCATTTCCGACCCCATAAAGTATATATATTCTTGATCAGCATCACCAGCCAAGTCGATCTAGCCATTTCCGTCTCAGAGACTAAAAACTAGAGCCAACAAATTTGGTGACAGCATTCTTATCCGTTGCACGCAGATCAAGATCAAAAACATGAATAAATGTATAAATAAGTTTTTGTGATTTTCAGATTCAAGTAGAGATATGAAAAAAATACATTTGTGAGTCCGTCCTCTGAAAAATTGTACAACATTGATTTGTTGGCATTAATGAATGCTGCTCAACATCTTCCTAGCTAAATTTGCTTATAAACATTTTCTTGTGCATCATGTAAGGTTTACCTCATAATTGGAGCATAATTAATAAGTTTAACGTACAAATCATTAAGTATCATTAAGATATATTATCTTCAAGCAATTACTAAATCTATTAATGTTGTTCTCTGTGCACTCCATTCGATCTAAGTACGTTCGAAATCTTGGCTACGCAGCTACCACGCATGTGCGGGCCAAGTAGCTGGTTATTGATTTTTCCACCACATTCCTCGGCAGTCACACAAAGAGCTCTGAACAACAGTCCTTACAGTACATACCGATTCCCATCGCAGGACGCACGTAGAAAAACTCTAAAAAAAAAAACAGAAAAATGCATGCCAGATTTGCGGATCCCGAGCCTGCATCTCCGGATAGCCCGGAAAGGATCGAAGCGGACTCACTGGAAGCTCGAATGGAGGCGTTTAAGCGGAATCCCCAGAACATGGACGCTCTGCGGGAAGTGCTCGATGATGTGGTCCAGCGAGCTGAGACGGAGGCCAACAGGCGAGCTGTTGAGAGCCAGAAATCGCAACAGGTTGACTACGCATATCTTACTAGAATGCCAACTACATATCTCTAACACTTGTTAACTTCTCTTTTCAGGGCAAGGAAAAGCGACAGAGTAAGTACTTGCCGTAGGGTCCCTATTGCTTATTAGCTTCTGTGACATGCTTCCTATGCCCGCCGCATCTGGGCTTGGTGGGCGCTTTGAAGGGTTGGTGTGTGAAAATCGAATAATATATAAGGCGGCTCAAAGCCTTCAAAGTGTGCCAAGAATCGAACGCAGGAGCTGTCTAAGTGCATTGAGCTGAGCCTTCGTGCTTTGAGCATGGGTTCATAGGTTCATAGGGGCTATACACAGAATATTAAAATCGAGGGTTACAAAATGTAACCATTAATAGTAAAATTTATCTACTGATAACAACGTTTATCAATGTATAAAATAAATTATTTTTCATTAGAGGAATTTTTGTTTAAAACAACCATTTTAGTCGGTTATTTAATAAGATGTAGAACTCTCTTTTCTCTGTTTCTCTAATTTATAAAAGTTCATATAAATATGTCAACTAAGGTATGATCATAAGGTGAAGAACATAAAGAAAGTAGAGGGCTCGACTATCAGCCGTACCAGGAGCTTAAACAATTTTTTAATTGGGGAGGTCAGATAACAGATGTCATTTGTAGCAGAACCTCCAATAAATAGTACAATTTTCAACCTAACTTATATGCCAGCTCAATTGCATGACCATATTTTGTTGCACCTAATTTGTTGTTTGCCTTCTCATTGACCTTGGTTTCCGTTTTTTTGTATTTTTTGCTCTTCGCATGATGCACTAATCTCTCAGGTTTCGCCATACCAGATTTTAAGAACGGTAAGGTGGTGAACCGTGCCCGCGGATTTGTAGTGCGGATCTTCGATGCCATCTGCAATTGTGCCAACAACAATGCAGCGGCGGCCACGACGCGCTTCAAGCTGAGGAGCAACAGTGGAGGCGGCGGCGGCGTCGGAGGAGCCGGTGGCAATGGCAAACGACAGCAGTCCCAGGATGAGCCGGAGACCCTGGTCCTGACCAAAAAGAAATCATCGGATGGAAAAAAGAAAAAGGGCGTCAGCATGGCCGATGACGTTCAAGCTGGAGTTCGACTTATGGACTAAGCTGGCAAGCAAGAACGATAGTGATCCTTAAATGGGAAACATAATCAAAACTATAAAACTATATATTCCCCATCTTCGCCCCCTAAAAACAGTTTGTATTACATCAACCACGATCGTTTTTCATCCTAAATCCTAAAGGTTTTGAGGGCCTTGCCCAGAAGTACTTTCGTTGCTCAAAAGACGAAGCACAAACAAAATTTCATATTGTCTTCCCCTGAAGGCCTAAGTTATCATATAAGATATTAAGCCTGGTAGCGTTTCTAAATCTGATCAAGTTCAGCAAACTAAAATAATTTTTTATTCTGTTGAAAACGCACAGGCCTTATTGCTTTAATGATCAATTAAAATTTTGAGTCACTAAACACGCTGAACTCATTAAACAACATTTTCAATGAACCGACGTATTTGTTACATTTCAAAAAAAGTTAGTACTGAAAAAGTCGTATCCAAGATTTTTGATTCTAACAAAATCATTGTAGAATCTTTTTTGTTTCGTTATAATTCTTAAATGAGATCGATTTAGAAACGTGGTTGGGACGGCTTTAGCTCTATACTTTATAATTTGTAAAACCTAAATGTGATCTCCAATGGAAATTTTAGCAAAAGAACTTGAGGCACAAACTACTACTTGGTTAGTTAGGAAAAGAAGAATGTCATATAGGATATATGTACATATATGTACATATGTTCTTACTTAATCTTCGAGGCTATCCCACGCACAACACAATCAAACAACAAGTTGAACAACAGGCCTGTCTAACTCCACCTAATTATAACTGTACGATATATCAAATTATATACCAACATACATATATGTGTATACCTAGGCGTGTGTCGCGAATCTATTTAGATGGGTGTGTAGTAGTTACAAAAATTTTCAAGCAAGCTAACAAGAGGTTCAATATACAAGCATATATGTGTACTGATTTTATATACTATGTAACTAACTAACTAATATATACGTTCATGGCATGTGGACAAGTTTAGACCTTTAGTTAATTACACAGAGCCATTTCCCAAATGCCGCACCGGTTTCCTCCAACATCCTCATCAACGTCATCACCGAAGACCGCAACACAACACGCTCTATACGGATATATTTTTGTGAGGCCCTTTTTGAGAGATCTATAAAGACCCTATTCTATACCGAATCCGAAACTAAGGAAATTAGTATGAGAAATACATAGCTAACAGGAGAAGAACTTTGTACACGTATTTGCAAGGCAACAATTTTGTAAGAGACTTCGCATTTATTTTGTAACCTCCCAAATGCAAAGATCTGTCTGAGTTTAAATGTGTTGCCAAGCCAATAAAATATTTATAAATTATAACTGTATAAGTATGCATAATGCAATTATAACACTGTTGTATTTAGTTAACAATATCAGCAATAAAGAGTAACAATGTTTGGAATCAAATCAAGAGTTTCGGACTGTATTAGTGGGTCAAATATCTCAATGCTAGAGTCATTAAACCTGTAATTCCATTTAAGTTTACTAAAAAATTGCTTAATTTTTCTTTTTAATTGACACTGTTAAGTTGCGAAATAGGACAATGTTCCGAAAATGTGACTTCCTTTGATCTCCATTGCCATTTATCCTACGGCCACTTGAAATTTCCTTCTGCGTTGTTAGCCAGGCACTTGGCTGTTTGAAAAACCCTTTCACATGACTCTTTGTATGCCTTATCTGCGGATATCAATAAAATCATACATACGTATCACATAGGCTCTAAAATAAACCACCACTTACGGGCATCCCTGCAGGCTTCCACTGACCTCTTGGATACCTCTATCATCTCCGTCGGCACCAAATAAGGGAGCTGGGCCAGAGCCTTTGCTGCATTGAACTCTCCCTTTTTATTCACCGTTCCCGCCATCAGGGATACGCACTTGGTATAACACTGGTCCAAGAACATAAAATAATTATTAATTTTAGGGGACTTAAGTTATTCCATTCAAAGTTTTCTAAAATCAGATTTAAATATATTAAAACAAATTCCTTTTGTTTTAAATAAGTGAAAATACAAAGTATTACAATGAACTCTTCTCACCATTAACTCATGTGATGGCTCAAAATTAAAATCCCCATCGCGCAGCCGATCTAGATCCTCGATACGAAGCTTAAATTTGGGCGCACAGCCACTTCTTATCATGTCCAGCGAGGACATAAACTGGTCCATAGTCATGGCCATTCCTGGTTCCAGTAATACCAGAATCTGCAGGACGATGGCCAACGCGGCGGATGATCGGCGTTTCCAATGCTTCATGGTGGCGGTAACAACAAATGTCGACTGCTCGACGGCGAGCGGACCTTTATAGGGTATTTATTGGGATACACAGGTGGCAATTAGGTGCCAGGGTGTAGTAATTAAGTAACGCACTTGCACGCCATTTTCACCCCGTTATCAAATCGGAAGCTCTATGCAATGTCATAACCTCATACTTTTATGTACTTGGCGGGTCGCTTTCTACCACTTGACTTAACAGTAAATAATAATAAACCTTTTTAATAAAAATACCATTCTTAATATTATTTAAATACAATTTAGGGAGAAAGTTGCTTATTTAGAAGACCTTAGTATTGGCTCCTTTGAATCCTGTTTTCCTCCGACCTATTCCTAAGGCCATCTAAATAACCCTTCGCCATTGTCAGCCAGGCACTTGGCTGTTTGATAAACCCTTTCACATGGCTCCTTGTATGCCTTATCTGCGGATATCAATAAAATGTACATACGTATCACATAGGCTCTAAAATAAACCACCACTTACGGGCATCCCTGCAGGCTTCCACCGACCGCTTGGATACCTCCATCATCTCCGTCGGCACCAAATAAGGGAGCTGGGCCAGAGCCTTTGCTGCATTGAACTCTCCCTTTTTATTCACCGTTCCCGCCATCAGGGATATACACTTTGTATAGCACTAGAAAAGCATTAAATTGTATGAAACATATGTGGAATAGTGAGAAATTATTGTAGTGCCCGCAGAAACTGTATGTTATATATGTATATGTATCAGCATAATAGATATTGAAAGAAATTTACTCATGTCCACCTTTATTTTGTTTTTTAACTGCTGGATCTCCAAGAATATACATATTTACATAAGGTTTATAAATATACAGAAGATAGTATCAGAAACTTAAAACCACATTCATATATAGTACAATCAATTCAAGTTTGTTTTACTATCGCCCATACCAACCTCAAACAAGTAAGAAGGCTATCGTCGAGAGGTTCCCAGTACCAAAAGCTGTGTATATTATATCGGTGCAGACGACCACTTTCCATGGCTTTATGTGGTACTGCTATTAAGACCGAACGAAAAATTAATAGAAAAATAATAGGAAATCTGACATGACTCGGTTATTTTTCTAAAAATACAGAATCTCAAGTACAGAATTTAAAATTATGTTGTTTACAAGAATATACGATTCTTATAGATTTTTTCGTTGTCGGTCCAGGTTGATCATCTGGACGATACCCGGTACCCATAGGGTACAAGGGTATTATAAGTTAGTGCCAACCGAGAATGTATATAACAGGCAGAAGGAGAAATCTCCGACCCTATAAAGTATACATATATATTCTTGATCAGCGTCATTAGCCAAGTCGATCTAGCCATGTCCGTCTGTCCGTCTGTCCGTCTGTCCGTCTGTCTGTCCGTGTGAAACAACAGATCTCAGAGACTATAAGAGCTAGAGTTACCAAATTTGGTGACGACATTGGAATCGCAGATCAAGTTTGTTTTAAAATTTGGCCAGGCCCACTTCCGCCCCCGAAAACCATAAAAAACGGTATATAAGCCATAAGCGTGATTTTTGGCGTAAAGTAAGTAGATAGTCTTAATAAGTAGGCAATCGTGGACGTGTTCTGAAAATTTTTGTAATATCGGATGATAAACATAGAAGTTATTATTATCTGAGAGAGAGAGAGAGAGCGCACGTGCGTGTTGCTCAACTTGTTCCTAGCAGCATTTGTCTTTGTTGGGTGTTGCTCAGCATGTTCCTAGCAACATTAGTCGCTTTTGAGAGTTGCCCAACATGTTCCTAGCAACATTTGTCTGTTTGGAGTGTTGCTCAACATGTTTCTAGCAATATTTGTCTTCATTTGTCAAAATTCCCTTTTTTCCATGTGCATGTGCTGCTTAATTTCACCCACAATGCTTTGGGTACCTTGTTTATACCTGATTTACTTCGAAAAGTCGAAGCCTGTGTACCCTTGCAGCTATATTTTCACTTGTTATACCCGGTACCCATAGGGTACAAGTGTATTATAAGTAAGTACCAATCGAGAATGGCATATCCGATCCCATAAAGTATATATTCTTGATCAGCCTCACTAGCCGAGTCGATCTAGCCATGTCCGTCTGTCCGTTTGTCCGTCCCGAAAATCAAAAAAAACAGTAAAAAAGCTTTAGGCGTGATTTTCGGCTTAAAGTAAATAGATAAACTTAATAGTAGGCAATCGCGGACGTGTTCTGAAAATTTAAGTAAAATCGGATGATAAACATGGAAGTTTTTTAACAATAAAGTTTATGTGTACTTTTTGAGAGAGAGAGAGCGCACGTACGTGTACATGTTCCTAGCAACATTTGTCGCTTTTGAGAGTTGCCCAACATGTTCCTAGCAACATTTTTCTCTTTTGAGTGTTGCTCAACATGTAGCTAGCAACATATGTCTTCATTAGTCAACATTTTCTTTTTTCCATGTTCATGTGCTGTTTAACTTCACCCACAATGCTTTGGGTACCGGGTATCTCACAGTCGGTCACACTCGACTGTAGCTTTCCCACTTCTTTATAGCTGCAATAGGAAGGATCGGTCCAAATTAGCCGCTTTTCGTTGTTTTTAAAGATTTTGGATTAACACTATATATGATTCCTTATTTTAATACTGCAAGGGTCTATAAACTTCGGCTAGCCGAAGCTAGCTACCTTTCTTGTTTTTTTATATAAAAAAAAGATTAGTTGCGGAATACTTACCATCAAATCGTGTGATGGCTCAAAATTGAAATCTCCCACGCGCAGACGATCGAGATCTCCAATACTAACTTTGAACTTGGGCGCACAGCCATTTCGCATCATGTCCAGCGAGCTTAAGAATTGTTCCATGTTCATTGCCATTCCGGGATCGGGTAGCAGTAAGCCTAGCAACACCTGTAGGACGATGGTTAACCAGACGGACAGACGTCGTTTCCAATACTTCATAATGACGGGAACAAAATACATTCGACAAGCCTCGGAGGTGAGAGTTTTATAGGCTAACTTACTGGACCGGACAGGTGTCTATTAAATGGGAGGGTTCAGTAATTAATCAACTAAGAATTATCGTATTGGACAACAAATCTTTAAAAGTCCAATTTGGAAGTCCAATTAGTGTCAGCCTTAACAACAGGCCCGTCTATTTCCACCTAATTACTAAAATTAAGTTATTAGTTAACAATAAGAGCAATAAAGTGAAAAAAGGTTTGAAATCAAATGTAAATCTTTTTGTAGTCGCGTCACTCATTAAACTTATGATTTTAAAATGTTTCTAAAAATGATAAAAATCATATTAGTTCTTAGCTTTAACAAGTAGTTTTAATATTGGAATTTCTATAAATACTTACGCCACATTACACTAAATTACCCAAAAGTTAAGACATATTTATATTATTGTAATCATTAAAGTAAAACCCAACCTTTTTTTTATTTATTTTTTTTTTTATTTTAGAAAAGTAGATATAATTTGTAATTTGTAACTTATGGGTAAATTTGAGTGGTAGTGACTAAGACCTTCGACTCTGTAACTTATTTTTATTCGAACATATATGTAGGAGTTTCAAATATTGAATATTGAATTGAATAATTTAACATCAATTGATTTTATACATACATCATATAAATTTATATTAGGTTTTAATAAATTCTTAACGCTTTTCCAAAAGAAAACCTTAAACATAATGTTGTTTTTCCAAATATTTAAAAATTCTTCCAGATTCTTTCAGAGTGAACATTTCGATGTAATATTTTCGAAAATCAATCGTATTACATACATATTACATAGCCTTTTAATTATACATATGTATAATACAGAACCTTTTCTAATTCCAGTTATAGCATGCAGCTAATTTATTATTGTTTTGATGTGCAAGCGTCTAACAGCAATTAGATAGTGAAGCTGGGAATTCGTAAAGTCTTAGTTGTATGGAAGCAAAACCCACCGAACCGGATCATCAGCGATGCACATCACGTTTCCCTCGCCTGAAATTGGAGAATAGGACTGGATTATCATGGCAAAACTGTGCCCCTGGAGACTTGTTGCGTCATACTCAGATGTTGCTCAGTTGGAGCTTGCAACATTTCGATAACATACTATGCGAAATTGGGTCTTTCCTCATAAGCATTAAAGGGGACCGGCATTACAGCGGCTCTCTCTCAGCCCAGAGATAAGCTAAGCGCAAAAAGTACTTTCAGTACTTCAGCATTCATGATAACTACGAAGTATATAAAGCATATAAGCTTTTGTTTGGGAATTAAGCTTACAGCTACGCGTCGGGACTGGTCACTGCTTTATTGGCCAGGAAAACCAAAAGTGTCAACGCATCGATCGAGTTCAAAAGCAGGGCCCAAGGTAAAGCTGATCCGAGCTGTGTTTCTACACTAAGAAATACACTATACAGAGGGAGAAGCAGTAGCTTTGGAGAATAGCACACAGCAGAGCTGATTTAACTGTCAACGGAAGCGGCACGCGATTAAAAAAGTACGTTCATTCGCGGAAATAACTCGAAATGAAGGTCTTTTTGTGGGCTTTCCTGGCTCTAGTGGGCTTCATGAGCTGCCTGCAGGTGATTGGTAAAACTGTCACCAGTGATTATATAGGTAAGCTAATATTTTTAAGCAATTTTCCACATATACAAATAAAGTAACCTAAAACGTTTACGATAAAGATCTTCTCGACTTAAGCGATAACGATGAGTTCCAATGGGGACAATCTGAAAACCAACTATATACCCAAGGAAATCGCAGCGAGGAAAATAGTACTGTGAATTTTCTGTCCCGACATCGTCTTAACAAGCGCCAAGCTCCCACCTCTCAGTTGCTGGTGAGTCATCTTTTCAGAGATCCGCATCTCCATAGTTCCTAAAATGATCATCTGCAGGAGAACAAGGATTATGGTCCATGCAACACACCGCTGGGTGAGTCCGGTCGGTGTCGACACATCATCTACTGCCGTATGCCGGAGCTCAAGGACGATGTCTGGCGCCTAGTCTCCCAGCTGTGCATAATTGAGAAAAGGTACGTAGTAAACGAATGCCAGTGTATAAAATCCCACTACTCCAGGCTAGCGTACCCTAAGATAATCCTGAATGCTATTTCTTCGCAGCTCAATAGGTATTTGCTGCACTGATCAGTCGACCAGCAACCGCTTTAGCCCGCAGTTTGTGGCCAATCAAGAAGAGGAGCCGCGCATCGTGAACAAACCGGAGCAGCGTGGCTGTGGGATCACCACTAGGCAGTACCCAAGGCTCACTGGTGGTCGGCCAGCCGAGCCGGACGAGTGGCCTTGGATGGCGGCTCTACTTCGAGAGGGCCTGCCCTTTGTGTGGTGCGGTGGTGCTCTGATCACCGATCGCCACGTCCTCACTGCCGCCCACTGCATCCACGGCAAGAAGAAGGAGGATATTTTTGTTCGTTTGGGCGAGTACAACACTCACATGCTGAATGAGACGAGGGCGAGGGACTTCCGTATTGCCAATATGGTCCTCCACATCGATTTCAATCCCCAAAACTATGATAACGATATTGCCATTGTCCGGATAGACCGAGCTACGCTGTTCAACACCTATATCTGGCCAATTTGCATGCCTCCGGTGAATGAGGACTGGACGGGGAGGAATGCCATTGTTACGGGTTGGGGCACTCAGAATTTCGGAGGGCCTCATTCCAACATACTAATGGAAGTAAGTATATTTTAATTCATTCAACGATGGATTTTGTAATCACCAGACCTCGTAAATAACAGTTCACCGATTTTGTAGCCTTGCAGAGGGTATTCAATATTTTGACCAGAAGTTTGCAACGCAGTAAAGGAAGCATTTCCGAACCCATAAAGTATATACATTCTTGATCAGCATATCCAGACGAGTCGATGAAACCATTCCCGTTTGTCTAGTCTCTCAGTTTTTGAATTATCGGGTTGATGCTTTCAGAAAAGTCTTATTTCTATTGTAGTTAGTATATGTGTCAGAACGGGCGAAATTTGAACACTATATCCTATAGCTGCTCGGGTCAAATTGGCCGAATTTCGTTGTTTTTATACCCGGTACCCATAGGGTACAAGGGTATTATAAGTTAGTGCCAACCGAGAATGTATGTAACAGGCAGAAGGAGAAATCTCCGACCCTATAAAGTATATATATTCTTGATCAGCATCACCAGCCGAGTCGATTTAGCTATGTCCGTCTGTCCGTCTGTCCGTCCGTCCGTGTGAAACAACAGATCTCAGAGACTATAAGAGCTAGAGTTACCAAATTTTGTGACAACATTGGAATCTGTTGCACGCAGATCAAGTTTGTTTTAAAATTTTGTCACGCCCACTTCCGCCCCCAAAAAAAGGTAAAAAACTTTATATAAGCTATAGTCGTAATTTTTGGCTCAAAGTAAATAGATAAAATAAATAAGTAGGCATTTGCGGACGTTTTCTGAAAATTTGAGTAAAATCGGATGATAAACATGGAAGTTATTAAACAATAAAGTTTCTCCTCCTCTTGAGCCACAACGGCAGTATCGAAAAAAAGTGTTGCGTGCTTTCGGGCGCAGTATTAATTCGTAATGCAGCTGCGTATAGCTGCAGAATGTCTCTTTTAAACTTAGCTCAACATGTTTTTGGCAACATTTGTCTTCATTTGTCAACATTTTGGTTTTTCCATGTCCGTGTGCTATTTAATTTCACGCACAATACTTTGGGTACCGGGTATCTCACAGTCGGTCACACTCGACTGTAGCTTTCCCACTTGTTTTTAGATGCCATAGGAACGATAGAACTTAGTTTGCTGATTTTCCTTGTTTTTAAAGATTTCGAACGAAAACGAATTATGATCCCTTATTATACCCTTGCAGGGTATTATAATTTTTTCCAGAAGTTTGCAATGCAGTGAAGAAAGCATCTCCGATTCGATAAAATATATACATATGTATAGTCTCTCGGTTTTTAATCTGAATAAAACTTTGCAGATAGTTTTCTTTCTATTGCAAATACTACATATGTACATATATCGGAACGGCTGGAATCTATATCTTATAGCTGCCATAAAAATGATCGGAAAATTAATGTAAAAAATATTATAACTTCTTTGTTTTTCAATGATTTTTATAATTTCGAGATATAGTTTTATTTTTACGGATTTAGAATTACGGTTTTCATCAAACAAAAACACCTCTTAACGAGGTGAGATAAAAGTGACGATGGCACATTCAACTCAAAAAATGTCTGATACCAAATTTTGTGACGATTAATAGTTATTTAAACAAATATATTAAAAAACTGTTTAATTTGTTTCAAAATCGGCATTTAGCTGAAAAATTTAAAAACGCATAACAATGTTTTAATATTTTTGTAATATGTGATATATACCAAAAGTTGAGCCATCTCAAGGGCTATATGGCCTTGAGTGACTACCAAAATCGTTAGAGCCACGTTTGAAAAAATTAAAAAATCTTAAAAAAATAATTTTAATTATAAATTCTTAAATATTATATTCAGATAAATTATGTCCAGGCAAAGCTACTATCATTTCAAAATACCTTTCTAACGACATATAGCACGTTTCTGTAGCTTTAGTCGTTTAGAAGTTATGGGCGCGGGAAATCTAGCTTTTTTAGCTGTTTTCCCGCCAAACTAGCGGGAAACCCAAAATGTCGTAGAACAAAAAATGTTTAGCTCGAGCTGTTTAATCAAATAAAAGTAGTTCCAGGAGTCTAAAACAAAAAAATCGACAGACAGACAGACAAACAACAGGACAAACGTTTTCATTTCGGAAAGGCCGTTAAAATCTTGTTTATTGAATATCTTTTGAACAGAGTACCGTATCGAGGTGTCATTCAACGCGTACTTAAAGCTAGATCACAACAACATTACAAATTTTGGGATCTTTGCTCCACCGGCCCCAATAGCTCCAATTTTCAAAATTTTCAATTTTGCCCTTTCACTCACATTTCTCCTAGACTAATCCGTTTTTGAAAAATCTTAGTATGCAGTTTCAAAAAGGTTTACAATACCTTTCGATCAAGATATAAATGGTTCTGATCGGACTATCGTAGCAGATTTTCAATTCTACGGCTGTATAGAGTATTCTCCTTGCGCACCACAGTCTCGGTGCTCATCGTCACTACGTGGATTGCCGTCCACAGTGATTTGATTTAGATCAGACATAATTAAGGCTGACTTACATGAAAATTGAATGAGCGACTTTCAATGATCCAATTGCAGACTGCACAAGCTTCGGCTTACCGAAGTTAGCTTCCATTCTTGCTTAATATCCGATAAATAGTATATATACCCGCTACCCATAGGGTACTAGGGTATTATAAGTTAGTGCCAAACGAGAATGTATGTAGCAGGCAGATGGAGAAATCTCCGACCTCGATCGATTTAGCCATGTCCGTCTGTCTGTCCGTGTGAAACAACAGATCTCAGCGACTATAAGAGCTACAGTTACCAAATTTGATAACATTAATATTTGGCCACGCCCACTTCCGTCCCCGAAAATCATAAAAACCTTATATAAGCTCGTAAATTTCGGCTTAAAGTATTTACCTTCTATTTGATAAAATAAATAAGTAAGGCATTCGCGGAAATTGAAATTTGAGTAAAATCGGATGACAAACATGGAAGTTATTAAACAATAAAGTTTCTGTGTATGCTTCTTCTTCTATGTTGAGAGCGCAAGTACGTGTTGCTCAATATGTCCCTCGCAACATTTGTCTTTTTTAGCATTTTGCTCAACATGTATCTAGCAACATTTGTCTTCTTTTAAAACATTTTCATATTTTCCATGTCCATTTGCTATTTAATTTCACCCACAATGATTTAGGTACCGGGTATCTCACAGTCGGTCACACTGTAGCTCTTCTAATTGTTTTAATATAAAATTTAAGTTCAAAGTTATGTTTAAGGATCGCTTTTCATCTAAAAAGCCGACAACATGCCTGCTGAAGCAGGTTTAAAAACTGCAAACTTAATCATTAAAGGTTTTTAAATAATATTTAAAGTGAACATAAAATGTGAGTAAAATATAAATAAACCATTTACTCATATACAATATATGTAAAACCTTCTGGGTCATGAGATAATTATAATTGTATCATGTTCTGGGCTTGATGTAACCCTTTAAATAATAAAGCCACTTATATCTATAACAAAATACAAATTAACTGCGAGATTCCAGTATACGAAATATTATTTTATATATCTTGACATATAATCTAATACGCAAATATTCGCTTACTTTCAGGTCAACCTACCAGTCTGGAAGCAGTCCGAATGCCGCGCCGCCTTAGTTCAGCACGTTCCGGACAGCGCCTTGTGCGCCGGATTCCCCGAAGGTGGGCAGGACTCCTGTCAGGGCGATAGCGGGGGACCGCTGCTAGTGCAGCTCCCCAACCGGCGCTGGGTTACCATTGGCATCGTGTCCTGGGGCGTCGGCTGCGGCCAGCGCGGCCGTCCGGGCATTTATACCCGAGTGGATCGCTACCTAGATTGGATTTTGGCCAACGCGGACGCTTAAGGTATAAGCGGGTTTTCGTAGTTTGTCAGTGCATTCAATTTACTTGGCATTATGTTTAACAAATGCTACGGTCTAAATACATGAATTAACCTGATAACGATTGATGTCAATATGAAAAATATGCACACCAGAACCCCAGAACAACCCCCTAGCTAGGACTATAATTAATGCCAAGCCACCGACTTGGCCGTGGCCGCCCTGGAAACCTTTTGAAGCGGCGTCTCCTGCTCCACTTCTGGTTTGCTCGTGGTTTCGGTGGCATCGGCAAAGGCTATTTTGTAGACATCGTCGTAAGTGGCAGCAAAGTGCACCTCCAGTCCCTCGGTAATATATGTAGGCAACTCCTCAAAGTCCTTTTTGTTATCGACGGGAAGGATAAGACAGTTGACACCACTACGACGGGCCTAAAGAAGAAACATCTTACTTGATCTCAATCTAAAACATGATTGATAATGGTTTAACTTACAGCAATAGTCTTCTCTTTGATGCCTCCAACGGGCAGAACTTTTCCCTTCAACGACACTTCACCTGTCATAGCTACATCTTGACGCACTGGCTTGGCAGTGGCCAAGGAGACCAGGGCTGTGATAAGGGTAATGCCAGCGCTGGGGCCATCTTTGGGTGTTGCACCCTCGGGTACATGAACGTGGATGTGTCTGTAAGACCAAAAATGCTTTAAAAATGATTACAAATAGCGGATCAAGCAGCTGATCCGCTTTACCTTAAATTGCTGATAAGTTTTAATAGCCCTACTCTTTGGGTACACTTACTCTAGCTCCAGGAACAGATTCTGCGGATCACGCGAGAATAAAAAGTTACGAGCCACGGTCAAAGCAATTTGGGCCGACTCCTTCATGACATCCCCCAGATTGCCGGTGATGTGTAATGTGCCACCGGCAGCGGACGGTTCTGCCTTCTCTCCATGACGTATATGGCGCTTGGAAGTCTCGATGTAGAGCGATGAGCCGCCCATGGCCGTCCAGGCCAGACCCATGACCACACCCACGGGAGTGGTCTCGTACATGCGATCCGAGCTGAAGATCTGCTTGCCGAGGAATGTCGTCAGGTTTTCGGCGTTCACAGGGAAGTGCTCACCTTCCTTTTTGACCAGTCGGAAGGCCACCTTGCGAATGACCTTCTCTATATGTTTCTGCAGGTTGCGTACGCCGGATTCTCGGCAATAACTGCGAATCAGCATGTTCAAGGCATCTTCGGTGATGTTTATCTGCTTATCCGTCAATCCACAATCCTTCATAGCCTGTGGCATCAGGTACTGTCGAGCAATAGCGATCTTCTCCTCGGCCACATAACCGGACATCTCAATCAGCTCCATACGATCCCTCAGGGGCTCAGGGATGGTGTCGATCACGTTGGCTGTGCAGATAAAGAGCACACGCGACAAGTCCACTGGAACGTCCAGATAGTGGTCCAGAAAATTGGCATTCTGTTCAGGATCGAGGAGTTCCAACAAGGCAGAGCTGGGATCTCCCTGATAACCTCTTTTGAAATTTAAAATAAGTGTCGTTTAAATGAATTTTTTCATTTGGAGAATGGAGAATGGAGAACCATACTTGCCAATCTTGTCCACCTCATCGATGAGCACCAGGGGATTCTCAATCTTGGTCTTCTTGAGGCACTGGATCAGCTTGCCCGGCATGGCGCCCACATAGGTACGCCGGTGCCCCTTGATTTCGGCCACGTCCGTCATTCCGCCCACGCTGAAGCGGAAGTACTCTCGGTTCAAGGCCCGGGCGATAGATTTGGCTATACTTGTCTTGCCCACACCGGGTGGACCATGAAAGCACAATATCTTGCCCTGCGTGGTGCCCTTCAGGGAACTGACGGCAATGAATTCCAAGATACGCTTCTTAATGTCCTCCATGCCATAATGATCGTTGTTCAGGATTTCGGTGGCCTTCTCCAGACACAGGTTTTCGGTGCTAATGACTCCCCAGGGCAGGGATGTGAGCCAGTCGAGGTAGTTGCGAGTCACACTTTGTATGAAAAGATGGAGTTGCAATCAATTTAAGCATATCTTATATGTAAGTATTATATTCCGTACTTAAACTCAGAGCTGTGACTCTCCAGAAAATTGAGCTTGGTCAGCTCCTCGTCAATGACCGTCATTATGCTTTCAGGAACGGTTTTATCTTTCAGTTTTTCGCGGTACTTTTCGCCTATGGCGTCCTTGTCGTCTTTTTCGATGCCTAGTTCTTTTTTGATTACCTTCAGCTGCTCTTGGAGTATATACTTGCGATGCTGCTGCTTGACCTTCTCCTCCACTTCGCGCCCAATTTTTTGCTGCAATCTCGATAGTTCGAGCTCCTTCTTCAGCAGCGTCAACGCCAGCTGCAAGCGTTCTGGGATCTATAAATCAAATATAACTTCATAAAATGCATTCTAGAGCTCGACATGACATTTTCAATTACATCAGTTTCTTCAAGGATCTTCTGCAGCTCAGCGGGTTCGCCAGCCGAAAGTGAGGCACCCAAATCGCAAAGATAAATTGGATTGTCGACAATCCGTTGGTTTTGATGGAGCATCTGCTGGAGACTCTCTCTAGAGAATGGCATACAAGTCCGATAATTGTGTCTGATTTCTATCTGAATGTAAAAGTGACTTACCTATACAAGGGATTCATAGTAATAATATCCCGAAGTGTCTTGATTATTTCCTGGGTCAGGGCCTTTACTTCTTCGGTTTGCTTGTAAGTCGGTTGCTTGACGTTCTCCACTTCCACAATGAGTACAGGTTGAGGGCTCGTCCCTGCTTTTGCGGCAACTCCTGCGGCATTCGCCTCACCAACGGGTTCCGCTTCCACTTTCTTTTCCTCGGCGGGTGGCTTAGGCACACTCACGTGCTCAACTTTGCCTGTTCTCAATGGAGGTTCAAGTGTCTGTTTCTGGACCATTTCCTCCTGTGCTGCCTGTTCGTGTAATTTTCCAGCCGGTCGCCTTGGGACCCGGCCACGTGGCTTACGGGCAGTCTCGTACCTCGACCTCACTGGCGCTGCCTCGGCTTGATCAGTCGATTGATCTTCAGCTGGGATGTTTAATTTAATATTAAATAGTGGATAATGCAAAGTTGTCATTTTCACTAAGATCAAGAACATATGAATGTCACGTTTGGGCGCTTAGTGTATTTCTGGTCAACTAGCTTACCGGGCTTGGGAGAGGGCAGATCTTCGACCACTTGACCCGTGATCCGAATGCGCCGGTGGGCAACAACAACCATGCGCAACTTGTCGCCCAAATCCTGCAGCTCCTGAATTTGTGCAAAAGTGCCGAGGGTATAGACGTCATCCAAATTGTGGATGAGCTCCTCCTCACCATCAGTTTTCTTCAGAAAGACGCCCACATAGGGTTGGTTTAACTTGACTTTGCGTCGAAGCAGTTCCATGACGATTGGGTTGGAAACCTGGACAAGACGTTCAGTCAACATTAACATTAATATTCTACTTGGGCTAACCTAATGGATGTGTGATAACGTTACCTCCACAATCTTCATGAAGCGCGGAAACAGAGGATTCTTATTCATTGCCAACAGCGGAACATGCGGCCACACGTCCGGCACCACCAGCGTGGCTGGCAGCTGCGAATCCCGCTCAGCCATCAGTTCTGGGCCCTGCCCCTCCGCCATCATATCCTCATCGGAGTCATCGCGCTTTCGGCTATAGAATCGCTGCACTACCAGATTTCCTCCATGAAAGCGCTGTAAGTGCGTCGCCCGATTCCGGTAGTGGTAACTCAGGGAGTTGTGCGCAGGCCGATTTATGGACCACACCGACGTCGAGGCGATGCCCCGCATCATAGGACGCACTCGGATGGCGCGAGCTAACATCCCAAAGGCAGTTCCAACTCGCAATTTACTTAGAATTAATTCAAAAACTGTATAAAAACAATTTGCAGTCCAAATGTGTGGGGAGTGATTATGTGACAGCGGCTGATAAAATGACAGAAGCTGGTAGTGTTGTAAATCGGTCGCACAGTGGACCAAGCAGTTGCTGCAGAATTATTTAATACAGTTAAATAATTGTGAAATACTTTAAATCATTTAAAAAACACTTAGACAAAAAGAGGATATTAAGTTACTAACTCTAGACAAATAGTAACAACAGTGAAGAAGCATTTGAGCACATCACATTAAACTAACATTATTCTTTTATGCGTTTAATAACGGAACGAGCCAGATCGGACGACTATATCATATTGCTGACATAGGAACAATCGTTAAAATAATAGTAATAAATAAAAATATTACAGGTTTTTATAGAATTTTTCACATATTTCTATAAGTTTGATGATTTGGATATTTTTTAAGTTTCAATATCATTAAAATTAGACATATATATCATATACATATCTGCCATATGAGCGATCGGTAAATGAATATGAAATATTTTAATATAAAATATATTGATAAAATAACATGGATATTTTTGTTGACAGACTTCAGCTTACCGACGTTTAATCTTAAACTATTACAGAAAATAATTTTTTTTTGTTATTCTGAAAACATTAAAGAACCTCGATATTTAAGGAAAAAGAAACAGGAAAAAAAATTGAAAAATACTATTTGTTTTCTTAAGGACAGGGTCTGAGGCCTTTCGTTTCAAAATTATTTGTAGAAAACAAGGTATCGCGAACGATACAAAAAATATAAGTCTTGTTTACTACAGCTTAACCGGTGCGATAGTTAAGAAGAAAAAACTCTTAAATCACAAAAAGAAATTTTTTTTTTTCATTTATTGAAGCTATTTTTAAATAAACCTATTATATTATTAATTTTACAAGCTTATTTTTTATTTCTAACGGTACATGGCTACAAGATTTCCCTTAAGTTTTTTACCTAACGTTTGCCTATCAACAACTTCATATTTTCTTAAAAAACAACCTATTTTCTTCTGAACAGATTTCAAAAAGAGGACTTGGTAGAAAAAATGTAAACATTTTATACATGTTTGGCATGAGAAATAATTAAATATAAAAATGACTTCTAAAGTAGCTAAAAGTGACTAAAATTTAGTTTTCTTTTAGTTTTTAGGTCGATTTTTACAAGAAAACACTAAGAAATAATAATATCATGAAATATTTATTTCGATTTTAAGTTTCAGTTATTTATTACGTTTATTGTATTCATCATATACCATAACGCTACAAGTAAAAACTTATATTTAAAAAATCAAATAGTGTTACGAACAAGAATTTTATAATTTTACCTAACATTTAATTCTTTTAATAGAACAATAAATTTTTATTAAGAAAAAATTAATAGTTTATTAACTAATTACTAGAGAAAAACAAAGTTTGAACTACCTTTAAGATATAACTTTTAACATATATTTAAACTAACGCGCCCTTCAATTAATTTCAAGAGCATGAGGTAAATTGTTCCATAGGCATTATTTACAATATACCGTATACTTTATTTGATTTATTTCGTAAGCAAAATCACAAGTGTTTTTTTTTTTGAGCTGGTTTTGTTTTACATTTTTCGCTACACAATTTCGCTTATATTAGTAACCGACCAGACGAAAAACCAGCTAGCTTTTTTCGTTTATTTTTTATGAAGTTTTCCGTTTCTAATATATTTTGTCAATCTTAGTGGTGGGCTTTGTGTACATTACAAGGAATCTAGTATACCCTTGTATTGTGCGTATACCGCGTATTATTTCAACTGACATAAACTGTCACACTGCACACTGTGCACCCAGTGTTGATAAGCGGCGAAAACAAGCGCGACAGGAAGAGGAATCGGAAAAGATAGTAGAAAATTGTATTCAACTGCATTTAACCATGGTTTCGCGATTCGACCAACAGAAGACCAAGCATCAACTCTTCCATGTGTCCCTCAGCCTGGCCACTATTTTGATATGCATGACGTATATGCAGTATCGCCGCAACTGGGCGCATCTCGGCAGCTTCTGGGACTCGCTCGTCGTTCCAATTGTTTTTATCGGCGAGCTCCTGAAAGTAGTTCTGGCCCGCTTTTACGGTCGGATTGAAGATGGTGTACTGACAGTGAAACAGCGCCAAAAGAAGGCCACATATTTCACGCCGCGGGAGCTCCTCGGGGGTCTTACTCTTCAGTTTCTGTGCACATTGCTTTATGCCTTTATCTGCATCATCCTGGGAGCACCGGTGCTGGGCAACTACGAGCAGACCTTCGTCCTGGCTCTATTGATGACACTGCTCACGGTGTCGCCCACAGTTTTTCTCTTGGGAGGCGGAGGAGCCCTGCAAGTTTGCTTCTGTGAGAAACCAGACTTTGTGACCAAATGCGAAGACACGGCACTGAACCTCTTCAAGTACAATGCTTTGGGCGGAATTCTGGGGGCCTGGGCTGGGAGTGTGGTGGCGCCGCTGGACTGGGGACGCGACTGGCAGGCCTATCCCATACCAAACGTGATCGGAGCTCTTTTGGGCAGCGCTCTGGGCAACATCTACGCCTGCACGCATGTCCTTTACGCCACGGCCCGGGTTTACATGACCAAAAAACGCTCATAAGTCGAATAATAAATGCTACTATCCTGCCACCAAGATTATTACTTTGAGCTGCCACTGATATCCGCAACAGACATATTCACACTGAACCACGTCATCTTAACCATCTCGTCTAGTCAGCAGCTTCGAAACTACCAAAAAGCAATTAACATACTTTAATGTTACATAATTAAGCCTTTTATTAGAATCTAATATTAATGAATTCTTTTTTTAATCACTCAACCAATAAACTAACAAATTATGAATTTAACCACAAGCGCTGAAGATATTTTTGGTAACATTCCAACGGAGGCCCCGATGTAAAACAGCTGAACTCAAAATATTTAAAATGTTTTGTAATTCTTTTTAGTTTTAATTCTTCCATTCGGATCTAGCTTGAAATTGTTTCAGTTTTTTCTATCCCAGTTATAGTTGTAAATAAACGTGTTTGGTCTTGGAAGAATAAGTTTTTATAATTTCTGAAAAATCCGAAAGTAAATAGAAAGGCAGAATTTGAAGCATTAAAAACACAAGATTAAGCCGATAGAGACACAGACAATATATGTAATGATTTCCAGATACACGTTGACGACAAATTTAGGCTTTAACAGCCATCACAAAACTCTCATCCTCCAGTAGGCAACGTTGGCCTACATAGTTATCATTGGGCTCCCAGTAGTCCTCTTCGTCATCATCGGCCAGCGGCTCGCACGCTTCCTCGTTATTAACTGCTCCATCGGGAAGGGGGAACTCTAGTAGTGTATCCAGGGGCTCATCGGAGGACTGTCTTCTCCGCAGAAACACCTCCACAGGCGACGCTGGACAGTGACCGGTTTCAAAAAGTTTATAAAGCTTAATGAAATGCAACCCGCTGGTCAGTCGTAGTCCTTCATCTCTGGCCACTAGGGCACTCCAACTCAAAACAAGAGTAGCATGTGGTACATAACCGGAGACACTTGAGTTGAACTCCTCCGTGGAGATGTTGGTATTGAAGAACACAGTCTCCTCGTTGGTAAGAAAGCTATGCGGATCATGTACCGTGGGCATGCTTTGCTCCACCTGCTGCGCGTGCTGTGCTGGCATAACCTTTAAGTGGGAAAGTCGTGATTGCAGCAAGGCCTTAATAGTTGGAATGTCTTGGAATTCTTCTCTTTTCCCCCTCTGCAGCAGGCGACACTGAAAATTGCAGCATATGGAAGACTTGAGGCACTGTGCTCCCGCCTGTCCTGCGCCGACTCCCATACTGTTCATAACTGAAGATAAACAAACAAGTTAAATCAATGAATTATAAAAGGTAAATGAAATTACCAAATAGCTTATCGGGATTTAAATTAAACTCCTTGGAGTACAAGGAAATCGTGTTGATGTAGACCTCCGATTTCTCAGCAGAGTGCTGGTTCCTAACGGTCACATCCAGACCCAGTTCATTGGTTACCATATTGCTTATCACACACGTGGCCTGCGCCTGCAAACAACTCTCCACCTGGAGCTGCCATATGTGGCGAACTAGGCGATACTTGATGGGTGCACTGCCACCCGATGGCAGGGAGTAATAGAAGAGCAGGCGAAGGGTAAAGGGTCCAGCCTGGTGTGGCGCCTGCAGCCACATAGAAATAGTATGACCCTGTTGGGCATCCAACGCTGCTTGCCCCGGACGTTGCAGTAGTCCGTACACGCGTTGTCCACGGATCTCTTTATCCTTGACAAGTTTCTCATTGGACAGATTTCGAATGGCTACAATGAAGGATTTCAACAAGGACAGCTATAAACATAGGTACACAAATGCGTACATTCTTTTCTTGGTATTGTTACTTACAACTCATCATGGCTAGTGGCATTTCAGTGTGCTGATCCTGGAGTGACACACATCGAGGATTATCACAGGCCAAGTATATTTCCTCAATCGGAGCAATTCCCAGGTTTCGAAGGGTCACAGAGACGGGAATGATTTCACCGGCCAAAAGTTGACTGGGAACAGGAGTAAAGCTAACACTCATGGCGGGCTGTTGGGGAACCAATTTAATGGTCAATCTATTATCCAAAACCGTCTGCGAGGATTGTTTGGCGTTGTGGGGTCTGACTTGTTGCGTCTCAAACTGCAGCGAACCGAGGAGGCTGCCTGCCGGCTCCCCAATGGCTGCGACACGACAAACAACTCCGAGGATATTTAAGCGGCCGGTTAACTTGGGTGTGATCTTAAAGTGCAACGTTTCCTCAGCGTGCTCGGCCAGTTCAACGGATGTCACGCAGCTTGTTTTAATTGCTGCTCCAACTGCTATTTTGCTGGCGGTATCCGATGATTCCCCATAGACGCATGCATTCGATAGGACCTCCTCACTATTGTCCAACGTTAGCTTCCACAGTAAATCGATCTCGGAGAGCACTATGCCACAACGAACACTATTGAAAAGGGTCACAGCCAACTCAATAGGTTCGCCCTGAATAGCCACCGGGACTTCCAGGGCGGGCTGTTGTTTGGTGTACAGATATCTAGACGGCTTAAAAACAAATGGCTTATTATTTGCAGCCGTGATAACGAGCATCTCCTCCATTTTGTTCCAGATAACCTCATCGGCTGTCAAGTTGGAATTGATGTCGATGTTAGTGGCCGGCACTTGTGGCGCCAGAGCCGAAGGTGGTTGCACTTGGGTGAGGACACGAACGGAAGATTGCACCACTTGAGGTAAGGCATGCGGTAGCAGTCCCACCTCAGGACTGCGCTTGAGAAGTTCCTAAAAGAAATATACAGAATATCAGACGGAATTATATACAAGGATAGATCATAAAGGGCAGAGTTCGAGTTCATAGCTCTAACTTGTAATGTTTGCCACTCACATTCTGGGTTTGAATGTACTCCTTTAGGAAACTGCTCTGCTGCTGGGCACTTTGCAGGCTTCCAGGCCTCAGCAAATGTGCAAAGGAATGGCTGGCCTCCTCCAGTTGCTTCAACATATAGGCTTGCTTGGCAACCGTATACTGAATGTGGTCCTCTGCCAAGCTCCACTCGCGCTTTTGGAAGACCTGATAGGCCTGCCGATAGCAACGATAGGCATGCTTTCTTTGGCCAGCTCGGGAGTAGCGATTGCCGGCTAGGACAATGTGAAAGGCATACTTTCGATGCATGGGAGGTTGGGTGACCAAGAAACAGTAGGCTGCCTGCTCCAGCAACAAAGCCGATCGCAGATCCGACTCCTCATTTGTCATGCGTATTAATTGCTTGGCCACATCGCTGTACAGTCGAGCTGTTTTCAGGCATTCCATGCTGAGGAGCGTAGCCCGAGTGGCAAATTGCTGCAACCTGTAAGTATGTGTAAAAATATGTATATGCGAAATTCGAGGACTAACTCACTTGCACACAGTTAGATAGCACACAATGGCGTCTTCCATATAGTCGTAGGTCTTGTGGTGGGCGGTGCCCAACATGAATGCGGATAAGGCAGCCATTTCCAGGGCACCCGCATAGTATTGCCATGCCGAGTCCGCATTGAAGTCCCTTTTCGCCTGATGATATGCTTGGAATGCCAAATTATAGTGTCCAAACATGAAGTAGAGATCGCCCAGCTTCCGGGTCTGCAGTTCTGCAGATTCGTTTGTGTAGCTTTAAACATATAAGCAAAATACATTTTAGTAAAATAATTATTCAACCAACAAATTCAAGATTTAAGAGTTTACAAACTAAATTACTGATTGCATTAATGCTTATCGAAACACAGGGTTTGTGTCACAACATCTGCATTCTACTTTTAAAGACGTTGAAAAGCAGTACATCCAAGAGATCTATTAGCGCCAAACTATTTCTAAAGAGCCTGCACATAATGTATGTTACATTTCTAATTAATTATTTAAGACCAGGGACCGAAAAAAATAATTTATATTTTTTATTCAGTGACTTAAAATTAAGCTAAAAATTTTTATTTTATTTTTGTTGTTCTTCAACTCTATTTGTGTATATACTTAGTTTCAGAAACATCAGCTTTTGCAAGGAGTGGGCTCCCAGGATGCACCACTGATCCGTGAACATTGCTTTAAGTGCAAAAAGGATCTCTCTACACTAACTAGTGTTGGGTTGCTCATGAGTGAACAACTCGTTTTGTTCCTTCCTATTTGTTCTTTGTTGTTCACTTGTTCATTTTTGCTCACTTGGTCAGTTTTGCTCTCTTGCTCAGTATTGTTTATTTTTTCAATTTTGTTCTTATTTGTTCACTTTCTCATTTTTACTCATTGTTCAGTTTTGCTCTGTTGCTTATTATTGCTCAGTTGCTTAACCTCTTTTTTTATACCCTTGCAGAGGGTATTATAATTTTGCCATGATATTTGCAACGCAGTGAAGGAGGCATCTCCGACCCCATAAAGTATATATATTCTTGATCAGCATCACCAGCCGAGTCGATCTAGCCATGTACGTCTGTCTGTCTGTCCGTCTGTCTGTCGGTTTCTACGCAAGCTAGTCTCTCAGTTTTTTTAACTTCTCTGTTTTTCAACGAATTTCTATAAACTTCGAGATATAGTCGTTTTTTATAGTTCTAGAATTGCGGTTTTAATTTCATTAAGATCGGACAACTATATCATATAGCTGCCATAGAAAATCTACATGTAAAATGTAAAATTTACAAAATTTACATTATTTGACGTTTTTTTTTTTTTATTACCAAAATGGATCGATTTTCAATGATCCAATTGCAGACTGCAAGGGTATACAAACTTCGGCTTACCGAAGTTAGCTTTCTTTCTCGTTATGGTATTTTTTTGGTCATTGTTCTGTCAGAGTGCGCATTTTAGTGATGTTTATATTCATTTGTTTTATTTTTTATTTTTTTATAAATATTCAATACTTGAAATATAAAAACTTAAACTGAAGCATCTTAACGAATGCTGTTCTTAGTGGTCTGTTTATGAACAGATAATAAAGAGGCAATGAACTGTGAACAAGTGAGCAACTAAGCAAAGAGCAGTGAACAAGTGAGCAAGTGAGCAATGAGTCGTGACCAAGTGAGCAAGTGAGCAATGAACAAGTGAGCAAAATGAGCGAGTTGACTCTTTTGAAAAAAAAAAAAAATGAACATGTTCACCCAAGTCAGCAGTATTTACCCAACACTAATCTCTCTACACCAGGGGTCGGCAGCGTCGTATACACTGTGCATAGGAAAAATTGTCAGGCAGCGCTGTCGCCACATATATGTATAGTATAAGCGCTTCGCGTTTGTTCGGGATTCTGTTCGGCTGACGTGGCAAACTTCGTATACATGTATGTACATATATGTATGTTCAGGTGCCGCTGCGGCAGAGAAGCTACCGAGTAGCCTGTACAGTGTACACTGCAATTGCTCGGTTCTCGAAGCAGCATAGAAGCAAATCGTTCGCGTCTGTTAGTATCATTCGGGTCTGTTAATATCACTCGAGTCTGTTAGCTTCGCACACATACGCACTAAAAAACTGTGTGTGCCTGGGTGCCGACCCCTGCTCTACACTGACTTGAGTTGCAGAAGTTGAGTGCACTACCTTTGCAAGCTCATACAAATTCGAAAACTGAATTTTTTCCCTTCCCAGTATTCCATTATATTGGTATCTAGACATATGGGCTTTAGATTATATCCGTAAATTTCTATGTAGCCCCTTCTTATTCGCTCATCTTCGATCATTCCGTTTTTAAACTTCTTAATTATGTCCGTTCTAATCTGAAAGTATTCATCTTCTTAAACTAAGACTATTAACCCAGCTTAACAAACTTAATGCATTAGTTGTCTGTTTAAGGTACATTTAAGATAACTTACATGACTGCATTTTGATTGTTTGCTCCTGCTCCCGGCTTGCTGGTGACAAACCATCTCTTGGTAGCACTAAGCAGCGACTTGCTCACGCCCTTCTTATTGGTCACACCCTCGGCCAGGATGGCCACAAGCTGCTCAATGTAGGGTATCAAGGCACGCACAGCGTAGTCCTGAACGAAATGTCGCAGGTTGTCAATATCGCGCGTGGTCAGGCAACCGCCATGCGGGGCATTTGAGTCCAGATCATTCGCCCATACATTGGGATTGATGGTCTGGGAGGCAATGCTCTCGCTGCTTATGCTAAATTTCGAGTTAATGGCCTCAGTGGCACTTTCCTGCATGGGACTCAGCGGATGCATCATGGCAAGATCACTGTTCTGGCCACTGTTGACTCCTTCCAGCAGCTGGGACATTTGCATGGCGGGCATGCTAATAGCAGAGACAGCCTCCTGCGGCGATTTGGGAGCGCTCAGATCCGTGGAAGGTACATTTGGATCGCCCTTTGGTTGCCGTTTAATGAATGTTGTCCAGTAATCGGGAGAGTCAGCTGTAGCCTGACCATCCAACGAGTTGATGGACAATATGAAGCACTGGCTGTTCACAAAAGTAGATTTCAGCAGCTCGAATCCCTGCTGCGCCTTTCCCAAATCCCCCTGGCTGGCCTCGTGCAGCACCACAAAGCTATTCAGCACATCGGTGGGATGGAACCACTTGGGCAGCTTCTGAGGCGTGATGCTCTGCATCTGTTGAACGCGTTGTCTCAGCCTATGAGCCGTCTCCACGATGTTGGGATCCGAGCTTGAAACCACCAGAAGGCAGCTAAGAAGGTGGCGGGTGAACTCATGTTCCGCAGGAAATTGAACAGTCAAAAAGGTCTCACGCCATTGCTCGAACCAAGGCTCGGACGTCGGCAACTCCAGGTCCATGTCAGCTAGGAATAAATGGTGGAAAGCAGCGTTAGTTTTGGGGAGATACTTTTGGGACAGTTCTTAAGGCTCTCCCACCTATTGTGGCCAGTCTTGTCTTGTCATTGTGAGCATTTGTCACCGACTCGTTTAGCATTTTTCTAGCCAACACGGGCTGTGGCGGCCGCCAGTCCACATCACAGAAGTTGAGGCGAAGTCCACGCACGGATACACTCGTCCCGGAAACATCGCGAAAGTGTGCTGGAAAAGAATGAAATAAACGGAGATTAATTGCTGCTAATCAAAAGATTATCCAATTATGTATGTAAATGAAAGTTCTATATTGTGAACTGAACTAAAAGCTGATCAAGAAGTTTCTAATTCATTTTCAAAAGTATATAATTTAAGAAGGTCTACATATTCACATACATATGTACATATGCTGGGAGTACAACCGTGAAAATTATATACTGACCCGACTTTCTTTGTTTTCAATAGAAGAGAAAAGCGTTAATCAGCCGAGGCAAATTGGAAATGAATTTATACTTGCTGTTGGACTTTCCAGACTGCTGTTTTTATTCCAAAACAGGACCACTTTTTGGCCCCACTCACCATCATTGGGCAACTTGGCGAACGGCTGCAGGAGCTCTACGAAGGACAGGTTGTTCCGGTGGCAGATCTCGTCAGCTTGCGGACTGGCCAGCACACCGATCAGCGGTGAAAATATGTTCCGGATTATGTCGCGCGCATTGTAGTTTTGGCCCGTCAGGTGCAGCATTACTTTAACTATTTACAAAAGAAAACACAGAACCGAACCACAAATTGGGGGACCTCAGTGTTGCCAGTTGAAAATTTAGCTTCCCCCCTAAAAAATCTCAAAGAGTCGATATTTCCCCCTAAAAAATCCAGTCTTCCCCCCAAATTTAAAAAAAACTTAATTTCAAGTAATTATGACGTAGGAATGTTGGAAAGCGAAAAAGTGTCAGTGTAAAAACAGTTCCAAGTATCTTAAAGGCGGATTCACAAAATGCGACAGCATCAGCTGGCAAAACTTTCAGGCCATACCAACTTCTCACGATAGTGTCGATGTTTCGAATATACGCGTTGCACTATCGGTAGTAAATGATATCGATCAAAGGCAATACTTACCACGAAAGCAAATTGCGGCTTTTAAAAAAAAGAAGCGAATTAGAGGTACGTGACTTACCTTCGTATCGTTTTTCAAGTAAAATCGCTTGTTGCTTTTAGTCTCCAGTAGAGGTAGGTTTTTGTTTGCACATTTAGTGCACTTATTTTATTGTAATTTATTTTATTATTTCTTTTTGATTGGAAAAGAGTCAATACATCCACCTACATAAACCTATCGATACATTTTCGAATTCCTTTACTTGGCGTGGTGAGTTTTCCCGCTAAGCGCCATTAAACGGCCACACTGAAGCGCGGGAAAGCCATCAGCTGTCACCATAAATTGTGCGAGCCGCAAACCGAAGAAATCGCGACCAAATTGTACACAAAAAGCCGAAAAAGCATACCGAAGCAGTAAATACTTACGCCCCCCGTTACCCAAACAATCAGCGCACTCTAAGTCACACAAATATTGAGTTAGAGGAGTGTTTTGCTGTCGAATTTCACGAGCACACGCAATTGCTCCAAAGAACAAAAGAAGAACCTGCTGGAAAAAAACGCGCCGCCAAAGGCGTCTAGCTGCAAAACCCCCACATATCCCAAACGTACAGTCACTGCCATGGCTAAGGTGCACATTACCAATGTGGTGGTGCTGGATAACCCGAGCAGCTTTTTCAATCCCTTTCAATTTGAACTCACCTTCGAGTGCATCGAGGAGCTGAAGGAGGATCTGGAGTGGAAGATGATATACGTTGGATCGGCGGAGTCGGAGGAGCACGACCAGGTGTTAGACACTATCTACGTGGGTCCCGTTCCCGAGGGACGTCACATATTCGTTTTCCAAGCCGATCCGCCGGATGTCAGCAAGATCCCCGAGCCTGATGCAGTGGGGGTTACAATTGTGTTGCTCACCTGCTCTTACCGCGGCCAGGAGTTTGTCCGCGTCGGATACTACGTAAATAACGACTACGCGGATCCAGAGATGCGGGAGAATCCGCCACCGAAGCCACTGTTCGACAAGTTAACACGTAATATCCTGGCCAGCAAGCCGCGTGTCACCCGTTTCAAGATCAACTGGGACTACGGGCACACCAACGGGAATGGGAACGGCATGGAGAACGGCCACGACGACTCAATGATGACCGATGGCCCGTCCACTTCAGACGGGATAGCGGGGGTTGCCGCCCAGCAGGAGGACGACAACAGCCTCGCCATGCCCATGGAGAACGGGATCAAGGCGCTCAACGAGAACTCCAACTCACTGGCCATGGAATGTTGAAGATCTGGCCGGCACTCTGGCTGCTGGATGACCACGTAAACGCAAACACTCAACCATTTTCCCGCAATTACACGCTGCAGTGGGCGCAGGCCTGAGGAATTTCCGCCCTATCAAAAAAGTAACCGACTCTCGTTGTTCTCTTCCTCCCCCTAATTAAGTAAATATAATTTAAACGAAACAATTTAATATATATGTAAACATTAAACTTAATTCTAAAATTCGTTTTCTTTTGTTCGCATTTTGAAGATTTGGCTCCGATACGATACGATTTGGTGTGTGAAGCCATTTGGTCACCATAGACTAGCTTTCTTTTATAGTTCTGTAGAACCTATGTAGATGGGCCGTGGCTCTTGTAGCTCTTCATAGCGGCTTTTACATAATGTTTTTCGGCAGCGCCAGCAAGTCGCTAGTAATCAGCGATCCTTTAATATACATATGTATGTATATATAATATCTCGTGCCAACGGCTACTCAGAAGTAGAACAAAACCTACACATCGTCAGGAATAAACGCATTTGAATTTTTGTTTTGCTCTTAAGTTCGATGCCTATCTATAGTTACCTTTGGAAAAAAATGAACCAAGTTAAGGAATCGGTTTGCCATTATATACATACATATGTATATGTACTTAGTAAAAACGTAATCCGTAACTAACATGTTTAATTAATTTTTATTTGTTATTTTTTTTACAAATATTTTCAACATAAACAAGAAAAACAAGTGGGAAAGCTGCAGTCGAGTTTGACCGACTGTAAAATACCCGGTACCCAAAGCATTGTGGGTAAAATTAAACAGCACATGAATATGGAAAAAAGGAAATTTTGACAACTGAACACAAATATCGCTAGAAACATGTTTAGCAGAACTCAAAAGAGACAAATGTTGCTAGGAACATGTTGGGCAACTCTCAAAAGCGACAAATGTTGCTAGGAACATGCTGAGCAATACCCAACAGAGACAAATGTTGCTAGAAACATGCTGAGCAACACGCACGTGCGCGCTCTCTCTCTCTCAAAAACTTTATTGTTTAATAACTTCTATGTTTATCATCCGATTTCACTCAAATTTTCAGAACACGTCCACAATTGCCTACTTATTAAGACTATTTATTTACTTTACGCCGATAATCACGCAAATGGTTATATACCGTTATTTTTTATTTTCGGGGGCGAAAGTAGGCGTTGCCAAATTTTTAAAACAAACTTGATCTGCGTGCAACAGATTACAATGTTGTCACCAAATTTGGTAACTCTAGCTCTTATAGTCTCTGAGATCTGTTGTTTCACACGGACAGACAGACGGACAGACGAACATGGCTAGATCGACTCGGCTAGTGACGCTGATCAAGAATATATATACTTTATAGGAGATTTCTCCTTCTGCCTGCACTAACTTATAATACCCTTGTACCCTATGGGTACCGGGTATAATTAAAAAACGAGAAAGAAAGCTAACTTCGGTAAACCGAAGTTTGTATACCCTTGCAGTCTGAAATTGGATCATTGAAAATCGATCCATTTTTGTAATGTTAAAAAAAAATGTCAAATTATGTAAATTTTGTAAATTTTACATTTTACATGTAGAATTTTACATTTTCATATAAATCGACCGATCCCTTCTATGGCAGCTATATGATATAGTTGTCCGATCTTAATGAAATTAAAACCGTAATTCTAGAACTATAAAAAACGACTATATCTTGAAGTTTATAGAAATTCGCTGGAAAACAGAGAAGTTAAAATTTTTTTTACATTAATTTCGCCATTATTCCTATGGCAGCTATAGGATTTAGTTGTCCGATTTCGGCCGTTCTGACAGATATACTGCTAAAGAAATAAGACTATGCTGAAAATTTTAGCCCGATAGCTCAAAAACTGAGAGACTAGTTCGCGTAGAAGCCGACAGACAGACAGACGGACATGGCTAGATCGACTCGGCTGGTGATGCTGATCAAGAATATATATACTTTATGGCGTCGGAGATGCCTTTTTCACTGCGTTGCAAATATCACGGCAAAATTATAATACCCTCTGTATGTAGACAAATGTAGACAAATGTTGCTAGAAACATGTTGAGCAACACCCAAAAAACACAAATGTTGCTAGGGACATGTTAAGCAACACGTATTGGCACTCTCAACATCTCTCTCAAAAGCTAAGTGCCCAGCACGCGAAATTATTCCTAAGCAGTGCGATAGAGCGAGAGAGTGTGAAAGCATTTATTGTTTAATAACTTCCATGTTTATCATCCGATTTTACTCAAATTTGCAGAGCACGTCCGCAATCGTCTACTTATTAAGTCTATTTATTTACTTTAAGCCGAAAATTACGCCTATAGCTAATATACCGTTTTTTATTATTTTCGGGGGCGGAAGTGGGCGTTGCCAAATTTTAAAAAAACTTGATCTGCGTGCAACAGATTCCAATGTTGTCACCAAATTTGGTAACTCTAGCTCTTATAGCCTCTGAGATTTGTTGTTTCACACGGACAGACAGACGGACAGACGGACATGGCTAAATCGACTCGGCTGGTGATGCTAATCAAGAATATATATAATTTATTGCGTCGGAGATGCCTCCTTCTGCCTGTTACATACATTCTCGACTGGCACTAACTTATAATACCCTTGTACCCTATGGGTACCGGGTATAAAAATCGCTTATAGATACATATGTATGTACATACATCATCACCAGCTGACTTTCAATTCTGCGTGTATAAGTATGTATGTATACCCTGCAGTACCTGTCATCAACGTTTCATCAACAAGTCATCAAAAAAAACTTCGTTGTTGATGAATCATCGATGAAATTCCATACAAACGGTTGATGAATTTAACATGGACAGGTCCTTGGTAAATTAATCAATGATTCATCGATGATTCATCAACAATTTCATTAACTTTTTATCAACGTTTTATCAATAATTCATCAACATTTTATCAACATTTCAGCGATGAATTATCAACATAGGGAGAGAATTGAGAGCGAGAGCGTCGGTTCGGCCGAAGTCGAAGTCGGCGCGTTGATGAAACGTTAATGACAACGGCCTGTTGATGACAACTGGTACTGCAGGGTATGTATAGTATGCGCACACTCTCGGTGTTCTTGGACACTACGTTAACGGCCCTATACAGTGATCTCACCGAATTGCATGGAAAAAAAATATAAATAAAAATTTGTTTGGTTGCCCTATGCTGAAAATTCGAAATGGGGATCAGTAATTCATTTCGGCAATGCTCTGTTTAAATTTCTGAATATCTGAAAAATACAAAATCCCAAATTATTTGTATAAAGTGTTGTCCATAAGTCCAGACATCCGGAAGCCTAAGCCGATGATGCCGTTCAGCCAACAGGATTTGGGCTCCGATGGCCATACAAGCAATACGTGAGGAGTGAACACCAAATTGGTAATTGGGGGATCTGAATCTTCTTCCCGATTTATTATTCACAGGTATCTCAGCTTCGCTGATCAGGATCTGCGCTGCAAAATCAACAAAATCAACAGCGCGGATCCTTTGGCAGGGCCTAGCTGCGATCATTGGCAATTCTGTGAGAAGGTTACCCAGCGCTCTGAAGGAGAGGCCGATTTCCTGAGTAGCCCGAATGCCACCCTGGACAATCCCGGTAGCAGTCCTCGCACGCAGGAGGAGAAGGCGAATGTCAAAAATTTAGCCACCTACTTGAAAGCATTTGCCTTGATTTATGTCCTGCCGGAGGTAGACTGGACTGTCAAAAACATCGACATGTTACTAGCGGAGGGTACGGATATATTCTCAGCAAGCTCCGAAATGGATCAGCCGGACGATGACGATCAGGGGGAAACCCAGGTCCTACACCCCGAACATTATACCGATGAGATGCGCATCTTAAGAAAATTCAATCTCGAAGGGCACACCTTTACTTTGGCTTTGGAACCTCGTTATCTCGGAAAAGCGGCAAGACCGTCAGAGCAGCACCGCACACACACCATCATAAATTTAAGGCGCATTCTCCAGAGTTTCTTCAAGTCCAGCCGGTACTGCTTACTTCTCACCCGAGTGGGTAATCTGCTCGTATGGCGGCGCAGAGAAGTATTTTTTGTGCTGAACGTCAAGGACAAACGGAGGCATGATCTGCAGGGCGACAAGGATAAGAGAGTGGCCATGCTAGTGTGCCTAAAATCCATCGATAATGTGGTTCATCTGGCCAGGAAATTGAGCGGATTGACGACCAAGGATGAAATTACCATTCGCGAACTGGTTGTGGTGCGCTTGGAGACCCCGGATGGACGCATCTATATGCGGGACTCCAGCAGTCGATCTATCGGTATCAAGTTCAAGACCAAGAGCTACGCTTATCTGAAGACCAATCTCCATCTCCCACTGAACCAAAATGATGCGGTGAAAAATCGCAGCAGCTTGATGGTGGCCGTGGGCTCAATCCTGGCCAGCAAGGTTCACCACCCGTCGAACTGGGATACCAATATGCTGGATCACTTAGTTTGCTACGGAGTGGAGTTATGCAGCAGTTGCTGGTCGGATTGCTTGAGAGATCGGCGACCCCTTGACCTAGATACGTTTCCTACCCAACTAAGATTGGGACAGTTCGTCCTGGAAATTAAACTAATACCTAATGTGAAAACGGGTCATTGGAAATGCGGCATCAGCATCATTGGCACGGACTTTGTAAGACACGTCCGAGAGGCCTTCAAGAAGTACAGCAACGTGGTGTTCCAGATAAACAATCAGATGTACGCCATGTGGGCCAAAGATGACTTTTATTACCTCCTTGATCCCTATCGGCACTCTGTCGTGGGCTCCCACTCGGCGGAAGACAAGGGCGCCAAGTGGGCCACGGTGCGAATGTTCCGCGACCAGCGGACTTTGCTCAGCGTGTTCCACCAACTGCTCAAGGAGTCAAACAGGCAGTCTTCCTACTATCTGCATGTGGTGCGTATACGTAATTTCGCTGAGTGCCCCAAGGGGCTTGCGCTGGCTCCTTTGCCCGAGAATGTGGATACCCTCGATCTGGAGTCCTTGAACGAACCCATTTTGTTCGGCGACCAGCCAGGGGTGAGTGAGTGGGACAAATTCCTGAAAGAGATCAGCGACTACGAAGACGAAGAGAAGTTAAAGATTTTGAAGGAGCGATATAATGTAGGAGGAATGGAAGCCAAGGCGCACCTAACACACACCCGCAGGCTAACCAAGAAAAACTTGAAAAACTCCAAATCAAAGACCAGGACTCCCAAAAACGCAGCTCCTAGAAAGCCCTCCCAAAATGCTTCTAGAAAGCCCTCCCAAAATGCCAAACAATCAACATCTGCGACTCAGAGCCTAACAAAAAAGGAGAAAAAGTTCTTTAAACACTTTCAAGCAAGCAAAAAATCTGCCATCGATATTCAGGAGTCAGAGAAAATGCCAAAGAAAAACTTCCCCAGGCTTATGAAAAGAAAACTTGTGCAGTTGCCCCAACATCCAAAAATCTCTGTGCTTTCAACTCTATTCAACAGGCAAACTGGCGGCACGGTCTCAGAGCACTCTCTCTGTCCGGGCAGGGTCCCAAATGTCAAGTCTGCAAAGGACAATTTGATAATGCGGAGAGATGCCACTTTAAAGGCAACAGAACCAAGAAAAATATCCAGCGAAGGAAACTCAACCCCAAAATGTGGTCCCATGAGGAAGCCTCAACCTATATCTCCTCAGACGCCCGTTAGAGATATTGTCCAGCAATCCATGGAGAAAACTAACTTCCGGAAACCAAACTCAAACAACACAGAACTCATTGCAGCAGGCAGGTGCAGTGGCGGGGTGGCGGTACCGCCAGAAAAAAACGAGTACCTGCCCCGATTTCCGGGCTTCAATCGGGAGCCCCAGCTCTTAGCCGTCGTTGGTTCCGAGAGTGGAACCGTGGAGAGTCTGAACCGGGTGCTGGGCTCCGCATTCAAGGTTGCCAACAGAGTGCTCACGATGACGCCGTGGGGCAATTTCGTGATCTTCCGGCATCGTCCCAATGACAGTTCGGAGTCGTCGGCCTCGTGGTTCTACCTCTTCGACGGCTGTACATGCGACATCGATCGCTTCCGGCACTTGGATCTCTCGAGGGGCACCGCCGGATTAGTTTCATTTCGAAAGCTATCGGAAGTGGTATGCCACCTCATCGATTTAAGGGAGAAAAAGGCTCTGAAGATGCTATGCCCCCGGGTGAAGGAGAAGGAACCGCATCACAAAAGGCAGCCACAAATATCGGCTCATTGACTTTCGGCAAGTTTAACTTTGGAAATATATTTATAAAGAATAAAGTCTTGTAGTAAGAGACAGTTTACAAGACAAAACCGCCTTTCATCTCGCGAACGATCAGCACATTTACTTTGCTCATTTAGTGGTATAGAAACCAAATGGGTAAGCCTTGTAAGGGCTTGGTTACAGAAAAAAAACACACATGTCGATGCAGATGGTTTTCTGTTCTCTGCTCTCATATTCCGTCGATCTCATGACTTTATGAGTGGTTTTTGTTGTCGGCTCCCGACCTTGCAATAATTTGCAACAGCTGCATGAAATCACACACCCAAAAAAAATTATTTCCTAAAAATTACCTAAAATGTTAGGAAAAATTATAAAAAAAGTGCGCCAAGACCTTAGTTCACCAAGTCGTGGTCCACTTTCCACTTGTTCAAGTTCTGGGTACCCTGATCCTTTGCCTCAGTCCGCTGTGCTGGGAGACGATAGCCAGATCGAGTTGCACCGGCTGATTCTCTCCAATGAGCGCCTCCAGGTGACCCCACATCTTGAAGAAGCCGTGATTGGGCTGGTTCCACACGCTGTGCAGATCCACCATCAGCTCGCTCACCACCACGTTCTTCTTGTAGGTCTGGTGCGTCTTCAGCTCGAAGAGGATCGTCAGAAGGAGGAGCTCGGCCAGAGAGCAATGGAACTCGAAGACGAAGTACTGAGGATGGGATATATAGTTACCATCCATAGAATCATAAAGACTCACTCACCTCGTTGAAGAACGGATTCTCTGTGTTGGGAAACGACTTGGTGCTCTTGGCCCTCTTGTCAAGGCTAATGCAGATGCTTATCCAAGTGTCCTTGGTGCCATGTGACAGCTTCATCCGTTTTCCGGGCACCAAAAGCACGCCCATCCGACGTTACGTTGTGAACCGATGAGACGACGCGGGCCGGCGGCCTTCGCACCAGCATTTGACTTTCCCTTTTGTCCCCTTCATGATCATCGAGAGAGAGTCTCGTGAGACGGAAACTGATAATAAATGCGTACTGAGAACTGTCCATCGAGCGTTGTCAAATGTGGGTTTTCTAGCTCATCTGCCGGCGCGCGCCCTTACTCAGTCGTCAAGCAACGAAGCACCAGCGACTCCACCACTAATCCCTAATTCCTAATTCCCCAACCCAGTTGGCACTGGGCTGCCCAAGGACTGTCTGGATGCGAAGAAAATGGCGTCGCAGGTGGCCCAGCCGGATGGCTCTGTGGACAAGAAGACCAATGTGGGCAACGTGGCCAATAATCTGGGCAAGCAGATGCTGTGACCTACACACTTAACATTTTACACGTAGATTTTTAAATTTGCATATGAATCAAACGATCGCTTTTATGGCAGCTATATGATATAGTCCGATCTTAATGAAATAAAACCCATAATTCTTAAACCGTAAAAACAGCTCTATCTCGAAATTTGTAGAAATATGTTTAAAAACAAAAAAAAAAAATTTAATTGATAATTTATAAACAACTATTTAATTAATTATAGGCGTTTTTAAAATGTTTAATAGTTTATGAATAATGGACTTGTTTTTAGGAAAAAAATTGGCTAAAAATCAAGTCTATACATTCCTGAAAAATAGTCAAAAAGTCTATTTTGTGGGTTTTTTAGGTAACTTATTGAGGTAACCTATTACCAAAAAATCAACTTTTGCGATTTTAAGTTACCAATTAGTCCACCATTTATCTTGGTGTTGTGATCTGACGAAAAATCTGTATTACCTAATGGAAGCTAAATAAAAACTGTGGTAGGAAAAAACGCACCTTTGAAAGTTTTCAAAAGAAAAAAAATTACAAAGACTTTTTGTTAGCGTGTTCTTATTTGTTTCCATTTTATTATTATTGCTAGTTCGTATGAGTCGTTACTTTTAAACTTAATATGGAGTACATTTACATAATGTAGGGAAAAGTCGAGCCCGACGGCTCGACATATCTTACGAAGCTAAACATCCAACTAATGTGTAAATATAAAGAATATATATGTATTTATTGAGTGTATATAGAATTATATTATATTTGTAATTCGATTTGCAGCTAATGATCGACTCCACAGGGTTCCAGATGGGCGATGTTTGACCAAATTCATAGTTATCTGCTGCTCTATGCATTGATATACGCTATATATACCAGATTATCCTTGAACTCTTAGCAAATCGTATTTCCTTCTCTTGTTGTTTGTGTTGTTTGCATTAAGGCACTGAAGCTTTGAATTTTGTGCTTATAGAAAGTTACATTTTTCGATCGAAAGCAGCAAGCTCCACCAATAATTGGGAAACTGACATTTTGAATGCGACTATAAAATTATATATCGTGCATTGCGCGCTCTTTAAAAAAATACGTACTTCCGATTCAAGTTCTTAGCAAATTTTGTTTTATATAAAAATATCCCTGACTATTTCTTTTCTACCCATTCGTTTCTACAAATGTATATGCCTGAGGCCTTTTATTTTTTGCTTTATTGATTGTATTTTCTTTTGTGTTGTGGTTGCGGTTCTCAAGCTCTAAATGTCGAAACAAAAACTTATGCTTAATGTCTACCAATGTCTACATGTACAATTAGGGCATTTTTTATTTAAAATAAGTATTTTACAAAGGCAGCTCTCTAGGGACAAGAATCATTTTAATAATAACTAATACTAATGCAAAATTATATTCAGCAAAATAGGAAATGCATATGATACGAGTACGACATAAAGACTGCCACTAACCAATAACCCAAAGGGTCGTCCGCAACGATCAACGCTTGGACACTTCATTCGGTTTCAAGTGTATATATAAATTAGAGAAAAGGAGTTACGAGTCTGGGCACGAACATAGATAATACCATACATTTTGGGGCCGATTTCTCGTTGAGTATATAGGAGATAGGTTTGGGTTATTTATGTTTAGGAGTTCTCGCTTAGGCTAAATATCGCTCTAGGTTAGACCATGTTGACGGCGCCATCAGCCTCAAAAGTGGGTATGGAAATAATATCGCTGCTGCGCACGGCGCCCATTGGCAATACTGGGCATCCCTGAACCGCATCCCTGGACGCCCGATCCACCACCTCATCATCATCGCTGGAGTCACTCGAGTCATCTTCCGGTTCGCTGCAGCTATTCGTAGACGTGGATGTGGATGTGGTTTGGGTCTGCTTCATGGCCGATGCCATGTCCGTATTGCTCTCCAGCGTCGAGTGTTGGCTCGAGGGTGAGTGACTGTACTCGGAGGTGTTCTCCTCATCGGAGACAATGACCACGTTGCGCTTGTGGATGGCAATTTTTTGTGCAAGAGGTGCCTTGTAGCTGCGGCGCGGCCGCATTCCACGAGCAATGGGCAGGCGGCCAATGCTAAAATGATTGATAAGTGATAAGCGTTTTTATTGTCTAAGTTCAATGCTAAATTCCGATGCTACGATTAAATTTTTAGAGAGAGTTTTGCAACTCATTTTTTTTTAGTTCCTTTCAAACGGGTAATTTTTTCTAGGTACTTACCTTCGCCTTCTCAGAGCGTATTTGTAGTCCGTTGTCTCGCCCTCCTCATCCGACCAGCTGTCCTGCTCATGGGACAATGCTGAACCGTTGGCATTGCTTATCGAACTACCATTTGGGTTATCGCCCAAGAGCTGCCTTCGCCGCTTGCTTTGCGTGCTGCTGCACCGACTCAAGCACGGACTGTTTCCGCTCTCCCTCAGCTCCAGGGGAGAGTTTCCCCCATTGCCATTCTCAGTGTTGCTGTTTGAGTTCGTGTTGGACTGAATGGACAGGCGGTTTTCGTTGATGAATTCGATGACTTTTCGGCCCAAACGGTCGAGATTTTCATTGTCGCTGCAGCAGTCGGTTATGTCCAGACGTTCGTTGCTGTTCATAACATCGTCGATGAGCTGATCGGGACTGGAGCAGGCATCCTGGTAGGTCAACTCGCTGGTGCTCAGCGAGTTACCATTCGACGGACTAGTGGGATTGACTCCTCCGGCGGCTGTTGCTGCAGTGGCTGCAGTGGACGACGTGGTCACGTTCCTTGCTCTCGCCTGAGCTTGTGCCATCTTTTGTACCCTTTGCAGTTGCAGTGGCAGCTGGCGATGATTCGGAGCCGAAACATCGATAGGCTGTGACCGAGGAACCTCTGCGCTGGGACTAATGTCCGTCTCACTGACATCCATAGCATCCGTTTGGGTTTGCCTCTCCACCAGCTGCACCTTGCGATTCTCCGGCTCACTCTGGTAGCGACGATCTCTCGTAGGGCTATATTTTGGCGGTGCGCCAAAGGATCCAGAACCATTGCGTCGATGTCGGAAATTCTTCCTGTTTTTGTTGGGCATCGTTCCGCCAATGCCAGTGCCCGTCATTAGGTTTTCCAAATATGATTTGGGCTGGCAATTGCTGTCCAGATGGGCATATAGCACACACTTTACAGGGGACTGAAAAGCAGAAAGGGTTTTACAGTAAATAAAATAATCTGAGTTTCAGAACCCATTAACATACCTCCGGCGTGGTCTCTGGATCTGGCGTGGTGGACTGCTGTTGGATGGCTGCTTTTGGAGCATTTAGTCGTCGACGATAGTGTTGCATCTTCCTGAGCGTATTACCTAGGCGTCGCGTAGGCTTATATCCACTGCCAGGTAGCTTTCGTTCACGTCTGAGTATTTTTTTAAGAGTAAGAGTTAGTAAGAGCAACAATTAAATTTTATAGGCATATCCTGCGAACTTACTCTGCGATTTCCTTCTCCTTCTCCTGCAATTGCGACATGCATTCGCTGAGCTCGAAGAACAGCTGGTTCGTCTTTTGCAACTTTTCCTCATAAACCATCCGAATGTCCTGGGCATGGCGCCATTCCGCCGTGCGGCGCTTGATCAAATCCTGCTCGTACTTGTGAATACTAGTGCCATTCTGCGTGATCTCCTTCAGGTGGGATCGCACCTCCTCCTTCCACGACTTTTGCGTCTCAAAATATTGCTTTTCTGTTTTGCGTAGCAGTTCCGGTCCGGCGATGTCCAAGTGCGAGAGAATCTGCCGGAACGAGGGACGATTGCGTGGCTTGCTCTTCCAGCACAGCTTGACGAGCAACTTAAATCCCTCCGGACAGGTGCTCGGTACCAAGAGCTTTAGGGAGTTGTTGCCCACGCCCCAAATAATGGCCGATGAATCCACATCCTTATAGGGTATCTCACAGGTGAGCATTTCCCAGAGCACCACGCCATATGACCAGATGTCCACCTTTTCGGAGCAGGGCTCATTCCGGATCACTTCCGGTGCCATCCAGGCGACTGTGCCCGCGAAGCTCATCTTGGTGCTGATCTCGTTCCACTCACGGCTCGTTCCAAAGTCGCTGATCTTTACCACCTCATTTGTACTAATCAGTATGCTGGTAGAATTATCGTCTGTTAATGTACGAATGTTTTCATCACGGGAATTTTTCTACTTACTTGGGACTCTTCAGATCCCTGTGTATAATCTTATGGGAATGGAGATACTGCATGCCCAACGCGATTTGCTTGGACCAAGAGACCAAGCGGGACGGTAACATGACTTGCTCCTCCTTAAGTATATTTTGCAGTGGACCATACGGACAAAACTCCATGATGATGCAGAACACCGGCGATTGCGTGCAAACTCCTCTGCAAATAATAATTTTTGGGTGCTTTCATTAGGCTACCTTTAGATAAATATATATATTAAGGATGCTCCAGAAATTAAACTTTAGCTTAAGGGGTTACGAGGGTCTGGAAGCACAAAAAAAGCCCTATTTTCGTGAATTTTTTTAAAAGAGCCCACAACAATTTTACCAATTTTGTTTATTGTACTTGATTGAACATTACTTGAACAACATTTTGTCAAAATTTGAAGACAAAATATTTGAAACTGAGTTGTTAAGGCAGGTTTGAATTGCACCACACCAAAATCGTGTCCTCACGGTAGGCAGAAAATCTCGGTCAATTTTATCTGATATCAAAAACCAAAGTTTTTCTGTTAGTGTATGTGTCTAGCTTGTCTTTGAACGAAGGATTTTTTCATTAAAATTGAATTTTTATAGCGTTTTTATAAAAGTGTTATTTTTGGCATAAATTTTGGCCACATTTTGGCTTATAAAATGCGTTGTAATTGAACAAAATTAAAATCCTTCGTTCAACGACAACAAAAACATGCCTAAAAGAAGTGTGCAAAATTTGAAGTTGATCGGTGCAATAGTCGCTGAGAAATCTTGACTACCGACTTCAAAAAAGTGGTTTTGAGAAAAACGCGTTTAAAGACCGAATTGCCGGTTATGACACGTTCGACGCGCTGGGCTTTAAATTTCTCTCATTTCTACAGTTTTGCTCGGATCGACTTGAAATTTTCAGAGAATATTCCTAATGAGTTGTACAATCGAATAAAAAAATAAAAAAAAAAACGATTTTTTCAAGTTGCCAGACCCTCGTAACCCCTTAACAGAAGATAAAAGATCACACAAAATGAACGCTTGCTTCGGACGGTAAGGGCTCGAATACACAAGCTCGCAGATCGAGTATAAATCGGGTTGTTTGCAAAATGTATTACTAAATTTATGTTACTATTCAAATGATATGTATGTATATATTTTTATGCGTGAGTTAATAAATAGATAGCATTTGTAAAGTAGTTTCATTTTGAACTCACTTGAACTTAATTATATTCTCATGGTCGAGTTTTCGGAGATGCTTGATGTCCGTTTCCTTTAGCTCCTTCACCTTCTTCACGGCCACAATCTCATTCTTCAATTTACCGCTGAAGACTGCTCCCTGGGCTCCACTACCAAGCCACTCGAGGTCCGTGATGGACTCGAACGGAATCTCCCAGTCTTCACTCCGCTGACTCTTCACCTCGATCACTCCAGTCTTCCCGATGAACGAGAGCACGGGCTTCATGCATCCGAGCAATCCGTACATCCATCCGATCGGCTTATCCGGATGACCAAAGGCCGCCGCCGCTCCTCCGGCGTGAGGTGGCCAGCGTTGTTGGCACGAGTTCTCTGCACTGCTGTCCGTGATCTCCGCATAGTTGTTGTGGTGCTGCAGTCGGGGCGAAGAATCCAGATCGGGTGACTTAAATGGCAGGTCTGTGGCAGCGAGGCCGAGGTGGCCGAACTCATCTTGCAGGCAAGCCATGCTGTAGATGGATAAATAAAGGAATATATTAATAATTAAGATAATGAGAAATGAGAAAGATTTTATTACAGTAACTAGTCAATTAGTCTATTTAGTTTGCACTCGCCCCTCTTATTCCACAATGAAATCGTTGCTTATTTTCTGCAACACGGCAGTAATATTCTCCTCAAGTCGATCGGAATAAAAGCCGGACTGTCAGAATTCGCTTTCCAAGATTACTCAAAAACTACTAAGGCCGAAAGTGAAGATTTAGCCACATATTCAAAGCATTGATAACTAGTACTTGAAGTATAGATAATTATTAGGCCAAATAATAGTTTTTTGGAAACAGGGTTTGACAAAAGCAGACCTCTGCTGCCCTATAAGTACAAATATTCTTGTAGGTTTAAATTTTGCTTTTAATGTTTTTATCCAATCTATATACATATGGGCATTTCACACGGAAGGTCCACCGGGATCGAAAATTTAGACATTGACAAACAACTCTTTTATTTTACTTATAAATTTAAAAAATATTCAAATTTTGATAATATAAAGTGTTTCTCAACATTTTACTTTGTTTTTGTGTTTTTATTTGCCTTTAAAGTGACAGCTCGGGCCCCCTTGCTCTTTGTTACTTTAAATGCCCTTTTCAGTTTCTCATTTCTCAGCAGAATAGTAAAGGACTGAACATGTTGATGCTTACAGTTATTTCCTGAAATGACTCTATAATGTGAAAAAACTATAAAAAAAAACACGGGGAGCGCGATAAACGGTAAAATTTAGTCTTCCTTTATGGGCCATTGCAATGTGTGTTCGTGATGAAAAAAAACACCTAATTTAAACCACATTTGTTGCCTACAATTTATTGGCAAAAAATTGCAGCGATCTGTCAAGTCGTTTATATAAATTACGACATTTTCCATTTTTTGGTCTGTTTTAATTAAATAAATTTTTTTTTTGTTTTTATTATTTAGTTAATACTAGTTTATCACTATTGAAGCTTTATTTGATCATAATACGTCAAAAGTAAAAGTCTCAAAAAAAAATTCCATCGCCAATATGGCGGAAAAAGGTGTATTTTGCATTGTGCGCTTTGTTAAATTTGAAAAGTGTGGTCCTAAATTGAAGCTACACTATTCGTGTCTAAAACGCATGTCTAGCATTTCGAGGACCACATCCGTTTTTTGAGTGATCGCGAGATCATGTTTTGCGAAAAAAAATGATGATATCCATCGACGTTACTTAGAGCTAATATATTATATTTACGTAAACATAAAAAAAGCAAAGAAAATTATTTATTATTTTTAGTGGTAGTTTTGTAGACAGAAAGCGTACGAACGTGCGTTCGCGATGCTGAGAAATGCCCATATGTGTTATTTACCATATTGACCCCTCAGATAAGTTAAGACGAGGTATATCGAAAGATAAAGTAATTTAAAACAGCAACCTAATTTGTGATATAAAAAACAAATAACTATATAAGGTAACCATCAAATCAAATTGGAATGAAAAATTGTAAAATTGCAACGATTACATCTCACGTATATTTATACCCTTGCAGGGTAGTATAATTTTTTCCAGGAGTTTGCAACGCAGTGAAGGAAGCGTCTCCGACCCTATAAAGAACATATATTCTTGATCAGCATTACCAGCCGAGTTGATCTAGCCATGTCCGTCTGTAACTAGTCTCTCAGTTTTTGCGCTATCTGAATGAAACTTTGCAAATAGTCTTATTTCTATTCCAGATAGTATATGTATGTATATGTCGGAACGATTGGAATGTGACCACAATATCTAATAGCTGCCATTGAGATGATCGGAACAATTAATGGAAAAAAAGTATAGATTTTCTGTTTTTCATTATATTTTTATAAATTTCGAAATATGGCTGTTTTTTACAGTTTAAAATTACGTATTTAATTTAATTAAGATCAGGCAACTATATCATAATGTAAAATTCTACAAGTAAAATGCAAAATGTTTAGGTACATAATGTTTTAAAAATTTACACACTTCGATATTTTTTCCATTCTTCCAAAATGGATTGATTTTCAATGATCCAATTGCAGACAGCAAGGGTAAAAAAGTAAAAAAGTGCGCTCGATTGAGAAACACCGTACCGATAAATATGTGCGTAAAATTAAAAGACAGGCGGACATGGCAAAAGATTAAATGATATACAAAATTTTATTTTATTTATTATTAACATAAATTAATATGTATAATAAATTAATAATATGATAAGTTAAATTAAGGTTTAATTCCAATGTGCATACTTGCTATTTATTATACCCTGTACACAAAGGGTAGAAGGGTATTATAGCGTCGAGCAGGCAGAAGGAAGCATCTCCGACCCCAGGAAGTATATATGTATATTCTTGATCAGCATCACTAGCCAAATCGACTTAGCCATGCCCGTCTGTTCGTCTGTCCGTATGTCCGTATTAGTGTTGTGTTGCTCATGAGTGAGTGAACAAAAAAGAGTTGTTCAAGAGTTGAGTGAATATGTTCCTTCCAATTTGTTCTTTTTTGTTCACTTGCTCTTTTTTGTTCACTTGTTCATTTTTGCTCACTTGCTTCTTATTGTTCACTATTCAGTTTTGCTCTCTTGCTCACTATTGTTCAGTTGTTCAATTTTGTTCTTTTTTGTTCACTTGCTCATTTTTGCTCATTTTTACTCACTTGTTCAGTTTTGCTCTCTTGCTCTTTATTGCTCAGTTGTTCATTTTTGTTCAGTAACTCTTTTTTTATGGTATTTTTTTTTTTTTTTGCTCATTGTTCTGTCAGAGTGCGCATTTTAGTTTTGTTTACATTCGTTTGTTGTTTTTTTTTTCTTTCTATAAACATTCAATACTTGAAATATGAAAACATTAATATACACGCATATGTCAAATTTAAACTCATAAACTAATTGCATTTGAGCAATGAGCAGTAAACAACTGAGCAATGAGCTCACTTGCCCGAGCAATGAACAAGTGAGCAAAATGAGTAAGTTGACTCTTTTGGAAAAAATAATAACAAGTGAACATGTTCACCCAAATGAGCAGTATTTACCCAACACTAGTCCGTACCTCATAGACTATAAAAGCTAGAACCACCAAATTTGGTGACAGCATTCTAGTCTGTTGCACGCGGATCAAATTTGATGTCTTTTTTGCGTGTTGCTCAACATGTTTCTAGCAACATTTGCCTTTTGTGGCCAATATTTCCATTTTTCCATGTTACCGGGTATCTAACAGTCGGTCACACTCGACTGTAGCTTTCCCACTTGTTTGATACACAACATAAAAAGTTGCGCAGGCGCAGTAATTGTAAATATTGGGACCTGCTTTAATTTTCGCAGCAACATTGAGTCGGCTGCTCGCAATCGAAAACATTCAATAATTTTTGTTATTCAAATTTAAATGGTCTGGAAAATAGAGTAGAATACAGGGTAGGTATAATAGAAATCGATGGGCGCCACAATTATCAACGCCTTTGGTTATCTATCAATCGAAAAACGGGCTATAAATAGGAAGTATTACGCATAACCTTTAAATAGTTATAAAACAAATCTAGCCGATAGCGGCGATATCCCTGTAAGGCCCAGCATCGTCAATCAAAATAGCTAAAGAGCGACGCAAGAGTCAAAGTTTACGGCTCGTAAATCTATTGCAATGTATTCAAAGTGCCTTTTCGCGATTTCTGTGTTTACACACGCCATAATATTAATCTTTTTCGTGCTGACACAGTGAACGGGCAAAAAAGAACGCGAACTTTGATAAAAACAAGCCCGTGCAAATAAATATAAGAAGTGATCGCTTGAATTTCAGCTTTTCACACACACAGAAAGCCTTTCTGTTGGAATTCGTGTTTGCTTTTTGTCCGATAAGATAAACAAACACTGGGAAATGGAAGAGAGGGCTGAGGGAAATGCAGAACCGGCAGCAGGTGAAAAAACATTTATCACTCCCAGAACGACGGTGTTGTCAACTTTATAGTAGAAAGTCTAATGGACAAAATCACCTGTTGTACACACATACACACGCACGGGCACCCACACTTAGATTTCGCACCATCTAACGTTCTTCGCAGATCTTATTGAGATTGGGGATGAGGGCGTGACGAACTTTCGGAATACGTCACAAAAGAAGGCATCTGCGATCATAAAATAAATAATAGAACGTCAAGACCAAACTCTTTTTATTCTGAAAGATTTTACCAAAGGGTTGCCAATTCATTCAAATCACGGCACTTTAGTCACTTTTCAAGGTCAATAAAGCCAAGAGCTTAAATTATTCTTTGAATTTTCTACTTCAATGGTTAACTAGAAAATCTATTGTACATTTCGCAAGTCGGCAAAATTATCTGCCCGGCCTCTACCGGCACACGCACAGTATGAACAACAAGGCATTGCGACCAAATTGTTATTTTGTGCCTAGAGCTAGCCAATTCATTACAATTTTTTGTTTTACAAAAATATTAGATATATTTGTTTATGTTTTACGAGGACGAATTTCCTACATGGTCCAGGCACATCTGGCTAAAATGCGTTTAACCAAGTTCCTTCTCACACTAATTATTGTTATGTTGTAGCTCTGAGTTAGAAAAAAAACATCTGGCTCTAGGAGTGGAACATCGATTTGATAGTACGTTTTCTGCAGACATAACTAAATGAATTTAGGATGTTTTCTGGTAATTTTCAAAGCAAATATTTATTGACAAGGTTGAATTTATTTTCTGAGTATTCAAACAATAACCATAATTTTCTGTAGATACATATACCTTTTAGAATCATAACCGTTTAGTTCAAAAAGATTGAATTGAGTAAAATTAGATGATTAAGGCTATTACAAATTCAGTTTTAACTAGCTTGTAATTGCCACAGTTGCACCTGTGATTTAAGTTTTGATTTACTTTTGATACACGGTACCCATAGGGTACAAGGGTATTATAAGTTAGTGCCAACCGAGAATGTATGTAACAGGCAGATGGAGAAATCTCCGACCCTTTAAAGTATAAATATTCTTGATCAGCGTCACTAGCCGAGTCGATATAGCCATGTCCGTCTGTCTGTCCGTGTGAAACAACAGATCTAAGAGACTATAAGAGCTAGAGCAACCAAATCATAAAAAACGGTATATAACCATATGCGTGATTTTAGGCTTAATAAATAGGCAATCATGGACGTGTTCTGAAAATTTGAGTAAAATCGGATGATAAACATAGAAGTTATTAAACAATAAAGTTTCTGAGAGAGAGAGAGAGAGAGAGAGAGAGAGCGCACGTGCGTGTTGCTCAACATGTTCCTAGCAACATTTGTTTATGTTGGGTGTTGCTCAGCATGTTCCTAGCAACATTTGTCGCTTTTGAGAGTTGCCCAACATGTTCCTAGAAACATTTGTCTCTTTTGAGTTCTGCTAAACATGTTTCTAGCAATATTTGTCTTCATTTGTCAACATTTCCTTTTTTCCATGTTCATGTGCTGTTTAATTTCACCCACAATGCTTGGGGTACCGGGTATCTTACAGTCGGTCACACTCGACTGTAGCTTTCCCACTTGTTTTTAATGAGTTTAGGATTACTTCGAAAAAAAAAATTAACTTTTTAAACCAGTATTAGATTCAAATTATAAATCATCATTAAAAGTGCGTCTTACATTTTAAAGTTAACAAAGGGAGAATATTGAATATCGGACAGTCGAGCTCATCGACTATAGTCTGTATGGACAGGTTGTGGCTGGGGCGCCAACTATTCCTCATGATCATAGTGTGAGAATCTTATAAAAACTAACCTTCGCGAGTTTAGAACTCTCATATAAAACCATTTACGTTAGTTGCCACTTTTTGTCTTTTAGAAATATTAACCAACGTTGAGAAACCAACCATAAGCAAATCTAAGCATCGTGAGGTACACAATGTTCGAATAAGAATAATTATTTTTGTCACACAACGAATAACTGTTGTAAAATGACTACCCTTCCTTTCGTGTCACGATAAATAAATCAAGTGCCTGCACTCCACCTGCTACGCATACTCACGGACCCACACCCACACATGTGCATCCATCTATCGTTCTCTGCAGATTTTGGGGAACAGCCAGTATCGACAATACAGCCGTCCCGCTCTCGTGCGGTTAGCGGCACGAGCAAATGTCAAAAACCTTTCGCTTATTTATGAATTTGTGAAAAAAGAAGCATTAAATTCTGTCGCCAAGTATTTATTTTAAAGCTGTCGGCCGGCCAAGCACGTTTTGACCTTTTGACGTGTGTAGTTCATAGAACGCGGAAATTTGGGGGCGTCTTCTTTTCACTCTTTTGCTGTTCGCTGCTTTATGCAATTTGTTTTGCCTAGGTCAGCTTGGTGGCTGCAACGCATAATGGAGAATCTCAGAGATACTCTGTGACTCAGTGCAGTTCAAGATACCTATTTCTTGGCATTTACCTCTTTTCTTTGGTGATGATCTTGTCCGGTGGCTCAAGCGCATTTTGGCCAAAAAACGATATGGTGTAGACCATAGCACTTATTTACTCTAGTGTTTGTTTTCGTAATTAGTTGTCGCGCACTAAGAATTCATTCATTCATTCATCCGACGCGACTGCATTAATGCAAAATTTTTACGCCAGCAGTTTTTTTTTGTCTTTTTTGTTTACGCACAGAGCCAAACACCAACTCGCGGCAAACTTTTGATTAAAAGTTCGTACCAAGCACCAGCAGTTACCAACAGCAACAACAGCGAGCGCTTTTTGTCGTCCGATGTCTACAATAACAAAAAAAAAATGACGTCAAGGTAACTTGGCAGCGTTTTTGTTGTTTCTTCTGCGTTTATTACAAGATAAAAGTCGCAACGCATAACACTTTCGTTGGCGGTTTTCAAGTGTGTTTGCGCGAATAATTTTAAATAATGTAAAAAAATTACGTATGTATGTATTTCGCACAGAATTATACACTGATTTGCGATAAGCCGTGTTCTTATTGTTGTTTTCGGCGACACACACACACACACAAGTACACGAGGCAGGTTCACGAATTTCCAGCGCAAAGAGCGACCGTCAGATACGATTGATTTTCGCCAACTAAATTGCGAGCGGGAGCACCGGAGCATAGCGGTAAAGCTTCACATTATCAGTACAGCTTTCGGATGTTGCTCTCTCCCGCTCTCTCTCATCTTCTCTTATCACATGGCTTTGTGGTTGTAGAGCGACCGCATTGGCGACTGCCTGCACTCGATTGCAAGCTAAGTGGGGCCTCTCTAAGCCAGGATGGCCTCTGGTCACACTCAAAACCAGTTTCAATCACTGGAGCCACATGATCAAAACACACAGATACACCTGTTAGGTGTGTGCGATGAGTTTGGGCGCGAGTGTGCGTATGGGAGCGCGACTAGGAAGTTTTTTCAGTTGCGGCTCGCAGATTTATTTTCCCGCTTCAGTTACAGTGGATATCAGTTAGAATGGAAAACATATTAGTCTTTATTTAATTTATATAATAATATTAGCTATTAGACCGACTCTTGAACTAATATTAGGTTTATTTCACAAGTATGTATGTGAATCCAAAAGATAAAGATCAACCATTTCAATAATTACTGATTAAATGTTACCACCAGAAAACTTTATTTCATTAAATGTTATTTTTTATGTAATTTAAATGTTACCATCAGAAAACTTTATTTCATCAAAGGTACTCTACTTAAAACCAAAGCAACTTTTAAATAGAAAAACTAGTTTTGCTTTGCCATATAATTTTTTGGTAAACTCGAAAAAGTTTAATAACTAACTCTTATCTTTTTAATTTGTTTCAGCTTTAGGATTTCATGCGTCAAGAACTCACTTATTTATAATTTACTATATTTAGTACTGCACGGGCGATTTATCATTTCACCACAAGCTTTTGCTTTGCACGTGTTTTTTAGCGATGTTTATAATTTTATTTGGTTTTTGTTTTTGTGCTCCGATTTCTATTTACTCATTGAACTAGTCCGAGTTCGGAAACTATCTACATCCTCTTAATTTGGCAAATTCACTCCCGGAGCCTATCAGATATTCAGGTTTACTTGCCATTGAGTTAAGTCAATTACAAATCGATATGGGTACTGATCGTGTAATTTGTTATATAGTTTCGAGACCGGTGCATTGAAAGTCAACTTCCCTGCATAAATATGTAAGCGCGATTCTACCAAATACTCTTGAAATAAATATGTACATTTAAAAAAACAACACTAAGATAGTTTAAGGAGATCCTAAGACTCCCGGATGTTAGATAGCCACTCACCTCCTCCTTAGGTTATCCGTTTGATCAAGCGACAGATTAGGACTGCTGCCGTGGTGCCGTTTCCGACCGTAGAGCTGATGTTGTTGCTGCCGGAATGCGGCCGTAGCGCCATTGACCAGATCATCGCGACTCTTGCTTAGACTGTCGCCGAACGGCTGCATTGTCCAGGATTGGGATTCGAGTCTGGTTCCTTCAACTCGATCTTACGACATGCTGGTCAAAGGGGGTATTTGATTTACGAGGATATTTCTGTAGGTAATTATAGATAACGCGTGAAATCAATCAATTGGTGGTCATGGAACTTCCTTTTACTCGCACACACACAAGCACACGCACACATGTTAAATGGCAATCCTTTATCAATGAATGGCAAAAATCAATACAAAAAGTGACGACGTCAAACGAGGAAATGCGCAGGATATCCGTGCGAAAGAGCGAGCGAGAAGAAGGAGAGTGTGTGGCACCCACGCAAAAGCCACGAGCTCCCACAAAGTCAAAGAGAGCGTGCGACGAAGAAAAAAAAAGCGTCGATAATTACACTTGTCAATTATTCGTTTTGAATTGCGCTTGAATGCTGTTTTTCTTTCACTTTCAAACTATTTTTACGATGCCTTTAAAAGGCAAATTGCACAAAGAATAACCAAGCACACAAGCTCACATCGAGGTACATATGTATGTATGTACATATATACATATGTATGTATGTATGTACATATGATTGTATGTATATTGTATATATTTTGTTGGTACAATTATACTGCTTCTGCACTTTTTCTCTTTAGTTAACTTGGCCAAAGCTAGAACATAACAAAAACAACACTGAAATTTTGCCAAACACACACACACACAATTCACTTTTTCTCTATTTCCGTCTTGTTCACTCATTCGCTCTTGGTATCTCACTCACACCTTGGAAGCCGTACAGCGCAGCTTTGTGCTGTTGCTGCTTCTTCTTCTTCTTCTTGTGCTTTTTGTTCCCTCTTGCTCTTTTGGCCAAGAAAATCAATAAACGAATATCTTGTATTTGCACATTTTTCACAGATTTGGCACACTTTTCCACCCATTTTCCATGGTTAATGGCATTACATGCGCCTTTTCTTACTTTGATTTGGTTATTGGTAGTGGACTTTTAATTGATTTTAACTTCAAATGAAACAATTAAAGACTGGTTTACGAAAACGCGTTTATTCCGACCAACCGTCCGCACCAAAGGTAGATACAAATCAACTGAAAAATACAAAAAAAACTGGCTGCTGGCTTTGGGCCGAGACCAAATCCGCTCTCAATCGCGCTCTCTCACGGATTTCCTCCCCCGAAACCAGTTTGGAGCGCAGGTTGCACTGCGCATGTGTGCGGGAGAATGAGAGCTCACGGGAGAGAGCCATTCCATGGCCGACCAACCAACCTACCAAACACTTGCAAGGCATTCCGCTCGTTCTGCTGTCACCTTTGTTGTTGTTGTTATCCACTGGTTTCAGATACTTATTGTTGCTCTTCAAACTGGAGCTGGCTTAACAAAAAAGCTTGGCTCCGAAACGTGTACGATCGTGTTCAGTGGCCCCCAAGCTTTTTAGCAGCTGCGTCAAAACTTTGGCTGAGAAACTGGGGAAAATTTTGATAAAGTTTGTTAAACAAACTAATGACAGCAAAAAAAAAAAAAACGACAACGGTTTTCGGGGCAATTGCCAATTAAAAATGTTACAATTTGTCAGTTGGCTTTCCCAAAGGACCTTTCAGCAGGATTCCCTTTACATTCATATGTACATACATATGTACATATTACACACAAGCATTGAATAAAAAAATGGTTCATGGTTTGATAGACATCATTTTAGACATCAATTGGAAACAATTGCTTTTGCGTTAATTATCTAAGTGTACAATAGACATGAATATTGGGAACATGGAAGACTTAATTACAAAATTAGGAATGATCTTATCTCAACTTTTCAACTAACTTAAAAAAATTTACTAATACTGGTAAAATTAACCAATAACAAGAAAGGAAGCTAGCTTCGGTAAGCCGAAAGTTTGCAGTCTGCAATTGGGTCATTGAAAATCGATCCATTTTGGTCAAATTAAAAAAAAACATTCAATTTTTATAACATTTACCTACACATTTTACATTTTACATGTAGATTTTGACATTTTCATATGGGCAAATCCTGAAAATGGTCCACCAAACCCGAAAACTAAAATGTTCATTATCATAATTAATCATTACATAAAAATAACTTTAAATCCAAATCAAAATTGTCTTAATACAATGGTTACATAGGATATCTTAGTGTTTTCATGTAAAAATCTGCCGAAAAACTGAAATTAGGTATTTTTTTTGGTTTTTTTAAGAACAGTTTTACTTTTTCTACCAAATCTTCTCTTTGATATCTATTACATACAGAATAAGTTGCTTTTCAAGAAAATATAAAATTTCTCATAGGAAGACATAGTGAAAAAAATGTGTCGTGCGACACGTAGCGTGCGACACAATAGGTTCAAGGCGATTGCTAAGAAACCATAAACTTTTTATACCCGGTAGGGTACATATAAATAGGGTACAAGGGTATTATAAGTTAGTGTCAACCGAGAATGTATGTAACAGGCAGAAGAAGAAATCTCCAACCCTATAAGATAAATATAATCTTGATCAGCGTCACTAGCCGAGCCGATCTAGCCATGTCCCTCTGTCCGTCCGTCCGTCCGTGTGAAACAACAAATCTCAGAGACTAAAGAAGCTAGAGTTACCAACATTGGAATCTGTTGCACGCAGATCAAGTTTGTTTTAAAATTTGGCCACTCCCACTTCCGCACCCGAAAATCATTAAAAACGGTATATAAGCTATAGGCGTGATTTTCGTAAAACAAATAAGTAGGCATTTGGGGACGTTTTCCGAAAATTTGAGTAAAATCGGGTGATAAACATAGAAGTTATTAAACAATAAAGTTTGTATATACTTCTTCTTCTTCTTCTGAGCCACAAAGGCAGTAGCGAAAAAAAGTGTTGCGTGCTTTCGGGCGCAGTATTAATTTGTAGTGCAGCTGCGTACAGCTGCAGAATTTCTTTTTTGAACGCTGCTCATTTGTCAGCATTTTGTTTTTTCCATGTCCGTGTGCTATTTAATTTCACGCACAATACTTTGGATACCGGGTATCTCACAGTCGGTCATACTCGACTGTTGCTTTCTCACTTGTTTGACTTGAAATAAGTTATTTATGCACTCTTTTATTCTTACCTTTCTTTGATATATTGGATCTTGTATGCTTAATTATTGCATATTAAATTAAAAATTGCATTTTATATGGAAAAATTAAAAGTATCTTCCATTTTGTGTAGCGTGCGACACAACACATTATAAGCGATTATTTCGAAAATAGTAACGTAAATTTTGATTTGGATTTAAAGTTTTTTTTTTATGTATACCCACAAAATTACAATGATAATGAACATTTTAGTTTTTGGGCCTGGTGGACCTTTTCCAGGATTTGCCCATATAGTCAGCCGATCGCTTCTATGGTAACTATATGATATAGTTGTGCGATTTTAATTAAATTAAAATCGTTATTCTAAAACCATAAAAACAGCTCTATCTCGAAATTTATACGAATAGCTTAGGATATCGGAGTCCGAGAGACTAGTTTGCTTAAAGACCGACAGGCAGACAGACGGACATGGCTAGATCGGCTGGACTGGTGATCTACAATATATGTACATATAAACTTTATGGGGTCGGTGATACCTTCTTTACTGTGTTGCAATCTTCTGGTCAAAATTACAGTACCCTTTGCAAGGGTATAAAATAAAGGGAAGTAACTGACTCGGGGTCCGATCCCAGCTCCCCGAACCGAGAATCTCACTTCAACCACGCCAAGGCTTCGAACAATTGCATTAGGCTTAGTGAGGCTTTGGTATCCAGCAGCGCCATAATATAAAATAATTTAGGATTACCTGCAACGGCAGTCGAAAATAAGAATATCTTTTGAACCGAGTGTCGGATCGAGATAATTGAGGTGAAATCTAGAATACAGCCTCGTTAGAAAAACTGGGAATTTCTCTATATCGGCCGCCTCAGCCAAATCAAAAAAAAAAAATATATTTTTTACTTTCGTCATACCTTTTGATTGGTATATCGCTTTTAACGTTCGGACAACTGAAAGCTGATTATCAATTCTACTAGCCTTGCGCACACCATCTACATCCTTCTCAAAAATACATTAAAATATTTTAATGCAGCTTACTAGTTAGCCCGGAGGCCCTTAGTTGTCCGGATGGATGAGTAAGAACCTGACGATTATTAAGGAGGTTTCAAAGTCCTTAAAGATCGAGGTATTTATCGCAAAGACAAGTAGTTTGCCTGGCGTTCTTCTGGAGGCATCTTCTAGCGATTCCAATACCGGGACGCCTAGGTATCTGGTCCTTGCCCGCTTCAAGGCTTCGATTTCTTCGGATTCACCACATTTCCTGCAGTTGTTGCTGTCAGTGATGCCTAGCCTCACTGTGTGCGCTGCAATCAGACAGTGACCCGTGAGGATTCCCACCAACAGTCTGCAATCATTCCGTGGTAGATGCAGTAAGTAGTGGCTGACTTTTTCGTTGAGCTCTTTGCACACGATTTTTGAGATTTTGCAGGTCGTGGAGTTCTTCCACCGTCGATGCCCTGGTGGCTGCACTGACTTTGTCGTTCTGAGGATATCTAGTACCTCCCTGTGAGCCCCTTCACAATGGAAGCGGTGCCCCAATCAGATTTTACCCGCCTACAACTTAGAAGGTGCCTTATCCAGAGGTTGATAGCCAGACGCGATCCAGCTAACTAGTAAGAAAACTTCTTTATTTAATAAATTTGACAAGTTCAAATTAAAAGTAAACTTTCAATGGTACCAAGACTGGTAAGCAACTTTAAACTGATATGAGGAGAACCATTCGCCATGTTGTCATACAAGAGAAGAGCTCTAAAAAGAGTGACTCTGGATTCGAGAAGATACCCAAGTCCCCCCTCTCCACCTCTTTGTGCAACAGGTAGAAACAGAAAATAATGCAGCAGGTAGCATAATTTCTACGTAAACAAAGATGACTCACTCGTACAGATGAAAAGGGAATTCTTTTGGAGACCAAGTATATGGGACACGATCGCATTGCTGCTTCTTAAGACACTGAGCAAAAATCCGGTTCGTTCCGGATTATCTATCTATTTCATAAAATGAAAAACAAAAAAGTTTAGTGCATTTGTCTTTTATTTATCTATCTTTAAACTTTTTTAACTCCAAATGTAAAACCCTTATTAAGACAAATCTATAATTTTAACGATCAGATCATATTGAGAAACTAGAACCATATTATTTCGAATAATAAATGAAACAGTAAGACCTTTGTAAAAATAAAAATAATAATAATCAAAAGCTAAAAATATCTCTAAACAATGTACATTTTTTTTTTTATTTTAGAAATCTGTATTGTATGCTGTTAATCTAATGTCACAGAATAAACATAAGTAGACATTTAATTTTTGTTTAAACTAAGGACCATTGCTTGATATTAAATGAAGTTTTTTCTCTCGGTGAAATATTTCAATCCCACAATTCGGTTTTAGCTTGTTAGAGCATTCCCCCCTCTCTCTCACACACACACACTCACACGATCAATACATTTTCTTGTTTGTTCTGTGGAATAAATTGTTATGCTGCATGCGTGCCTTTCCGGCATTTTCCTTTGGTCCATTGCGCTATGAGTCATGGGGTTTCAGGTATAACATGTTGGTGTTTGCAGACGGACAGGGACCATAGTCCAGGGTCTGAAATCCCCGTTCAATTGGCAGGTTAAATTTTCGTCAATCAGCGCCACACAAAGAGGTATGTGGATTTTATTTCAAGTCAAGCGTGCTCTTCAACAAGTGGGTATTAAGGATGGATCAATATCAAATGATCTCATCGGGATATATGTATATCACTCAAGGATCGCTGCCTTTACACGAATTGTATTTATTTCCTTTTGTAATACAGACAAGAGGGTAGATTTGGTTTTAACTTTAAAATTCCACGACGTTGGAATAAATATTCACATTTTATAAGCGATTCTAGTTTCTTATTTCAGAGTAGAAAAATTATTATAAAGGCTTGGTCTGTTATGCTTAAGTATTTTTGCAAAGTATTTAAAGTATTTAGGAAAGATTAAACAAATATTGCGTAATTGTATGATATTTATTCGTCCAATAAGTAGTAATCACATAAATAATATTTCACACACGTTTCCTAAATTGCTTTTATTACCAGACTCAAATACATTCGACATATCTTAGAATCTAAACTATTACAATCGACATTAATTAGATTCAGCAAAAATCTATTTCTGAAACATTTTGTATCAACTAAGTTGTAAAGGCTTAATAATTTAATTTAATAAAGACAGACGATGCTACGTGCTGTTAATATTAATTATTTCCTCTTAGTGCTGTCAAAAATACCGGTAGCGAGTGCATTTTAAAATAATGTAGCTTGGCACATTTTGGTTTTGATTGTTGAAAAGCTAAATGATTAATAAGTACGAAATGTTGCTTAGACCTGCCACCATTACGCAGGGAATAGATAACTGAAATCCGGTTATTTGATGCTAATGATGATAATAAGGCCATTGCATTCTTTGTCAGTTATGCGATAGCGAAGCGTTATCAAAGATCAAAGAAGACCGAAATGCGATTAGGAGGATGCTTTTAGGAATGAATGAGGAAGATGAGAGGTAAGTAGTTTAAAAATTGTTGATATTACCGGGAGGGGTTTTTTTCGAGGTCGGGAGTCGGGTTGATTCAGAAGAGCTTTAGGTATATCGTAGATATTAGGGAAGCAACGAATACGCATTTCGCTGTTAGAAGTAATGGCGGAGTACATATCGAAAACGAATCTATAAATAGTAGTCACAAAATTGAAATTATTAATACAGGCGTTTGTATGTTTAAATATCCTTTGGAGGACACAATATACATAGACATTATCAATAGTCATTTCTACAGCTACTACCCGTTTATTTATTTTTTATTTTTAAATACTTCTATATGTTAACTTAATATATTAATATATTTAACTGTCACAGAACTTTTTTTTGCTTAACGCACTTAACGCTGACTTAATATTTAATACTGGGTCAGATTTTCCGATTTGAACAGTGCGCTTCAAAAATATGGAAGATTCGAAACGAAATTTTTTTTTTTTAAATAATTTTAATTTTAAGTTCTGTGCTCGATTTGCGAGTTTTGGAAAATGCAATTCATCGTTAACAAAAAGTAAGGCATTCTCATTGAAGAAACGCACTGAAAATCAATCACTGAATGGAGGCTTCACACCCCTGTTAAGTGGAACCCAAATCATGTGTATTGTCGTTTTCACACTTTGCTTTCCTGGTGGTTGCTTCTTTCTCTTTTGCTAGCTTGCAACGAGGCGGGACTTTCGATCAAATCGAATAGTTAAGTGAGAAATGAGAACTTTGGTATGCCCTTAATAGTTTATGACGTAATATACAGCAATGTCCCTTTATTTATTTAGAAAGGGGTCAAAAAATGTGTGCAGTTTTCGAAACAATATTTTTGGATTAGAGAAATATCAGAATCTTTGGGATAATATCAATTAAATGACGTCCTAGGGAATTGGTTTTAATAGGATGCACTCTTCCTTGTGTCTGTAGGATTAAACGGGAATTTCATTTACTACAGACTATTGCCATTTCCTTCAATGATTTTCCATTTTGTTTTCATAATAAGGAATTTGTGGGGACATTCTCTCTACTCTGTTCCTGTTCAACGATCTATATTTTTTAGTTTATATATGTATTCTCAGGTACGCGCTGCATTGCTCTAGTTAACATTCCCTTTTTCGTATAGTGAAATCTGATAAAAGGAACATTGATCTTTTCTTTAGGTGTTAGGGCTAAGCTAGCAATGGGGTGTAATTTCTAGAGTCCCTGGTTTTTATCGGCAGACTTTGGCTGCTCGCCCGCCTCCAGCTGCTCTCGCTCCGGGCCCGGCTCCGGCTCCGGCTCTTGATCTTGGTCCTGAGTACCGTTGTCATCCTCCTCATCGCTGGAGTCCACGTAGTTGCGCATGGTTAGCGCCTGGAAGTCGTTTAAGGCCTGCTCAAAGAGATCTATGGTGTGCTGATTGTTCGCAATCACCTGCTGCGTGTTTCTCAAGTCCTGCGTGATGAGATCCATGGAATTGGAGGGAGGCGAGGAGGCAGGCGAGCGTCCTGCGATCTGTGGATTTGTGGAATTGGTTTGCTCACCGCTGCTACTGCTGCTACTGCTTGGGTCGTCGCTTATGTTGCTGGCCGCCAATCCTCGGGTGAGCTCATCCGCATGCGCCAGCGTGGAGCCAATGATGTCGCTAGCAATCCTAATCGCCGCATCCGTTGCTGCAATTGTCGAAATGAAACTGGAGGCAGCTGCTGCTACGGTGTGTGGAGTGGCTGTGCTGGTTGGCCTACTGAAGATGGTATCACTGGCCACCTGATTACCCTCGATCCTTAGACCGGCCACCCCCTTCTTAGGTATAGTGGCCAGATCCCGTTTAACCCTACGGCAGCGAGTAGGTTCGTTCTGGCGCTGCTGGACAAGCTGCTCTAAGTCCACAATATAGACATAGCCGGCCACTAGGATGGTACATGACTTATCGCCCTTCTTGAAGGCCTCCTCGATGTCCTGACTCGTGCGATCATCGTATTGCCACCAACCTGCGGTTACACATTTTTACAAGAGCAAAAAAAATGGAAAATTGGAATGGGACTTGGGATCTAATCTCGGATCTTGGTTGGCCTCTAGCCTCTTAATCACAGTTTGGTTCTCTGCCTAGGATGTATTTATGGGAATAGGTATGCGGAATGGATGAGGAGCTGGGTGGGTGGGTGAATAAATCAAAGCTTAGTTATTTCTTAGGTGCTTGCTGAGCCCAGCGACGCCTTTAGTTACGCCTGGGACGGCGTCGGTCCTTTTGCATCGCAGGATATTGCGTCGCCTATTGGGGCTCGAGCGGGGATATTGCTTCATTTTTATGAAGTCAATAACGTACATATCCCCGCAGATTTGCTGATGCAACCTGCCCGCATGCGGACCAATTTCGGAGAGATCATCGGAGGCGGTGCTCTGCCAATCCTCTTCATATGAATCATCGGAGGAGGAGTCGTTGCCATAGATTAAATCATGATTTTCATCCTCCATTTCAATTAATTCGTCTTCGGAATCATCTACGTATATCCTTATGGAAGATTCGGAAACGGATATAGGTGCAACACGGCCACAGGCAAGGCACAGCACAGGCGCTGCACCTAGACTAGGTTCGATTGGTACAGTGGCAGTCGGTTCTGCAGATTGAGGAGGATCCGTTGGCTCGGGAGGAGGAGGAGGAGTGGGATCCGCTGGATTGTGGTCCTCTGGGATGAGCGGTGGGTTCGCTGCCTTGTACGTTTCATACCCAGCATATGCAATCTCGATGTCTTCGTTGGTCCGAGGATCGTAGGCCCACCAGCCACCTAGATGTGCCAGGTTCGTGTGTTTTCGGTGGGGGTTATGGGGAAATGAGGGGCGGCCGACACCAGAAGCGTAATTCTACTCACCGTTCCTTCCCTCATAGTACCATTGGTAACCATCCTCCGTCGCGCGGGTGGCGCAGATGTCCTCGATGCCGTTTACCAGCTGTGGGTGGTCCAGGAACTCGGCGGGAATCTCGCGGCGGCACATTGCGCAGCGCCGATTCTTATAAGCAACACCCTGGGAATAAATAGGAAAACAGTCTCGATGAGAGTTGTCTAAAATAGCAGTAACTATGAAAGTTCATGGAGCCTTTATCTTAATTCAGGTGTACAAAAAAAGGATATGGAAACCAGATAATAACGCTGCAGTACTGGAGGTGTCGATTAGCCTAACCTGAACCATCTACCGAACTAGTTCATGTGTTCCTTGACTGACCCTATGGCAAACAAACGCCGAACTTCTATGACTGACCCTAAAGTAAACGAACGCCCAACCACAAAGTAACGTTGAGTTCTCGACGTTGTTGTCTGATTTGCCTTTGTTTAACTTTATGAGTGTTCTTAATGGAATTTATATATCATTAATACATCCATTTAATTTTAGCACACAGTTGCAAAAAATATAATAGCACCGCAGGATATGTTCTTGATAAAAAAAAAATAAGGTACCCCTGCTTTTTTTAATAATTTAGATTTTTATTTTATTGTCTAGTATTTCACTTAACCATAAAATATGATATTGTTCTTAAAATTCCTATCTAAATATTTTTATACCCTTGCAGAGGGTATTATAATTTTGCCATGATATGTGCAACGCAGTGAAGGAGGCATCACCGACCCCATAAAGTATATATATAATTGATCAGCACCACCAGCCAAGTCGATCTGTCTGTCGGTTTCTACGCGAACTAGTCTCTCACTTTTTGAGCTATCGGGCTGACATTTTCAGCACGCAGTATATACATATGTATGTCGGAACAGCCAAAATCGGACCACTATATTCTATAGCTGCCATAGGAATGATGGCGAGGTTAATGTAAAAAACTTCTCTGTTTTTCAACGCATTTCTATAAATTTTAAGATATAGTCGTTTTTTATAGTAAAATTACGGTATTAATTTCATTAAGATCGGACAACTATATCATATAGCTGCTATAGAAGGGATCGGTCGATTTATATGAAAATGTAAAATTCTACATGTAAAATTTACAAAGTTTACATAATTTGGTACTTTTTCAACATTACCAAAATTGATCGATTTTTAATGATCTAATTGCAGACTGCAAGGATATAAAAACTTCGATTTACCGAAGTTAGCTTTCTTTCTTGTTTTTTATTAATTTTGTTGATAAAGACCGTAAAAACAACGAAAAAAATAATAGCACTACTGCAACATTTTTTAACAAATCTTTTAAGTTTCGCTGAATTGCCTTGAAACAAAGCACTTGTTTATTAGATTTGATTATGATTTTAGATCCTAAAAAATAGTAAGAAAAAACAAATATTAAAAAAAAAATCTTATATAATGAAAATCAAACAAAAGTTTTTTATTGGTAAGATATTTTAATAAAATAATATAAAATGTCATAAAATGGAACGCAACGACTGGAAAACGTGAACAAAAGCGATTTCTAACCCCTTTTCATGTCTATATGGAGATTTCTGAGAGCAAAATGGATCCTTTCAAGTCTTCTACTGATCTTGATAGTAACCTAAAACGAATACAATAGAGCAAACAGTTCACACATATGTATCTCAGGCAACATTACCCAAACGTTTGCAGCCCAATAAAGAACCCACCCACAGGACAATGTTGTTTACAAATTGGCGCTATTATTTTTTTTTGCCAAGTTTTTTTTTATTTTTTCTTAAACAACTTAAAAACTTAAGAGATGAGTTAATTTTTTGTCTCATTGCTAGATTGCTATAGTCTCCCATTTCTAAAAGAGCATTCAAGATTTCTCTAAAGTTAAAATTGTTAGCTGGACAGCTATTTAGGAATTGCTTTGCTGGCACAGTTTTATTAACATTTAAAGCGATTCGTCCTTAAAAATACAAAGTTAAATAAAGTGAAAAGTTTTTAAAACGGTTAAGAACCTTAATTAATTAATTAATCTTCCTAATTAAATTTGTATTGTTTTTAAAATATGTACACAAGTTTAGTGAAAATCAACATGGGTATCCATGTAACGACTCTTTTCACGGGTACTCATATCTCCACCTCAAGTAAAGGTTACCCCATGCTACCAATTACCCTTTTTATAATAAAATAACTGATGCAGCGCCCCGATACTGACTAAGTATTGCCAATCCTTACATTCCTGTGCTTTGGCTACACTTTAATAGAAATAACTGCCTACTTCAAAAAGCATTAAGAAGTTAACTAAGTTAAGTGTAGCAAAAATTGACTATGGTTTTGAAGTTGAGTCCTAAGCTGTAAACCTATCAATGAGACCGTTTCGAAATGACATTAATTCACGCCCAAGCTAAATAAACTAGTTTATGAACTGGACAATGCACTTGAGTGCTAATCGAATACTTGTCTCTGGATAAAACTGGTTAAATGTGTCCGGGGCGGAAGGCATTTGACAAGTCGCCAGCCGGAAGCCAATCTAACTCTATAATGCGAGTGCGTCTGCGTTTTTGCGAGGCATGCTAATCAATCAGTCAGACTCGGAGTCATCACCAAAGGGTTAAAAACAGCCTTGAACTTGACTACGTGACTGGGAGCTTTGGCACTGCTCGAAAACTTAAATTCCCCCAATTTCACGATGCGGATCGCATTGCTAAGTGGGTAAGATAAGCTTCCGCCGTTGGGTGTAGGAAATACGCACCTTAACACACAAGAAACAAAAGATGTGGCCACAGGGGAGACGCGCTGGATGAATACAGGTTTGCAAACAGATGGGGCACTCCAGGGCACCAGCAGCAGCTGATGGCGATGCGGAATCCTCGGCAGTAGCTGTGGTTGCTGTAATGGTAAAAGCTATTATTAGAAGGTACACCTAAATAAATTGCTCTTTTTTATACCCTTCCATAATAATTTAAGTCGACAGCTAAATAAAATATGTATATATTCTTGATTAGCAGACTATTTATGCTTCCGCTCTAGTGCTAGCCAAGGTGTCCATACAATTTTCCATAGAAACAAAAATTGTAAACCACTTTGTTTACTAATCAGTCTGCCCCGTTGCTTCCCTATTTTAATGGTCAATACCTCACTTTGTGGGAAATTTTAAAGGTAATAAAATCAAAACTAACAAGTGGGAAAGCTACAGTCGAGTGTGACCAACTGTGAGATACCCGGTACCCAAAGCATTGTGGTTGAAATTAAACAGCACATGAACAAGGGAAAAACAAAATGTTGGCAAATAAAGACAAATATTGCTAGAAACATGTTGAGCAACACTCAAAAGACATGGCAACTCTCAAAAGGGACAAATGTTGCTAGGAACATGTTGAGCAACAGCCAACAAAGACAAATGTTGCTATGCTAAATGTTGCTGTTGGAACATGATAAGCAACACGCACGTGCGCGCTCTCTCTCCCTGAAGAAGTTTACCCAGAAACTTTATTGTTTATTAACTTTTATGTTTATCATCCGATTTTACTCAAATTTTCAAACAAATTTCACGATTGCCTACGTATATACAGTTTTTTATGATTTTCGGGGACGGAAATGGGCGTGGCCAAATTTTAAAACAAACTTAATCTGCGTGCAACAGATTCCAATGTTGTCTCCAAATTGGGTAAGTCTAGTTCTTATAGTCTCTGAGATCTGTTGTTTCACACGGACTGACAGGCAGACGGACATGGCTAGATCGACTAGGCTAGTGATCAAGAATACATATACTTTATAGGGTCGGAGATTTCTCCTTCTGCCTGTTACACAGAAGTTTAATCGTTTAATAACTTCCATGTTTATTATACGATTTTACTCATATTTTCATAAAACGTCCGAGAAAGCCTACTTATTTATTTTATCCATTTATTTTAAACCGAAAATGACGACTATAGCTTATATAAGATCAAGTTTATTTTAAAATTTGGCCACGACCGCCATAAAAAACGTTATACAAGCTAAACTCGGCTTAAAGTAAATAGATAAAATAAATAAATAAAGGTTTTTGCGGAACAGGTTTTTCTGAAAACTTGAGTAAAATCGGATGATAAACATGGAAGTTATTGAACAAGTTTCTATAGCTGTACCTTTATAAAAATTTGGATTCGTTTAAGGCTATTTTACAATGTAACACCTTACATGAACCGGAAAAGTTTAGTTACAATCGGCCAGCTGAAAGTTTTGTATGTAAACTAAAATGTCAATATACATACATATCTACATAAGTACATATACATATAAGCCTTGGTATCAAGTAATTAAGTGTTTAAGAGTTAAAAATTAAACTCTGCAACTGTTTAGGAAATATGCTAATGCTGTTATATTAGCATAAGAAGTGTCTCCTTCTCACCTGCTTCCACGTTGATGCTTTTCCCTGCATCTTCTGGGGTTGTGGGGGCTGAGACAACCGCTGGGGGCGTGGTTGCAGCAGGAGAGTGAGGATCCGGAGGAGGAGCAACTGCCGCAATTCTAGCTGCAGTTCCTGTTCCCGTCCCGTCTTCAGCCAGCGAACGAGCTGCGGCTGCAGCCGCCGCGGAAGTGGAAGGCGACATGCATAGATCAATGGCGGTGGTCAGCGGGCGGACGACTCCCACAAATTGCACGTCCCCGTCTTCTTCGTCGTTGTCCAAGTCAATCACGTCGTTGTTGTTCTGTTCTGTGGCGCGTTGCTGAGACATCTTTCGCCTAGCAAGAGCGCGTCAGGCACCAGTGGATTAGAAATCGAACGAAAATTATTTGTGGCGTTTCGTCCGTCAGTGTTGCCAGATGAAAATTTAGCTTTCCCCCTATAAAATCTCAAAAAGTCGATATTTCCCCCTAAAAAATCTAGTCTTCCCCCTAAATTTAAAATAAACTGTTAATTTCAAATAATTAAGAGAAGAAATATCTTATTATGACGTGGGAATGTTGCAAAGCGAAAAACTATACAAAAAAAATACCACCTCTGTTTAAAAAGCTGTCAACTCGTTACGTCTCTTTCTTCTTTCGCGTGGGAGAGAATAACATAACATAACATAAGAAGTATAACATAAAATTCAAGCGCGGCGGATTCAAAAATTGTTAATATTTACCATTTATTTTAAAATTAATTATAAAAATATTAATAATATGAAAATATGAAAGCAAATAAAATTACCCCACCTTGCGGTCGCTTCGATTTTCTAAAGGCCATCTACATTTAAGAATTTAGCGGTGCTATGTCAAAATTCGGGTTAACAGAGTCAAATTGCGGGTTAACATGTAAATGGGCGTAAAATTTGGGGTTAACATGTACATGGGGTTGAATTGAAGCTGTTAAGAACAACAGTCTGCTAAAAGGAGAGGAGACAGCCGAGAGCGAATCTCTCTGAGAGCCCTCTCGCTATTAATACTAGAAACTACTAGATTCTGAATTTTAACCAAAGCTTCCAACCAATACTAGAAACTACTAGATACTAGATTTTACCGCAAGTGGTCGTACTGACCGAACTGTTAATTTCAAATAATTAAGAGAATAAATATCTTATTATGACGTGGGAATGTTGCAAAGCGAAACAATTTCGGAAGAATAACAATTCTAAGCATCTTAAAAGCAGGTTTACAGAATGCGCAAAATCAGCTGGCAAAACTTTTAAGCTATATAGCTATATATACTGCACAATCGTGTGCAGTATATTTTTTGTATGTTGTCGTCATATATAGGTTTTTGTGCTTGGCAATATTGCTATTAAAAAAAATCAATTTTACGGTGTTTTTTTTTAAACATTGAAAATTTAATTCAATTGGTTCCTTAAAAAAAACCCTGAACTTTCCCCCTAAAAATTCTTCCCCCCTAGGAATTCTAGGGGGAAAACTCCTGATCTGGGAACACTGTCGTCCGCCACCACCAGAGTGTGACCGCGCCGGACAAATCAAAAAGTACCATTTATTCCTAAAAAATATACTACTTCATATTTCACAAAGTATCCCCCAAAAATACCACACAAAACGTCAGTTAAAGCGCGGGAATATTTGAAGTGGTGTACAAATATATTTATATAAGGTATTGATAAAAAATAATGACTTATTCCACTAGTTTACAGCAAAAAAATATAAACGTTGAGACACACTTTTTCCGACTAATTTTTAGCCGCTGAACACGCTGAACTCATTCAAAAAATTTTGCAAAGAACCGTTTTGAAGATATTCGCGAAAAACCAGATTTTTTATATTACGCTAAAAATATCGAAAACCGTTTATCCAACAAATTTGAAATTAGTTGTAGCCAATATGCAATAGACACACCTTTACAAAAATATGCGGCTCTTTGTGGTCAGAGCTTTACTAATGAAGATATAAGCGCTGAAAGTAAAAAAAACATGCAATATTTTTGGAAATATTGTTTATAGCTAGTTTTCATTTACTTTTTAAAAATATAAAAAAAAGTTTTAAATTAGTTTGAGTAAACGGATCTATGGATACCTATGTCCTTAAAGAGTTGAGGTTAAATATATGCAAATCCAATAAAAATTCTAGAAGTTATGGCGAATTCAATGAAATTATCATATTGCAGTTGTGGTACAATATTGCTTTCCAAGGGTAGAAGCCTGCTTTATAATTTTGTTTTTTGAGATATAATGAATTAGAAAACATTTTAAGTATTAAAAAAAATCGTGGCACAAGTTTTCATTAATTAGCTACTTCATTAGAACCTTGAAAGAGACAATACATACATACATCTTTTTTGGTTCGGATTTTTTTCGTAATGCGACTACGGTCACACTGACTTAAAAGGTAAACAATAACAATGGCCAGAATTCGCAGTGCACAATTTACTCATTTCTGAAATCCTCATACAAATACTTCTGCAGAAATTAATATGAAAACCATTAAACTGATTTTTACAGCTTTTCTTGTACATAGATTTAGTTAATTCATAATAATTGCAAGATTTCACGGCGAAAAAACCATGCCACCGAAAACTTATTTATTTTGTTTATTTATTTTGCTTTTGTGCAGAATAAGTTGCTGAAAACTATGCTAAGCCTTCAGCAAAAACCAATATATTTTGTGAGACCGTTTTGTCTAATGAGCAATCAATATACTTTTTAGATACAATTTTATGAATTAGAGACGGTATATTCTATCGAACTCATTTTTTGTCTGGTATTTTTTTTCGATAAGCCGATAAGTTTTTCAATTAATGAGAAATTAATGTATTAATCTCTCATTGAAAGTGCCGTATAGTCGTCTTGCTCGCACTTAGGCAAAACCCTATGGTTGCTGTCAAGCCTCTAATTAATGAGCCAATTAATGAAGTTTTTAATACAGTGTCATAATGCTATAAGGGTTTTGCGCTAGTGAGTATTCAGCCAGCCGCTTGTCTGAAGACTTAAGACTTGCAGAATCCAATGCAGTCCACTGGAATCTTTTAGCCTTTTTAGCCGAGTTTACAACTCGGCTGCAGACGGATCAACCCTTCTCTTTTTAAGCAAGTCCCGAATTCACATTACCTGGCCCTGCCCAAAGAGGAGTAAGTGGAGAAGGTCCTGCCCCGGATGAGAATGACAAGTTTGGGTTTGCACCCCGCCACCGGTTCCTTGCGCACCGCCGCCGACGCCACTGCTATCTTTCGCTCTTTTGTCCACAGGGCTCAGCTATCTTAAGCTGTCGGCTTGCCAGCTAATGAAGGCTAATTGCCAAGCCCAAGTAGAGTTTTACAAATGCGAGAACCTGCAGAGAAAGGGGTCGTCTATTAAGAGAGGACGCTCTTAACGAAGGAGGAGGCGGTGGCCGCCAGTGCAGCATGTACGCCAGCTAGGGTCGTCCAGAAATGCAATAGCCAGTTCAATCCACAGACCGCTAAACAAAATATGTATTAAATGCTAATTAGCTTACAAAACATGCAGAAAATCATGAATTTGTTCAATATTTGATTCTCCAGCGGGCAATCAATTTAATTTGTTCAAAAAACAGCGGGCTAGTGGCTGTAGTTGGGCAACATCACACATCGATAGGCAGAAAAAGACTAAAGTAATCGATACTACCGAACAAAACCACGAAAAGGCAACTTTTTAATAATTTTTGTCACCACTGGATTCCTATACCTTATACACAGGGTAAAAGTAGCTTTTTGAACAAAAAGCAGAATTGGAAAAAGCAACTGTAGGGCCTAAATAGGGTATTACGTGACGTAGGAGCATGTCAATGTATCGATTATTTCGGAGTATAGGTGGGACACATTGATAAAAAGGTGCGGAAATTGAATATTTGAAAAGCGGCAGTGCTGTAAGGCACTCAAATAAATTTAAATTTAAAATCATTTATTTTTCGGAGTACTGAAGGCCCCCAAAAGCATGCTTTTGTTTATCTGACTGACAACTCCGGCCAAGAGGAATGGCTTTAATAAAAACTTGTCAGTCAGATAAAAGCGAACATGATTTTCGGTGCAAACCCAAACCTCGAAAAACAATTCATCTCAACTACAAAATTTAACCTGACATTGGCCTTAAGAAAATCAAAATAAATCTTATCTTACTCTTTAAAAGTGAATTTTTTTCTTTTTTCATTTCTGGAGCTGATTTGTGTGCTAAAATTGCTTTTAGGATTCTGTATTCTTTGGTGCAAAACAATTATTCTTTAATTTAATTAAAGTTTATAAAACAAGATTTTTTCAAAGAAAAGTAAAATTGTGATATAAGTATTAAATCATATTCTCCGAAAATATAATACAAACTAATAATTATACTACAAATGGCCAACATGTACATGCATACACATGTACACATGTTGATTCTATTTTATTTTCAATGTTTTATCTCACCTCAACAACAAAAGTTAACCTGACATTGGCCTTAAGAACATCGAAATAAATCTTATTTTATTCTTTAAAAGTGAATTTATTTTTTCCTTTTTCATTTCTGGAGCTGATTTGTGTGCTAAAATTGCTTTTAGGATTCTGTATTCTTTGGTGCAAAACAATTATTCTTTAATTTAATTTAATTTAATGGCCAACATGCATAAACATGTACACATGTCGATTCTATTATATTTTCAATGTTTTATGTAATACGATTTATTGTTTATTTTCTCTCATATAGATAAGAGAATTAACTCCTTTGAGTATCCCTATTTATTTCTTAGGTAAAGACTTATTTATAAAATAAAGAAGAATAGTTCAATAAAATAAATTCCGTATTTATTATATAAAATCTTTGTGCAGGCGTTCATAGCCTTTGGGCTCTGCTACATTAATAACGCTTTATTAAATCCAGCAAAAACCAATTAAAATTATGCGCTTCATTACATGCAACACCTTATGCGCCAGCCGCCTACAAAAATTCGACGCGAATTTAACTTCATAAAAATTGACAGCCCTGCGCCCAGAGTTTCGGTCAGCGAAAGCATCACGCACTTTTTAATATGCAGCCGGCATGCGACAGGCCAAAAAAGGTATGAAAAATACGAAAAGTAAAGCACAACAACAGCCAGTTGCAGTTGTCCTGAACAGGACCTTCGGACTCATTACACAAAAATCAATTTTTGGTTTATTTTTGCGTTCGCTCCTCCCGGCGCTCCACAATCGCATGTCATTTTTTGTCAATTACACAACACACCCACACAGACGCAGGGCAATTGCCTAATTGCGCGACGGACAAACGCGTTGAAGTCAACTGCCGACGAGTTTTGTAAATTACTCTCGTTCTGCTCTCATGTCCTGGCCTCCTGGCGTCGTCCTTCGGGCTGTTTAATGCACGTGTCCCTCTGGGCGTTTTAAAAATGTGTTGCCTGTCCCGGATGCCACTGATTCGACGTGATTTGCCTTGGAGAATTGTGTGTATTTTGAAAGTCGAAAAATAATAATGAAATCGCTAAAAAAAAATCGACTGTCGGTTACCTGGTCTTTGGAGATGTGCAAGGATGCACACAAAATATGTCAAATTCAAAATATAAGCTTATATTCCTAACAAAAAACTTTTCGTTACAGAATTTGTCTATATTTTTTATACTTGATAATAGTCCCTGTAGTACCAGTCATCAACAATTCATCAACAGGTCATCACAAATATTTTCCTTTTTGTTGATGAATCATCGATAAAACCCCACACAAATTACTGATGAAATTAACATTGCAATGTCCTAGGCTGCCATCAGTGACAAATTCATCGATGATTCATCAACTTTTCATTGGCGAAAACCGTATTTTTGATCAACCGTTTAGGCCAAAAATTCATTGACATTTCATCGTTGATTCATCGATCTATTCAATCAATGGTTCATCAACTTTCTATTGACAATTCATCAGCTTTTCATGGATGATTGATTTTGTTATCAACATTTTAGACCAAAAATTCATGAGCATATTATAGAACTGTCATGAAAGAAATGAGAGAGCGAGAGAGTCGGTTACGACACGATTGACACGAAACGTTGAAGGCAACTATTGATGACAACTGGTACTGCAGGAGTATTTTAAATATGTCTGATATAATACTATTACAATATAAAATATGTTTTCACTAAAATCTATTACACTGGCTAACAAAGTGAATCGCAGTCCATGCATTTAGGTCAAAGCCTTCTTAGAGCAATGAAAAGGACAATATTTTCTAATGGATACTGTGCTTATGAAAATTCATGTATTCATTTGATGAATTGGGAAAAGATAAATACAGTTCATGAACTCTAGCGAAATTTGTCTATGAATTCGGCTTCAATAATAAGAATTTTCCCATGTTTTCGATTGCTTATAATAATAATTCTTATTTATTTTATTGTCAAGTATTCATTCATAGTAGGAGAAGAGAAAGTATGTCCTCATGGATAAAAGATAGTTAGTAGTAGAAGAGAGATGTGTGTATATACTAGAGATGGCAGCTTTTGTATTATAACGAAACGAAATCACTTGAATACCAATATACCCCATTAGCTTGCGATAACGGGGCATTAAATCGCACAGTCGAACTATTTAGTATGCAAGGCAAGTCCTTCAACTCTCGGCACTCAACCCTTTATCCTAAGTGCTCGTTTTTGCACTTGATTTTTGTCATAATTGTTCTATGCGTTGCACAATTGAATTTTTATTTGGCAGCAAACGATCAAGGGAACAGAACAAGTTAAAAATGTGATTGGCCCTTCATTGCTTTATTGCCTTGTGGCCACAAAAAAAAGGCCATAAAACGAAGTAAAAATAAATAAATGTGTTCGCGCCACAGGGCGCTTAGTTTTTGAAGTCAGTGTGGGAGCGAGCGCCCTCGCTCTCGCGCTCGCCCGCTCTCCCTCTCCTCGGCCGTTTTCGCGCTCCCTCTATTCCAGCCGGGAAAGGGCGCCTCTCAACCGGCTGATGCTGCGTTTTATCTCCTTTGTAAAGTTAGTCTTAAGCATACAGTGAATAAACATAGATTGTGAATCCAAGCGACGCCGCCTTCTACTTTTTTCTCCTGCGACCATCGGGGATTTTGCTTAGCAGCCATCAACGCTACCACTACAGCCGACGAAGCCGGCATCCAACTTATCCTGCATATCCGCCCCCTCCAGTTCAAAATGAAAAGAAAACCTCAAATCTTAATGTAATTATCTGGGCAGCAAAAAAACAAGCGTTTATAAGGGAAGGATGCCTCAAGATTATTAACACAAAAGAGGGCCCGCAATGGTCGTCATAAGCGTAAAATTATTGCCATCCCCCAGACGTCGTCACAACGCTTTTTTCCATAAAAAGGAGAAAAAATGAATTTCATTTCTGCTCACTTTGCACCCTCCCAGTAACAAGCTACTTTTGCATCTTGCCTATTGCTCTTTATTTTATCATTTTCTGTGCTTGTACTTCTACCCCCAAACATTTTATTATCGGTTTTTTTGGGGTCGCCAAATCCCTTAATAAACGAAAATTGTCAGTATTACACATGCGAGAGTGTCCGCTTAAGCTCTAATAAATTTACGATCCTTCTTTCGCACACAATTCCAATTACAATTCTTATTTTCATCATATCGAACTTATATGTATATGGAGATGGGTGGATGTCGATCGAAGTTTTTTACAAAATATAATATATTACAAATTTTTAATTTTTTGCGGATTTTAGATAAATTTTAAAGGTATGTACTTCTCCCTACAAGAAAGGTATAATTTTAATTATTTGTTCAGACTTAAAATACTTAATTCAATTGCTGATCTTCGAATACCTTTAATTAATTAATTTAATCTCTTAAAAATCCAAAGTTATATCTGTGATCCTTAATCCGTGAACTCTACATATTTTAAAGCTTATACCTGTTCCTATTTTACTTCCCATAATTCTATAAAATATGTAAGAATAGTACGGCATTGGCAGCCAATGCATAAGAGAATTTCCAACAACCCTCCAGAAATACGTATGCAGTAAATTATGCCAAACTTCTGAACTACTTTCTAAAAAGTGACCTTCTTGTCAAAGTTCCTCTACCCATATTTGCGCCAATTTCCCTGCCAGTTTCGGAGCAGCTTTTTAATTAAAATATAAAAACGAAGGGAACGTGCCGCGGTCGTTAGGCAATAAACTTGGACGCCGCGCATCCTGCCAAGGACAATTACCAGGCGGAAAATGTCGCAACATTTTCGCCCCTTATCGCAGCCTCGGTACTTTAGGTCAAGGAATTCCGAGCCCCGGCATAAAAGAAAACGAATTAACGACATTGTAATGCTTATCTGGGAGAAAAGGTCCTTTGCGGAGAGCACAAGGCATATCCCTTTCCGTCCCGCTTTCCAAAGCATATTTTCATTGGCATCTTAGGTAGGACCTCAATAAAAAGAAGGAGAAAACCTTGATTTTTAATTTTAACGCTTTATTTAATTATGTGCAGACGAGACAACTTGAAGTTTGCTAATAAAATGCTTAAGGAGTGTCGTTTCTGCTTTCCCTCATTTGGCTTGAGCAATAAAACCCACAAAAAATGAGCTAAAAACTCCAGTTTTTTCAGCTACTTTCTCTCGCTTTTTTTTAATAAAGACTTCAACAGATGGGCGGCGATAAAAAGGCAAAGATTATGGGACAGACTACAAAGGAGAAGCTCGGGGAGCGTCCAGTGTCGTGTGGCTTTTGACACCCCCGAAAAAAAATAAAAAAGAGGCCACAGTTTCAGCATTCCCCTTATTCTTTTCAGATTCAAATTGGGTTCGCACAAAAGGCCAGACGCATAAGATTTAGTTTTAAGCGTTAACACTTGACCCAAGGATAAGGGGTTGGAGATGAGGGTCCTGCTGCGAGAGTTGCTTACTTTTTATGGCTTTAAAGATAAGCGTTTGTTTCTTATTCGTTTTTCTTAATGCACAAACTTTTAATTAGCTGGAAAAGAAGTTCTCCTTCTCCCTATTTTCCACCGAACAAATTCGACACCTAAAATAAGCAATTCAAATAAAATTCAAATACAAATCGAATTGCTGTTATTGTCCGACCAACCCCTCTTTCATTGTTTATTTTTTACCCGGTGGGATGCTTAGCCTACTTATGCGCATCATTTGCCTTGTCACCTGTTGTTCCCTGCTCTGATTTTAATCTTTAAAATCAATATGCCAGGCGACAGGCCAAACAGATGGAGCTCCGCGGTAAACACAACAAGGGGGGTCTTGTGGAGACGCACAGAGGCTTGGGGAAAGGAGCATATCGTGGTGGCAACTGTGACATCCTTGACAGGTGTGGGAGTGGGCGGAACCTGCTCATCCTGAAGTTGACTTCTGGATGTCTGCTCAAGGCGCCTGAGGCAGCAGACAGTCGGGCAAATTGAAATGACTTAGATTACATCTGACTTTTATAAGCGGATATTGGGCGTGGTATAGTTGGCAAGTGTCAGCTTCCGATACGGGACGGAGGGTAATCATACCCTCGATGAGAGATTGCCAGAAAAATAAGCGTAAACTTTGGAAAATTGTAAGAAACCCAAACTTAAACCAATCATAATATATATTGCTTGATTTTGTAGAGTTAATACCTATAATTTGGTATTATTTGGTTACGCACAAAAAAGAACTGCTTGCGGTATTTCAAGACTCAAGATATATTTAATTAATATGTATTTATCATGGGCGATACTTTGGTTTTGTCGAAAAGTATGCAATACAATTTTTAAGTTTGTTTGTACTTTGGGATACCATTTCAGAAGCGACCACAGCTATTTTTTTGTCATTAAATAAGCTCAAAAAGTGTCCAAAAGTATGCAATTTTTTAACCTAATAAAAGGGGAGGCGTAAAATTATCCACAGCTTATTATAGGCACCTCTTCGGATGTCTACAAATGTGTATCCTATTTGTTTATTATTTATTTGAGCGAACTCCTTACTTTTTTTGGTGACAGCCCAAATTTAAGTATCGGCTCTTATGTAATTTTTATTTTGTATTGTACTTTGCCTTGATATATGTACAGGCGTTATAAAAATGTATATTATGTCAGACTTTTTAAAAAACTTAACAGAAACTATCTCAATGCTATTGGAGCTGTCAATGAGCTCCCGTCCGAAGTCTACATGGACAGAATGGTCCCCTTGATGATGTCAATGCTCTCGCGCATTTGGGTCTCATTAATGACCAGTGGTGGGGCGAATCGGATGATGTCGCCGTGAGTGGGCTTTGCCAGGAGTCCGTTCTCCTTGAGCTTCAGGCACACCTGCCAGGCATCGTATTCTGGAAAGGAGTTCAAGAGTCAGCAAGGGGCTACTGCCGGAATCTGTAAGAACTTACTCTCGTTGATAACGATGGCGTTGAGGAGTCCCTTTCCGCGAACTACGGAAACCACGTCTTTGGGAAGACCCGAAAGCTCCTTCCGCAGCAACGCACCCATTTGGAACGCATTCTCCGCCAGTTTCTCCTCTTGCAGGACCTCCAAGGCGGCTATGGCCACACGGCAGCCCAAGGGATTGCCGCCATAGGTGGAGCCGTGCTCTCCGGGCTTGATGCAGAGCATCACTTGATCATTGCAGAGAACCGCAGATACGGGATACATGCCTCCAGATAAAGCTTTACCCAGGATCAGGATGTCTGGCTGTACGTTCTCGTAGTTTACAGCCAGCATCTTTCCAGTTCTCGCCAATCCTGTCTGCACTTCATCAGCAATCCAAAGAACATTGTGCTTGGAGCACAGCTCCCGGACTTTCTTCAGATAGCCATCGCTTGGCACCACCACACCGGCCTCGCCCTGAATAGGTTCCACCATAAAGGCGCACACATTGGGATCCTTGAGCGCCTCCTCCAGGGCCGTCACATTATCGTAATCGATCAGCTCAAAGCCCGGCATGAATGGTCCAAATCCCTCGAAGCTGCTGGGGTCATTGGAGGCGGAAACGGCGGACAGAGTGCGACCCCAGAAGTTGTTGCGGGCGAAGATGATCTTGGCCTGGTTTTTGGGTATGTTCTTTTGCAGATAGCCCCATTTGCGGGCCAGCTTGCAGGCAGTTTCCCCACCCTCGACTCCTGTGTTCATTGGCAACACCTTGTCGTAGCCAAAGAGCTTCGTAACGTACTCCTCGTATTCTCCGAGGACATCCGAATAGAAGGCACTGAAAGAACGGAAGTGTAAGATATTCGATTCTCAAACAATCATAAATATATATACTATGGAAAAGGAAACCCTAACATAACAGCTAATAAGCGGAGCTGAGTCTATTTCTTACATAAAAAAAAAATAGAAACTAGTAATATTAAAGAATTTGCTCTAAGTTAGGCTAAGCACTTAAGGCGAAAGAAACTACGTGCGAAAATAAAAATCCAATTAAAATATATTGAAAAAAAGTTCAGCCAATGAAATGTATCCCCACACTATCCTAACCCAACAGAATACTGCCTATATTTATTTCCAATACTAGTTGACTAACTCTTTGTGGTCTAGTGCTTTGCCTTTTTAGCTTATCAAACAGAGTTCCATAAATAGAAATAGCAACAAACAATAACAAGTGATCGATCCTCGATTTGTTATCAACGAACCTACTTTGACTTTATAGCCCCACTCAACATGAAAATCTGGCCCTGGCAACCCAAGAGAAACCAAATAAAACCGGCAAGGAGATGTCACATCACTTAAGAACTCAAGTGCAATAGAATAATTCAATAAATTTATTTCTGACAGAGAAGTGAGAATATATACAAATGTGCTTTTGTATGTGCTAGGGGCTGATAAGATTATAGAATAATTCGTGGGGGGTTATCACCTAGTCTAAAGTATATATTCCGTAAAAATAAAGCAACTTGGGCGTCAACAAAAACAGCATGTTTTTAAATAGACGCTAGGAAAAAAACTCAAATCAGTCAAGTCGGTAATCAATCACATGACATTTTTTGAATCTATTTAAGTGGTTTTAATAGGTCCGGAGTTTAGTTTAAATGTTTTTTAAACTTGTCCAGACACAGTAAAAAGTAACATTCGCTTCTCTATCTAGGGTTTATTGCCACCGTTGCCAACAATTATTAACGAATCATTGAGTTTAATTTTTCAGTTGACAACAGAAGGAAAATGGAACTGTACCAGCACTTGAACTTGAGTAAGCAAAAAGTTCACAAACAACACATCTATAAAGATTAGCGTGGACTCTTACACTCTTCATTAGAAACGTTAACTGTAGGGTTAAGTAGGAAAGAAAATGTTTTTTAAAATAAGCATAACGTATACGACACGTAAACAAATATTTTAAAAATATTTTGCAAAGATGAACTCGCTTGTTTCGATGAAAAACATAAGTCCACCCTGGCGAATAAATGTTTATGCGATAAAGTTGATAAAGCTTCATGGCGCTAAGCGATAAGCTTTCGAGGGGGCACGTCTTTGTTCTGGGAATAATTTTGATTGTTCTGTGGCTATATGTAGCCACAATGCGCATTTATCTACTTACCGGGATGTCAAGGCCAACTTGGATGCCTGTTCGGTTAGGGCCTGGATGATTTTAGGGTGGCAGTGTCCCTGATTAACGGCCGAATAGGCACTCAAGTAGTCAAAGTACCGTTTACCCTCAACGTCCCATACGAAAACTCCTTCTCCCTTGGTCAGGGCCACTGGCAGGGGGTGGTAGTTGTGGGCGCCGTATTTATTTTCGCGGGCGTATACGGCCTCCGAGAGGGTTCCGGAGGAGGACGAGGTCGATTCCTGGGCAGCTGCCTTCTGGGCCAAGCAGCTCAGGCGGGTGGCGATGCCGCGGGTTGACAGCTTCGAGAACATGTTATTACTTAAGATTCCTGGAATTCCGGCACTTCCACTGGTAGATCGATGCTTACTGAAAGTCCGCTGACTGAGGGCGGCAGCTTTTTATAGCTCGGATCGGGGAGAAATATGGAGAGCCTCGTACCCCCATGGAACTTGCTCTCTCCCTACAAAAATCTCTTCCCGGCTCTCTCAGTGTTCCCACATTCTGTTCGTGAGCTCTCTATTGCCTTATCTAATTACAAGAGACCAGTACTTACATATGCACATGCAATTATAAATAATTTTCCATTTGATACTTGGCGAGTTTGCCTTATTGCAGCTGCTGATATTTATGCTGTGTCTGCATATATATGTATATATTGTAATCAGTCAAAAAAATTTCCACTGCTCAATTGAAAGAGCTTTACGAAGCTTTCTGTGCAGAAATAAATTACACTTAAAAGCTTTGTCTGTCCAGAATTTAACAATCGATTGGCTCAATGAGATCATGAGATGAAAGATAGTAATAATAAACAGAAAGGCTGGCAGGAACGCATTATAAATAATGTATCAAAAAAAAGGAACCTGGACGTTGTTGCAACACTGATCGATAACTGGAAAAAAAAAATCAGGATCCTATATCTTTAAACATGCACTTGTGAGAAAAAGAAATTGAAGAAATTTTATATCAGATATTTTATATGTTGAAGGTTTTTTTACTATCATAACAAAACTAATTGTAACTCAAGATATTAAAACATTTTGGGCCGTAGTTCAACTTAATTAAATCCCTGATTTCTCACAAGTAGGAAAGCTACAGTCGAGTGTGATCGACTGTGAGATACCCGGTACCCAAAGCATTGTGGGTGAAGTTAAATAGCCCATGATCATGAAAAAAATAAAATGTTAGCAAATGAAGACAAATGTTGCTAGGAACATGTTGAGCTAAACCCAAAAAAGACAAATGTTGCTAGGGACATGTTGAGTAACCGGCATAGAAGAGGAAGAAGCATACGCAGAAACTCTATTGTTTAATAACTTCCATGTTAATCAAATTTTCAGACAAAGTCCGCAACAACCTATCTATTTATTGAATCTATTTACTTTACGCCGAAAATATGGGTACCGGGTATAAAAATCTAAAATTTTATATAGTCCAGCGCTTTTTTTAAACTCACCTTAGGCAGCTCAATTATATTCATTGACAGGCGTTGTTAGTTCTTATTTTCATGTATTTATTTGATTTTTCATAAATAATTGATGGGCTTAAGAATTTACAACTAATTTTTGCTTAGATAAGATAATTCTCATTTGTCGTATGTTGTTTGTTTCCTTTCCTTTATCAATTAAACATTTAACAATTATAGCACGTTCAGGGAAATTACGAATAGATACATACTGATAACTAAGTACATACATCATATACATATACGCATTTATATGACAGTTGAGAAGGCAACACAAAAATTGCACTAAATGTGGTTTTACATATAACAAAAAAAAAACGAATTCCATTTAAAATGAAAGGATACAAAATATACATCATGTCGGATTTTTACAGAGCAAAAACAGTGGTCTCTTTTTACTTTTTTCCTTTTTTGCGGGCGGTTAGCCTACTTTGGGGGATGCCCAATTAAACATCAATTTGCTTTTGCTCGTTGCGCTTCATTAGCTACCTCAAATACAATATTTTATTAATTAATTTTAATAAATTCACGCTTTGATTGCAATTATCAATTCGTTCGCCGACCTCTGACCTCTGCCCCTTGTCGTCTGTTCCCATTACTCCATGGCTTGGGACACGCTCTGCTGGGGGGACTGCGCGGGTGACAAGCTGCGTGGCGTTACCGTGGCAGCCACCGCCTCACCGCCGACGCCTGACCCGCCTCCGCCGTTCCCGGCTGCCCTCTGCTGGCTCTGAGCCTGATTTAGGAGCTCCTTGTTCAGGCGGTAGCTGCTCATGACATTGGCACAGCTCTGGTGAAAGTAGAAGTTGCGGCCGCGCAGGAACGCATCCGTATTGAGATCCTTTATGCCTGTCTTGGGGATAGAAGAGAAGCGAGACAAGATTAGGATAGAAATTAGGGTGTCACACCTTCAGAGGGGTTGTGCATTAAGCTAGTAGCAAATACTAGGACAGGTAAGAGACAGTTACGGGGTTGGCTGACTTGGGGACTTAGATCGTGCTTGACTTATGTAAAATTGAGAACTGAAGCAAACTGAGAAATTACCTTACAAATGAAACATTTGTTTTCATCGTCCGGTTTTAAATCCGAACTAATCCCCACCTTTGAGTCCAATTGCGTTAATCCCGGCACGCCCATTGACGACAACTGCGACAGGCTGTTCTCCATGCTCTCCACATATTTGGATGTCGGATTGTTGTTGTTGTTGTTGCTGCTACTGTTATTGTTGTTGTTGTTGTTGCTGTGGGAGATGTCCATGGGACCGGGCTCGGTGCTGCTCACCTGCGGCTCCGAACGGGGTCTCTCATCCACGGGGGAGATGTTCTCCAGGGATCTGCAAACGACAAGATGGAGAATTGGGAAAATTGTCTATTCAAGTAATTTCACTGACAAAAAATACATCAACTGCACAAATACAAAATTGTTTAAAAACAAATAAAATAGCTTCGGTTAGGCAGAGTTAATTGACCAACTGACCTGCTGCTGCCCACATTCTGTTCCTCCTGCCGGCGTTGTATTTTGCTGTAATTGAGCTTACTCGGCACCTTCACGGTGTCGTCGTCATCAACAATCACATCCTCGTCGCTATCATTTTGGCACGAGGCCGTGTCCATCATTAGATCCTTGTTGTTGCCACCTCCAACCCCGCCGCTGTTGGTGTTGTTGGTGCTGCTACTGCTGTTGTTGTCGTTGACGCCCACGCCACAGGAATCGGCGTTGTAGTAGTGATGTGTGGTAGATGACAGCTCGCTGACGGTTTTCACTGAGGGTTAAATGAGTAAGGGAGCGTAATTAGCATACGGCTGTGCACTTACAAAAAATCGTGTACAATCTAACGACCTTTAATATGAGCGCTCTTTTTCTTTCCGTTGCGAATAGGCAGGGGAATTATATATTATAGAAAAACCTAGTTCACCGATTTTCATAAAGAAGCTAAAACAGGTAAGACCCACATATGTATACATATGTCTCCAGTTCTAAGAGGCTTGGAACAATAGGGAATAATCAAAGACCAATAATGTTCACACATTTGACTTGCAATATGCAAGCAATTTTTCTGCTGGCGACGAAAATCGCGCTCTCTCCGCTCGCTTGATCACGAGCGCAACAGCGTATGTTAGCGTATAGATCTAAAATGCTTGAAAAACAGACTGTCGCTGTTTGCGTTCAAGAGAGCTCTAGAGCACTTTCTCTCTGTCTTTTAAACAAAATTTAAAGAGAGCCTGGAGCCAGCTTTAAAAGCCATCACGTAGTATTCGTGTGCAAAAAAATCGTATGGCGTTACTCATCTTAATGACTTTAATGTCATCGGTATAATGTTTAGTATAATTCACTGGTTCTGTACTATGGTCATTGGTCTTGCAATGTGAAAAATATTATGTTATAAATGATACCAAAGCCTATGCAGATTTAAGAAAAGTACATCTTAAGTTATAGGTTCCTGGTTCGACTTATTATTATTTCGATAGTGTTCAAATTATTTGGAATAATTCAAGGCAGACTAATGTATGTATGTAGGTTTTCTCTGTGTGTATGAGCTTGGACCTAGGACCCACCACTGATATGTGCCTGCGGTGGTGCGTTGACCTCGCCTGCCCAACTGCTACTGCTGGCCGTTGTCACATTGGTGCTCACATCCTGCTCGTCGGCATGCGGATCCTTCTGATTGATCACACAGGCAGTCCGGTAGAGAATTCCGTCCAGCTTGCCCGGCTGCGCGTTGCTGTTGTGCATGCTGGACGCGGGAAGAGCGCCTGATGACCCTGATCCTGGTACAGTTAGCTCAGAGCCCGAATCGGGCACGTCGTCATTGCAGCTCTCCACATCAACAGTCTCGATTTCCTCCTGTGATTTGGCATCGTCCTGAATAGAAGAATTATTTTATTCCACTAAATGGTAATATTTTTGTTATATTAACAGAAAGAAAACTGTAACTTGAAAATAGTTTATAAATGGTTTATATTTCTTTGGACATGCACATTCAAACTTATTTGTATCGCATATTGTCTGAGGGGATTCCTTTTCAACTCACCTCTGGTGGTATTTTCCCCGTCTCCAGGGCATACTTCCTCTTACAGATCGGGCAGCTGCTGCAGTAGAGGCTCTCCATCATGTACATCTCGCCGTACTTGCGCTTTCGCACTTTGAGTCTCAGGCGGTTCTGGCGATTGTTTCGTATTCTCTGGAAGGTCTAAGGGAGGCTGTTAGGTGAGCTTGAACCCAAAAGGATAGTTATATAAAGGTGACCCACCTCCCAGCGGTTGTGACTGGTGCGAATGGCGTTCTCCTGCGCCGGACAAGGCGGGGCGAACATGTAGGTGGCCTGCAAGTTGGCCCGCTCGAATCCCGCACTCAGCTTGAACAGCCTGTCCAGCTCCGTGAGGAAGTGTGTGTGCCACTCCTCAGCGCTCAGCTTCAAACCGCATATGGGGCACATCTCCGGGATGGCTCCTCCGGCGGCTGCCGCCTGGAGTCCACTAACCAGGCTCAAGCCACCCGGAACCGCGCGCAGACCCGCCATGCTCAGGCTGGCCAAGGCCGCGTGATGGGCGGCATGGTGGTGCGACAGCGGATGCGGGTGGGCCATATGGTGGTGCGTCGTCACCGCCGTGGACACGGGCGGGGCTCCCACGTGGTGGCCGTGGTGGTGGCCATGGGCGTGGGCGTGAGCGTGCGGATGTGGGTGGGCCAGCGGGTGCGGATGCGAGTGGGCGTGCGTGTGGGGGTGGTGGTGCGGCGAGGAGGCGGCCAGGTGGCTGGCCATCGAGACGGCCACGCTGCTGGGCGCCGTGCTGATGGCCGGGTTGCTGGTGGAGCAGGATGAGGACGAGGAGCTGGACGCCGACGAGGAGGTAGCCAGTGCCTGGAGCCCCTTCCCCGCGTTGTGCAGATCTGTGTGTGGGAGAAGAGAAGAGCGAGTCAAGTCGGTAAATTCTAGTCCAGTCCGCAATCATCAATCAACCTGCGTGGCAATAAAATGTAAAACGCCGCCTTGATTTTGTTACACTTAAAGAAAAAATAGTATAAAGGATCTGATTTTCAGACAATGTTTAAAGTATTTTCTTTATTTCCTAAATTCTAATGCATCAAACAAATACAATGAAGCTTAAAATACACTATTTGAAATGTTCTAGAAATCTATGTTTCGTTCCACCTGAAATTTCTGTATTATTTTACAAATTATGTAAATCTAGCTATAGTCCATTTCTCTATGTGCACCTGCCCAACTTATTCCCGCCCTCATAAATTTTCCAGGCATTTTCTAATTGCCTCCTCCGCCCTTTCAACACGATGGAAAAATTAATTGGAGCTCGTAATTCGACTCTGAATCTGAATCTGAATGTGAAACGGCGGCAAACGAACGACTCCGCTGCAGGAATCCTGATGTCAGAAACACGTCGACCCCACGATTTTCGGAAGCCACGGGAGAAAAAAACAAACCGCCGGCAACCACAATAAATACAAACGGATTGCAGCAAACCGACCAAACAAAATATGTCCGCCACTGTGCACGTGACTGTGATCCGGCAATTGAAATAATATTACAATAAATATTTCGCAATATTGTCGCAACAGGACAACTACTGCAAAACGGCAACATATATTTATATCCTTCTAAAATACTCTCAAACAAAATATGTCGGTTAACCCATCGGCGCCCATCAGCAACACTTGAATGGTTGGTTTGTAGATATGCACATGAATAGAGGGAGATGTATCAGAGTCGTGACTTTTGTTCAAATTAGCTCAGTAGTCTGTTGGATACTTATTCCACATTTCCCTTTCGTTTTCAAATCGTTTATATATGCTTGCGATTTAAAAAAGCTTTTGTAGCACTTTTTCTCAGTGCCTGAAGCCGCTTTAAGGACACGAGTGGTTTTCATAAAAATATGAATTAAATAGAAAAAGCATCTTGCGATCTCGAGGTCTAGCCGGAAATAAATAAATTAAAGCCCTTCTGTATGCCACTAGGTCTATCAGCAAACAAGTAGTAACTACGCTGAACGATAAAACCGGTGAGCAAAACATATAATTTTATAAGATTCTTGTGTGGATTTAAAAGAAAGTTTTATAAAGAAGGCAAGAAGCCTTTTCTAGCTAAATAAAGTTTGCTTAAACCAAAGCAAATTATATTTTTGAATTTGGTAAATATCTAAGAAGAATATTACGAATATTAATACATTTCTAAATAACCCTGAACTTTCCCTATTTGAGCAGTAGATTTTATTCAAAACATGCAGTTGTCGTATATGAATAACTGAGCCTCCTCAAATTTTGGGAGTTCCAAGCTCAACATCCTTTTGTGCCACGAGCTGAAGGAAGCCATTCCAAAAACTGGGCGTTTCATATATCGTCGTATATGAAATATGACTTTGGCTTCTGTGACGTGCTTTTCTATGGATGTAGATGCCATTAATATTACCGAAATTAATATGAAAATTCCAAGTGTGCATTCAATATAATACATCATCGGAGTAACAGCAACATTGGAGAGGGAAACAATAATAGCTCTCGTCATAACAATGGCGAACAATGCAATCAAAGCGATTGGCAACACTTGCGCATCCTTTGGGCGAACAAATCATAAAATAAGCCGAAAGTGTGTCCAAAAACCGACAATAAATGAGCAAACATTGTGGCATCATCCGAGGGTGGATGCGCCCTTTAATTGCCTCTAGAAGAGTTACCACGATGTCGTGGATGAGTAATTAGCCCTGGAGTGGCGGCCGTCTTCGTGTGTCGAACACCGGCCTGAAAGGATGTGCGGTGGTTTGACTTTGTAGTCAAGTGGCTGGGCTGGGCCTCTGGGAAAGGGAGGGATGTAACATTTCAATAAGCCTGCTCCAGTGGAGTATCCTTGTGCCATTTAAAACACTTACGGCATGCTTAGACCCTTCGCTTGAATATTTGGCATGCCCTTTTGACTTTTTTGCCGCATCTTGCAGCCGAAAAGGGGTTAAAATGAGAGCGGCTGCCTTCTCTTTGCTCTACTTAGTTAGTTTACCGCGTTGGTAGATGTCAACCCGACTTCGCAGTAGCAGCTAATTAAAAGTGTATTATTTATCGGAATTAATTTATGGGTTCATGTCTATCCACGACTACTGGCATAATCTAAAAGTTAAACAAAAATCCACATGTGGAAGCAGGGTGGTGGGTCGCAGGGGGAAATCTGGTTTGCCGGCTTAAGTTGAAAAGCAAATAATGGCCAAAAGTTAAATAAAGAGTTGTCTGTCTCAGTGTGCTACGCAGGGGTGTCATCTAGGGGGATTGTCTAAATTATTGATCCAATAAAAACACATCGAATTACGATAATTATAAATGTATGGCTTGTTCCCAAGAAAACTTGTAATTGAGACTTTCTTTTAATTAAAAATAAATACCCAAACAACTCAATGAGATCGTGATAGATAAAATGATTTTAATAGCAATCTAAATGTTAATTATTTACTTTGTCGCCTTGGCACAACGTAAAGATGTATTAATTTCGTAACTAAAAGTGTAAACAAAGATATTTTAATCCCTTTAGCAGTTTTTTAAGTCCCCCTTAACTCCGACCGTGTCGTTAATTTCATATATGTTACCTCCAACTCTACCTAACCATTTGTTTTGTTCATTTGCATTTATATATATCATTTTCATATGCTGCCCGATTTTTGTCATAAGGCGCTTAACTCGAACAGCTTTGCAGGAGACCAATTAGCAACGCATTTGCAGCCCAATTGGCTTAGCCTACTTTCTGGCAACGCCAGACTGGGAACTTAAAGCGAGGAAGAGCGAAACCACCCCCAGGTAAATATGTGAAATTTAAGCAAAGTATCTGAAGTCGGAAAAACTAATAAAAGCAAAGTGAAGTGAAGTGGAGTGGAGTCGGAGGAGGTCCTGTCCCTGTGCCTGTCCTTACGCCTGCCAGTCAAAGTTAACCTACTGAAGCGTTAAAATTGCTCAGCAAAAGTAAAATTGAAACAAATACGCCTGGCGATTTTTATCAGTCGAAGGGAAATTGGGAAACTCCCAGCTCGCAGTTTTGCTTTTATCGCAAACATGCAAATTTTTGTTGGATGTAAATTGGCAAAATAAATAAATGCGGTGCGCAACCCTACTTACGTCTCAAATCCCTGGGATCCTGAGAATTATTACTGCGCGGACTTTCACCCTTTTCAACGGCGTCGTAATCCTGTGATCCCTCCATGGATTCGTGGGATGTGCATGTGGGACTGGCCGAATCCGTGCGAAATGATTCGCTGCCGTTGAAGAGATTCTGTCGAAATCATTAAATCCCATTATGACAAGTGTCAATCTTGCGCCGATTATCAGCTCTGCGCTCGGGTCTTCGCCCAACTTTTTCGAGCGAGCCCACTCACCTGATCCAGCGATATACCGATGTACTTGGGTGGCGAGAAAGCCGACGGCAGTGAGAAGTTGGACAGCACCGACGGCTTTCCCAGTGGCGACCGGTCGCTGGCGAAGTAGCCGGCGGGTCCAGCTCCAGCGGCTGCAGCCGCCGCCGCCGCTCCGTTGGCCACCAGCATCCCGTGGTTGAGCAGCAGGTGGGGGTTGAAGTAGTTGCCGACTAGTGACATGTTGTGGAGATCTTTGGCGTCAGGTAACTGCAAGAGGCGGAAATCGAAAGGGATTACCTAAAGGGTACATTTGGAAGAAAGCGTTAAAATTGTTGTAGAATGATATTACACAGGAAACACTAAATAAAATCCACCCACAAGTTTAGAATATTAATGAAAACTAAGCCAACAAGTACCCATTCAAATATATATTCACACATTATAAGTTAGTGCCAACCGAGAATGTATGTAACAGGCAGAAGGAGAAATCTCCGACCGTATAAAGTTTATACATATATTCTTGATCAGCGTCACCAGCCGAGTCGATTTAGCCATGTCCCTCTGTCCGTCTGTCTGTCCCAGTGAAACAGCAGATCTCAGAGACTATAAGAGCTAGATTTAACAAATTTGGTGACAACATTGGAAACGGCTGCACGCAGATCAAGTTTGTTTTAAAATTTGGCCACGCCCGCTTTCGCCCCCGAAAATCATAAAAAACGTTATATTAGCTATAGGCGGACCTTTCGGCTTAAAGTAAATAGATAGATTAATACGTTGGCAATCGCGGACGTGCTCTGAAATTTGAGTAAAAACGGATGATAAACAACGAAGTTATTAAACAATAAAGTTTCTGTGTATACTTCTTCTTCTTCTTGAGAGAGAGAGAGAGATAGAGAGATAGAGAGAGAGAGATGTTGAGAGCGCACCTTCCTAGCAACATTTTTCTTTGTTGAGTGTTGCTCAACATGTTCCTAGCATTATTTGTCTCTTTTGAGTGTTGCTCAACATGTTTCTAGCAACATTTGTCTTAATTTGTCAACATTTTCTTTTTTCCATGTTAATGTACTATTCAATTTCACCCACAATGCTTTGGGAACCGGGTATCTCACAGTCGGTCACACTCGACTGTAGCTTTCCCACTTGTTTCCATGTGGCTTGGGGAAAATGTCGCATCAAAAAAGTTGTTGTATTTTGCGCAACTATAAAGAACAGAAACCTTTCAGAAAATGACATTAAAGATATAAATAATATAATGCACTAAAACTTAAAACTTAAAAAAAAAATTAACAAATTTAGCTGTAGGATGGGCTTAGGTAAGATGATTAAAAACTGTTAGTACAGAGTTTCATTAAAATATCTATTCACTTACTCGAGTTATTAATAAAATACCGCTAGCAGTCCTATTGGGCCCACTGTGCGTTGTCTTAAAAATATACTTAAGCAGTGTAAAAGGTTTAGTATGATACTTCATAATATCAAATATATACTCAAATGTATAATTTTTTTCCATTATGTATTTTCGAGTATTATTTTTATACGAACCTAAATCGAAAATTCGATATCATATCGCGTTAGCTGGAATTTAGAGCTTTTCTGTTTGTCGCATAAGTGATAATTCTCAAGACTTGGTACAGATAAGTATAGTTTTTATACTTTCGTCGTGTTAAATTAATAAGCATCTTATTAGGAAATTTTGTATACTCAACAGTATAGAATTTATGTAAAACGAGAAAGAAAGCTAACTTCGGTAAACCGAAGTTTATATACCCTTGCAGTCAGCAATTGGATCATTGAAAATCGATCCAATTTGGTAATGTAAAAAAAAATGTCAAATTATGTAAATTTTGTAAATTTTACATTTTACATGTAGAATTTTACATTTTCATATGTATCGACCGATCCCTTCTATGGCAGCTATATGATATAGTTGTCCGATCTTAATGAAATTAAAACCGTAATTCTAGAACTATAAAAAACGACTATATCTCGAAATTTATAGAAATTCGTTGAAAAACAGAGAAATTAAAAATTTTTGTACATTAATTTCGCCATCATTCCTATGGCAGCTATAGGATATAGTGGTCCGATTTCGGCCGTTCCGACATATATACTGCGTGCTAAAGAAATAAGACTATGCTGAAAATTTCAGCCCGATAGCTCAAAAACTGAGAGACTAGTTCGCGTAGAAACCGACAGACAGACAGACAGACGGACAGACAGACGGACAGACAGACGGACAGACAGACAGACATTACTAGATCGACTCGGCTGGTTATGCTGATCAAGAATATATATACTTTATGGGGTCTGAGATGCCTCCTTCACTGCGTTGCAAATATCATGGCAAAATTATAATACCCTCTGCAAGGGTATAAAAAGTAAAGATTCTATGACGATTTTTTTCGCGAGAATATATTTGTCCTCTCGCTTAGGATTGACATTATTCTCTTCAACTTTAAATTATTTAAAATCAACAAATATTATGGATCATATTATAAATCATATATCATAAATCATAATCAAGGAAATACACCTATAAACCAAATGATGCGCCCTAGTATTTTGGCATATTGGGTATATTATTATTAAAATTAATATTCGGAACCATTTCCTCTTTCCCAAAAGAGTTTTATTCCTATTATCAGAAAGATGGGAAAATGTCAATAACGAGGGACATCTTACACAACAGCTAATATTAAATATGAAGATAGAAGATTCTTACCAAAAGAGAAACTTTCATATCCTTCGCGATAGAAAGGCAAAGACTAATGCAGACGAAATTAATAACATTCTTATTAGTTAAATAATATAAATCTAATACAACAGAACAAGGTAAAAATTAATTACAGGCCAATACTAGTCATAATCATGGCATTTCAAAGTTGAATCTGAAACTTAAAAAAAGTATTATTTTTGAAAATAATGCATACAAATATTTCTTAGCAAAGTAAGCTTTTTAAAATACTGAAAAGTTAGTATGCAAAAAATATGTAAACAATTTAATACCTAATAATGTAAATTTCACAATTTGCTTCGCTTTCGGAAACAAGAATTAACTGAACTCACAACGAAGCCCAACGATGCCCCTAATTGTTACGACACGTAACCAAAACAAGAGCTATTATAAGCTAAGCGAGCGTTAAATTTAAGCGTTAAACATGCGCATTACTTACGTTCAAGGAACGGAACCCACAAGAAATTATGTGTGCTACATGACTTGGCGTTAAAATTAGCCAATTGCGGAAGGTGGAGGCCTGAATACGAAAAAGATTCCCGCCTAGGCAACATATGGTCTGGTGAGATTCTGTGCAAATGCAGGGAAAATATTGCAAAGCCTAATCCAATTCCCGCGGGTCGAGTCGAAAGACGCCCAAAAGTGTGCTACAGTATTTGCATCAATTTCATCCAAACGAAGCTCATACAAATTATGCACAAAAATGTGTAATTTACGACAAATAAATGTTAAATTGAGAGATTTTAGAATTACGATATCGAGAGTGCCATAAACTGTGTCAATTCCGAAGGGTGGTCGGGGGCAGCTTACTTCCAATGGGGTGTAAAATAACGAGAAAAATGCTTAGACTCTGCTCACTTTCTCCGACCCAAAGTCGCACATAAAGACTTTTGCAAATGATATGGGTAAAATGGGGAGAGTGCCTTGGCTGGGTTTTGCATGGCCGGGGAAGGAGATAAGCGTCAGAACAAATTGAGGCTGACGAGTGTTAAGCGACGGTTGGGACACAGACAAGATACACAGACGAGTATAACATAAGCGGCGACATGTGTGACAAGTATTAAGTAACCCTCACCCACACCGTCGTTCCATCCCTAGCCCTAAGAATGGGAAGTTTGCTGTGCGCAAATTTACATACAAATTTGTCTGCCCGGAAAATATTTTCACAGCGAATGGCGAAAAGTGTGAAAAAACGATTGGAAAAATATTAGCGGAGGACACATGGTCATTTTATAAGTTTTCCTATTTAAGTTTTATATTGGAAGTAGTTGTGTGTTAAAGTAGCTACTTTTACATAATTGCTTGCTGTAAAATGACAAATTCATTAAAAAGAAGGATTCAAAACATAAATTAATAAGGAATTAAAAAAAAAAAAAAAATTATTAGATTGATCTATTACACTAAGAATAAATTGCTTGCGATTGTAGTTTATCTTTTTTTTATTTAATTATTGAATTATTTTTTATATTTGTAATTAAAACTGATATTCAACACTTTATAAAATGGCATGTATAATATTATTGTTCTAAATGTATGAATGTTTGCGTTTCAGTTTTTCAAAGACTTTGGTTGTGTGATTACAATGATTCAAATAAAAAGTCCCGTCTCCTTTGAAAGCTTCTTAATAACATGACGTTGTTAATTTCACCCGTAATCCAGGCCACTTGCTGGACATAAGTCGAGCGCAATAAATTATGGCTTATCAAGAGAAATTAGCACCTTAATTTGGGGGCGAGATGTTGACGCATATGTTGCCGTATCAGGTCCGAACAATCATCTGTCGCATCATCCCCAAGCTCATTAGGTGTAAAATGTTGCAAGTCACAAGGCTGAAGTGGGGGAAGTTGCAACCACATGAGCTGCACTTTGTCTAAGTCTGCAGTTTGGTCAACAGCTGCTTGGGGGGTCCTGCGATGGATTGGCGTAACCTCCAGCAGAAGTGGTCAACCACTTGGCTCCCATTCCAAATGACTTTTTAATGCAATACGTGTTGAAGAATTTTCAGCAAGGATTTCGCTCATTGATTTATGCCCGTTAATCAGTGCAAAGCATCACCACACGGAGAGAAAAGTTTAGTCAATATCAGCATTTTCTTAGATTAAAATAAAGCCCATTTCTGATAACTTAAATTATTTTCAAATGAAATGTAAGTTCGCCATAAAGGCTAGAGCTTGAAAATTTTAATAATTCATTAAAGACTTCTAGAAAGACTTCTGTTTGGAACATTTTATCTGGAACATATTAAAATATTAAACAAATTGTTAATCAACAGAAGCACTCAAAACCTAGAGTTCTACATATCACACGAGACGACGTGATATGTGATAAAAAACACCGATTTTAATTTTTTCAATATTTTCAGTAAATTTTTAGTGTGCAAGAAAAAGTTATTGAAATAATGTTGAGTTAAAGAGTGGTTTGACAATGACAAAAGGTACATTATGTTTATGGGCATTTTTTCAGTGCAGAAGCAGGTGCTCTTTCCACCCCCTTTTGGGTGGTGGGGTGCTATGCAGCCCCTCCCCTTTTGTTTACTTTTCTATTAGAGCTGGGCGGGTGATTTGTTATCCCAAATTGTAACATTCCTTATCCGCCAGAGGGGATGACTGGGCTCAGATTTGCATAAATTCGTTCTGTTTGCTTTTAACACTTGAATTATTGGTGTTCGGTAACCCCGCCCCTCGGAATTCTGGTACTTGCTCGGTGCAACGCTCAGCTGCATGTAGCAGCCAACAACAATAACAGCTTAATTACAACAACACGATAACGAGTGGCAAATAGCAATTGTCTACATACAATTGCCAATTTCGCTTAACTTGGCCATAAAACACGGAAAAGCGACAACAGGCGGACACAAAGCAAAGCAAACAACTCGGCCTCCTCAACACACCACAAATAAATCTCAATTTGTGGCACTAACACGGAGTAAACGAGGCTGAAACCGAACTCAAGCTCCGCAACTGGACGAGCTGGTAATACTAAAAACGTTTAGCAATTGCCAATTTTCGCAAACTAAATGTTTATGGCGGGCCTCAACCAGTTTGTCTTTGTATTTTTTTTCCTAGCTCCATGTGACCGAAGTAATGGTGCGGGAAATCGCGATGGAACTGAAGAGTGTAGCATACATTGGGCCGCAATTTGGGTTCAAGAATAAAAAAGAAAGTTGACACTAGCTTACAGGAAAAAGGTAAAAGTTGCAACCCACTTCGTCCGCCTAATTTTAAGCCGCTAGTTTACACATTTTTTCAAAGAACAGTTTGGGAGACACTCGCGAAAAGCCAGATTTCTTTTTATTTGCTAAAAATCTAGAAAACCGTTAGTCCAACAAATTGGTACTATCGGAAAGGCAAAAGAATACCTTTCCGAAAAAGTACGATTCTTTGGGATCACACCGTAATTAATGGAGATATACGCACTAGAAATATTTACATATAACATACTTATATACTAGCTATATTCAACATCAACCCTTATGGGACAAAGGTATCTTTAGATTTATTTATTAAAAAAATTTTAATCTTTTTAATATATTTTTAAAATTTATATTAAATCTAGCTATAAAAAAATATTGGCTATTTCGCGAAGAGACGTATGTTTTCTGAAAGGCAAGATACCTTTCAGATAGTTCCAATTTAAAATATGTTGGACTAACGGTTTTTAAAATTTTTAGCGAATAAAAGCGTTTATCTGAAAAAAAATTAATTTTTTAAACAAGTGTACTAAGGCTTAGTACTTACAAAAATTAATGATTAATAGGTTTCCTAAATAATTGATTTTGAATTAAATGTATGTATAGGATAGTAAGCATATTTAATTTACCTTTTAGTTATTTTCATACCCTTAACCCATAGGGTACAAGGGTATTATAACTTAGTGTCAACCGAGAATGTCTGTAACAGGCAGAAAGAAGCATGTACCTAGGTCCTTTCGTATGAACCAAAAGATTTCAGAAACAAAAAGAGCGAAGAGAACTACCAAATTTGGTGACAACATTCGAATCTGTTATTGGATTTGACCACGTTCAACCCGCCTTCGAAAACCATGAGAGACGTAAAGGTTAAGGAGCAGATATATAAAATAAATACACTTATGCGGACGTCCCTAAAAATTTGAGTAAAATCGGATGATAAGCATGGGAGTTATTAAATTATTCCTCTTCTCCTAAATCTACACTTGTGTTGGCAGCACCAATTGGTTGGTCAACATGTTCCTAGCATCATTTGTCTTCATTTATCAACATTTTTATACCCGGTACCCATAGGGAACAAGGGTATTATAAGTTAGTGCCAACCGAGAATGTATGTAACAGGTAGAAGGATAAATCTCCGACCCTATATAGTATATATATTCTTGATCAGCGTCACTAGCCGAGTCGATCTAGCCATGTCCGTCTGTCTGTCCGTGTGAAACAACAGATCAACAGAGACTATAAGAGCTAGAGTTACCAAATTTGGTGACAACATTGGAATCTGTTGCACGCAGATCAAGTTTGTTTGCCACGCCCACTTCCGCCCCAGAAAATCATTAAAAACGGTATATAACCATATGCGTGATTTTCGACGTGAAGTAATCGTGGACGTGTTCTGAAAACTTGAGTAAAATCGAATGATAAACATAGAAGTTATTAAACAATAAAGTTTCTAAAAGAGAGAGAGAGAGAGAGAGAGAGAAAAAGAGAGAGCGCACGTGCGTGTTGCTCAGCATGTTCCTAGCAACATTTTTCTTTGATGGATGTTGCTCAGTAATGCTGAGTCAGCATGTTCCTAGCAATATTTGTCTTCATTTGTCAGAAAATTTTCTTTTTTCCATGTTCATGTGCTGTTTAATTGCACCCACAATGCTTTGGGTACCGGGTACCACACAGCCGGTCAAAATCAACTTTAGCTTTCCAACTTATTTTATTGTTAATATCGAAATAATGTCTTCAAATGTGTCAGCATTTTAAAATATATGTTGGAAGTTAGAGCAACACATTTTTTGTCTTTTAGCCACCACAATCTACCATCATAAAGAGGTATTTAACAGTGAATAAAATAAATATGGTATGCTTAAAAAAATTTAATTATCTACCAATATAAATATAAAATATAATACATATATAATATAAAATATAAATAAATGAATGTGCGCTGCATGGTTAGTTCTTCTCCTGTCTCAAATAAAATTTATTAATAAGTATACAAAGTATACCCTTGTAGATTGGTATTATTTTGTTCTGGTTGTAACGCATTAATAAATGTATATATATAATATAAGACTATATGTATGTATGTACGTATATTCTGAATCAGCTATTAAAATGCAGCATTAAACACAGTATTAAAAATCTCGTTTATCGAAAAAGGTCCATGAATTACATATTAAATTTCATTTAATTCGCTCTATTTTATAGCTGCAATCGTGTAAAATGTCCATAATTGTGTTATACTTGAATATACTTTTTCGTAACCCGATTTGTTGATGCTATAAGCGATTTCATCACTTTTTTCTGAATTTCATGTCTATCCAACGATTCTTTTATGCAGTGGCAATAATATTATTAGAATTGGCTTCAAACCTTTTTTTTATAATATTTCATTATAATTAAGATTACTTTATTAAATGGCAAAGGATAAAAATACTCAAACATCAAGTGCCAAATGGCTCAACATATAGCACGTACTTGAACAGGTTTGTGTTTTTGTCTTTTTCTTTCTGGTAGCAATCCACAAACACAGTATCAATGGCCATTCGGACTTTATTCAATGCTCCCTACGAGTGCTTCTTGTTAAACGCCTCGATGCCTTCACATTTTCGCTGCCCGTTCCCTAGCGGCCTCCTTGATAAATTGCTAAAAATTAAATTAGGCTCAGTCACAGTCCAACACATCCAACACATCGTCGCATATGCACACACAACTAACCTACACATACTTTGTGGTAATAAGTAGCAGAAAAAGAATTATTTTTCATATGTCGGCCTGCCTCAGTCCCATAACTTTCCTCACCCTAACATGGCTCTGCCATTTTTTCCTAGGGGGTCTTTAGTCTGTTTACCTTTTGTTGTTGCTCCTGGTGCTGCTGTTGCGGTCACAAAATTGTTATGGTGCTCGGTGGTTTTTTCCCTCTGCTGCTTTTGACCCACCCAGACAGGTTGGGGGTTAAAGTGGCACGAGAACTAGAGCTACATTAAACCATTTGACATTGCATTTAATATGCTCGCCTGGCTTGTTTTTATTAATTTTTATTGTTTGGGCAATGCTTGGTTATAACTGCTTACATAAATAATGGCAGATAAGCAGTTGGAGAGGTTGCATAGCTAGTTTTTATTGGACGAAGTTAAGCGTGACTGAAGTTGGTAGGAAAGTTGAAAAGATTCCAACAATATTTCCTTCAATAATTAAGCAAGAATGAATGGCAAGCAAGGGAAGTCCTAGCTCCCTTTTTTATGATAGGTATAGTGGAGAAACACCAATATATTTGAATACAAATGTAATGATACGTATAGAATGTAAAAAACAATATTGTCAATATCCATATACCAGAATTTCTGTGTCTGGCAAATGCGGTGAATTATACTGTTCTGATTAATACAAGTAAGAGAGCTACTGTCGAGTGTGCTCGACTTGAGATACGCGGTAGCCAAAGCTAAGTATGGCCAAAATGCGAACCTTGCCAAGACTCTTTGAAACGATTACTCAGAACGACTTGAAAAGATCTAAAATAATGTGGACATGAAAAATAAAATAAAAATATTAAATTTAGGACCGCCCCAGTTCGAAACCACGGTTTGAGACTCGACTAAACATTTGCTCCGGGTCAGACTACGACGAGTGCGAGCAAGATGGGGAAAAAAAACTTTAATGTGTAACCACACCCATGCTTATTATACAATTTCACTCACATCGGCTTCATTGTAAATATTTCTTATATATTTACTTTCAATTAAAGGGTTCCTAGTTAACTAATTTACTAATTTCTCATAAGTAAATCAAGACTCGATTATATGCCAAGACCACACACAGATCTTATTGTACAGCGGGTTGTCCAGACATGTTATGATCGATACCACCTCGATCATCATCAGTGAACTTTGCTGTACGAACAACTCCCAGCATTAGCGCCTATTTAAACAAGCGTGTCGCAGAAACAAGACTTGAGAATCGCAGCGACCACTCTTGCGTTATCAATTTTCGGCTGTGCCAATCTTGGAGGGTCTCCTCTTGTGTGTGACTTGGACTTTATCACTATTGAAAGCTACTTTTAATCAAAAATCACCACTATAACTTGGTTATATTTTATTTATTATTTATTTTCGAGGGTGGTATTGGGTGTGACCAAATTTTGAAACATTTTGTTGATCAGCGTGCGACAGATAGGAATGTTGTCACCTAATTTGGTAACTCTAGCTCTTATAGTCTCTGAGATCTGTTGTTTCACACGGACGGACAGACGGATGGACGGACAGACGGACATGGCTTAATCGACTCGGCTGGTGATGCTGATCAAGAATATATATACTTTATGGGGTCGGAGATGCCTCCTTCTGCCTGTTACATACATTCTCGATTGGCACTAACTTATAATACCCTTGTACCCTATGGGTACCGGGTATAAAAATGTTGATTCTCATCCCACACAGAGAGAATTATGGGGTTCGGAAATTGAGAATTCGCGTACTCAAATTCGTACTATTCTTATTTTGAGTATGGATTTTTTTTAAACTCCTAGATTAGGTTTTTTTTCCTTACTTTGAGAAAAAAAAAATTAAAGTGAATAAAAGAGTACTCACACCAAAATTAAGTACAAATATTCTTGAATTAAAATGGTTTTATCCTTAAATTGAGTACGTCTGTACTCGAGTTTGAAGGAAAGGGGTGAGAGGGGAAGTGCTTAGAGTGCTCAAGTCTTAATCTGACGATCGCGGGTTCGAGTACCAGTCGCAGCAATTGTGTCTTTGAAATGTAAGTTGGCTTTTATAGACTTTCTATAATATTTAAATCCATTTAGCTTAACATATTAACAAACAGCCTCCACTTCGTAATCCTCTCCAGAAACTGGCCACTTACAGCCGGCACTGCCTGATCCTCTCCAAAAACTGGTCATTTACAGCCTCCCTCTCTCAGTATTACATAATTTTTTACCCAGTGTCAAATAATTGAGAATGATTCGTTGTTAAACTTAGAACTTTTGTGTAACAAATTGAAAATTATTCGGTCTTAAATGAAGTAAATTTTGCACTTTCCTTGAGCATAAATGTTTTCAAAAACGTAATTTAATACTTAATGTTATTCGCATTCTTTAAAATTTACCTTGAACTGAGTACAAAACCACAATTAAGTAAAAAAAGTTCTCGGTAGTTATTTGAGTACTTTTTACTTACTTTAAGTCCATTTTTACTTAAAAATTCTCTCTGTGCATAAAGTCGGGCGACTTTGTTTGACTTTGAGCTATTTTTAGTTTATCAAATTCATACTTGTTCAATAAAACTCAATAAAGCTTGCTCTGAATTCCAATTGATACTGGTAAAATTGTTAAAGGCTTAAAAAAACATTTTCTTTTCGTTGATTATATTTGAATCTTTCGAAATTCCATATATGTATACCTTCGCGGAATCCTCCTAACCCAAATCGAATCTAAAGGCGGAGGACATATTGTTGTCATGTTTAACATATCTTAACGCTACTCAATGCTATGCAGGGGTAGAGATATAATTTCAATTCCGACTCCAGGTCCAGTTGGAATAACCAGTTTCACAGGGCCAGAGCGCACAGATCGAACATCATCAGCGTTCGAGTTCTTCATCATTTGTAGCATCAGCGTCAAGATCATTGCTCATGTTTACAATGATGACAGCAGTGGAATAAGCAGGAGCTGACGAAGAACCGGCGGAGGAGAAGCCATCTACTCTTATCGCATGGAGACTTCTCTGTGGGATCGCTCCAGCAGTTAGCGGCGGCTGCCCGGTTCCATTCCATCAGGCCCGAGTTGAAGCTCGGAATTGAAGCTATCATAAATCTGTTCGTCGCAAAAATCTACACACAATGGGGCGTTTGCAAACGCATTCGTTGATCGGAATGCGACGACGGACTCTCTGAATCTGCCTCTTGACTGACTGCGGATTGGGAATGCGAGCGTGATGTGGGTAATGAAATATTTAAAAGTTCCAACATAATTTCAAAATATATAGTTATTAAAACCATACACCAAAAGGTTCTAAAAAGCAAGTATTGGGAACAGAGGATTTCAGTTGATACATATAGGAAATCCATTAGGATTCTTTAACTAAAAAGTACTTAAAATTAAGCAGTAAATATTAATCATACGTTTTCAACTTATTAAAGGCTTTTTCGTAGTTTTTTTCAACTCTACTAATATGGGCTTTATATTTTTTCGCACTTCACTAAACTATTGATTTCTTTATTTGTCGTTAATTAACTGCGCGATCTCCCGTCACGGTGCCATCTCTAGTCGCATATCCAACTGGAAGTTCACCGGGAAGTTCTGGTTGGATTTGTTGTTTTACAATGCAGCATTGTCTTGGATCTGTTGGCTTTGGGCCGAATCTTACTTTCGCCCCTGCGTCTTCGGGCCGAGAGCAGTGTGCTGATTTATGGCATCTTTCGGCATTTCGGCTACCGGCCCCTGGCTTTATGATTTGTCATAAATATGTCCCCGCCACCCGATCGGCCTGCGATTCCAATCAGCGGTAGTTTGCGGCCCTGCTTTTGCCTGCGCCGATTTTACTTACTCTCGATGGAAACGGACGTTGTCCACGAAGAGCCTCATGAAGTCCGGAAGCCGCTTCCGAGAGAACAACGAGCGCTTGAGATGGCAAATGGCTGCTGCCAAATGCGTTGCTTTCCATCTGCAGCTCGTTTTTGCTTTGTTTTGGTTTTGGTTTAAACTAATTTGGCACTAGGGGGCACACATAACCTCACACTCGCTTGTGTTTCAATATTGGCACATGCAAAGATCACTCGATATCCTGAAGTGGCGGTTAGGAGGAAGTGTATTTTGGCGCGTCGGCAAAACGGTAATTCGGATCAGCTGACTCGCTCGCTCTTTCTCGCTCGTTCGACACAAGGCACCCGCACGTACGCGCTGCAGAAATCCAACTGAGGCTGCGGCAGTCTGACTGCCTGCGAAACCAGTTGCCGTTAGACCGCCTCGCCTCGCTACTGCGCAGGCGGCGATGTGGAATGCCTCGCGACCTCCGATTGGCCAGCGCTGGCAACTGGTTTGGTTGCACTCCAGCCATCTCGCTCTCGCTCTCGTCCACCCATACCCCGGACACTGTGCGGAGTACTTTCACATTATGTTCACCTCTTTAGCTGGCGCGAGTTTGTTTTTGCCCGCTGCATTATTATTCCAAAATGGTTGCATGTTTGTCTGTTGGCCATTGTACGCCTGTTTGTCTGCCAGCACCTGGGACTGGGTCCGGTACTCTGGCACTGGCACTGGTACTTCCACGGATTTCCCCCGTCTTCTAGATCCCCCAACAACTTCTGACATTTTGTGTAAATAAACCGTATGAGAAAGATTTTTACTTTTGGCTTTGGCAGTTTGCTGTTGTTTTTTAGCCTTGTTGGTCGGTCGGACAATGTCCTGGACAAAAGTATCTTGGAAGTAGTCTCTGCCTTCTTTTTTGCCTCCGCTGTTGGGTTTTTGCACACCGGACACTTAATATAGCGCATTACCGTGGTATATATCGGGCATCAAATGGCCAAATATTTGAATATAATAAAATTACACTCTGAATGGAGTTGTGATCAGAACTTCAAGTGGGATTTGGGGACATGGGGTTTGTGTATGCCCACCTGAAATCTGATTTCGTTATTAAGGTGATATGATAAATTATTTCAACCGTTCACTAAAAACTTCTGGATTTCGTCTAAGAGATACTTAACAGATCTTGTTATAATTATATTTTTTTTAATTTAAGTATTCACTCAAAATAATAAAAACTATTTTTCAGAATTCGTCACTATATTTGATCCATAATTACAAAATATCGAAAAATACCAGCTCTATCTTTCGCTGAAGCTTAGAGCAAGAAGTTAAGTTGCCAATAGAATGTAACGTTAACCATATTAATATCTTCATAAAGTAATAATATTATCGTTCCAAGAAAAATGTGATATTAGTTGGCTAACCAAAAAACGTAAACTTGGTAATCGTTAGAGAGCCCAAATAAATATTTAATCTTTCATTCAGGTAAGATTTATTCGATTTAACGAAAACGAGTTGATTTGGCCCACTGTAAACTGACCAACCAACTACCTACAAACTGAAATAGTTGTGTCACACACAATATTACTGCGACAACATAATAACAACAGCGCAAAAGGCAAGCTACAACAACCACTGCGCACAGTGGACACTATAAAAAGCCGATCCCACCTGCGTGCTACTTTTTATTTCGTCCCCGTTGCCTTTGTTGTGATTTCCAATATGCCGGACTAACTAAATAAAGTATTTTCCTTGCAATTACTTGCGAGGAGATTCGCGTAAAAAATGCAGAAACCTTTCTGACATATTTATGGGACCCTGTCCGTCAAATCGAGGAAGTTGACACCACTGGGTTCCCCTCTCCTTTAATTGGTGGCTAGTAAATTTTCCTTTTACCATCTTTGGGCCGGCGATCTTCTCGGGAAGATTTTTTCTAATTTTTTGCTCATTAAATTTACATTTAAAGAATTCCTGTACAGACAGAGAAGTTTGCACTTTATAATTTCCAGCAGACTGCCTTTTGGTTTATTACCAATCTCTGTTCCTGAGAGGGAGAGCGCCTTAAGTAAGGTGAGAGAGGAAAGGAGTCCTCTATTGTACAGAGAGAAAAAAGTGCAACAATTTCAGATATGTTTTATCGAATTATTAAAAAAATGGGACCTACATATAACCCTTATCTAGTATGACACTTTCAACCCGACAAATTTGTAATTTACTTCGAGCAACTGGACCCTTATCTGTACCGTTCAGATTGCAGAGCAGCCGGAGTTTAATTGAAATATTTAGATATTTAAACTTAACAGTTCGCTGGTAATGTGAAGCCTTAGATTTCTTTTGGTATTGAACTCGGTTTCTGATCAATTATAGAGATATTTTTCTCTATATGAGGAAGAGGTAGGGACACCCTCATAGTGGTGTTTGGGAGCGAGCAGGAGAATGAACTGCTTGGTGCCAGAGTGAGACAGTCTGGAGGGAAGTTCGGGAGTTTGGAGCGCATGCTCCGACGCTGGCGGTAGCCTACATTATGTGCCTAATTCTTGTACATAGAGGGGAGTGCCCCTGCTTGTGAACCATCCTTCTCTCCTCGACAAAAAGGTAACTAAGTCTTCCTTCGACTGGCGACTGGCGAGTGGTGACTGGTGACTGGCGAGTGGTAACTGGTAACTGGTAACTGGGAGCATCGTAACGTAGGCAACTGGCAAGAGCATAGGACGAGTGCCATGTACAGGACTTGTACTGCATTTCGGGCTCGCAGTAGATTTTTCATTTTATTTATGTGCTGCCTTGACGCTGCTGATTGCCTTTACTTATTTCTCCATCGTATTCTTCGCTTTGTCAGTTTGTCAGCTTCCCGGCTACAAAATTAAATACTTGTCTCTGGTCCGATTTCTTTTTGTTATCTTTCTTTTGTGTGGGTGCGGCTCTATATATAACCAACTGTCGTCTGTCTTGGCCACCTCCGGCTCCGTCCTCTCCGTCTGCCCCCATCCTTAACCTCATCCTCCTCTGGTTAGTATGTATGTACTTTGGGCTGACAACTAATTTATGTAGTGGCCGAAAGCAGCTGCTACAACTTTAGCTCTGCTCAGTTCTTTAATAATCTTCCTTTTTTATTTTGGCAAACAATTTCTTATAATTTAGTGGGGCTAGGTGACGTGATAAAGTCTTATAAGTGGGCTGTTAATAGGTCCCAAAGCTAAATAATAATTGGTGAAAATATTTTGGTTACTATATACATATATTGTTTTCTCTTAGACTATTTTGAGGTTGTTTCAATTTTTAAATACCCAATAAAAGTACACCTGTTATTTTCAGTTCAGTCATTTTCTGATTTTATTTATTAAATGTTTTCAAATTTTTAACATTTATAAACATTCCAAAGACGCAGTAAATATAAATATATCAAGTATAAATATATATATTCCACCAATCCTGGCAAACTGAAAATTTGATCTATATCTAGCATTTTAGGGTTAAATACCTATTTTTATACCCGTTACCCATAGGGTACAAGGATATTATAAGTTAGTCCCAACCGAGAATGTATGTAACAGGCAGGAGTCATCTCCGACCCCATAAAGTATATATATTCTTGATCAGCGTCACCAGCCGAGTCGATTTAGCCATGTCCGTCTGTCCGTCTGTCGGTCTGTCTGTCCGTGTGAAACAAAGGTCTCAGAGACTATAAGAGCTAGAGTAAACAAATTTGGTGACAACATTGGAATCTGTTGCACGCAGATCAAGTTTGTTTTAAAATTTGGCCCAGCCCACTTTCGCCCCCGAAAATCATAAAATACGGTATATTAGCTATGGGCGTGATTTTCGGCTTAAAGTAAATAGATAGACTTAACAAGTAGGCAATCGCGGACGTGTTCTGAAAATTTGAGTAAAATCGGATGATAAACAAAGAAGATATTAAACAATAAAGTTTCTAAGAGGTATTGAGAGAGAGAAAGAGAGAGAGAGAGAGAGAGAGAGCGCACGTGCGTGTTGCTCAACATGTTCCTAGCAACATTTGTCTCTTTTGAGTGTTGCTGAACATGTTTCTAGCAATATTCGTCTTCATTTGTCAACATTTTCTTTTTTCCATGTTTATGTGTTATTAAATTAAATTTTAGCATGCCAAATTTCCCTGAGCACCATTGTTTTAAAGCAATTTTATTTTAATTTTTTTTCGAATTTCTTAAATACATTTTTAACTTCTGAATAACTACAGTACTTAAAGCCTTGCGGAATGTGAAACTTCTATAAAATATAACAGAATATATTAACGTAAGTACATATATCTTAGTTCAAAGTTTTCTAAGTTTAAGATATAAAAAAAGTTATAATTTAAGGGAATTACTCTTTTACTAAAAATAAAGAAGTATTTGAAATGGATTTAAGGTAAATCATTTTAGGTAAACTTTGTAATACGCATTTTGATTACTTTGAAATTACTTTTCTATAAAGTTAGATGGTATTTTTGATTTATCACGCCCAGGCGGTAATCCTCTATAGATCTACATGCAGAACTAGCTAATCCATAAAACTTATCGTTATCTCACCCTCAGCACCTGCTGTCCGAGGAAAATTCGGGAAACGCCTCTGAATTAATTGAAACCGCACAGCAAGTGCCAAAACCGTTTGACTGTCAAATCTGCCAGGGCCAAACCCTCGACAAAAACCAAAAATACCAGTAAAGTTAGAGGAAAGAAAAAAAAAACACAGATGCGTCCAACATAAAAAGGTGATAAAGGAGAGCGGGGATTCCGAGAGCAATCCCCTCGCAAATCCCAGACAAATGTGCTGGCGAAAGAGAATAAAAATTCACCAATACTTTGTACATTTCCCATGTAAATATGAATGGAAATGAATTACAAGCGAAATAAATGTACGAAAAAATTGCATGAAACAAAGCGAAACCGTAAAAACCTAGGACCACAAGCTATGGAGTGGGTGTGAAGGCGGAAAGGAGAGGGCTTACATGGCTTTTGGTCCGGGTTCCTTTTTTTTGGGATTGGGTATGAGGCTTTTTTTTTTGTGGCTTTCGGTAGCACACAGTCGCAATGTTGACATGTTCCAAATGCAATTTTAACAGGATTTGCAAGGACACATTTGCACAAAGTGACAGAAAAACGCAGCGCAGCAACAACAAAGTCAACTTTGTCAACCTCATACCCCTGCACGGACAGAAAAATGGTCTACGTTGTTGCAAAAGTTCGATTTATAATAAATAAGTGAAAAACAAAAATATGGAATGTTTTTGAACTATACTATCTATAAATATAAAATGGGATAAAACTAATAGAAAATCTCTAAACAAGGAAATACTATTACATAATTATTGGCAGTTATCATGTAGTTTTTAGTTTTTTAGCTACTTTGAATAAAATTAAAAAAATAATTAAACCTTTAACAAAGGTCTCTTAGTACCGAACAAAATTTAATTATTATAAATAAAGTTAAGCCCTTAACAAAAATGATTATTTTTAATATTTTGGTATTCTCGATTTACCAAAACTCCAAACTGAATTAAAATTATCCTATAGAAATGATTATATTTTCTTTTAAATTGAAAAAAAACTCTAGCACTTTAATAACTTCCTTAAATTATACCGATATTTTTCAATATTTTTTTCTTTTAGTGTGCAGGGTGATGTGCGTGGCTGGCATAACTTGCGGCTTAAAGGGATCAACTTGTCATGTTTTTGTCGTCGGCATTGATTTTCCACTTTCCACGACCTGCGACCCAACCAGACCAGTACTCACCCCTGCACTTGCGTCCCGTTCCCTGCTTCTCTGACCGGCTTGGGTCATCTGTTGTGATGTGGTCTTAACGCTTCATCAATATGCTTTTCCCGACGTCGCTAATTTTGCGCTTTAGTCAACCTCTGAGCCCAATACGTGTGGCAGATTTATGTCTCATCTATGCGGACTTTTGCCCACCGCGCAGCAGAAAACAAGTGGACACCGGGCATCCTGTGGCAGCCAGAGCATCCCGAATGTGTGTGCCTGTGGGTGTGTTTAGTGTTAATCCGTCAATGATAAGCTCAATTTGTTGTGGTCACTCCAGTGACAATGGGGCATCGGCTGTCTCCAGACCGAGTACTTGTGGGGGGGATGCGAAAAGACCATTAAAGTTGTATTAGAGTCGGTTCGAGATGGAAGTTGTATCACGGTTTCTCTATGCTAGGTTCGTGATCGACGCTCTGTAAACAACGATTTTTATAAATACAAGTTATATACAGAGAATTAATTTTGTGAAATAGAAAAAAAAATTGTCGAAGATGAAGAGTGGTATCATAATCATGGAATAAAAATAAAAATTGTTCAAGTTATATTCAATTTATTTAACATTTAATTTGTGAAATTAAAACACAGCTAATTTGGATCGGAAGTCATTATTATAATAATTTCTTATTCATTCATTATCTTTTCTTATCTTTTCGTGTCACGCCACCACTTTAACAAGGAGTCCCACGGTACCTTAAGGGGCTTGAGCTCTCGCTCAGCGACGAGTCCTTCTCTAGAGGGTGACATGCATCATCTTAATTTCAGTTTGCAACTAGTATTACTCATCCGCCACACATGTGCCCAAATAGTGGTAGTAAGTCCTACTATGAGCCATGTCACAGCCTGTGAAGTAATTTAAACTTTGCCTATGGGCCCAGCCCTTTGTCTTTGGCTGTGGTAGCGAAGGAGTCCGTGCAGGATTTATGGATCCAAAAATTCTATATGTGACGCAGAGCGACTATATTATAAAAGTTTTGACACGTTTAGTGTTAGTCCAGGGGCTTGATGAACTTTTTTTAAGGGAAATGCTTTTATTTATGCACACGTGTGTCTGACGACATTTCCCCCAAACTATCCGAATGGGGCGCGTCCGTTACCGTCTTTAAAGGACCGCAAATGAACCAAGAAAGGAAGGCCTGGCCACTAATTGGCTTAGTGCATTAAAATAACTTGCCAATAGTTCTGTGGCCAAGCGGGATCGATGGGGTATGGGGATGGCCCTTCTGTTGACAATGTCCTCGCTGTCGTTGGAAAATTTATGGCACTCTGTGGCTCATTTACCAGATAAAGGCCTTTGTTTGCCCTTGGCCTAAGCCCAGCAGCCAGAGTGGCAAAAGTCAGCCGAAGGATTTTCCCTTCGCCAACAAGATAAGCCCCTCGATGGGGGTCTTTTGGCCATTTGAAGCCTTTTCCGACCGATTCGCCATGGAGGCGGTTGGCGTCGGCTTTGCCAGCTCTATATGTCAAATTGCCGGACGTCGAGTGTGTCTAATTATACAAAATTATTTATAATAGCTGGCCACAGTCCTGGTTCTCTCGCCACTAAAAAGCCTCGTGTACATACATACATAATGTGCATGTGTTTGCTTTGGAACCGAAACAAACAGATTTCCAAATTGTGTAAAAACCTAATTAAAAGCGAATTATTCATGTCGAAATTAGGCGGCGGGGTAGAAGGGTGTTGTCTCGAATATAGTGAGTGGGTGGCAAGTATGCTGATGCATTCGGGCAATCACTCGCATGTATCCAAACAAAAAGCGGTCTGTGCTGGCTCCATATGTTGCCAGAATGAATTTGTTAAAATTTTCCTTGATTAATTGGTGGTCAAAAGTTCATCGGCAGCAGCAGGCGCTGCCTCTTCAAAGGGTGAGTTACGGAAAAGGCGTAAATTAAATGCTTGGCTTTGGCGAAATTGTTTAAAATTAGTTAATAAAAATCTTGAATTTTTATTTTAACTATTACTATTTTATAAATTAACTTAAAGAATTACACCTATAATTTTAAGTTTCCATACTAACAACAACTTTCCTCTACTAAGTTATCAACTTTTGGTCATCTTTATAGTACCCTGTCACGGTATATAAACTTGAACATCTTCGGTCATTTGGTTAAGTCCCTGCCTACATACCATATTTTCACGCCAAACTGGCATTTTATGTGGCGTCAAACATTAAAGTTAAACAACAGGAGGCACCATCGGCCGTGGACGAAGGATGTGCCATGGAGTTTTATGTGGTGAGGCAAATTCGAAGTACGACTCGTACTTCGACATTTCACATAAAAACCAAATGCAAACAGCCGGCCAGGCAGACAAGGATGATGTTGATGCTGATGTTGATGATGACTCCCGACTTCCGACTTCCGACTACCAAAGGGTTGCGTCTCATTGCCTCCCTGCCACCCTTGAAATTAATTTTACACCAATAATAATGAGTGCAATTAGCAGGCAGATGGCTGCGGAGAGGGGCCGTTGTAGCAGCTTAATGTGTGTCAGTGTAAAATTAAATTTACGCTAATCGGGCAAAGTTGCTGGGATGCCATGGGCATTGCCTTTGCCCCAGACGGACAAATTAAATTGTCGTTTTATTGTTTTGCCGTGTTAAATATCTCAAATATTTCCCCGCAGCCGCCGACGCCGTCGCCGTCACCGTCTGGCCAATTTGGTTTTGTTTAGATGGGGTTAAGACATTCCCATATATAACTCACTAATCCCCTTAACCTTGCCACCTTTCGTTCTTCCTTTCTGTGATGAGCTTGCACTCGGAGAAATTATGAACCAAACGGGATGGATATAAAATAATTCGATATAAAAAACGAAAACAATGGAAGGAAATGGAAACAATCTCTGGGAGTGGTAAGTGGCAGATTATTTAAAGCACCATTTGTTAAATCTAAATAAAATAATTAATAATAAATAAATACTTAACGACATAAGCTTCTGTATTTTTTTTTGCGAGTGTATGAAGGGGAGTTCCCCCTTTTTTTGGTGCGTGCGCCTGTTTGAAGTTGCTCCCTTTGGTTGGCCTCAAAAAAGGTGGCACCATATGGCAGCGCATGCCGCTCCCCGAGGTTGCAGTTGTTGTTGCTCTGTGAGTTATATTTTTCAATGCTGGAATTGATTTCCGATTTGGTTTATTGATATTGTTGTTGTTGGCTGGCTGCTCATTCGATCAGCAACAGAATGTGGTTGGCCACACGTCCGCGCCTTTGTTTGTTATTGTTGCCGAGCTGCGTCGAAAGTGAACGATTAAGGGGCATCACATCACCCCCTTGAACACACTTTGAAATTAGTAAAATATGATTTGCTATTTTTTCGCTAGATCATTGAATAGGATTGTACAATGGGAAGGGTTTAGCCCGAAGTCCGTTGAAAAGGTAAATATTTTCTATTTAGATAATATCGCACCAAATGGTTAATGTTTGTTTTCTTTTGAAATTGCTGGAAATAAGGTCATATTTTAATGTTTGTTAGTATAGAATGCGGCTGTTATGTACGAGTGACTCTTTAGATCTTGGGTTTCGAAAAGAATTCACCATTTATACGATATATATCGGCTAGAAAGACTGTCCTATATGGATTATTATACCCTTGCATAATATTATAATTCTGTCCAGAAGTTTGCAACGCAGAGAAAGGAACATCTCCGACCCCATAAAGTATATATATTCTTGATCAACATCACCAACCGAGTCGATCTAGCCATGTCCGTTTGTCCGTCGGTCCGTCTGTCAGTTGCTACGCAAACTAGTCTCTCAGTTTTTGAGCTATCTGAATAAAACTTTGCAGATAGCCTTCTTTCTATTGCAGTTAGTATATATGTCGGAACTGGAATCGGACAACTATATCATATAGCTGATATAGAAGCGATCGGTTGACTTATGTATATGAATATTTAAAATTCCACATGTTAAATGTAAAATGTGTAAGTAAATGTTATATACAACTTTATATAAACTTCAATATTTTTTTAAGTTTACCAAAATGCAACGATGTTCAATGATTAAATTGCAGACTGCAGAGTATAAAAACATTGGCATAGTTTCATGTATAAATGCATGTTTAAATATTCTTTTTGAAGGTCTGGCATCTCATCGGTCAGTATAAATTCATGTATTGGAGTTTGTGTATAAACCCAGTAACAATCTTCATATTATTAATATTAATTTTATAAATGTTTACAGGAACAAACAAATAAATAATGACAACAGAATGAATTAAACCTTTAAAAACTAGAATATTAAAAAACAAGTATTTGAGGGGAAAATTAAAAAGTTATTAGGTTATTAAGAAAAGGTTTTTTTCAATATGGACCTCCTATAATATCCTTATTTTCGAACAGCTTCCTTGACAATTCAATCCACGACACCATTCTGCTACATCGATTATTCCCTAACTTTACGTCAATTGCTCGTAGCCCGGCTTAGTTAATAACGTCTGATGGCCAGAAGTACTCTCAAATGATGTCAGTTTATGGGGCATGAAGGCATTTAAAAGCGCAGCCCGACTGCAATCAGAATCCCATGGCAACCCGGTGGCAATCGGACAGCAATCCTCCAACCGTTGCAACCTCAAACCCGACGTCAGCGGCTCGGGAGCCAGGAGCCACATTAGCGATGTGTCAGTCTCCCGTGTCGTCATGTTGCTGCAACGATGCCTCCGGGCCGTTATTGTTATATTGTCATTAGCATTGCGTGAGATATGTGGGGAAGTTTTGTATCTGTTTGGTTACCTCCAAGCCGAGCCACCACCTCCCTCGGTGGACTGCACTGGGCGTCAGCTTTGTCTGATTGCAAGTGTAAATGGTCTTACCCCCCCACACACCCGTCCCTGGCTCACTTTCAAGTGTCAATTTTCAACACCAACCCCCTGATTTTGTCCATTCCCCTTCCGCGTTCCTCTAACTCCAACTGACAACAATTCGCGCCCTTGATAACGAACAGTAAAAAATGTACGAAAATCCCTTAAATTTCACGCGCTCTGACCTTTTTCCCTCCATGGCATCCACAAGTTTCTTTCCGCTCCCGGCTTTTTTTTGGGTGCTTTACCAAACATTTTTATCTTTACTGCTTTACACATTTAATTTGATTTCTTTTTGAAGTTTGATGCGAGCTCACACTTTATAAATGAGTGAACGGCGAGTGGAGCGGAGCGCTGTCTAAAGGGGGTCGGAATAGAGAATTTCATGGAAAACGAACGAGAATATATTCAATTAAATTGGCTCCCTTCAATATAATATGATGCCAAGATCTTCAGTTTGTAAGTCCCTTTTCTGTCGGTGACGCCTATGTCTGAGCTGTATAAAAAATGCCACAGGTGTTGCCACTTTGCCGCTTAGCTGCTCATTTAGCGAAACCCCAGCTAATTGCCCGAGAATTCTCAATTTTTTCTCCAGCGCCAACATGATTTAATTAAATTTGCTGGCAAGACGCTTCTTTATGCTGATTAAGTGGGGATAAAGCGGAAAGGCCAAACATCTTTGAAGATGCGACAGCCACTGAAGTTGCGTTCTGCGCAGGAAATTAAAAATTACTCCGCCAGCCGGACCCCGTAACTGTGGCGATTCTCCTTTCCCGTATCTGTACCTCTATGTGTATCTGTATCAGTATTTTTCACCCTGGCCACTTGCAAATTAAGTAAGTCAACAAAGCACTTTGCGGATTTGCCGTCATCGCTGACTTATCTGCATAAAATGCCCGAGAAATAAAAGTCCGAGTAGAAACTGCTACCGATATGGGAGTGAGTCTACGAGTTATTTTATTTCTCCGATTCTATTTGCATTGCGGCTAACGCAGACAGCCGAATTGTCCCATTTGGTATGCGAGAGTCTAACGAACTTGAAATAACGCGTTTGAAATGTAAAAAACGTGCAATTTATGTTAAAAATTTGGGCAAACAGCAGCGCGAAGAAAGATTTTAATTAATCATTTGCCATTTTTACCCTCGCTTCTTTCCGTACAAACGCACACCGCTATATGCGGTGTGTGTGTATGCGTTTTTGAGTTGTCTATGAAATTGGCATTACAACCAACGTTGGCCCTCGTGTCGTACAACTTCTGTACTTTATTTTCTTGGCTGCGGCCAGCCGACCAATTAAGAGGACAGGCCATCAGTCCGTATAAATCGCATTAAGCTGAAAGGACGACGGACGAGGGGCGGACCAGCTGTTCAGCTGTTCGATTTGTTTCGATCCGGATTCTTAATTGCCTGCCGCTTTCGTTCCTGCTTGAATGCGTTTTAAAAATGGCTTAAAAAATGGTTGGCCAAACCAAAAATGGTGTTTATTAAACGAATGAATGCATAAATGAATCGATTGCCCGACAGTCGGCGGAGTAATACATGGAAGCAAGCCGCCGACGGGCTCTGATTTATGATGTTTGCAATTTATTATGAACAAAAAGGAGAAAAATGGCATAAAGTTAATGCGTTTCATAAACAATCAATTTAGTATTGATGAGTTTACAATTACTGCAAAAATGTGCTTTAATCTCCAATCTCTGAGAAGGTGTAAGTTTTAGGTCTCAGTCAAGTATAACTTCGCTTGGAAATTTGTAGATTTTTTATACCCGGTACCCATAGGGTAAAAGGGTTTTATAAGCTAGTGCCAAACGAGAATGTATGTAACAGGCAGAAGGAATAAACTCCGACCCTATAAAGTATATATATTCTTGATCAGCGTCACCAGCCGAGTCGATTTAGCCATGACCGTCTGTCCGTCTGTCTGTCCGTGTGAAACAACAGATCTCAGAGACTACAAGAGCTAGAGTTACCAAATTTGGTGACAACATTGGAATCTGTTGCACGCAGATAAAGTTTGTTTCCGCCCCCGAAAATCATAAAAAAGAATATATAAGCTATACTCGTCATTTTCGGCTAAAAGTAAAAAATATTAAAAAATAAGGAGGCACTCGCGGACGTGTTTTGAAAATTTGAGTAAAATCGGATGATAAATTTGGAAGTTAATAAACAATAAAGTTTCTGTTAATAGTCCCACTCTCGCTCTATTGGACTGCTTACGAGCAATTTCGCGTGTCTGATCACTTAGCTCTTGAGAGAGAACATAGTGCCAGTTCGTGTTGCTTAACATGTCCCTGGCAAAATTTGAATTTTTTCGGTGTTGCTCAACAAGTTTCCAGCAACATTTTTCTTCTTTTGTCAAAATTTTCTTTTTTCCATGTCTATGTGCTATTTAATTTCACCCACAATGCTTTGGGTACCGGGTATCTCACAGTCGGTAACACTCGACTGTAGCTTTCCCACTTGTTTTATATAGTTTATACAAAATAACCTAACTTCTGGTTACCGAAAAGTGTATACCCTTGTCAGAGGACCTTATTATATAAATACCTTCCGAAGAAGCTATAGATCAATTTATGTATGAAGTTAGCCCTCCATTTGCTTTCTATTGAAAACCTGAAGGATACTTCATATTTTTTGATTTTATAAACCCTCAAATCCTCTGATTTAATAAATCCTCAAATTTAAATAAGATGAAGTTAATTTATATCTTCTAATAAAGAATCATTTATTTATTTCGTAATAATTATAACTTACGAAGCATATAATACGATTCAAGGCATTTTCTGGACTCCAATAGCTAACTACACGTCAGAGTGAAGGGTTTATGTCACTCCAAAATTATTTCAACGCACAAATCTTCTCCATTTCCTTTCTTCAATGATACTAACATTATTGGAATGCGAAACGACTTGAGGAATGCTCCCACTCACATCCTTCAACCCATCCATTCAGCCTGAGTAACGATTGTTTAATTGCCCATACGGTCTCGGCACAAATATATCACTTTTCCGATATATGTTTCTAGAAATCCCCTTGTGCCCTTAGGGCTCACTTTTGCCCCCTTTAAACCGTCAGCGAACTTCTGAATTCCATGCCGCCCTCGTTTCAGCCCCCGCCCCACTCTTCAAGTCTGAAATCTCCCCATTTTCCCCTGCCAAGTCCCGTCACCCTGCAAAAGTCGTGCGTTGGTTCCTGCTTCTTTTGGGGCTGACTTAGCCCAAAACAGACCGTTGCACTTTTACGTGCGATTGTCACACCACTTGCTGGCAAGTAAGTACCCTGCACTGAAAAAAAGTCCAACCTTTCCTTCACTAGAGAGCTCATTCACTGAAGGTTAGTAGACTTGTATAGCGACCTAAATAGCATAACTCTTCTTTCGTCTGGTGGCTATTAGTTTAGAAAACTTCTTAGATGGAACCTTGGAAATGCGCATGCTCTCGAAATTTGCTTTCCAAGATTATTCGAATTATACTTACCCGATCTGATTCGATGACAATCATTATTTTGCCAAAAATCGATACTAATAGGGAACGAGGCTAATATACCTCTATATAATTATATATTGTAAGAAGTATGCAACAACTAAATGAACTTACATTTTCGAATTAATTCACTTATCGACCACATAATGTTGCTGTTTACAGGTGCTTTTCTTTTTTTCTCTTGGTGCTTTCCTTACCTCTCCCTGGGAACCCCAGGGCTTTGTGTGAAGCGGCTTTGTTGCCGCTGCGGCTACTCGTGTAAAGTAAAAATGTAAACTTCCAAGCCGCCAAAGCGGCCCCAAAATAAGAGGCCAGAATAGAGGGGAGAGACTGGGTCGAAGGGGCGCCAGAAGCAAGGGGAGTTGGCCAAGACAGTCCTAGCCAAGACGACGTGGCTGCCACTGTTGCTGCCACTGTACTGCCCTTGCCGCTGTTGTCGTTGTCGGCTCACGACTGACATGGAGATATTTGCATATAAAATTGGTAATATGCAAATATTTTGATTGTCTTTGACTTTGTGCCTGCGCTTATAAAGAATCTTTGAGCTTGGTCGGGATTCGGTCTTTCTTTCCTTTTTTTTTTTGGTCGAGCTGCAACAATTGAGCGCACAGTTGGAATTCCTCGGATCGCTTCGGACTCGCAGCCGGACACAAGAGCAGCAGACAAAACTGGAGCAGACCCACTAGATGCACTGACCAAAAATTCAGATAACAAAATAAATAAATTCTTTTTTAGACATTCTTAGGATAGTGAGATTATTAGTTCAGAAAATTTGTAATAAGTTGCTGGACTTACATCGAAACAAAGTCACAATTTTATAACGTAGTTTTCTTGTTTTTGCAAGTTATATTATTTGTTTAAAAATGGATGCTACTTTGCTGGAGTTCAGAAATGTAATTTTTGTCAGTGTTATGCTTATCGAAAGGGGGACGAAATGAAGGGGCCTGGATGGCATTGAATTGGCATAGTTGTTGTCAACTTGAAAAATTATTACCGAACACCTGTGTGTGTCTGTGTGGATTTCCCAGCTCTTGTAGTGGCAAGCGATTATATTCGAATTTTTTCCAGGGAAAAGGGAAAAACAATATTTGGTTCTGTCGCGGTTTTTCCATACAATGGAGCTTGCAGCTTATGTAAATTGATTTTAAGCTAGGTATTGGCCTCTGGCGAGAGAGAAGTGTTGCCCTCGGGGAATTAATTAGTCCAAGGGGATAGTAGCTATTTTTTCAATTGTTGGTCTACGTTCCCCCTTGCTCCCAGCCAATTTTTTCCCTCAAAACTTTTCATGGCAGACACTCTGACGACAAGACGGAGATACAATGATGATGGTGGCGGAGGATCTGGACGGCGTTGACCATGTGAAGAAGGATGAGGTGAGGAGAGGAGCGGAGAACGTGGCAAACGAAGTTGTTGACAAAAATTGAATACAATACGAGGGGCAAGCACCCATGTGAAATGGTCAGACAAGCCATCCACATCGAACTGAGGCCAGTACAGTGGATCGTATGGGTTATATTACATAACACCCATAACATTTAAGAACGTGCAGAACCCAAGTAAATAATTAAGTAATGTTCAGAGCATCGCAACAACATTTATTGTCCGTGTAGGTGTAAAGTACAGCTCTCTGTAGAGACAACATAGGAACAAAGACCCTTTAATATGAATATGAATAACGTCATACATTTGAATTGCAATATGCAAGCGTTTTTTTTGCTGGCGACGATAATTGCTCTCTCGCTCATAGTCGACTGCGTAAAAATCTAAAAATAGAATGCGCTACTACATACCCTGCAGTACCTGTTGTCATCAATAGGCCATCAACGATTTATCAACGATCATTCGACAATCGTGTCAAATTCAACTTTTCACTCTCTTATTTTCTCTCTTCAAAAATTATGTTCATGAACATTCGGTGAAATGTCGATGCATATTTGGCCTGAACTGTCGATGAAAAACCCTGTTTTTGTCGAAGAAAAGTTGACAAATCATCGATGAATTTGCCACTGATGGCAGCCTAGAACATGCCGATGCTAATTTCATCAGTAATTTGTATAGAGTTTCATCGATGATTTATCAACAAAAGCGAAGTTTTTGTGGTGACCTTTTGATGACGTGGTCGCAGGGTATTCAGAATGCTTGAGAATACGAGCGCTCCTCTCTCTGTCTGGCTTTTGAACCAAATTTCAAGATTCTAGGGCCAGCTCTATAGCCAGCACGAAAAATACGAGTGCAAAATATCGTATGGCGTATTAAAAGCCGAGAGCCACTTTACCCCACTACAAAGCTTACTAAGATATGTTTAACTTAAACCCACATACTGCATAAATTTGTGTATATCAATACTGGAACTAAATTGGCCACGTGATCCAGTTAAATATAGAGTGTTAAATTATTTGACTGATTTTCATTGTTTCGCCCACTGTTCTGTTCTTGTTCTCCACTCCTTCAACCGGCGAGCTCCGTTCTGTTACCAACTATCAGAGACAGCTTGGCTTGGCTCGGCCTTTCGAGTTCGCCGTATCGAAGGCATGGGGCCCGGACTTTGGCGGAATGTTAAATGCTAAAAATGAACAAATAATGACGAATGCCGTCGAATACGTTGTCCAGAAGTCCTCGTCCCCGTTCGTATCCTCGTCCTTAGCCTTGTGCTGGTACTCGCTTTTGCAAAAGCCGCGCGCGATTTTCGCTGGAAATCAATGCGAGAGAGGTGAAAAACGCTTCAAGATTTATGCCCGCGCCATTGCGCATCATAAGCTGTCAAAATGCTTTTTCGGCGATTTATTAGCGCAAATTGAGTTTTAAAAGAAGCTCCCAGCCATGGATGAGAGCCCGCGGTGGCCGGTGGAAAAAACACAGCTCGGACTAGAGGCCCGTCGAGGATTTATAGTTTGGCGACAAGTGGCGGGTTTGTTGGTTTGTCGCTGTCCTCGGATCCATGCTGCTGTCCATGCAAAACACACGCAATCTGTCTTCGGGCGAGTTGCAGCTGCCGGTCATGTAAAAATCCTTCAGTTGAGTCTCGACTGCTGCCACTTGACTGCCGGCATGTCAACAAATAAATCGTCATGTAAAAATGGCATTTTAAATCGTTTCTGACGTTCGTGCGGAGGCTGTCAATGAAATGAAATGCACACACAGCGATATCTCCGATGGCCGTCTCAATACCGTACTTTGCCTATCGACTTGTCGCGCTGAGGCTGCTGTGCAAGTTGCAGCAGCAGTTGCAGTCGCAGTTCCAGCAAAGCGGCAGTTTCAATAGTCCCGGTGACACATGCAATTGCCGAGAGCTCGGCTTTGCCAGATGTTATCCGATTGGCCGTGATCGTAAACTAAATCGAACTGAAAACTTCAATTGCTCATTTCTGCCAGTTGTTGTGGCTGCAGTTGATTAATGATAATGATGCCGGCTTTGAGGCGAATTCATGGCTAGACAAGAAAGAAAGCTTACTTCGGTACTTACTTTTTTTTATACCCTTGCAGTCTGCGATCCATTTTAAAAATGTTGAAAAAAAATCAAAATTGTAAATTTTGTAAGTTTTACATTTTACATGTAGAATTTTACATTTTCTTGTAAATCGACCGAACCCTTCTATGGCAGCTATATGATACAGTTGTCCGATCTTAATGAAATTAAAACCGTAATTCTATAACTATAAAAAACGACTATGTCTCGAAAATTATAGAAATTCGTTAAAAAACAGAAAAGTAAACATTTTTTTACATTAATTTCGCCATTATTCCTTTGGCAGCTATAGGATATAGTGGTCCGATTTGGGACCGTCCGTTTCAACATATATACTGCGTGCTAAAGAAATAAGACTATGCTGAAAATTTCAGCCCGATAGCTCAACAACTGAGAGACTAGTTCGCGTAGAAATCGACAGACAGACGGACAGACGGACAGACAGACGGACATGACTAAATCGACTCATCTGGTGATGCTGATCAAGATTATGTATACTTTATGGGGTCGGAGATGACTCCTTCACTGCGTTGCAAATATCATGGCAAAACTATAATACCCTCTGCAAGGGTATAAAAATCACTTATGAATAGATTTTCCAGGTATCTAAAAAAGCTCAATGAAAGAAGTAGTTTTGGGGCACTCTAAGGTCTAATTTTATGTTAAAAGCTCTGTAATTATATATTTACATGGAGACTATAAGCCATACTCGTAGACTCCAAAAGAATTTAAGTATGCTTAATAATTCCCATAAAATTCCAACAGCAAAGTTGAGCCTTATCACATTTGAATGAATGATTTATAAAGCTATCCTGTTATTGTGGCCAAAGTTCGATTAGTTTGCTTGGTTTTCTACTTAACCGTTAGAACACTTGAAAATTTCACGGAAAAATCGTATACAACAAAATTGCGCATCCGCCCCATGGTCGATATGACCCCATTTCATAGTTTTCCCATTTTCAGTGACTTTGACCCACCGAAAAGGCCCTTTTGCAACTTAGCCCCGTCCATTTATCAAGCTTAAAGGACTTGCATGTAAATGTGTGTGGGCCCCCCACAAAGCGGGTTGTGATTACTCGCAATTTTTTCGCACAAAACGCGGAAGGAGGAGATCGCACCCACCCCTGGCAAAAAAGTCACATAAAATTAATAAGGACGAAAGAGGCTGCAAGGAGTAGGCTTGGAATAAGCAAGAAGGTGGAGTCGGACGGCCACGATGTGGGCGGTAGTGGGAACTGTTGTGGGCGCATGCTAAATTATAACGATATGAATTATGATATTAATTTCAATGCGGCGACGTTTATTAATGTGACATGTAATGTGCCTGTTATTACCTTAAGATTATGATTGCTTGCCGGCCGGCCTGTGCCACAAAGGTTTCTCACACATGCGGCGATGTGTGGTTCCCCGCTGAGTCGACGCCGATGTTTCTGTTGGGCCTGGGCCCTGTGGCTTGTGCCTGCCTGCAATGTGTGGCATTTTCATTTAAATGGCTGCCCACAAAGGTAATTGAAATGTGGCCCAGGCCCTTGCCCAGCCCCAGTCCCAGTCCCAAGCCAAGAAAGCCCTTTCCTGAGCGTAGTTCCACCTTTTTCCCTCAGTTGCCCCCAGCTTGTTTGTCTTGGCAACACCTCAAAGAGTTGGCCTCCACTCGAAAAGACGCAGTGAGCGGTCCGCTACTCGTCTTTGTGTATATTTTTTAAGCATCGTCTCGATCGTTTCACTTTTCAGCTCCTTTATTGCCGCCTCGTGAGTTGATTTCGCTGGTCCAATGGAGAGGAGGAAATGTCCCGCCTAAGTGGCCTCATTTTGACATCTTTTTCGGCCCGCGAGGACCGAGGTGAGTGATACATGCGGGCCTTGTCTGCAATAAATACTTAATGCCTTCCAAAAATACACACATTAAAAGTCGGACTTCAATGCGTTGACATCTTCATCTGCTGCTATGTGGCACTCGGATCCTTGGTCTTCTTGGTCCCCTCCAGCTCTTCGCGTTCCAGCTCCTTTGGTCGGTTTTCATTGCCATTTTTGGTATTTCAATTAAATTTTTTTATGACAACATCAAAACTCTATCATAATTCTAAATGGCCTGACATGAGCTTTTCGTTTTTTACTCCCTTGATTCTTGGTATCTTTTCGGAAGAGAGGCTGGCTTGAGATGTAGGAAAAGCTAGGTTGTATATTAAAAATATATTTAAAATGTACTAAATTCAAGCATTCGCTCATTGATTAATATAATTATTCAGGTAGGAATATTGTAATTTTTAGGTTTATATTTATGTCTAAAAATTGATGCAATACATTTAAAAACTAATGATTTTCGAGAAAGAATCAATAACATTTTTCACCCCAAAAATATGTAGGATTAGCAATTTAAAATAATTAAAAAAAAAATTGCACTGTAATTAAGACATTTGTATACTGCAAAATTGTGACATTTGATGACGTGAAGCTTGAGGCATTTTGAAATCAAACAACTTCTGCAACTGCTCGTACTGCCCTCCTTCAAGAAGTTTGTTTTTATTGCTACCTTGATGCTTTTTGTCAGTAATTGTAATGGGCTGGACAAAGGCTGCCGAGAGAGTGGAGCTGCGGCACTTGGGCCCGAAACTCCCGTACGGATGGATCTCTCCGCTTTTTGCTCGTTTAATGATGTGTGAGCCTGGAATCTTGCGCGCGGTGCCTGTGAAGTGGTCACTGGGACTCGGGACTCGAAACTGGAAACTTGAGACTCGGGACTGGCATACCAATTTATAATTTCTTTTAATAAAGTTGACATTTCGCCACGACCGCTGGTTTTTGTGCGTCTGCAACGAGTGGATCATGGATCGCGATCATGGGTCGAGGGATGCCTGGGCTTTCAGGTTTCCAATTTCAGGTGTTGGAGCTTGTCTCGCCTGGCATTTTGGCACTTTCGCAGCTTGATCCCAGACCCACACCCTTACTGGCTTCCTTCGGTACCCCAAGCACATGGTTCTCGGGATATCCTGCCTGCCGCATTCGCGGGAAAGTCACCCCGCTAAACGGTTTCCAAATGCCTTCCGCTCTCCACACACGTGTCTACAAATTCCGCAAATATCCGTTATCCGTTTCCTTTGTCTGAGATTTATTTGTTCCTATGTGCTGCCATCAGGCCCCGCCTTATCAGCGTGTGCAAATCTTTAAAATTTAAAAATAAAATACAACGCAAAATATCACAAACATCCCCGTCCCCATCCGAACACCAGAAGGTGGTGTGCCATGCGATGCTTTGACCATATTAGCACCCAATTCGCTGGGAACATCCCCCACACACCCGCTCGTGTGGGCTCTATCTGGCATCCTGGTATTCTGGTGAAAAAGGTTTAAACTAAGGCACTAAGCACTTTTACCGCCGCTTGTCTCGCTGCCCAACTTTGTCAAGCGCACATAACAAAGTGTTATGTGTCTTGTAACTAACACTATGCGGCCGCACTCTGCAAAAAAAACGTACCCCATTTCGGGGTCACAACGGAGCAGGGCACAGTGGTATCCAACAAAATCTTAATTGTAATAATCGCAGATAATAACGAATATCTATTGATTATTCGTATAATTAGTTAGTCAGAGATGCCACCAGAAACCGCAATGAATTAAGGATCTATTTAAAAGGTGTTAAAAAGTATGTTACATTAAAAGAGCTAAAAAGAATGTCGATTGGGATTTAAAATATTTCAATGCTCACTTATAATTATTAAAAATAATAAAGTCGTTTGAGTCGGTAGCTTAATACCTGAGCCCAGTGTGCCCCTGACGATAGCCACAAACTTCATCCCATGCTCCTCCAGAATCCTTTTCTCCCTCCCCTGTTCGCGATTTTCGGATGGAGAGTGTGAAAAAGTACATTTTTCAAATGTTATATTTCCGCAGCCCGCCTTGCGGGACGAGTGAAAGTGTGGACGCTTCCCGGCTCGGAATCTCGCTGCCAGCCTTTCGTTTTATTTTTATAGTTTGCCAGGCGAACCCAAACCGAAACAACCCGGCAAGCCCGCATGTCCCAGCTCCAGCCCCACCCACATTTGGCAATGCGGTCGTTTTGTTTTCTGGCCCATTTGCGGGGCAAAGTTTTGCATCAAGTTGTAAATTTGGCGATTAGCACCCCTTGCTGAGTTTTCGAAGTCGCAGATGGATGTGGACGAGGATGTGGATGTGGATGTGGAAAAGGAAGGACATGGGGACAAGGGCACGGAGATGGAGATGGAGATGGGCTCAGAGCCATTTCTAACAGCCGCACACAAAAGCTTCTTGACAAGATGCGCGTCGGCTGATAAGTTGCATGTGGAATTAGCATAGGTTTTGGACCCAGCTCCACACCAGCCACATCGCCGCATCGCAGAGCGGCAGTAACGTCAGCCGCCACATCCCAGCAGCAGCACCAAACGGGCGACGATCTTGTCGCTAAGCTTTATGAATAAAACATTTTCGGCGGCGAGCGTGGTCAACAGTAGCTGGCCAAGTCTGAGTCCCAGTCCCAGTCCCAGTCCGAGTCCGAGTCCGAGTCCGAGTCCGAACTCTCCAGTTGCAGTTGCTACAAATGTTTTACAAGCTTTTCAGCGCTTGGCTGTTGCCATTGTTGCAGCCTCAGTTCCCGGAAACAATTCAGTTTAACAGAGAGACAGCCAAAAGGAGCGGCGGAGTCGGGGTGCTTGGCGAACAGGGGAAAGTGCATCGCATATCGGACAATAAATCGTGAATGGTTTCAGCCAAACTGAATGCCCGATGCCTCGATTCCGATTCACTGCGCCACTTGCATTTGCTTTATGATATGAGGCCTGTCGCTGACATTTGGCTTGGCCTTATTTATGATAACAGTTCGCTGCGAAAGGAGCAGAGGCAGGAGCAGGGACAACATTCACTCAGCAGTTTGTCAGCATTTTGTCTTCGTATCGGGATCTCGGGATATCTCTGACCCAAAGCTGCAGGCGGCTCCAGCTTTTTGAATTTTTTCATATTTTTTTCTGGGCAGGAAATGAGTTTCGAATATATTCTCCTTTCTGTCTTTCTTTTCTTTTTTGGGTCCAGCCTGTGGGCGTGAATGCGGTGAGGCGTCACCGAAATCGTGGCAAATTTGATATACTTAATGCCAAGGGATGAGTTGCAAATTGGTTTAACTGTGTCTGTGGCTCTACTTACGAGTTGCCCGCAAGCAATAAAAATGTGTTTTTATGTGCTTTTTATGATTTCTCTTCTGCGATAGAACGCACCCGTTAAATGAGCCGCGAAAATAGTTTCCGTGTCCTGAAGATTGCAGGGAAAATGCGCAATAATGCGATAAGGTAAATATTATCCCGGATTTGCCTCTCAGACTGAAGGTGTCCTTTAAAGCGAGGCAAAGGTTTAAAGGTTTGAACGATGCCATGATTAATAAGGACGAACGAACGTTCCAAGGCAGTTGTAGGCTATAAAGAATATAGACATAGTTAAAGGTAAGTGAGGGAGATGAAGAAACTGGTTGTACTCAGCCTAAAACTAAAAAAGAACGTGTGCAGTGCATAAGTGAAATTATTTTGGTAAAAATAAACAAGTTCAGAAACTGAAAGACCGCAATGCTTGTAAGTAAGCTTTCAAAACTACATTTTTTTCAGAATATTATAATTTTGAATTGAGCAAAGTAAAGAATAAGTAAACGTAGACAGATTAGCCGCTGTAAACGTTTTAATTAAGAATCAATAGACTTAGAAAATGTAGGTAGGTATGTTTCCTACAAACTATATTCGGGGGTTCCATAGAAATCGCCATTATGTTGGTGGGTGGAAAGGTGTCCAAAAGTTAGCTCCAAGCTAATACATCTTAAAAAAAAAAAAAGCAATCTGTGTATTATGGAATTCTTTCGACGTAAGTTTTTAGACATAAGGCTAACTATGGTCGATGATTATATTGTAATCCGAGAAAATAGCTGCATCAGACAATAAATAAATTGAGTTAAAAAGATTGTATTACAATGTATTAGGTTACTATGATTTGAGGACCAAAATATTTAATTTGCATTTTTAATCCATGGCTATTTTTGAAACATTTCTCAAAGTAGTCAGATCGCGATGCAATAAATAGTTTTAAATTAAGAATTTTCAGTCGGCAGCACTTTACCATACTCTTAAACACAGACGGCCCTCCTTCCAATAAGTCAACTCGACCCCATCGCTGTTTAACCCAAGCCCACATGATATTAATTAAAAGTCGCGCACTCAACCATTTAGCAAAGAATCGAAATTAATTTGCAAGAGCAAACAGAATAAAGCGAACCAGAACCCGGAAACCGGAACCATCGAACCAATGGCAATTGCAGCCACATGGTAAAGGAATCAATCAGGCGTGGAGCCCATCATGGCAAACAATTCCCATTTCCAGATCCAGAAGTTCGCTTCGTCTGATTAGCCCCGGCAATCGCAACTTCCGCCTGAAAATGAAAATGTTTATTAAAAAATTTTCACTTTTACATAAATTTTCCGAGAGGTAGGCAACAGCAACAGCAACAGCAACAGCAGCGTTGGCAGCAGCAGGTAACAGCTGGTGCCATCTGCTCGGGGATGGCCACACCCAGGACTCTCCAATGGGAACCGCCCCCGCTTACGGACTTATATACGAAAAGCACAACGGTTGTCTCACTCGAACCGTCCACCCATTGGATGCGTCTCGCGGACCGGTTTTTGCCCAATGCCAAAGGGAGGCCATTTTTAGAACAGAGCGCTATATACTAGGACCTATGTATATACACGTAAGGCACGTGTATATGGGTATACGCTCTCGAATGTATGTACTCTGTGGAACCGAGGGGTTGCGTTGCCTCTGCAAGTGCTCCACTTGAGGCAGCTGCTCCTACGCTCCTACACTCGTTTGTCTAAATGTTTGTGTTGAGTTGCGGAAATCATCGCTGGGTTGGGATGGAGAGCTATGTGGGTGGGAGGATGAAAGGTGTCCTGGGGCAGAGACCAATGGAAGGGGGCTTCACAAAGGCAAGCTACATCAACTGCCAGTTCTAACTACCAGATACATTGATTTCCATACCCTGTAATGGGTCGAACGAGTGTAAACGATGGCTCGGGTCCAACATCTTGAAGCTTCCAGTACATCATGCCGCAATTAAAAAAAACTAAGTATTCAGCGCTGCTCAGTACTCAGTAGGCTTTTTGAATTCACTAAAAAGGAGTCCAAAACTATGCCACAAAAAGTTGAATCTCAAAAACAAAGGAAACTAAATTACACAAATCTTTACCAATTTTCGTAGCACCACAGTAAAGTTTTTAAATATAAATACATATTTATCAAGGCTTCCACGGAAATCTGTTCGGATTTAATAACAATTGTTACAAAATTCTACATTTTCAAACGCACAAAAAGAAACAATTTAAAAATGAAAGTACCATTTTATTGCATTAATATATTTAAAGCCGTTAGCTATTTCTATGGCGTTAAAACTTTAGTTCAAATACTGCGTAATAGTTAAAAAGCTATCAGTTACTGGGTTTATACTATGGAATCCTTGCATAACAATGCATGTATTGAATACGTGAACGAATTTATGCATTCATATTGACAGATGAGATGCCAGATAGGGTTGTGAATATAAGTAAAAACAAGTGGGAAAGCTACAGTCGGGTGTGACCGACTGTGAAAATAGCATATGAACATAGAATGTTGACAAATGAATACAAATGTTTCTAGAAACATTTTGAGCAACACTCGAAAGAGACAAATGTTGCTATAGCAAAGCTATAGTAACGCGCACACACACACACACAGTCCAAAAATTGCGATGACTTTTCTGGCATAACATATTTTCTTACCTTAACACAATGTTGAATACGCTTCCGGGTGCTTGTTCCTCAAATGTGACAGAAGATTAGTGCTGATATTCCTTGACCTAATTATTTTTGCACAAAGGCTGCAGGTGGCATTATGTGCGTTAATGTTTTTGTAAAAGCTCTTTACCGCGCTCATCTTCTCTTTTTATGATTTGTCAGTGTATTGTGACGAACCACAATCTCAAAAAATATATTTCCAAATATATTGTGATATATCAGGAAAAAAAATATTTCGAAATAAATATTTTATGTATCGAGGCAGAATTTATAGTCAACTTTCGTGTGTTCCCAAATACATGAAATGGTGTTTATACACACACGATTTTTCCGAATGTCTTTATTGAAAGCATGTATTCGGCCTTGTATAAACCCAGTAAGTAATATCTTTGCTTTCAAGAATGTAGCAGAAGTCCCCATATAAAGAACAAATAGTCCACACCTGGTTTTTTCTTTAAAAAATATTTTTTTTTGTGTTTCTAGTACGATTTTTTTACAATGAATTTGGTTACAAATATTTGTATAATTATTAGAATTTTTATTTCCGGCAAAGCTTGTATATACCGGAATCATAAGCTAATAAACACTATTTCGTTTCGTTTTTTATTGGATTTTGGTCTATGTACAGTTAACACTTAATAAGTAGTGCCGTTGAGCAGCTCAGCCAATCGATTTTCGCGTTTAAAAAGTCCACAAATTTAAAAGATTTTTACGAAATATCATCTCATTTACAAATTAGAAAAAACACTTTCGAAATAACACTTACAAGCTAAAATAAAACGCCCTGGAGCCGTATATGGTCCGCTTAAACTTCTGTTCATTCTGTATGAAAATAGAGGCTTCCGCTAGTGATTCCTCAGTGCCTCGTTAATGACTCGCAGAATATCGATTTGAAGTTCGGTAAAGGCAACCGGTTCCAACTGAGCATTCCGTATCTTCATGGCCACTGCCTTGAAAAAGGCACCTATCTCATCATCCTCGCCAGGATTGTGGCCATTGATGGGTGGAAACTCCACATGGCTGGGCTTGTTGGGCGTAATGGGCGCCGAGTGGTAGCGGGAAGTGGAAGCTGAGCTGGGAGTGTTGGCAGCATTCTGATATCGCGGAGTAGTAGGCGTCTGAATCTCCAACTTTTGCTGAAAATCTCCAGTTGATTGCAGCTGCTGATGCTCCATGTTGGAAGCTCCTTCGCTGAGCTGATCTTGCTTGGCCATGGAACTGCTCACACGTTGAACTTCCATGTAAACGGGTCCATCCTCATGATCGTAGCTCACCACATGTTGCTCTTGCGACTGCTGAGTTTGTTCCACCGCCGTTGTGCTCTCCATCTCTTCATCATCATCATCCTCTTCCTCATCATCATGGTGAGCATCTCCGCCATTGATGTAGTTCTCAATGTCCATATCATCGTAGGTGGCCACGCACAGCTCACTGGCTTGCTGTTGCTGCTGCTGTTGCTCCTCCTGCTGCTGCTCTGGCATTGAGTTGGCCAACTCTGCCTTGTGTGGGCCAGTTAAATGAGGCAGGGCGGACATGCTAAGCTGGGAACTCGAGGAAGACTCCATGGTGCTCTGCTGCTGCGTGGGCGGTGAGTGGGAGTGGCCCATGTGCTCCTCCAGCTCCCTCACCGGGTCATGTTTGGGCAGCAGCATACTAAGTTGGGGATCGCCCTCTCTGAAATTAATAGGTTCATTGCAAATGCAAACTACATGCCATACTGCACAGAAAAATCAAATTCCATTCTTACAGCGTCTTTTGTTGTATGTACTTTTGCAGGAAGCTGAGTGAGTCGTAGTGCTTCCACCGCGAAGTGGCGTCTATGTGCATCAGTGTTCTCAATCGCTTGTGCTCGCGAGCATATTGGTCCCTTAAAGCCTTCCACTTCAACCGACACTGCCTCACTAAAATGAATCCTAGTTTTAATACGCAGGAATACTTCACTTATTCCGCTGCTTCTTACCAGACTTCTTTAGCTTTCGTGCGATCTCCTCCCACACCTCCATCTTGAGCTTGGCATTGCGGTAGTTCTCGTTGCTGTAGTTGTAAATCATATCCTCCTGTTGGATCAGCGTAATCAGTTCCTTTTCAAAGTAGCTCTCCATGTTAAGGAAGGTGTGTATGGGATCGTCATCCTCCTCCTCGGCATTTGCCGCGGCTTGATTGTGCGCCGTTGCGTGTGCTGAGGCGGATGCAGTGGAAGCAGTTGCTGTTGTCCCTGAGCTTGACTGATTAACGGCATTCACAATCTCATTGTACAGAGAGTCCACCACAGTGGTTGTGTTGGCGGCTCCACACTGTACTATGATGGAGGGTGTTGCACCACCACCGGCATCTGTCAAATAGTTCCAGTTGCTCTCCGGTTGCGGCTGCTGCAGCACGGCGCCCATATGACTGGTCATGAAAGTGGCTGAGGGTTTCTTATCCACAGTACTGGATGAGCTGCTGAAGCTGCAGTTATCCAGCAATGTGGTGGCACTGGCATCTTCTATCTTAATGCTGCCGGAGAGGTTCAAGTTCTGGCTGCTGCTGTTGCTGCTGAAAGAGTTGCCAAGTGGCAGCGTTATGGGCGTCACCGTGGAGACGATCCCATTAGCATTCTGTCCGGATCTTCCTCTGTAACTGAGGTTATGGAAAAAGGTTAGTGATTTGGAGTTTGTTAAGTATTTCACTCGTTTGTAGAGGTAAATAATACTAAAATAATATTCAGAAATTATTTCACACACATATCTCTCATTGGAACTAAGATGACTCCACGACTAACACTTACTTCCTTGCAAGCGCATAGGGACGCAGAAATTCCAGCTCCTTGAAGTACTTCCACTTGACCGCTTTCGCACAGGCTTTAGCGCGTTTAAGCTCCCGGCAGTATTGATCCCGCATGGCCTTCCACTTGGACTTGCACTGCACATCTAAAGATGGAGCATTGGGGGTCATCTTTGAAGGAGAAACCATGCAAGCAACTCACCAGACCAGCCCACATTGCTGCCGATCTCAAGCCACTTCTCGTCCTTGATCTTGGTGCTCCGATAGTTGGGGTGCTTGGGATTGTAAAGCGACTGCTCCTGGGAGACCAGCGAGATGAGGATCAGCTCCTTGGGAATGCTGACCACATTCTCGCCCAGACTTGCCTCCATGCTGAGATTCACGAGCTGGGGATGCGGCTGCTGGGGCTCTTGCAGCTGGATGGCACATGGCAGCGTCTCCATGGTGTCCCCTACTTCGCATCCATGCTGCTGCTGCTGCCGTCTGTTTATTTAGTGGTTCATTTAATGAATTGTTATAAATAAAAGCAAAAAACAAAAATGAGGTGACCGAACAGCTGTGGGCGCAGTGTGACCGCATCTTGTCTTTTTCTGCGTTTCGGTAACAAGCCAGTATATACCGGGTCAGTGTTTAGTATTTAATACCTTCTATTTTTGAGACTTTGGCGCCCAAAATTCGTTTTTGTATACATTCGAATTTAGAGGCTAATCCAATTAGTTAATTGCATTACCGACTGTAAAAGGAAAACATCATAACATGCAAGCGAAACAAATTGTTCAGAACTTAGTTTATTGTGCGCCGCGGTGCTGTTTATACCGATACATTGTATTACCTTTGCAAATATTGCTGTAGCCCGATTTAATTAATGCTCAACCATGCCGAAAATTGATGCGGAAACCCAAAAACTCTACGACGAAATCAATGGGATGATTCAAAAATTCAAGGTTAAACGGGATTCACATTCCCAATAAAGCAAACATAAACAATTTTGAGATTTTGTCAAATATTTACAATTTTTGTTACATAACCAAAGCTAAATGAAAACATAATTAAATAAGTAAAAACCAGCTGAAGAAAATTATAGCATAAATGAACAGAGGACACATTGTTCCATTGAAATAACTTATCAAGTAAAATAAAATGATTAATTGGAACATAATTTCTTGAAGCTTCTTTTATACGAAAACAAAGGAATTTAAATGTAGTTTCGTTACCTTTCTTTTTAAACTCTTGCAGAAGGTATTATAATTTTGCCATGATATTTGCAACGCAGTGAAGGAGGCATCTCCGACACCATAAAGTATATATGTATTCTTGATCAGCAACACCAGCCGAGTCGATCTAGCCATGTCCGTGTGTCTGTCCGTCTGTCTGTCCGTCTGTCTGTCCGTCTGTCCGTCTGTCGGTTTCTACGTGAACTAGTCTCTCAGTTTTTGAGCTATCGGGCTGAAATTTTCAGCATAGTCTTATTTCTTTAGCACGCAGTATATATGTATGTATGTATGTCGGAACGGCCGAAATCATCACTATATCCCATAGCTGCCATAGGAATGATGGAAAAATTAATGTAAAAAAATGTTAATTTCTCTGTTTTTCAACGAATTTCTATATATAGTCGTTCTAGAATTACGGTTTTAATTTCACTAAAATCGGATAACTATATCATATAGGTGCCATAGAAGGGATCGGTCGACTTAAATGAAAATGTAAAATTCTACAATGTAAAATTTACATACTTTGATTTTTTTTTCAACATTACCAAAATGGATCGACTTTCAATGGTCCAATTGCAGAATGTAAGGGTATACAAACTTCGGTTTACCGAAGTTAGCTTTCTTTCTTGTTCTTAATAACCTTAATGGGATGCTGAAGTTTTTATTCCCTTACATACTCAAATGCTCAAATGATTTCTTAAATTAAAAACATTTACAATTGCGATTGCTGCTGGCTTCTGTAGTATTTTTATTAGCTCGATCCTAGAACAGCCTACGTTGCTCGATTTTAAAATAATACTTAAATGCTGAATTGGTAAAAAAATGTTAATATCACTTAATTGTTCTAAAAAATGTTAATATCACTTAATTGTACTAAACAGCATAAGTATAAGTATATATAAAAGGGTATATCATGAGTAATAAAGTTATGAACATTTTCGGTTTTACATTTACATAGAAAATCTGTAACAGAAAAAGGGCTTTTTCTAAATAAACTGTGTTGGGTAACAACAGACGACGAACCAAAGGACATGGCTAGATCGCATAGGCTGATGTGGCTAATCAAGAATATATAAAATGTGCACTGTACAAAGCCAAAGAATACGTTTCAAAGTACTTAAATCAATTTACTGAAAATACATGATGAGGTTTTGAACAATACCTATGTAAGAGTAATTAAAGCTAATTCTTAACCGCATAAAGATTATTATTGGCGTTTTCAAAGTTTAGATTACTATATAAAAAGGATAGGAACATCTGCTTTCCAATGTTTAGCTACGTGTCTTGTTTCGTCACTGATAATTGAATCCTAAACATGTTTTCTTCATTGTAAATTTTCAAAATAGGTCTCATAAATTAAAATCAGCATTATTTGTAACATAAGGTCTATAATAGACTAATAATAGCAAAATAAAGTTAGTCCAACATGATTATCGTTTCCAGTTAGAAGGAAACCTATATATAAGACATTATTTTCTAGGAGGACCAAAAGTCCAAAGCGGACTGCACGTTGGGCGACAAATGCGGCGACATGGGCGATGTGCCCAAGATCCGCTTCTCCTCGAAGAAGATCCTCAAGGGGCACATCAACAAGGTGAACTCCGTGCACTTCGCCGGGGACTCGCGCCACTGCGTCACTGGATCCCTGGATGGCAAGCTGATCATCTGGGACACGTGGACCGCCAACAAGGTGCAGATCATCCCCTTGAGATCTGCCTGGGTGATGACGGTGGCCTTTTCGCCGTCCGGTAACTTCGTGGCCTGCGGTGGAATGGACAACCAGTGCACCGTGTACGACGTCAACAACCGAGACGCGTCCGGAGTGGCCAAGATGGTAAAGGAGCTGATGGGCTACGAGGGCTTTCTCAGCTCCTGCCGTTTTCTGGACGACGGCCATCTGATCACCGGCTCGGGTGACATGAAAATGTGGGATATTCCAAATTTTACTACCTAAAGTCTACCGATATCAATATTTAAATCATTCCCGTACTTACAGCTGCCATTGGGATCTTGAGAAGGGTGTAAAGACGATGGATTTCAATGGACATGCTGGTGATATTGCTGGCTTATCGCTGTCGCCGGATATGCAGACTTACATCACCGGCTCTGTGGATAAAACTGCCAAGTTGTGGGATGTACGCGAACAGGGCCACAAGCAGATGTTCTTTGGCCACGATATGGATGTATCCTCTGTCTGCGTAAGTACTTGCATCCTGAAGATCTGTATCCTCAGTACATTTATTCTCTCCAATTGGGGATAAAAAAAATATATCAAATTAGATATTAAATAATGGCAGCTTGCCTACTGGTAATTTAAGAAGCTCTTCATGAAGTTGAAAGATTTAAAAAGATGGATTTTAAATACTTTAAGTTGCAAAATTTAAAGGCCTTCTAAACTTATATGCGATATTTTTTACCATTATTTTGTTCACAATTATGTAAACCTGTGTGTAATTTCTTTATTATTCCATTTCAGTACCATCCCAGTGGCTTCGGTTTCGCCTCCTGCTCGGAGGACCAGACGGCGCGCATGTACGACCTGCGGGCAGACCAGCAAATCGGGCTGTACGAGCCGCCCCAAAAAAACACGGGCTTCACTTCGTGCGGTGGGTTCCGTCTTGACCGGCGCTCTTGGTCGCCTTGACTTTTAAGAGGCTTTAATCTGATTTTGTGTGCCCATTAGCTCTATCGACCAGCGGGCGCTACCTCATGTGCGCCGGCATTGAGGGCAATGTGCACTCGTGGGATACAATGAAGCAGCGACACACGGGTGGGTATCGGTATCCATTGCTCTGGAAATGGGTCTTGGAGAGGAGGGGACTAATGCTCAGAATGAAACTTGACTTATATCGATTTGTTGGCTTCTCTTCTCATTTCCATTCTCGGTCTAGGCACCCTGTCTGGGCACGAGAACCGCATCACTTGCATCAGCCTGTGCCCCAATGGCATGTGTCTAGCCTCCACCAGTTGGGATCAGCAAGTGCGTCTATGGCTATAATTGGCTCTGATGTGCGTTTCAGATGGACCACTGCAAACGCTACGTTTATGCGCGCTATTTATTTGCAAATAAAGATTGGGTAAATGTCAGGATTTAAGCAATTAGTCAACACACCTGGTGAGACATTTAGTTTAATGCCATTCAGTTAAAATATTGAAAAGAGAAATTCAATTTCGTTCTCATATCGGCGAAATGAGAAGAATTCTTTGACTCACGAAGCTGTTTCCAAATGGAGAACTTACTTGTTAATTCAAAACAAAGCTTTTGGAAAATTCGGCCATTTATGAAATTTGTATTTGCAAACAAATCGTTATTTCAATAGTTAAGTAATAATGAGAACGTAGATTCCTGTAATTAACGAGTGCAGATTGCATGTGCAAGAATAAAATGAATGAAGTGGCACAGCAACACTTGTTATTATTTACTTTTTGCTTGCTATTTGTACGATTATTTGAGCACGAAACACTGCAGGGTTGCACCACCATGCATTATCTCTTGGTCAACTTAATAAACCCCTGAAAACCTGACATTCAAAACCAAATTAAAACTTATTTTTTTAATATATATTTTTTATATTTTTCTTATAAAAAATACTTATACAATTACGAAGATATTTTGCTGCTGCGATTTTTGGCGCGTGGTTTTTGTTGGATTGTGAAAATTGTCTTTGAACTGGTCAAAGAAGCAGCGAAGTAAATTAAAACAAATCACTTTATCATCAACATAAATGGGAAAGAAGGAAGAGAGAAGCAGGATATAGATACAGATGCAGGTGCAGATACAGGTACAGATACAGGCAGAGATAGAAAGACGGACAGATAGAAAGTGGAAAGCAGGACAAGGGAGACATGTGAGTCGGAAAGTAAAATGTACATAAATAATAGCGGAGAGAAAGTGGTTTAGGATCACACAATCACAAGATTTGAACAATTTGAGTATTTTTGTAGACAGTTCAACATATGCTCGCTGGTACAGTTTGTTAGGGACTCCTTGCTTTAGGTTATCAGACTCTCGGTGGAACTACTGTGAGTTGTTCTCCTGTTTGGGAATTTTGGAGTTGGGGACTTCGGGAAGGTGGGAAGATAGAAGAGTAGGCCTTAGACGGAGAAGCCGTCGCCGGTGGGATCGAGGATCCAGGGGTAGTTGTTCGGGCACTCCATGCACGTGAACAGACGGAGGGTCTCCCCGGGCAGCTCCCTGGTGGTCAGGGGACACGCGTTGGGCAGGGAGCAGTAGGGCTGGCCCTTGACGTCGCACTTCTCCTTCCACTCCTGGAAGTCGCGCAGCGAGTTCAGTTCGGTGGGGTTTTGCATCCACTGGATGACCTGCAGGTTGGTCACGAAGAACACGTCGTTGCGGCCCAGCATCTCCTCGATGAACTTGACCAGCTCGTCGCGGTACTCCTTCTTCGACTTCAGCCAGGAGGCGTGGAAGTGCAGGCCCAGAGGCGCCCTGTTGCTGTTGTAGTGGCGGTTGAAGTTGTGGCGCAGCAGACGGGCGAACTGGTCGCCGGAGGCAACGTTGGAGCAGGAGTCCACCATGTGGCAACCGGGCAGGGACTCGTCGAAGGTGGGGTCGTCACGACGATCCAGCTCGTTCATCACCATCTCCCAGACGGGGTGGCTTCGGGACGGGCAGTTGTGGGCGTTGCCGTTGCACTTGTGCGGCATCCGGAAGTAGAGCGTGTACGGCCAGATGGGAACTCGGCCCAGGGAGGCAGTGATGGAGGCGTCGTACACAAAGAACTGGTCGGCCATCATCTCGAACTGCTTGTTGCCACCCACGCGCAGGTAGGGCGCCCGCATGCCAATAATGGAACCGTCGGTGATGTTGGCGAAGCGCTCCACAATCAGGCGGGAGCCGGCCATCTCGGCCAGCCAGTCATCGTAGCTGCCACCCGACCAGTAGTTGGGGTCGTCCTTGTGCGTCAGCGAGAACACCGAGATCTCGTGGCCGCGACGGTGCAGATCCTGCACGGCCGAGTAGTTGGTGTATTTGTGCGAGACGAAGAAGGTACCCTTGATGGAGCAGCCGTTGGGGTTCTGACGCTGGCCGTTGAACAGGTCCTCGTACAGGTCGATGTTGTCCACGTTGACGGCGCCGTTGAAGGTGATCGTAATCATCTGGGGCACTTGCTGGGGCTCGATGCCGCCGGGGATGCGGGTTCCGTCCGCCGAGCAGAAGCAATCGGGCAGGGCGCACTGAGTGGGGTCACACTCGGGGGCGCGGTTGGGATCCTCGTCGACAGCTGATGAATAGAGATAGCCGGGTGATTAGTTTCTGGAAGGGATCCTTAAAGCACGGAAAGGTATAGGGCTTCTCTTTGATAATTATACATTGTTATACAACTTATACTTCTATACTTCTACCTATACGTCTTATTACTTGCAGAAAGTTAAATGTTACCCTGTTAATTAACCCCTGTTTATGCCCCAATGTCTTTCAAAAAGAAGCCCGACAAGTTGAAATTTAACGAGCTACACTTACAGCACGCGTTCTCATCGGACTCGTCCTTGCAGTCGGACTTGCCATTGCAGAAGAGCTCCTTGTCCAGGCACTCGCCATCGCCGCAGGACAGCTTGCCCTCGGGGCAGATGGGCTCATCCGTCTTCAGGATGGGCTTGGCCTTGCGGGGCTCTGTGGGAGTTGGGGAGAAAGAGGCGGTTAGTGGTGATGCCTTCTAGGAGTCCTAAAAGCCGTGTTAGTGACAACAAATGTCTAAATTTTGAAATGAGAAGTATTTACATGAGTGTGATGGGTGACAACAGGCGGGGTTAGTTTCGAGCTGGGTTTGGTTAGGAATTTTTTCTTTTTTGGATCTACCAAAGTTCCGGAAGTCTAACATTGCTGTCTACTTTATATATGTACAGGTGTTGGTTGTTTGGCTTGATTGGTTTAGCGTGGTTGGTTGCTCTGGCTAGTTGTCGGCACACTTACTCTCTTTCTCATCGCAATTGGTCACCTTGGCCTTCCAGTCGCAGGTCTGCTTGAGCACGTCGAAGGCCAGACCCGAGGGACACTGAATTTCTTTCAAACCAGACTTGGTACATCTACAAAATAAAGTTCATGTTCTAATTCGGATTGTTTCGCTAGCTAGGAGAACTTTGGTGCCGATTCAAGGAACTCGGGGACTCAAGGACACGGGGACTCGTGTTTATGCAATGACTCGATCGATTTTCGGGGACTCCCCGGGTTTAGTGACACACAGAGACAGAGAGAGAGAGAGAGGCAGAGGCACACAGAGGTGAGAGACAGATAGACAGGCAGAACAGAGAGTAGGATAGAGGGGTAGGTAGTAGGCTTAGGATCGTGGCTCCCGGGAAGTACATGGAGCCGTGTAATCCGCAGCGGAGTGAACTGGGTGGCGGTCACTTACTCTCGGCAACATCGCAAGTCTTCACATTCGACTTCCAATCGCAAAGTTGGCGCAAGACATCGAACGCCAGGCCGCCGGCGCAGCGAATCGATGCCAGACGCCATCTGCCATCTTCGCCGGCACTGTCGCACCTTTCGATACCGATACAAGAAGGTGCAAGAATACGTTTGTAGGAGTTGTGTTTTGATGCCAGTCAAATAGGCATAGGCATAGGCATTGGCCACCTGGGCCGAGCGATCGGACAGTGTGCTACGTGCTGGAGATTGGCTTACCTGTACACCTCGCGGCAGTCGCCCTCGGTATCCAGGCGGAAGTACTCGTCCGCGGGACGATCGGCACACACCTCCTCGACGTCGACGCCTTCCAGCTTGTCCTGGCCATATGCTGAAACGAATTGAACATATTGGTCTGTTAAAGGGGCCAATGTCCAAGAGGGCAAGTGTCAGAAAAGCAATTCAATTTATTAAATTTGCAGCCACCAAAAATATTTCATGATTGTACTGACCGCGGTCTCTGCAGGATTTTACTAATTAACTAAGTATATTCTGACCAAATTATTTTCAAACTAACTTCAAAGTAACTTTAATATTGTCTACTAATGAATCTATTTTTAATTAATATTACTAAAATCATGTTTATATCTAGATAATACATTTTAGATATTTTAGATGTTGGTTATGTAAATGGTCAAAACTACTTTAACCAATATTAACATGGGTAAAATCCTCCTCAAAAAAGTGTAGAGAATTGGAAAGTTTTGTAAGAAATTGTGCTTTTCAATAATGATATAAAATATAAAATTCTCATTCTCATTTACATCTTTAGATATCAACAACTGAAACAGCTATGTCTTTTCGTATTTGATTTCTAGTATTTGTAGATGGTTTGATTCATTTCGGGTTATCTTGTACAGTGTTGGCTGTCTGTCGGACTCTAGCCTTTTATTATCCAGCGGCATACTTCATTGATGTTTTTCCTAATTGTGCAATCAAACTGCGATTATTCTGCGAGTTAAGCGCTGGCTAAACCATGGTAATTGACCGCACCTCACGGGCTAATGGTTAATTTACTTCCAACACGAACGACTCTCGACCAGTTTGCGGCTCTGGCCGTATGTGTGGCAACTCGGGTACCGGTACCACTTCTAGCCGACCAAAACAACTCTCATTTTTTTCAAAAAAAAACAAAACAAGCGAAGACAGCTTCATCTCGTTTGGATGAAATCGAAAGGGCAAACGAAAGCGCCAGATCCCATTTATAGGCGCGGACGGGTTCGGATTCGGATTCGGACTCGGATTCGGGTATCTAGCGAATGCTGGGGAATGCTGGCGGAATATATCGGATCGGCCCGCCATGTAAGGTGTCCGCTGGAACGGGTTTGTGCATTGCCGGACTGGAAACCCGTTTTCGGTTTAACATTAAAATGATATTGCATAAACAACGTTGGCGATCGTCGGCTGTGTATTCAAAACGGAACCGTCGCGACGGCAGGCCGTTTTCCTATGCTAATTCCATTTTGTGGCCAGCCCGGTTTCGTCCTCATGCCACAGTTTTGCTTTTCCTTCTTCGCTCGGTTATATCATCGTGTGGCCGAAGGATAAGTGTGATGGAATTGCATGCCGCTAATTACTTGGCTCCGCACTCCGATCGTACTTATTACTTATATTTCAAGTTTATTTGCCTTGGCCAACGGCCGAGGCGAGGAGCCAAGTGGCTTGTGTGCTTATTTTCTGAGCTTCTCTTCGGTTTTTCTTCGATTCAATTGTGCGGCAACAACCTTGCGGAAAGCTGCACCAAAGGTCAACGCGGCCGACGGCGGCAACTTTAATGCTAAGTGTAGGTGCTAGAAGCTAACTACGGTACTCACCCGCTGCCAGGCACAGGCACACGACGCTCAAAATTGGCCACCAACGCGGCATTGTAGACTTTCTGGAGCTCTCTGGATCGGAAACGAGCAGAAGTCGAAGGGTTAGCAACACATACGGAAACTTGGAGAAACTCTACTGACGTTTGCCCAGACTCTGGGTGGAAATAATTGGTCGATGCAGTGAGTGGAGTGAACGGAGCCACTCTTCCAATACACAGCCACGCTTACACTAGGTGTTGGCCACCAGCAGCGGGTTCTATTTATTAAGCCGAGGTGTTTTGGCCGGCTGGGCCGGAGTGGTGAGTTCCGCAGTATCCACCATGGGACGCGGCAGACCACCACGGCTGCGCCGGCGCCGACCACGAGCTTTCGAGGGGAGCTCCTGCCCTGTGGATCGCATTTCGAAATGCCAAGAGGTGCGCACTGCGCAGGCGTCTCTCACCGCGCGAAGAAAGCCCCAATTAACATTTACAGGCGCAGGCGCAGGTGAGGCGCAGACCAGATTTGAGCTGCTGCACCTCTGGGCTTGGTTGCTCCGCTAGTTAGTCATCGGCTTAGACATAAATCAAATGCGACTGCCCATCAATCTTTTCTGTCACTGACCCTGAAATGGCGAGTCTTTCTTGTCTGAACATCTGCGGATCGCCGACCAAAAACTATTGTCAGAAATCTCGATTTCGTAACTGTTTTCGTTCTTCCTTTTCCCAAGTCAAGGCAGTCTGTCCTCCGCACGTTTACTGTCCATAGTTACTTTTTATTTTCACCGAGGGGCCCGCAGAGAATCCCAATCGCCTGGAGGTGAAGCCGACGGATGCATACTAAGAGGGTTCGGACTGGAACCTTCGACTGATTTGTATGCCGGTGGCGGGCGTCGCATAAAATTCTTGATAACGTGGCTAAGACACTGGGAGGTTATTAAACCTCGGGAAAACTGGACTGGCGGTGGAGGGTTCCAGTAAAAGAGGCTCTCTTGACTCGCTGACTCACAACGGTTAAATTTAAGTAACATACACTCCCTGCCGACTACCATCATCATCGGTTTCTTAATTGATGCCAAGCCGATGAAGCCGCTGTTAACTGTTTTGTTTTGTGAGTATTTTTACTTTTTGCACCGCCAGGTCGCAGTTATGTAAAGCAGACGGAGATGGGGAGATGCAGGCGGCTTAAGGGCCGCATACCGAGCAACCTACCAACGGCTGCTCTGCTGCCTGTTATTCAATAAGCCATCCCCAAAGGTGGCTGCCAGAGCCAAACCCGTAATTCGACAGACGAAATACGGTGCAAAAAGAGCAGCAAAACGGAGCATGTTTGCGGATATGAAACGCTGGCGACAACTTTCAGGCACGAATTCCAAAACAGCCTGTGACGAATCGCGGGGATCAACAGGAAGCGGTCAATATTTGCTTCGTAAAACCACTCTTGGTTGACTGGAAGAAACTTTACTTAACCCAAAGCAGAACCCAGCATATAATAATAATAACTTAGCATTTTAAATACACATCTTAAAAGTTGTTTAATTTCCTTCTCTGAATTCTGTAAAGTTTCCAGTTCTCATTTTAAAATAAGATAGCAATATTAGTTAATTCGTGGATGTCTTTAGTGGGAGAGCTCTCTTCACTGCTGAATTACCTTATTTGTTCGATTTTCGTACTTATAAATAAACATGAGTTTGGATATTTTAGTACTCCTATGATTTTCCTATAGACGCGGAAAACTCTTTCTAGAATGTGAGCAAATGTTCTCGGAGTTATTTTTAGCCCACTTCCAATATTTTCGCTGAAATGTTCATAGCCTTCGCACTGTACTTACCAAGATCAAGTGATCATACTTGTCTCGTAAGTCAAGTATTTTTCCAATGTAGCCTCCATCTTGGCTTTTCACCTGAGCGACAGAATGGCCGGCGGACAGCTGCATAAAAAGCCCCCAGCCATAGCCATGTCAATTAAGTTTTATTCGAGTCCGATCTAGAAGAAATCGGCTGGTGGCGTGTTAATGCAATTTATTCGAGTATTTCCAGTATATTGTGCATAGTTATTTCCTGAACTTGAGAACGGGTTCGTGTTCGGTTCGTGTCGCAAAAGAGAACATACTTCACATATGTGTGTACATACGTCAAGTGAGACTACAGAAAGGCCAACATGGTGTATGCGCGCTTTTGTGCTGTGGAAAATTCTTGGAATCGCGACTGATCACAATTATATTTTAATTGCGATTGACCAAATCGAGTCTGGCTGAAGTGGCGGGCTTGTGGTGAAGGCTGCCAATTGGCACGAAGATGCTGCAAAAAGCGGTTCACCTTCCCCAGCTCGAATGCCGGATTGCAGCATTTTCTTAGTTACAATTAATTCCAGCGCCGCGCCGGTGATATAATCCCTCAACCGCATCACTTCGAAAGCCAAGACAAAAACACTGATTATTGTTATTACTTCGCTCCGCGTCTGCTTCTTGCCGTTTAATCAACTGTTAAAACTGGTTTTTCAATTAGAGTGAAAATACTGATGATATGATGGCACCCCAAAGCGATGACCAGATGAAGAGTGAAAATCGTTTTATTTTATCATCTTTTCCATTGGTCTTACGGATTTACATAATTTAGTTGCCCTCGATTTTGTCGATTTGTAGTTGTGGCCGCAGCCGCCGCCGTTGTGATTGTTGTTGTTATTGCCTTTGATTTGATTTAAATTTGTAAGCGTTTTAACCTTTTTTCGCAGCTGGTCGTGGCACTGGAAAGGTCGAAGCGTCGATGCCAGTTGGCCGAGTGAGCGACACACTTTTGATTTGAAAAGAGCCGAAAGCCGAAAGAGCTTAAGTCAAATCAGCAACGCCCATGGGCTTTTCCATAGTCCTTCGGCCAATTAACGCGAATTATTTTGCATACGAAATTGAAAGCCCACCGCTCACCTTTGGACATCTGTCTGTATTTCTGATTCGCAAAAAACATTCGATTAGTTTTGAATTACACTTCTCTGGAAATGTTATGTTATGAGTTATTAGAGTTCTTACCTGTTGTACGCAAGGATAGTGGCGTTTGAAAGCAAGCTCCCTTGCAGATCGCATTTGGATCGATGCTATTGAAATGGAAATCGATCGAAAAAACCTTATTAAAGTAAACAAAGTATTAATGAATAAAGACTCGGTGTCATACACCGGCGAATTTAAAGTTGGAACACAACGGCAACAAAAAAGGATGAAAGGATGTAGTTTCAGAGAGCTTACCTTTCGATCAATAAATAAACGTTACTGATCGGCCTATCGTAGCAGATTTTGAGTTCTACGGCTCTATATAGTAGTCACCTGGCGCAGCACAGTATCGGTGCTCATCGGCCCTAGGTGGACCTCGGAGCCTATTCCTTTACTGCGTTGCAAACTCCTTGTCAAAGTTATAATGCCCTGCAAGGGAATAAAACTGTGTCTAAGGAACAGAGTAGATCACTATTATTGACCACACCGATCAATTAGGCCTACAGGTCAGTTCTAGAAAGAACAAGTAGGAAAGCTGCAGTTGAGTGCGATCGTCTTACAGTCGGTACCCGGTAAACGGTACCCAAAGGATTGTGGGTGAATTTAAATAGCACATAAACATGGATAAAGGAAAATGCTACCAAATGAGGACACATGTAGCTAAAAACATGTTGAGCAACACCCAAAAATGACAAATGTTGCCAGGGACATGTTAAGCTACACGCAAATGCTTTTTCTCTCTCGCTCTCTCTCAAAGGCTAAGTGCTCAGACACACGAAATTATTCCTAAGCAGTGCGGTAGAGCGAGAGTGTTAACTTACTTCGTGTGTTAACTAACTTCGATATTTATGATCCGATTTTAATAATATTTTTAGAGAACGTCCGCTTATGCCTATTCATTTAATTTATCTATTAAGTTGAACCCGAAAATAACGAGAATAGCTTATTTAACGTTTTGTATTATTTTTGAAGGCGGAAGAGGGCGTTGCTAACAGATTCGAATGTTATCACCAAATTTGGTAACTCTAGTCCTTATAGTCCCTGAGATCTGTTGGCCAGACGGACATGGCTAGATCGACTCGGCTGGTGACGCTGATCAAGAATCTATGTATATACTTTATAGGGTCGGAGATTTCTCCTTCTGCCTGTTACATACATTCTCTGATAGCGCTAACTTATAAGACCCTTTGTACCCAATGGGTACAAGGAGAGTAAAAATTAAGATTCTTTAGAAATTTTATACAACATTAATCTATGAATTTAAAAATGTGCCCTTATATAAACAATTTTTATATAATCCTATAATTTCTAAAAATACGATTAATTTTAGGTCTTTACCTAAAGATTTTAAGTTTCGGTAGTGTTTGGGTTGTTCTGTCGCTAAATTGAATTCTTTTAAACTAATCAAAAATTGTATCCTTATTGTGATTTTTATTAAAAAATAAAAAAAATCAATACACCCTGGAAGCAAGGGAGTGATTTAGAGGGGGAAAAGAGAAATTGCTTTTTGAGAAAACCAAACGAAACGGAATCGTTAATGAAGGAAATGGTGGTCAAGACAATAAACCCAAGTCGAAGTCGAAGTTGAAGATGAGCCTGTAAACTGTAAAAGAAATGCATAAACATAAAAAAAATACCAAAACACGAGCTGGGTTGCGTAACCACGATCCACCCTGTCCCTCCTCCTATATCTCGCTATATCTTCAGCTCCGATCGGATCCACCGGGGAGCGTTTAATTTATGGCGAGCCGAGAGCACCGAAGGCCTGCAGCAAATAACGGACTTTCTTTTTAGTCAGTCTCCAGTGTATCGGAGCCGATGGGTGCCGAGAGTGTTTGCCTTTGACTTTCAATTTCCATTCCCATTTCCATTTCCATTTGAAAAACTCATCAGCTGCGATCTGCTATTTGGTCTCTTTCAATGTTCGCCGTCTTCATTATTATGCAATTATGGTTCGCAGCGCCTTCGCGACGGTGTCTTGAACTCCTCACAAATGGCTTGTCAAAATTTGCGATGTCTTCTGCAGATCACCTGACAGCTGCACCGGAGCGAGAGACCACTTATCACACACCTGGAAGCTGCTAGCCTCGCCTCACCTTGCCGCATTGACGTCAGCCGAATGGGCAATATCTTACACACATATTCCACCGAGATAAGTAGCGGGTCCCAGAACAAGGAAGCATATTCGAGAATTAAGTATCCAACTACGGCGAACAGTGGGCTCAGACGCTGAAAAGTGTGAACAGATCTGGTCCGCCACTATTATTTCAGAACCCAATTCAAATAAGTGTTGACTGACAGCACGTTAAGCGGATAGCAACAACGGGATAATATAATTAATAGCCCAGTTCTACTAGCTTTTGAACTCATTCTCAAATGGAACTGGTTCTCCCGAGCCATGTTACTCTATATTTAAGTGTGATTATTAGCTTGCAAACAGGAATAGCTAATTAAAATTATCTATGCATAATTTTCAGACTGACAAATATTGAGTAAAATATTATCTGCAAAGAGATAAATAAAGATAAGCCTCTGAAAAATGTGTTGAATTAGAATAGATCTATAGGGGAAACATTATTAACCAAATTAAATGTTAGTAATGAAGAGAGATTGAGTTCTGAGATCGTTTCAGAGCCAAGTGCTTTTGTACTGTGGAAGTGTCAAACTTTCAATTGGACTTTGGCCCACTGTGCCGACTGCGCCTACCTGCGCGTTTGTCGTCTGGTGTGCAATTTATGCAAATCGCCCACTTTGCAACTAGTTCACTTACCTCGGCTGGCAAAAGTAAAAGTTTGCTCAAGTTACACTCGCACACAGACAGACACTCGGAACTCGTTTTTTGGGCCACTTTTGGAGCCGCGGAGAGCCGCTTACCTTGATTGGTGATAAAACTTATTTATGCATCGAATTCGTACAGAAAGATACATATGTACATACCACAAATCCGTATTTATTTATTTGGGCTGCAAAATGTATAAGGCATATAAATATTATGTGTATTCATACACACCTATGTAGTGTGTGCCTGGTATTTCCAGCCGAAAATTTGCAATGCTTAAAATTAATTAGCAGCTTTTTGCGATTTGTTTGGGATTGCGCAAAGAGCCCGGGGCCCAGTCAGGCCGAACCAAGTCGAATCGATACGATCCAATCCGATCCGACCGATCCGACCGATCCGAGGCGAAAACAACAAAAAACCAAGCCCAAGAAGAACCTGTTTTACCATCTCCACGGCGGTATCAAGAGCCAAATCTGCCTCTGCATTGATTTGTGCGCATACAAATTAGCAAATCTCGATGCTTTTTATACTGCCTTTAGGTCTGTATAATATAGACTAATATATCTAATTCTAGACCGGATCGGTGCTAGGTGTCCAAGGAAAGAAACCTGTCTTGGCATGGGCGAAATTTACATATGAAATGCACACGGCGGCCGGGGGCTTCAACTGAAATCGAAACTGAACACCAAAAACGCGTTATTGTTATTCAAATTTGTGTCGTTTTCCCCCGCCGGATAATGCCGAAAACTGGTTAGTAAGTCAGTGGGTAGATAGCATACAAATTTGGGGCTTTACGTTTCTCTCTTTTTGGGCCTGCTTTCTTGGAAATCATATTTCGGTTGCTAGCTAAGTTGATAATAATTTCATGCCTTTGTGCACTCCGGCCGCGTCTTGTTTTTGCTGGAACAAAGGAGGAGCGATTTAGAAATCCATTATCTGTTTTGTTTTCTTGATTTTTTTTCAAATTTTTTGTGGTTTTTCGTTTTATTTTTTTCGTTTTTATCATTTAAATATACACATACAAGTTAACGTAAAACTACAAAAAGAGTGTAAACACAAGTGTGGATGTTGTGGCTTGCAGTTTTGAAAATCTTTTGTGGGTTCCTCTTCGAATTTTCGTGTTGAATTAACGTAACCGTAACACAGCAAGGACTTGCCGAAGGAGAGTGGTTATATCCTTGCGCCCCGAAGTCAGTCAATAAAAGTATACTCGTCGAAGTCTTGCAGCAAATTCAGATATTCGATTGTCGATCGAGTGATTGTGTTGGAATAGACCTGGAAGTTGGGTGAGAGGTGTGGCTGAGGCTGAGGCTGAGACTGAGGCTGAGGGATTGGGTGTGGGTGTGGGTGTGGAGGCTAACCGCTGACTTAGAAGAAACCATCGCCAGTGGGATCGTTGACCCATGGGTAGTTGTTGGGGCACCGCACGCAGGTCTGCAGGTTGATGGTCTCCCCGGGCACCTCCTTGGAGGTGAGCTTGCAGGTATTGGGCACCCAGCAAGCGGGCTTGCCCTCGACCACGCACTTCTCCCTCCAGGGCTCGAAGTTCTTCACCTCGCTGATGGTGCGCGGGTTCTGCATCCACTGGATCACCTGCGTCATGGTCACGAAGTAGACGTCGTTGTGGTTGGCTAGGATCTCGTCGATCCAGTAGAGGAAGGCGTCGAGGAACTCGGGGTTGTTCTTCAGCCAGGCGGCGTGGAAGTACAGGCCCAGGGGAGCGCGGTTCTGGTCGTAGTGGCGATCGAAGTTGTGGTTCAGGAAGTTGTAGAACTGGTCCCCGGTCAGGATGTTCGAGCAGGAGTCCACCATGGCACAGCCGGGCAGGTACTCGTCATTGGCGGGATCCTCGCGCCGATCCAGCTCATTCATCACCATCTCCCAAACGGCGTGGGATCGCGTGGGGCAGCTCTGCAGGTTGCCGTGGCAGCGGTGGGGCATACGGAAGTACATGGTGTAGGGCCACAGTGGCGGGTTCGACAGCGGAGCAGTGATCGTGGAGTCGTACAGGAAGGCCTGCTCCTCCATCATGGTGAACTGGTTGTTGCCGCCAACGCGCAAGTAGGGCGCTCGTACGCCCACCACCGAGTTGTCCGTGATGTTAGCGTACTTCTCGGTGATGATCCGCATGCCGGCCATCTCCTTGGCCCAGTCGTCGACGGTGGCGTTCGACCAGAAGCGCTCCTCGTCGTTGTGCGTAATCGAGTGCACGGCGATCTCGTGGCCCTTGCGCGCCGTCTCCTGCACCGCAGAGTAGTTGGTGTACTTGTGCGAGATGAAGTAGGTGGCCTTGATGTCGCAACCGTTGGGGTTCTTGCGGCCCTTGAACATCTCCTTGTACAGCTCGATGTTGTTGTTGTTGATGGCGTCGTCGAAGGTGATGGTGATCATCATGGGCACATCCTTGGCGGGCAGGTCGCCGGGAATAGAGGTGCCGTCCTCCGAGCAGAAGCAGTCGGGCAGGACGCACACGGCGGGATCGCAGGGCGGGGCGCGGTTGGGATCGTTGTCAATATCTGTAAGGGAAAAACACGGAATATACGGATAAAAGGATAGGACATTTTACGATTTCTTAGAACTACAGCGGGGAAAGGAAAATATACTAAATACATTTTAAAGTTAAAACCTAATCTTAATGTGCTTATGTCTGATCCTTTCCTATAGTAACCACATTTCGTTAGAAACTCTATTGAATGTTAGTATCTAAAACTTGGTTTGTGTCACTGTAACTTTAACTCATGCCTGCCCACTCTCCCGTGAAAATCCGTGGTAAGTACCTGGACTCGGTGCGCCTTTATTTATTATTGACGATTTGTATTCTGCCTGCGTTCGTTCGATTAGCCGGCAAAAGTTCACTCAACTTTTCATATATAAATACTTAAACAATTAGCTAACTGAACAGTGGATCTTTGGCCGAGGGGGAAAACGAAGGGGTTAGTTCAATGAACCGACACGATCTGGAAAAGCAATCAAGAGAGGTGGGAAAACCGAAACGCAAAGTGAATGGAAAATGTCTACACAATCTACAAGTCAGTTTTTATACCCTTGCAGAGGGTATAATAATTTTGTCATGATGTTTGCAACGCAGTGAAGGAGGCATCTCCGACCCCATAAAGTATATATATTCTTGATCAGCATCACCAGCCGAGTCGATCTAGCCATGTCCGTCTGTCTGTCCGTCTGTCCGTCTGTCCGTCTGTCCGTCTGTCGGTTTCTACGCGAACTAGTCTCTCAGTTTTGAGCTATCGGGCTGAAATTTTCAGCATAGTCTTATTTCTTTAGCACGCAGTATATATGTCGGAACGGCCAAAATCTGACCACTATATCTTATAGCTGCCATAGAAATGATGGCGAAATTAATGTAAAAAATTTTAACTTCTCTCTTTTCAACGAATTTCTATAAATTTCGAGATATAGTAGTTTTTATAGTTTTAGAATTACGGTTTTAATTTCATTAAGATCGGACAACTATATCATATAGCTGCCATAGAAGGGATCGGTCGATTTATATGAAAATGTAAAATTCTACATGTAAAATGTAAAATTTTACAAAATTTACATAATTTGACATTTTTTTTTTAACATTACCAAAATGGATCGATTGTCAATGATACCATTGCAGACTGCAAGGGTATACAAACTTCGGTTTACCGAAGTTAGCTTTCTTTCTCGTTTATATATATATTTTCCTTCATTATTATTTTGGATTTTCGTTGGATTTGCTATTGGTGTTGTCTCGGCCTTTTGTTTTGAGCAATTTTCAAGTGTTGTTAATCAAGCGCGGCTGCTTGGAAATGCAGGGAGCGTTCACTTATTAGCCACCTGAAGAGCCGCCCAAGTCCCTCAGATACAACCCACTCCGCCGACAAGGTGTTGGCCATTCATTTATCGGCCATATGCAAATGATGGCTGTGTGCTTTGGTCGAAGAGCCCAATTGGTAAGCCTTGCACTTGCCGGCGATCAATTGCGAAAGTTTTCAAATAAATTCGCCATAATTATATTTCCCGTCTCTCATTTGGCATTTGGTTTGGCCAAAGTGAAATGGCAGACAAAGTATTTTGTCGGGCACAAGTTGTTGATTTTTTGCCGGCACGCTTGTCTTTTTGTTGACCTTTTTGTGTCTGGTCTCCGCTTTCTTTCTCCTGTTTTATACACATTTGCCAATAATCTGTCGTTAAAGTCGAGTGTTATGTCATTCCGGACCGGTTGAGCGTTCGGAATTCACAGCTTTTCAGATTCCTGCCATTGTTTACTTTGTAGGGCTCTGCCTTTCGCCGATTATTTATTTTCTTCAGCCTCTGGGTTTACTGGCCGAGACTCTGGTTTGAGAAATGGCTGAGATATACGTAAGCTGGCTCATTATCGCCAAAGAGGATGTTGTGCCTGTTCTCGATTGATGAAGTCAGGCCAACGCCAACTGAAGGTGATAAATAATTGTGGGGAATTTTGTTATTGCCAATTTTTTGGCATCTTGACAAAATTCTGAGAACTAATAAGGTTGATTTGGAGTCTAGGCATTTGTCTTTAATTCTAGAAACTCATAACTCGACTCTATTTCGGCTTTATAACCTTACATAAAAAGCCATTAATAGTTTATATTTTAAGATATGCTAATAATATTATTTTAATTTTGTTTTCATTGTCTTGCTTAATTAAGAAATAAAAGTTTGATGGTAAAGTAAGATTATAAATCACGGAGGCAATTGAAGTCGATATCCCCGTAATATTCTTTCGAAACCTAATTGTTGCCATTATGGACTCTTTAGTGCCATTGCCCAACAAAATCCTGTTACCAACACTTTCGGTGCACCTTCCTCATTACTTTGTCGCTGCCTTCGAAAACTACGATGTATGACCATTTAATCGTTTCTTCAAATCGCTTGCCATTTACTTTGGCTCCCGGAGACGTGAGCTTCCTTGTTTTGCCCTGCATTAAGTGGGCTAAACTTGGGCTGGTGTTATTCAATTGTTTACGATCATGATGCTTAATGCTCCGCTGAGCATTTCAAGCGTTCGTTGCCGGTGCCGCTGCAGGCAGAAGTGCAAATTTTCGCATTTAACCATTGTGATTGGTAAGTCGGATCGGCAGTCGCAAGTCGTAAATCGCAAATCGCAGCTGGGATCTAACAGAAGCGAGGTTATAGAAGAGGTCTGATGGCTTGATTTGTTTGGCATTTAATTAGCTCGTTAAGGCGCCGGCCTCTTGGGAAATGTCGGTAAATTATGAGCGCAGATTTGTACTTATACCTGCAAGTAAGCAGTACTAACCGCTTCTGTTAGTTATTAGCATTATTATAAATTAGTTGCGGTTTTTACGCGGGCTGCTGGTCCCCCAATTTATGGTTATTGCTATTGCCACTATTATTATTATTATTTTGTGTTTTGTCTGCTGTGTGTTTATTTTTCCCCTGCTTTGGACTCAGTTTTTGCGGCTTTGCAATTGCTAAAAATACACAATGCAAACACAGCGAATGGTCTCTTAAGCCGCTTATGTAAGGCTAATTTACACATGAATCGACTGTGAACCACCTATGGAGAGGCATTTTGTTTTGCTTCGATTTGATTTATATTAAGTCCAAGGTTAGCGCTCCATACGATGTTGTTAATTAATGGTTTAATATTTTTCCACACATGCTTTATTTCTCCATTAGTGCCACCACCGAGCTGAGCTGGCGGCGTGTTGTGCCTGACATTTTGATTGGATTTCACACTTGACATTTCCACCCAAAAGCCGAGATCCCCCAGAGAATGGGGTTCGGCTCGGAGTCGCGTCGAGTTGGCTCTGTGTGCTAAGGGCTCTACGAAACCGGTCCGAGTCTGTGCCATCGGTCTGTGCAACAGGCTTGGATCCGCTGCACGTAGGCGGCACTGGAATCCCCAAAGCCCCTCCGAAAAGTCAGAAAAAGCGGAGGCACTTGTGTGTCTTATTGTCAGAGCTTTCGAGAGCCGAGCTTGCAGTTCGGAGTCTTTTAAATGCCGCAAGCCGGTTTTAAGGTGCGACTGGAATAACTGAAAGAAATTTGAATTGTCGCCCGGCCAAAGATACACCAAAACGGTGAGAAATATATGATCCTGATTACCATTTATATGTACTTTATATGTACTTTATATGTACTTTATATGTACTTTCATTGCTCTTTCTGTCATTGTTGTAATAGTTCAACTCAAGAAATCAATAAATTTAATTAATTAATAAATCTACCAATCAGAAAACATTGTTACTGGATGTTTATAATGAGAGGCTGTTAAACGAGTTCCTCCAAGCATATTCATTCTAACGTCCATTTCAGAGTTTGATTTTGCCGTCTGTCAGCAGCTTTTTTTTTTTTTAATTAACTCCATATATGGTCTCATTGATTCCTAAGTTATAACTTGGATATTAAATATTAGTTTTAAATTTAGGACCTGGATAAGGTTTCGTTATTTTTCTAAAATGAACTAATATGCCCCGAAAAATGTAAAACCACCTGATAAACTTCACAATTTAGGCCTGTGTATAAACCTTTGAGCCACTCGAAGACTTATGACTTTAAAGCTGATGGAGTAATGACACTTGGCCGCGGGCTTTTGGAAAAGCCAATCCTATATGCAACACTCGCTGGCGGCTTACTTCTGTATACAATTCGTGCTGAATCACTGTGAATCATTGTTGTCAAATGTCAAATGTAATGGAAAAAGTGCTCCACAAAAGTTGAACGAGTGATCATTGTGCTTATTTTTTTAGCCCAGCATTATCCACTGTTTGCGATAGATTATTTTTGGTAATTCCAGTGGGTCAATCCCTGGTGATTATAGTTGTCATAAAGATCACTTAATGATTTTAATTTACTTAAATTTAGGTTATGCTGAGACTGAGACTGCATAAGGAAGCGTGAATTGGCATATATTTGAGAAAATCATGACACTCAAAATGATTGATTTGTATCTATAAATAAAATGATATAACTTGTATCGCTGCTATAGCTATTAAAGCTACCTTTTTATCACTTTATTTTTTTATTCATGAACGTATGTATGTAAACTAGATTATCAACATACTAAGAAGGAAGGATCGAGCTTTTAGGTGAGTTGAAATTTAATTGATAATAATCCAATTTATAGCAATAAAATTAAAAGGTAATTTGAGCACTTACCACAGGTGTTCTCGTCGGATCCATCTGAGCAATCCTTCTCGCCGTTGCAGAAGAGGCCGCGCTCGATGCAGTTTCCATCACCGCAGGCGAGGAAGCCATCCTGGCACAAGGGCTCGTCCGTGTGGAGCAGAGGCTTCACTCGGCGTTCCTTGTTCTTGGACTTGCAGTTCTTCACCGACTCCTTCCAGTCGCAAGTCTGCTTCTCAATGTCGAAGTACAGACCGGCAGGGCAACGAATGGCTTGCAGGCCCTACAGAAATTGTTAAAAAAAAAATAGGAATTTAAATATACATATATTAAAGACCCATATTAACCCCAGCGAAATGGGTTGATAATTATTAGTAAGCTTTTGGTCTCTTTACGGAATATTTTACGGTTGGTGCTATTTGTCATTTTATATTAGGTGATAAAAATATCGAACTGAGAGCAAATCAAAGATTCTTATTAAAACTATAATTGTATTTTATATCCATGGATTTGTTAATTAAATTTGATGTGAGAAAATTCCTTTCATTATTATCTTTAATAAAAGTGATTAGTTACTAACATGCTAAGACTTCTATTTAATTAACATTTTAAACTAATTGCTAATTCTTCACTAAATTTCCTCGTATCACCCCAATAATTAAATTTAGTTTTCTACAGATTTTTACATCGTGTAATATTTATTGCTACTAGTTTATATTTTCCTCTGGCTTAGGTTAAAAACTAAATGCCACCAGGAATCGCAGACATTTATCTGTGAAAAATGGTTATTTCTGATATGTAGACTCACCGATGAGGTACACTGGATGACATCGCGGCAGTTGTCGCCCTCGCCGGCCACCAGGCGGAACCACTCGCCGGCGTCCTTGTCCTTGCAGAGCTCCTTCTCGAAGGACTCCTCCTTCTTGGCCTCTTCGGTAGTGGCCTGTCGCCTGAATCTCAGCAGCGGATCGCTGGCATTGGCTGTAAATCGAATAGAGGGAAATGGTTCAGTTGCAGCTTGCAGTTGCAAAACCGGAAGAATTTCTTCGGCAAATGTAGGTTGGTCCATGTCGCCACGGCTGCCACTTCCGGCATACAAAGGCACACATACGCGCGGATCTGTGCGGCTATATTCGTGCATATATTCGTGGACATGGCATGCGGTCGGGCTGGTTGTGTTGGCCGAAGAAAACACGTTTGCCATTATGAAATACGATGTCACCAGAGAACCGAGCAGAAACAGAAATATATACATGGTATGCGAAACACAGATAGTATTCCGAAACTCGTTGCGCCTGCGCGCTATAACTTTGACATTTTGCATCTCGTTGGCAACAGCGATAAGCTAATGGGCAGCATCTAGCTTCGATGTCCACGTCAATTGGAGATGGAGATTCGATTCCCCGTTGTCGAGGGAGTTGCCGTATTTGCATAACTGTCGAGTGACAGCGCCAGCAACGAGCCAGTATTTATGTTGAGACTAATCATGATCGATGGCCTGTCAAAGTCAAGTCGCGGCATCGGATCGAATCGAATCATAAAACTGCATTCACGGCGCTCAAATGTCAACCGGAATGGGGTTTCTCTGCGGCTCAAGGTAGCCGTCCTCGTCTGAGTACTTCTCCCTTTTAAAATGAAAGTTGTTTGATGAGCTGGCTCGTCCTTTTTTGCATAATCAAGGTTACCACCATTCGTTCAGGTCTCAAAAACGGCTTTTCAATTTCGTTTTGATTTTCCTCTTAGTTTTACTTCCATTTTTCGATTTTATTTTTCTGTTTTTTATTTGTTTGAAGGCCGAACGAGTCGAGTCGAGTTGAGTTTTAATTGATGTCTTGACAACTTCCGCCAGCCAAATGCAAATTGCAGGCTCAATAATTAAAACTTAAGCTATAACTTTGCCAAGAGGCATAAAGTAACATATATGTTTCATTGGAGGAAGACCTTACCTTCGTTAAAGGCCGCCAAAGCCAGAACGGCAAAAACCACGAATAGTTTCGCCATGGTAGGATCAACTCGGGATCTGTTCAGTATCGCTCCGTTATTACACCGTTTTATAGTCTTTTTCTTTTTTGGCAACACACTGATTTGGGAAAAGAAGCACTTGACGTTTAACGTTGGACAGCGGAGAGCTAGTTTTGTCCTTCCGATCGCTATCAAAGCTCCATTTACACTGTTTGCTACGATGCCGCGCACAATTTCTCGAACCCCTCTCTGCAACCAAAGCCCCAGACGAAGTCAGACTTGCTTCTTTTATTACACGGCGGCGGCGACGTCTCTTTCGAGCGCCTGTGGTGAGTTTTCGGGAGCTTTCAGCCGCCAGGGGTAACGCCGAATGCGATCCACTCGGCCGCGAGAAAAGCTCCCGTCGAGCGCTGATCCACCGATCGCTGATCGCTAATCGCTCTGATCCCCGACCACTGGTCCACTGCCCAGCCCGGCTTTTGGGCTTGCTGCACAGTCTTTGGCTTTGGCTCGATATCGTGACCGGATCGTGGCCGAAAATAGATGAGAAGAGATAAGTGCGACACTTATGGGAGCACTCTTTATACCTAAATTAAAGAAGACTGCGAGGTGAGAAAGTCTGCCTGATGCCTCCCTCTGCCTCTGTTGCGAGCGAGAGGCCGGTTTGGCTTTTAGCGCATTATGCAAATGGCATTCTTTGTCATAATCCAGAAGGTCTGAGGGGCCTCTCTACTGCCGCCCACAACTCGGGACTGGAGTGTTGGATGTGTGCCAGTCTAACACTCTGTCTGGGCGTGCCCACACAGTCGTAAAAAATGCATTTTTAATTATTATACTAAACATACCTACATGCCTTTACGCTTATGTGGTGGTGGCTTATATTTGGAAATCTCTCAAGTCGAGGCTACACTCTTTATTTGCACCCTTCTTTGCAACTGCTGCCAACAGTGCGTATGATTGATACAACACGGCTCCATCAAATGATTTGTAGTTTAGACTTAACAATGCTCTATGCAAATGCGATTATTATTATTTAATCTTATTTATAATTTAATTTACCCAAATTAGTGTATTTTTACAACTTAATTGTAATCAAAATTGCTGACTTTTTATTTGCGGGCCAACAGTGTGTATACTTGATCGTGGCAGCACTAAGCATATTGGCTAAATATTCTCCAACTATACATAGAAACGAATGCTAGAAATAATTATTAAATTTCCAGTCTAAATCTAAATTTAAGAAAATTAGTAAACACATATTTAACAAGAACACAGAAGGTAGAAGGTAGGTTTAAAATCAAAAAGCTACAATTATTTTCTAATAGTTTTCCGATTGTTTCTAGGATAGCTATAAAACAAAGTCGTCCGATCCGGCTCGTTTTGACTTATACGGGGGTGCTACAGAAATCATTACCGTTTTGAAATCACGAAAAACGGTGTATAAAACTATGTTTCAAAACGTATCATTAATAAATGTGTCAAGAATTAAATTTGCATGATTTTGGTGGCTCAAAGATTTTATATCATACTTTTAGACACATTTTAAAGTTATTTGAAAACGCCCGAAACCTTTAAAAGGTCTACTTAACTGAATTGCAAACTTCAGATTAAAATTATAATACCAAGCAAGGGCTTAAAAATCATTCACTTTTTTGGTTTCTGATAAAAGAGTATATTTTTAAGCACCACGAAATGTTTGGTATGTTATGAACATGAAAAATTAGCAGAGTATCCCATGTTCACTTCGAACAGAAGCAGCAAGGGAAAGATACATCTTTACCACTTTTTTTATGGCTAAGTAGCGCCCCCCTGACGTCTGATCGTTCCAATTTAAAAGCTGTTATTTTTTTCCCTCCGCGACCTTGATCATTTTAAAGCCAAATTAAAGCCATTTATGGCCCACAGAGTGATACGCCGTGGCGCGACGGCTGCTAACTGACAGAGAGGCGTCTTAAGGCGTGACGAACTGCCGCCAACTTGAGCGTTTTTCTGCTTTTTTGGCCAGTCCGCCGCTGGTGGCTTCAACTCTAAAGTGTGCCAAAGTGCTTTGCCGTTCGTCGAGAGACCTTTCTGAGTTTTCATTGTCTATTTTTTGCCACTCTTGACATTTGCATAGAGGAGTAAGGCTGGCTGCCAACTGCTTCTTGCTTCTGGCCCGGGCTCTCGGTTTGAATTTCCAATTAAGATTAAGTAAAATAAGTCTTTGGCTTGAACGGTTTCCGCTTCAACGCAGGCGCACAACATCTGCCTGATGAAATGTACGTCAATTGGAGAACCAGTTTTCCACTTCATTAAAATGTGATCAGCCCGTTTCGGCGGATTCTTGCAAAATCTCCGATAAAATTCATGCTTAAAACCGCAACAATAACGACTGGGGTAAATTAATAAATTTGCAATTATTGGGGAACCACTAACTTTAGTTCCTCTCCCTTTTGGATAGCCAGTATTTTTGTGCAGAGAAACGTATCCGACCCCATAATTTTTAAAATTCACGCATGTGTACATATTTATAGGGCTTTTTATAAGTTGGACACTGTGTTTACCTTGAGATAAGCGAAGTTTGGACCACTTGGACTTTGAATGTGATGCATCCATGATAAATGCACAAGCTTTACATATATCTGTCATAGGGCATATCTGGCGTTATTTAATATACATCCTCACTTTAAGACGGCGCTTCTCTGGAGCATACACACATTGCTCTTCTTCTATTAACTCATATCCAGTAGGGCACAGTGACCTCATTCTTATGCTTTGGTGATTGTGGGAAACGCATTGTTTCAAAAAAAAATTAAAATATAAATAAATAAATGTAAATATCTTTACAGTATCTTCATTTAAAAACAAAAAAAAAAAAAATTTTCAAAAAAGAACCGTCGTACTTGTATAATAAACTTTAATTTACCGCCTACAGAAGAGATCCAGATCACTGACATCAGTGATGCAATTCTTAATTAACGCTATTCGACTGTGGAATCGACTCCCCAATAATTTAAAGAACATTTACAGTGGTAGCACTTAATAACAGAACTACTTGCACACCTTAATAAAAAATAATATTACATAAATAAAATTTGGAATAGAAAGCGACTTGCGTTATTTTTAAGTTAGATGCTAAGATTGATTATTTTAAGCCCTTTGTGACTAGCGCATTAAATTATAAGTTGAATCTTGTAGCGTTGGGTTGACATTCATAATAAATACATTACAATACAATATATAAATAAATAAAATGAACTATTTGACATATCCATATGGCCATTTCAGACTGAAAACTGAAAATTACTTTTAAAGGCATTTTTATGTTTGCACTTTTTATATTAAGGGCCGGTTCCTACCCTCCCTGTTAAATTTTTGAGGCCAGATAAAGTTCCGGCTTAGAAAATTTTATTTCCTATCGTATAAATGTGAGAGCTAACTTAGTTGAGACCCAGACTTCCTGTAAAATATTTTCCGGCTCGGAAACAAAAATTATTTCCGATAACCGATAACAAAAAAAAGAGACGGTCAGCTGTTTTGAATGCTAGCGTTTGTTTTAATGATTCTACCTATCCTTTCGGCGATGGCTTAAACAGAGATACCTTTCCCGCTTCTCTGCAGCAAACTCTGGTCTTTACAATTTGTATATTTTTTCACCCAAGTGACAGTTCAGTGCTTTACAGCACTAATCGATACATAACAGTAAAGTTAACAGTGCTATGTTATTCTTTTACAGTCAGACAAATTTTTGAAGGGCAGGAAATCATATTGTTTTTATCTGGTGACTAATTTTTCCGGGCAGGTAGTTGTCAGGCAGTTTAACAGGCAGGGTAGGAACCGGCCCTAAATCTTCTCATTGATATTTATTAAGAACAGAACAAGTTGTTTTTTAAGAAAATTTGAAGTTGTTCATAGGACTATGGAAATAGAGATCTTTTACCGTTCGCGATGTACCGTTACAAATTATAAATAAGCTTGTAAAATCGATAAAATAATTTGTTATATTTAAAAATAATCTCTATATATGGAAAGCTACATTATTTTATTGTGGATTAAGAATATTTTCTTTTAAATTACTTGCAACATTTTGCACACTTTCGCAATTATCAAGCTAAAGTCAAACATGACCATGCATTGTTTTCTACAAATAATTTCAAAACGACATTTCCCCAAAGCTTGTATTTTAAAATATAAATAGTTCAAATAGTAAAATGCATTGGTCGTGCAAAAACACATTTCAGAAAATTTTAGCTTTTGTCATATTTTTTCCACTTTACACGAGTGTGCCGTTCGTAAATATGCCCAAATGCATATACTTCTGTCAGGTGGGAATTGGCGGTTCTGATTCCAATTCTAATTTTGTGTGTTGTGGTCGAAGCAGAAAATGCTAGCTTACTGAATGACCTCAATTTGATTGACAAATGCACTTTTATAGATTTAAATGTATTTTGAATACTTTAAAATGTCTAACATCTTACTTAGTTTTTTTATTAAAATTGTAAGGGCTAAATAGCGAGTATAAAAATGGCTATATTGAAATAAATAAAAACCCAGCTTTCCATACTTTAAATTATTCAGTTCTTAGATATTTGTAAACAGTTTATTGGTTTTGCGGTTTTTGGTTAAATTCATACAAACTTTTCATTGTACACATAAAATAAATTTACCTAATGTATTCTAGGCTAAGGCTTCTTCTGCATCAACATTTTATTCATTTACTTGTTGTGACTCATAGTTAAGATTTGTACGTCAACTCGTATCGGATGCATTTTCTCTCTTGGAAGATCTTGATCGATTTCCCCTATTATAATTCCTATTGTTCTCTGGTTCTGCTCCCGCCTTATATCACACACTTAATATCTTTCGTCGCAAATGAAAGCCATCTTTACTGGCGCAATTTTCTCGTCTTCCAAGCATTTTCCGGTTGTCACCTTCTCAGAATATTGTATTTTTGTATATTTCTTCAGATCAATTCAACAAAACTAATTCATTTTTGCGCCTAAAAAAAATCATTTCAATAAGCATTATAAATAATGTGAAAGCAAAAAGCGGAAAAAGCTTAAATATTTTTGATCTGGGCAGCTGCTTTTGGAATTTCTCATAGGTACGTACATATGTACGCCCATTGTGTGGTTTTCCCTATCTCGATTCACGTGCTTTGGCAAACTAACAAACATTAATACAAAAAGCTAACAACAAGTTCGACGACTACATACACATAAACTGACGAAAAACAAAACAAAAAACAGAACGATCTGTAGTCAACCAGTTACTTCATAATACTCGAGAGGCTGGTATAGCCGCTGTTGGCCTGAGTCGGCTCCTGGTCATGTCTGCAGGGCCCACAGCAGCAGCAAATGTTCCTCATTACATCGACGAAGCTGGTTTGATCAAAGTCATCCAGATCGGTCATAAATACACCGGAACTAATATCCTCTGCGGTGCGGGTGCCGACAAATGCCTTGAGATCGGTGGTGGGGAAGCCATCCTTGTAATACGCCTTGATAGTGTCGTATGCGTCCATAATCACGGCAATAAACAGCGACAGTACCACATAAATGTACAGAGATATGAACGAGTACAAGTAGATCTGGCAGAACCACCAAAGCCAAGTGGCCTTGCTTGACAGTGTGGCAAAGGTGGCGAACATATCATCGCCGTTGATGAGAGCAAACAAACATTCCGACGTGGTGGCCAGCGAACGGAACTTCATATGATAAGGGCCCAGGATCAACCAGCCACAAAAGACGAAACCAGCATAGATCAATAAGGCGGCAATAAGGAATCGCAGTATCTTCGGTGCCGCCTTCTTCAGCGTCAGAATCACGACATTGTAGGTTTTAAAAAAGCCGAGATAGCGCAGCACTCCAAACCAAACAAGCAGATTGCCGATGCCCAGGAAGAGCGAACAGGTGTCCCATTGGTCCACTACCATGTACCTTCCCTCGATCTGCTCCTTCAAGGCGGACCCAATTATCAAGAGGACGTCGTTGAAAATGATCATGATGTACCTAGTATAAAAATACCAATATTAGAGAGTTTGTTTTGAGTTATTTTGAAGAGTTTTGACTCTAGCTCTTAGCTCACCAAAAGTTCACAAACTCCAGACGACCATCGAAGCTCAGCTCCTTGCCGAAGTGCGATCGGAAAAAGTTGACAGTGGTACATCTCAGCAGGTAAGCTCTCCACAATGCTCGCGTGCAGAGGGCAAAGGATAGAGCGCAGGTTAATAGGACAAATATATTGAGGACGCTTCGCAGCATGGAATCAAAGTTCGCTTCCGAAATGAAATCGGTGGCTCCGTGGCACTTCAATCGGGTCGCCTCCGCATCCAGCGAGAGCAGCATCTGGCCGTCGTGGTCCCTATTGTTGAACATTATGGCTATGTCAAACCGAAAGCAGTCCGGAGCCGAAAGTGGTCCACCGTTAGCCTTGAAATTCACCGTCTTAATCTTGAACGTTAACTGGGCGGAGACGAGCGATGCGAAATTGACCTCAACGCCGCGCTGACGTAGATAATTCTCTACTCCAATGTTCGTAACGTTCGGCGGCAGCGACTCGCACACCTCGTCGATATGGGGATCGAAGATGTAGGACTCGTTGAACCCGAATATGGTGCCCTCCCGGTAGTTTTGCAGGCACAGCTTTAGCGGTGGCATTGTGTTGTTGGGCGTGGGGTAGTCATACGGACCAATCGATCGGCTGACATTGGCATACCCATCGACGGCATACTGCACTGTGTCGAAGAATTCCGATTTCAGGTAAAGTGCGAAGGGACCGACCGCCGGCGGATAGCTCTCTACCTCGCGGGAGGAGTCCCAGCCCCGCAGGAAGAGATGCGAGAAGGCAAATCGGTTATCACCAGTATAGTTAATGTGATTATACCGCGAGTGGGCAAAAAGGCACAGTTGCATCGTCACCAGAAAGATTTTTACAATCTGTAAGTGATGAGAAGTGAAAGTTATTCAATAAAATTGCATTTTTAATAGTTTAAATTTAATTTAATTAATTATTTACTTAGAAACACATGTGTGCGACAATCCCGAAACCACCTAGGTTGTCGTTTAGTGATCTAGAAAGCATATCTATAAATAAATGCTATGCTAGGGTTTGCGTCAGGTTGTATTTATTATTTAACTGCAGCAAAAAATCTACCATCAGTTAAGGCCAATCATGTTTGGTTGTGGGAATTGTCATATCAATTTCGGTCCCCAACCCATTTCCGAATTAATCATGCCAAAAATTCCCCTAGAAGCTGGCCTTTGTCATACTGTTGAACAACTTTAGAAATCGTACAAGTGCGCCCACACGCAGTGTCTGGTTAATAAATACGCGACATTTTCTAACTATAGTTAGACCTTATAGATAACGCGCCGATAAGAACGGAGCAAGCTTAACAATGCAAGGAAAATACAGTGCGCAGCCTAAAGAGAGAACCGTCTGCCAATAGACTAAAAATAAAGATAAGTTATTGTCTAACTATTTTCTAATAATATTTAATGGAAGCGGTTGGTAGTAGGCGTGGTTAAATATATAAATAATCTTTTGTTGTCTGAGAGATCTAGGAGTTTACACGGAGATTCTTGGAGATGGCTCTCCAGTACTTTTTTCTGTCGACTGCAAGTTATATTAATACCACTGTACCCTATGGGTACTATGTTCTATTGGTTCCCTATACGGAGCAAGCACTGTAATCAAAAGTCTGTTGAGTGTGCTCTAAATGGAAGAGCTTTACCTTTTCTTATGTACATAACATACTTTACATTTAAGAATTAAGCAAACAATGGGGCTTGGAAAAGGTTGATTAAGCGAGCCTTTAAATTGAACCGGCTGGCCAAATTTACGGGAAGATGCGTCACCCTAGGTCCGCCCCCAATCCCCACATCGTGGAAGCTGAATCACGCGACATCAATTAACAGATGCGAATCGAAGACATCGATCCGTTGGGGAACCCACCTGCACGACGAACTTGTATGGAAACTTTCGTTTGGCCTGCCACTTCTCGATGGGATTCATGAAGTAGAACTGCAACTTCCGGCGCATTCGTTCTTCTTGGTAGGATGCAGCCGAGGAGCCAGGGAACTCCGGCTGCTCGACATGCCCTTCTACGGAAGAGGGAGCACTAGTATTGGGCATAGGCATGGGCATGGGCACGACCGGGGCCACCGGGGTTGACTGGAGCTGCACCTGCCTCCTCAGTATCCTGGTGTTTACGTACTCCTCGTCGCTCTCCGGCGACTGAGGGTGGTGCTGGGCAGCCTCGTAGCTGTCGGTACGGCGTTTAACGGCCGGAGCTGCTGCTGCTGCCGCCGCCGCGGCCCCGGAGCCGTAGTTCTGCATCTCAATCTGGTCCTCCTTCGTCGCGAGGTCGAATCACCTGCGTTGTTGTTCTCCGTGCAAACTTTCTTTTGCTCTGTCGCTAAACATGCAAAAGATAAATCCGCACAGGCGCAACAAGCAAACGGGGAGGGGGTATAAATATATATATAATTAGCGGCTGGGGCGCGACTCTTGCCAGTGAAATTATATTAAACAATGACCAAAACGCGAAAAGTTACGATAATTGCTTTGTTTTCAACCTCTGCCAGTGTGACTGCGCTCTAGTACTTCATAATATACCATACCGAAAAAAATACTACAAATATACCATAATAGTAAATGGTGGAAAACATGGGAAAAACTGCACCAGAACTAGAGATGGGCGCGTACCTAGATTTTCGTTAAATAGTTGAAAGTCAGTGGACAAAATGGTTACAAAAGTAAAATTTTGAATTTGGTCCAAAAGTCTAGAATTTCATTATGTAGTCATAATGGAACCTGGGTCTAACCAATCTAAATTGTCGCACAAAATGTCGAAGACATGTATGTATTCCCATAAGGCCCGAACTGCACTTTACCATTTCTTTGAAGGACAATGGTTACCTTATTTTTAATAAAAAAAACAACACTTAGCTGAAAAAATGTAACAATTGAAATAAGGGAAGATGCTTAAAGCGGCGTGCCGATTTTGAAATTATTTACAACGAGAAAGAAAGCTAACTTCGGTAAACCGAAGTTTATATACCCTTGCAGTCAGCAATTGGATCATTGAAAATCGATCCATTTTGGTATGTAATGTAAAAAAAATGTCAACATTTTGTATATTTTACATTTTACATGTAGAATTTTAAATTTTCATATAAATCGACCGATTCCTTCTATGGCAGTTATATGATATAGTTGTCCGATCTTAATGAAATTAAACCCGTAGTTGTAGAACTATAAAAAACGACTATATCTCGAAATTTAAAGAAATTCGTTGAAAAACAGAGAAATTAAAAATTTTTGTACATTAATTTCGACATCATTCCTATGGCAGCTATAGGATATAGTTTTCCGATTTCGGAGAAATAAAGAAATAAGACTATGCTGAAAATTTCAGCCCGATAGCTCAAAAACTGAGAGACTAGTTCGCGTAGAAACCGACAGACAGACGGACAGACAGACGGACAGACAGACGGACATGGCTAGACGGACATGCTAGCAGCATGTTAACATTTGAGTTAACAGATTAACATCTCCACTTTTTTTCAAGTTTATCGACCTCCAGCACACAAAGTACTTATCCAATATAAATAAAGTGTAAAAAAGTCGAAAGATTAGCTCATTACCTGTAAAATAAAACATTCGACGGCTAAATTGGTTGGCTACAACTCGAGCTATAAAATGAGAAACGTAAAATGAACAGAATTTTTTTGTGTAAAACTTTAAAAAATCTTTTAAAAAAAACGTATCCATAGAAAAAAAAATTAAAGCCATTTTCGTGATCTGGGGACTTAACTCTACCAGAATTTCGCATCAACAGGCTTGGAGCATTTATTTTTTTTTATTTTGTAAACTCGTGTAATCATAAAAAAATAATTTTAATCAAAATAAAAATAATACTTTGAATCAAGGCAGATATAATAATCCCCAACATAATATTTAGAATCAGTGGAATTCATATAGACCTCAACAAAACGAACCGTAACCAATGGAAGTAGACGAATCCTTAGAGATTCAGAATAGGTCTAGATACAACAACAATCAGGGCTATAATAATTATAACAGCTATAATCAGAATAAATGGCAATAAAATAAATTAAACATCAAATATAAAGTAATGAAACTACGTCAACAATTTCCTCAAGTCAAAGAAATAATGACCGATAATGAACCAAGCTTTACTTCGGCTCAACTTAAATCCTTTGCACAAAGGAAACTTTAAACTTTACTCTGCGTACCTCAAACGGTCAAGTTGAAAGGGCACATTCGACACTAACAGAATTAGCTCGCTGCATAAAAGAACAATTTAATTTAATTTAATAATTCCGAAAATGTAATCAGAGCCGCGCAAGAATATTATCAGAGCATTCATTCCACAACCAACTAAAAACCCTTTGACTTACCTTATAATAAAATCAAGCATGATAATATTCCTCAACTGTTGAAAAGTTACACAAGACAAAATGTTAGAAGAACATAATACAGACAGAAAGGAGAAGGAATATTATGTAGGGCAAGTAGTTTATGAACAGAAACATGGGGAAATAAACTAAAAGACAAGTAGTTAAGGAAAATCTTCTTAATAATGTTATCATAAATAAAAGAAATCGTACGATTCATTAAGACAACTTTTAAACACAATTTGTTTTAAATTACAGAAAATGAACTCAATAATATACGTATTGTTGGTGGTAGCCACCACCACTATACTATTCGAGTCATGATTTTTTCCTTTACAAGGTGTTCTAATTTATAAATCTTACGCTGACCTATTCCCATTTAAGTTGATATAAAAATATAGTTCAACTCGAGTCGACACATATAAATAAAAGCAATGAGAATTCACAGTGGGAAATTTCCTATGATTTAGACGTTATTAAAATTCTTCACTCGCAAATTATTCCCAATAGAGCTAAAAGGGAAATCGACGAATTAGGCACACTTTGAAAATAGGTAGCAGGGACGCCAGATCAGGATGATCTTATAACTGTCCAAAATAAAATTAATGATTTAAACCATAGTAGTACCAATCAATTTATTATTAATTCAAAATTATTCAAAGAAATAAAAACCCTATTTGAAAATTTTTAAACAATCCTCTCAAACCAAGAATTCCCACTTAGAAAACACCGCCTTCGTTTGCTTACTTACGATCTGATCAATTTAATGGACACAATTACATTAGGAAAAATAGATGTTTTCAACACTAAAATTCTGAACACTGAAGATATCAAAGAAATTTTTAAACACGAACAAATACCAGAAGTAATTACAGACATATTAGATATTTCCAAATTTAAAATCGCCATACACCAAGAGTTAGTTATAATATATATAAAATACCCCATTATTACAAACCGGTGCGAAGTGTATAACGCACGATGGAAAATTCTAAATTAATAATCATGTCGCCAAATGTATCAATAAGTATTATGAAATTTCTAATTTTAAGACAGAATTATTTAATAATTATGGCACTTTAAGCCCAGATAGCACGTGTTTTACCAGACTACTAAATGCAGAAAAATCTCTATGTAATAAAATCAGAGAATATAATAAATAAAACTGATATAATCCAAGAAGGAGTCATTTTTATAAATTGTCATAATACTGTCAAGTAAATTATACTCATTAAAATGGGTCATTTTTAATTACTTTTAATAGCACTACTTAATAAATACTATTTCCTACACTAATGTAGACCATAAGATATTAGAATATATTACCGCTAAACAATATAATAATTTCATAATATCCGAATATAATATGTCAAATGATTCGAAACTTACATTCGATAACATTAACATATTAAACCCTTTAATTTAAATTAAACAAACTTAAATCCCTATAACGGTAATACTACTCATATTTACTTTAATATATATTTAATTATCACGTTTTTATTAAAATTCAAATAATATCTAATATGCAAACCACGACAGGCTCATATTGAAGCAGACCCCGAAAATAATATATCCGACAATGCAAATCCCATTGAAGATGAAATTGTAATCGAGTTGACCACTCATTTAAATTCACTTTATCCATCAGTTCCAATGAATCGGAATGATTAAATTAAGGATGGGGAGAGTTATCCAACCCAAGATCCCAGGCTCCTTACCCAATTTGTAAACAACTTCTAGCTGGGAACTTATTACTCAGCGATCACACTAAATCTAAAGTTCTTATTAAGTTAAGTTAATTAGTTATTGAGCCGATAATTTCATCATCCAATTCTCCAAAACTCTTAACGAGTCCCTTGAATCTCTTAAACCGAGGTCTGCTTATCAGAAAATCGGATCTTGGCGAGTCAGTCCGTTTTGGGATCCGAAAATATCAGTTGATTGACAGAGCATTGTAATCATTGATAAATAAGTAGTTCAAGCAAGTTTATACAAAATTATAAAAAATAAAATACATTTTTTTACTAAATTTCCTAAGCGAAATATAAAATGGTACATACAGTAGTCCCCTTGCGCACACTCTCTATGCTCATCGCCACTACGTGGACGGCCGTCCACAGTAGAGGTGGTGAAACATCGATGTTTGCTGACATCGATGTTTTTCGATGTTTAAAAAAAAACATCGAAGTTTTTCGATGTTTTCATAAAAACATCGCCAGCCTTGTACCCTATGGGTACCGGGTATAAAAATGTAAATAAAGAACAAAACAAAATTTTTTTGCGTTCTGGTAGCACATGACCGTTGCGTGGGCGCACTGCGCCGCCGTCTTGCCCTTCGACATCTATTTAACGACGGAGCGTGATACGAGAGCCAGCTTGGTGGACCCCTCGAAGACGACGCTGTTGCTGTTACTTCTGGCTCTGCTGCTTCACGTACTTCTGCATGCACGCTCGGAAATTAGAATTAAAAATTTAAATAAAAAACTAAAAAAAAAAAAAAACATATATTAATTGGCCTAAAATTCTTTAAAATATTGCTAAAATAATAATACATGTTTAAATTGTAAATATCTAGTTTTATATTTGTTAAAAATCATTCTAAAAAAATTCATTTAAACTTTTTCTTTATATAACTAGTTTTATTTATGACCGAAAATATTTTCTCGCCTGTCAGAGAAAAAAAAATGTAAACGTAGAGTGCGTCTCTCTGAGAGCGGATCGAGAGAGCTGTCAATTTATCGCCCTTGTCAAAGCTGATGAGATTACCTTGTATAATTGTATCATGGTCTAACCCTAATCCAAGGTTCTCGATTAAGGCCCAAAATTAAAGCTACAAATATAAATAAAAGGAGAAGGAAAAAAATAACAAAAAAACAAAAAAAAAAATTATAGGGGTCAACCTACAGAGCCGAAAGCATATTAATAAAGCGGAAAAACAAAAGACGTTTTAGATTTTTTTTAATAGTTCAGGTGTGTATTTATATATGGCAAATTTAACAAATTTTCTTTTAAAAATATACATACATACATACATACAGCTAAAAACACCACATATCGGGCGGGCGCCTTTCCTCGCACTTTTTCGCTTACTATTCTCGTTCGAAATGATTTATTTAAAATTATGCTTTTAGTTGTAGAGTCTTAAAAATTACGTACAATCACGCGCACTTAATAATATACTAGCATTGATACACATTGATACATCAAATTTTTCCACCCTCATTTTTCTTTTCCAATACATACATAAATTAACTAGTATCTGTATTAAGCATAATTTGTTTTATTTTTTTTTTATTTTTTGTTAACAGCGCATCGCTTTTATAGAAAGCAAAAATTTCGGTTTCATTTACATAAAATATTTGTTTTTGATTCTTCGTCGTCATATACATAAATATGTGTGTATGTGTGTTACATTTACAAACGTACATTTAGATGTGTGGGTGTGTATATATTTTATATAAAACAATAACTAGTCTGAAGACCTTGTGACTAGACGGTTTTGCGGCTTCTCTAATATGTGTATGCATGTAGAGTTATCAAATATCTCCAATAAGTTATGATATTATTACATTCGCTCCAGCTTTTGCGTTCGTACATCTTTCTAATCGCAGGATGTACTTGGAGTTAAATAAAATAAGTTGAAGTTTCATAAGACATTTATAAAATCTTGCGATTGCAAAGCAAATCATACATATGTATATTTCAGAAAAGGCTTCTTCCTTACGTTTATAAATGGAGTAGAATAGCAAATACAGACACAAATCGTTCGATAGATACAAACTACAATACAAAGAAGTAAGCCAAAAGACGATCGTTTCCTGCTCGACACGGTTCCTGAGTAACTTTTCCACCTCCTCTCATCCAGCTCTCGTGCTGGATACGCTCCATACGCTCCTCTTACCTTATTTTAGTTTAAACTCTGTTTCCTCGCTGTTTTCTACACTATACTTTCACGATCTCGGGTAGCCGATGCCGCCGCCGCCGCCATATCTGTGAATCCGGTTCGTGCTCCCTGCATGCCGCTGGGCAGAATTCCAACACGCCTAGCCTCGCCACTGCGCACACCGTTGCCCTTGAAGAAGTTGGACATCCAGTTGGTAAGTTTGCTATTTGCCCCGGCTCTGTTTCTGTGCTGAGGACTGGAGGAGGATCCGCTGAGAAAATCTAGAGCTCTACCTCCAGGTTGACGGTTTTCAATGTCGGCGGCATAGCTTACGCTATTGCCATGGCCGCCGGGTCCGTCCATGTGCTCCAACGAGTGCCAACGCTTGTTATGCGCCAACATCTCCTCCGGAGGAACCGATAGCGATGCCTGCCTTTGGAGCAGCGGCGATTCCAGATCATCCTCTACGTTCATGCCGCCGTTGCAGTTGTTGTTCAGGTGCTTGCCACAGTTGGTTCTTCCGGAGCCACTGCTACCAACTCCTCCGCCTCCTCCTACGGAAACAATGCTGACTTGGGCATTTGGAAAACTGCCCGAATAGCGCAGCGTGGGTAGCTGTCCATTGTCGTGGCGCATAAGTAAACCCAACTCATCGCTGGCATCGACCGGATTAGCGGACATCTCATCATCCATATCCTGACTTGTCGACTCTACTTCACCATTGGGATTGCCGCTGATAAGCGACACCCCGGTGTCCAGCGATCGAGAATTGTTCTTGGACAGCTTTGAGGGGGGCAGCTTGACCCTGTCGTGCCGCTTTCGCAGCTGCTGCATGGGCATTGGGTCCAGGGACCGGGACTCGCGCAGCAACATTTCTGCGGTGGAGTCATCCTCGTGATCACCCAGCTGCGGTAACTGGGCGGCACTGATTATCCGGTGCGGACGGACCATGGCCAGTGGCTTGTGCAACGCATTGGGCTGACGAACTAGTCCAGACCCAGACCCTGATCCTGATCCTGACACTCCTCCCAATCCTCCCAATCCCCCATCCATATCACAGTTCGTTTCGTTTGTTTCGGAATGATTCAGTGTGCTGAGCGAGGCCTGCGCGGATTCGAGGAGTGCTCCGCCCACAAAATGTCCTCCCAAGCCCAGACCATTGATGGAGGGTCGCTCTCGATCCCTGTCCCTTTTGCTGACCAAGCGTGGCGAATCCCTCACGGATCCCTGCAAACTGTAGGTGGATTCCAGGTCCGCCGGCCTAGGCACACTGCTCTGACGCCTCGATCCGGTGCCGCACAAGTGCATGGCCTGAATGCTAGGCTGCCGAGAGTCGGGATTCAGTTTGGGACTTCTTCTCGGACGGCTGAACAGTGGAGGCGGCATGTCCATCATGTCCACCGGCTTCTTTTGTATCGCATCCTCGTTAGCTCCGGTTAGCCACCACGTTATCACCTCGCCCTTGCCCTTCATATTGACCAGGCCACGTTTCTCGGTTATGTAGCCACCACCCAGCTTGTCCAGCGCCAGCTTGCACTTATTCGAAATATGGATCTTCAGCGCTTCGCCGTTGCTCTCCATCCTCGAAGCTGTATTGACTGTGTCGCCGAATAGACAGTACCTCGGCATTGTTAGGCCAACCACGCCGGCTACCACCGGACCCGTGTGCATCCCGATGCGCAGCTTCAGCGTCTCGTTGGGACGATGAGCGATGCGGTGCTGCTTCACTGCTTGAAGGAGCTCCAAAGCCATTGATGCTATCTCGCCGGCATGTCGATCCCCATTCTTGATGGGCAGTCCCGAGACCTTAAAGTAAAAAAGTACGGTGACAGTACAGTTAATAAAAAGATACCACTTAAGGTTACATATAGTTAGAAGCCTCACAAAAAAGTGTTTTTTTTTTTAAATATTTTCCTGAGAAAACGACTAAAATTATTATTTTTACACATAGTATGTTAACTTTTAAGAGTAACGAAAACTGTATTTTTAAAAATATTTTTAGTTTTAATTTGCAATAATTTTAAACTTAAAGTGTGTATACAAAAAATGTATTTATCGGAAACTAAAAGCTTTGATTTAGTTCTAGATAGTGTAGTTTAAAAGCCTGTTTAAAGCTAATCGGTTTCCGAAAAATATTGGTCAACGACTTTCCAAACACAGTTTTAAGAAAAACAAGGTTTAAGTTTCAAACGCCGCTTACAAATGCTCTAAAGCCGGATCGACTTGAAATCGAAAGATGTTACCCCTTAAAGGTAATTATTAAAAAAGATATGTGTATGTTTAGTTTACAAGTTTAGTACTTACCACCATATAGGCATCGCCTATCGTCTCCACCTTATATACATCATAGCCGCGTATGATGCGGTCGAACACCGTGTAGAGATCATTCAAAAAGTTTACCACTTGCAGCGGTGTGCTTTCCGCCGACATTGCTGTGAAGCCAACAATGTCGCTAAAATAGATAGTAACCTTGAAAAAAAAAACAAAGGAAAATGGGGAGTCATATTAGAGAAAATAAGTAAATAGGACGTTAAGTTGTTCGAAAGAAAAACCCGTTTTTTTTTAATTGAAGGGGTTACGCAATCCTCGCGGCCTCGATACATGGTATAAAAAGAATTCTTTTTTCTGAAGACCCTGTAGGTCAATTTTAAAAGTTTCTATATTGTATATGTAGACCTGCTTTCTGTTAATAAAAAAACAACAACAAAGTTTTGGAAAAAATTTCAAAATGGCGGAAGTATAAGTCAATTAATAGGACGCTTTTTTCCTTGCACATGGTGTGCACCATTCTGGAATAGCGGTAAACCGGAAAACTCCAAGCAAATTTTATTTCGTTTAGAAATGTACTTGTGCATTATAGGACTTTTTTAGTTTTTGTTAAAAATTAACAGCTGTTTGAAAAAAAAACGAATCAAAAAAATATTTTGACCTTAAAAATCTATCGGGGGTGTTTCTGAAACCGCTGGCGGAATTGAGGTGGTTTAACATCCAATTGGCTCCTACGGTTTTATTTTTTGTGTTGCATTTTCACCAACCTTTTCAGACTTGCCACCTTCCAAGATTAGAGTAGTATATTGTCACCTTTTAAAACTATTGGTAACATTTTTCCCCATGTTTAGACGGAAGGTAAAAGTATTTTTTGTATGCTTTTAACCGGATAACCATATATAAGTATAAGATCATTTCATAGTTTTCTCGCAGAACTAGTTAGCTTTGTATGGGAGCGTCCCGATCGAAATAATCTTTTAAGATGCCCACACAAGGCCATTTTGCAGAGCTAAAAAAAGCGTTGGTCCTTTAATTTAGTGCACTAAGGTCCTGATTTTCGTTTCCTTGTTAAAGTCCCAGATAGCATCTGTCCGAAAAAGGTAAGGACCAAGTAAACTTGTAAAAGCTAAACGGGCTTCTCGATCCCTCTAATACATCTGAATGAAGCAAAATATCTGTGATGTCGTGCAACTTTTTGAAATCCGCTGCCTTTTGGTCGAGCCTTTGCAGCTAATCTCCGCAGCTGAAATAGATTCTTTTAGTCTTTGATCGAAGGAATTAAAAAAAATATCACTTTTTGACAAAATTCCAGCTTTAAAAAAAAAAGTTTATTTTTCTGGGAAAAAAATGCATCTTTAATTGTTGATTTAAATTATAGTTTTAATTTTATTTGAAAAAGCTTGATCAAGGACACCAAAAAGTAGTTGTTGAACTTGTGTAAAAATTAGAGCAAAATCGGTTCAGCGGTTTTTGAGAATTCGTGTTCACCGACTTGCAAAACATAGTTTTGAGAAAAACGAATATAAAGTTTCCCAAACAGTTGTGCAACCCACGGCGCGACTTTCTAGTTTGGTCTGTAACTTCAAAAATATTTCTCGAATCTTAGTAAAAATTTTTTCACAACAGGCAAATATACATATGTACTTTAAAAAAAATCGTGACTGTATATAACCCCTTAACAAGGAGTTCGGGTCACTGGTATAGTTAGCAGCGTGACCGTTTATGGTATATTTTACAATGTAAAAAACGCTCTCGCTGTCCATAAACGCATTATTTTGTTAAAAATTTAACTTTATTTAGTTCGGCACCGTGCTAGTGATAAAATTAAATAAAATTCTGAACACAATAGTTCATTTATGGACAGCGAGATCGGTTTTTACATTATAAAATATACCATAAACGGTCACCCTGATAGTTAGCTCTCATCTTTCAGCGTTAGCTCTCATCAACAGCGTTCACATTTTTCTAATTCCTAATCAGCATCAACAGCCGAATCGATCCAGCACAGTCCGTCGGTCTGTCCGTTCCTACACAAACTAGTCTCTTTTTAATAGTCTTAGTCTTCTTTCAGATAGGGAAGATAGGGAAGGATAGGATTAAAACAACAAATAAAAGTCAAATAGGCACTAAAAGGGTACAAGAGAGGTATAATATAAATGCCAACTGAGCATCAACATCAACCTCGTTTTTGGAGGTAAGTTCTTGAGAAATCTCGCCCTTAAAAACTTAAATTTTTTCTGCGTTTTTAGCTCAAAAATAGCATTTTTGCTTACCAAGTCATAGGACACCGGCTCGACTCCCTGACCCATTGTCAGCTTCTCGGCCACTGATTGCGGCAGCATGCGATGGAGCAAATCCTCCGTCTTTAGCTTCTCCTCGCACAGGAGACGCGTGCGCTCGCTGACTATGTCCTCCAAGTTATTGGCGTACTTCTCCATCATCTCCATCATTTGGTCCATGATATTTTTGGTCTTACCGCCGCGCATCTTTTTCAAGCGATTACTACGTAAAGCAAGAAAAAACCCGATTAAATATATTAAATTAAGTGAAATTTAAGAAAACCAACCGAATGACACTGAATTCGGGACGCTCTTCGGGCTCCTCGGCCCAGCAATCCCTGATACAGGCCAGCACATAATCTGGACAAGACTCGGCTTCTATAATGGACTCCACCTCCGGCCGAAACGGATCCTCTCCCTTAAGCGGCAGCTTCTTAACGTAGTCAACAATTTCCTTTGGTTCAAAGTTGGTTTGTCCGAAAGGACCCTTACGACTAAATATCTCGTACATTATGATGGCAAAGGCGTAGACATCGCCCTTCTGGCTGCCGTGGATATGGTTCCGTAATAGTTCCGGAGCACGCCACAGTTGATCTGTGAATGTTATGTTTGTATTATTTCATAAACCTTTTTCCCAACAAGATTTAAGGAAGAACTCACTTCGATAATGCTGATGCTCTCCAATGGACTCATTCTCGGCGCATTGGCGTAACTCATGCAACCCAAAATCTGTGACTTGAAGCATCCATCGCGAGGTTACCACACAATTAGAGGATTTAAGGTTGCCATGATAAACCAATTGGGAATTGTGTATGTAGATCATGCCCTGCAAAGGAGTAAGTCAGCCTCGTTTTAGAACGCATTGTCATTAATTTTGTCAGCCTATTTTTGCCCACCTTGATGAGGTCGTGGATAAGAGATGCAATGAATAGATCATCCAGCTTGATGTCTTCGTTCTCAATGATATCGTAAAGACTGCCCTTGGCGCAGTATTCGGTGACTAGCAGAATGCGTGTCGGCTCCACGCTGGCGCCAATGAAGCTGTTGATATTGTCGTGACGCAGCTCACGCAACAATCTCATCTCCTTCATTATCTCCCTGGATATGTCGCGCTTCCTGGGAAACTTAAGCTCCTTGATGCGGACCACTGCGCCGCGCAGACGACCCGAGGAGGTCACAAACTGGTTGGTCCAGCGAGATCCATAACTCTGGGCACTCATTAAACTGACCTGCAGATTTACATAAATAAAAATGTTATCCAACTATATAATTTTGACAAATGGCGACTTGTCCTATTAAAAAATTATTAACCAAGCAATTAGTTTTTATGAACGAACGTAGCAGGGAAAGTTCTACTGGGAGTTCTCCTTAGATAGGTAGCAGGCACAAAGGAATGTTTCCGGCTTAATTATTTAATGGCCATATTATTTTTAACTATTATATTGGAGCGATGTTTTTGTTACTGTACTAAATTATCCTCTGGTTTTGTTGTTGAGAGATATACAAGAATCGATTCATTAAATGTAATGCATCAAATTTGTTTTGAATTTTTGTTTTAATGCTTAACCCTTTTTATATTCTCTTGGTTTAAAAATCTTGAAATCAACTTACTTTGCTGGGTGAGGAGACAATCTCGTTACCGGAATAACCCTTAATTTCATTTGGGTCAATTTTCCAGAGTAATCCCTCGATCTCTAGCTCAATTTTCCATTTGCGGTAGATGCTCATGGTGATCACGCCAGAACAAAAGAGCAGCACGCCCAAGACAACGGCGGCCACAGTTGATGTGTAATGAGTGTCGTCCTTTTTACAAAGCTCATTGGCGAATCCGCACATAGGTTCATCTGTGGGCTTCTCGCCGCCTGAGGGCCAGTCTATGGAGCCGTTGATCAGTTTGTACTCCTGCCATGCACAAGGAAAGGATCAAAACTAAATGAGTTTAGATTGTTCTTGTTTTGGAGCCAGCAATATAAGCGGAAGCCAATTGAAAGAAAGGCGAACTAAAAAAGAGAAGACGACTCACTCACTGGAAGTTCTTCGCCTTGATGAAAATACGCTACAGGAACCATGTGATAGTTGCAAGCGATGCCGTTCGAGTTGTTCCACTTGTAAGGCTTGTATGCCAGGACTGAAAAGTTCCCCTCTGAGTCGCCGTACTGATCGATCTTAATCGTTGATCCAGTGATGCCTTCCGGGAAAGTGGGAATAAAATTAATATGGACTTCGAGGACTCTAAATCTCCTGAATTGATCTAATGGAACTCACTCATATAAGTACGATTTTTTATAATAGTATCGATGACTCGGGTCCCATTGCTTGCCACTTCAAATATCACTTCGTCGGTCAGCACTCGAGTCTCCTGGCGAAGCATTTTGTCAACAGCCCAAGCATATAGCTTCACCGAATCGTATAGGTATGCGGCGTAGATGGATATAAACTGAAAGTCCACGGAAAAAATTACTAAAAAACAATATTTATAGCTTAAACAATCTAATTAAATTACAGTCATTGATCAATTCCTTTTATTATTTTAAATATTCTTAATATTAAAATTTTAAATAAGAATCAAACCAAACGGGCGAGATAAAAGTGACGACACACAGATTAAAAAGGTACTTTGAATTTTTAAGTGCGATTCGGGATCAATTATACGATTTAATACAAATTTGTAACCTTCTAAATACATATTATAAGAAAAATTCTTTCACAAAGAGCTTTAAGTATAATAAAATCCTAATTAAATAATATTTAGGATTAAGAATTTGAAGTCTAGTCTGTGCTTAATTTATAACACTTTTACACCCTTGCAAAAGGTATTATAATTTTGCCATGATATTTGCAACGCAGTGAAGAAGGCATCTCCGACCCCATAAAGTATATATATCCTTGATCAGCATCACCAGCCTAGTAGATCTAGCCATGTCCGTCTGTCCGTCTGTCGGTTTCTACGCGAACGTCTCTCAGTTTTTGAGCTATCGGGCTGAAACTTTCAGCATAGTCTTATTTCTTTAGCACGCAGTATATATGTCGGAACGCCTGAATCGGACCTCTATATCCTATAGCTGCCATAGGAATGATGCCGAAATTAATGTAAAAAACTTTTTTGTTTTTCAACGTATATCAATTAATTTCAAGATATAGCAGTTTTATACGGTTATAGACTTACGGTTTTAATTTCATTAAGATCAGACAACTATATCATATAGCTGCCATAGAAACGATCGGTCGATTTATATAAAAATGTAAAATTCTAATACATGTACACCTATCCCTCGCTTTGCGTCGTTTCGTTTTGCGTTTTTTCGAAGTTGCGTTGCTTCTTAATTAGAACTAATTTTTATTGTGCGTCGTTAGATTTTCGATGTTGCGTTGTTTTGGGATGAAGACGTTAATATTTTTTAAAGAAAGCCGGCCTACGACAACAGACATTAAAGACTCGTCAGAAAGTGATTAATTATAATTTTATTTTTCATAATTGAGTATGTAATTGAAGAATTTATTTTGTTTTAAATGAATTAGTTTCTTTTTGTTTTTATATATATAATATGTAATAAAATGAAACGTTATTTTGGTTTTAATTTAAGGATCACTTTGCTCAATTTTCTTTTTAAAAAGTAGTATTTTTGTAACCCTGGAACCAATCTTCGAACTTTACATGGTTTGCTATAGAAAATCCTAATTCACTTTGCGTCGTTTCACTTTGCGTCGTATTTTTTTGGAACGTATCCCCGACGCAAAGCGAGGGATAGGTGTAAAATGTAAAATTTACAAAATTTACATAATTTGATATTTTTCAACATTACCAAAATTGATAGATTTTCAATGATCTAATTGCAGACTGCAAGGGTATACAAACTTCGGTTTTCCGATGTTAGCTTTCTTTCTTTTTGTTTTTTTGTTTTAATTTAACTTTTTTCTAGACCCTTGCGCCCAACAGCTCCGATATGGGCTATTCCCAGCGAACACACGTTCGTACGATTTCTGGATATAAAACTACCCTTAAAAATAAATTATTTTTTTTTGTTTTCTTTTTATTTTTACGTAAATATATGAGCTCTATGCTTGGTACAAAAAATAGCCTTGGGTGATATCAGTATTATTTTTTATTGGCAAAAAACATGACCTCGCGAACACACAAGAAACAGAAGTAGGATCTCGGCTGCATGTAAAGAAATGCCAAACTCCGCGAATTTGAAAGAAATAGTCAAGTAACAAAAATTGCGTTTTAAAAAGGAATAATGAAGCTTTAATTTAAGACCCCTCTTTCCAAATTTAACAAAGTGTTTCTTTTTTTTTCGATACTTGAAAAGGCAATCTCGCGAACACACAGCGCGAGCACACACTTTTTCAGTCATGTTTTTACCTCTCGTTTTCTATGAATAACTTCATATTTTCCACAAAAACAACTTAATATATACTTAATAGATATCAAAAAGAAGATTTGTTGGAAAAAATTGAATTTGAAGTTTATTTATATATATACACACAAAAATACGATGATAATGAACACTTTAGTTTTCGGGCCTGGTAGACCTTTTGCAGGAAATGCCCATATACAAAATGTTTAATCCGCTTTTGCTAAATCTTAGTATGCAGATCTTTACAAAATCATTCGACCAAGATATAAACGGCCCTGATCGTGCTATCGACTTTCAATTCCAGGGCTCTATATTAGTGGTTCCCGCAAGCCCGACTCGCGAGTCTGAGAGTTTCTCAGTTTACGCACAATGTTTACATTTCAGCAGCGCTTACAAATTGTAAATTTGAAGCCAAGTCTAGCTTTTTTCACTTTAAATAACGATTTATTTAGTGAAAGCCATTATAAAATAAGATAGCATTATTTTTTATATCTAGCCCTATGTCAATGTATAGCTGAGACACCACTGCTTCATATAGTTAGTCTCGGTGCTCATCGTCAATACGTGGAATGCCGTCCATAGTGATAAGAATATATATTTTGAAAATAGATGGACAGATCCTTTGAAAGAGCTGTGTTCTATTTTTCTAATATTATAGGTTTGATTGCTTGAACTTCTTATATTATCAAAAAACATTGGCTCACTTACCTTTGTAAATTTGCTGTCAACAAAAAGTTTTGGAATATCGAAATGAAACGGATCCTTCGAGTTGTACTTTTCCACTTGTTCCGTAAATTGCGCGTAACCTTTTGTTGGCGGTGTGGAGGCGACAACGAGCAGACTTCGGGCCAGTTGGTTGAAATTCTCCGTGCTGTGGCAATTGGACATTTGGGCGATCTGATCCACCTTCCGCAAGTACTTCTCCGCCTCCCTGGAACCCAATTTGAACATTTTTAAGTTTGTACGAAACAACTGATCTCAGAGACAATAAGAGCTACGGCTGCCAAATTTGGTGACAACATTTTTATCTGTTGAAAGCGAATCAAGTTTATTTTGAAATTTGGCCACTCAAAAACCATGAAAAACGTATAACTAACACGACTATCATGATTTTTAGCTTAGGGTAAATCTATATGCAATAAATACATTTGTGCGGAAGTTTTCTACAAATTGAGTGAAATCGGATGATAAACATGGAAGTCTCTTAACAATTAAGTTTCTGTGTATACTAAGCTCCTGCAACATTTACGCTTGTGTTGGCAGCAGCAATCCGTGTTGCTCAACATGCTCCTAGCAACTTTTGGTTTTTTTTTGTTTTGTTTTTTTTGCTCAACATATTCCTAGCAAAATTAATCTTTATTTTTCAAAATTTTTCAAAAATTTTATTATAATTAGGCATAGTGAAACAGCCGGATATGCCTTTAATTTAAACCCACAATGCTTTTGGTTCCGGGTATCTTACATTTGACTGTAGCTTTCATACTTGTGTTAAGTTAAGAAGATGCTCTGTTATTTTCGATGTGTATAGCTGAACCGTCTTCAGTGAAATGAAATAATAGAAAATGTTCTATTATACGGAAGCCTCCGTCATTTTAACTGAACTCGAAAACCCGACATCAAATCATGAAAAAATCATTGTAGTATGATATCAAAAGAGTATAAACAATTTTCTTAGTACAATTTTTATATTAAAAGTCGAAGTCACACCGTAAATTTAAAATGCTGTCAATTCTATAATAATTACTATAAATTATAAAGAGTATACTTTAAGGGATTCAAAGTCTACTGTGGACTATACCATGTTAGCAGGGCAACTTTGGAAAATGAAACTTTTGATTGCACCATAATTTGCCGATAATTATCCGTTAATTATTCGTGAAAAAACAAATTTGTTGCTGGAGTTTTTATATTTATTTTTTAAAAACATAAAGTTGCCCTGCTAAGTTGATATCAACTTAACAGGGCAACTGCAGAAAACTTTAATAATTCCAAATTCTCGTTTGCTCAGAATTTGCCGCTAATATTCGTGAAAGAATAAATTTTTTTTTGGCTCAAGTATTAATTTTATTATTTTAAAAATTGTTTTGCTAAATAAACCGCTTATATTGGCGGCGTCTCTGTTATGTTATGAATGGTGGTAACGCCAAGCTAATTCGTACGCGTGCTAGAATGTTTGTGTGTGTATGGTTTTTGCATACCCTGCAGTACCAGTTGTCATCAATAGGCCGTTGTTATCAACGTTTCAGCAACGCGCCGACTTCGACTTCGCCCGAACCGACGCTCTCGTTCAATCGTGTCAAACCCGACTCTTTCGCTCTCAATTCTCTCTCGCTCTTTTTCTCTCTTTAAAAATGATGTTGATGAAATGTTGATGAAACGTTGATGAAATGTTGATGAAAAGTTTATGAAATTGTTGATGAATCATCGATGAAATCTTGATGAAAGAATGATGAATCATTGCTGAATTTGTCACTGACGACAGCCTAGGACATGCCCATGTAAATTTCATAACAGTTTGTATGGAATTTCATAGATGATTCATCAACAAAAACGCAGTTTTTTTGATGAAACGTTGATGACAGGTACTGCAGGGTAGGAATTAGTGTATTCGTGTTAAAGTGCAGTCAACGGGCAGCCGTTAAGCAACTAATATTATTCTTTCACACATATGTATGTAATTAACGGATAATTAACGGAAAATTCTGGGTAAAAAAGATTTTTGAAATGTGAAGGATTTCAGGATGTGCCCTGCCAACTTGATATCAACTTAGCAGGGCATCTAAAAAAATAAAGTAAAAAATTGAACGGCAAATTTTTTTTCCACGAATAGTTAACGCATAATTAACGGCAAATTATGGTGTAAACCAAAAATGCCCTGCTAACTTGATGGACATGACTATACCCCAAGATCGCTTTTTTTAAAAGTATAGTCTCAGTTTCATTGTTATAATTTAAGTGTGCTCGAATAGTTCTTGGTTACCATTTCATCTCTGAAGGTGAACAGGTGAACAAAAAAATACCGATGACATTGATGTAGCGCTGAACATTTAAAAAGCTGGTGGGAATCTCTGCATAAGATCGATTTAAGGTAAACATTTTTTTTTTTTTTTCACAAAATAAAATTAATCTGAAAGTGTTGATGGCCAAAGTTAAATTTATTCTTAAGGTATTAAGCATTACGGCTATCAATTCCTGTAGATCTGGAACAAACATCAATGTCTAGAACCCAGACCCAAGATTCTTAACAGATTTGCATCGAAATATCTTCAAATTTTTTTAAGATATCTCAAAAATAATAATCAGTGTGCTAAGTTCGTGTCTAGTTAAAGTGGCAATTGACCTGTATTCAAACCGACTGATTCGGGAAGAAATACTAATTTCCAGACAATATGTTTGATTATTTACCTCTCGGAATAAACCATCATGTCGACAAATATCACCATATACTCGCCACGAGCAAACAATCCAGCTGTCTCCATTGAACTCATAAAGTCCACTAGACTATTGGCTTGTCCCAGAAAAACATAGATTCGAGTTCGGTTCATCGTGTTTTGCACCAGCTGTAAGAAACAATAATTAAATTACAACATTTACAAATTTAACATATTCTAGGAAAGTCAATAAGAATTATTATTACATAAACGTAATAATGGATTATAATTCTCAAAGGTTTATCAAGCCAAACTATATCCAATTCCCTATATTCTATAACTTTAATTTAATTTGTTTAACAATAGAGCCAACCCTAGAACTAAGAACTTACCTGATACCAATACCCAGATCTGCAGCAATCCATAAACTTTTCGCAACATTTGGCTCTATTGTCGATAAACGACTGCTTATGGTTGATGGTCATATTACGCTCCATGGCCTGATCCTTCAGCAGATCCGCCACTGGAGCCCAGACATCCTCATACAAAATAGAGAATTTGTTCCACGCATAATAGCGGAGAAGGGCAATCAATGACTTAACGACCTGAAAAATATAAAATAAGAAGTGTGCCGTGTGAGATATGCATCAAGACAAATGCCACAGGATTACGTGAAATGTTCAGAGGAAGCATATGCATACATATGTATGAGTACATACATATTGGCACATCTGCAATAAAATGGACCTTTGCTTAGTTTTAACTTATGGCAAACTGTAAAAAACTGCCCAAAACGTAAAAAATAGATTATTTATACAGGAATAAATTTATAAAATGTTCATATTGTTAGGGGTAAAAAATGTAAAAAGAAAAGTATTTAGTTTAAAAAAAGAACATAAATGTGGGCCTACAGCCTTTATCCTAAAATATTTTTTTGACGAAAACTCATTGACCAAAAATAAATATAGCGCAACAAACAACAATTATAAAAGCTACAGTAAAGCGTAAGAAATAGAATATTTATAAAGTTAAACTTATTATATATATATAGATATATATTATATTAAATATAATAAATAAAATAGGTTATACGCACTTTTAGGACATTTTTCATAATCAATGATATTTCAAAAACTTTGTTTGGTATAATAAATACACAAGACGAAACCAAATCTTAATTTATGCAAAAATAAATTTATAAAAAAAAAACAAATGTGTTTAGTTAAAAAAAAAACATAAATGTGGCCCTACAGCCTTTATCCTAAAATATTTTTGCACGAAAACTTCTCGACCAAAAATAAATATAGCGCAACAAACAACAATTAGGAAAGCTACAGTCGAGTGTGACAGACTGTGAGATACCCGGTACCCAAAGCATTGTGGGTGAAATTAAATAGCACATGAACATAGCAAAAAGAAAATGTTGACAAATGTTGCTAGGAACATACAAAAAAGACACATGTTGATACGGACTTGTTGAGCAACAAGCATTGGTGCTGTCAACACATAACTTTTATGTTTACCATTCGATTTTACTCCAATTTTTAGAGGACGTCCGCCTAATGTACTTATTTCTGATCATTTAAATTTAGACCGAAAATCACGACAATAGCTCAGTTTTACTTTTTCATGATTTTCGGTTGCGACAGTGGGCGTGTCCAAATTTTAAAACCAACTTGATCTGCGTACAACAGATAGGAACGTTGTCTCGAAATTTGGTAGCCCAAGCTTATAGTCTCTGAGATCTGTTGACACATACAAACGGACGGGTAGATGGACAGATGGATAGACACACATGGCTAAATCAACTCGGCTGGTTATGCTGATCAAGAATATATATTATTTATGGGGTCGGAGGTGCCTCCTTTAACCTGTTACATACATTCTCGATTCGCACGAAGTTATAACACTCTTGTACCCTATGGGTATCGGGTATAAACAGTTAATTTCGTTAAATTAGTCTTTAAAACGGGAATATATGCTTCAGAGCTATACCACATTATTTTGACCGCAACTGTTTTCTTATTGCACCCTTGTGGATTCCTGCCGTCTTCCTTTTCCCTTTTGTTGTTCTCGGTTTAAGGGTAATCCAAGGCTAAATAGCTATCTCTGTTGAGTACAAAGACACCGCCCCCACTATCCATCACCCACCCATCTTGGCCACCTGTTGCTACCGGTTTACTCACCTGCGTGTCTGGCGGTTCGGTGCGGGCAAATGTCGGTATGGCGGATGCACGGTACTCTGCACATTTCTATAAAAAAGAGTAAAAGGAAATGATGGAGAAACAAGAAATTTACAATTTAGTCGTATAAAGAATGTGATGTATTGGAGGGCATAATAAGAAATCGGGCTCGCAATACGTACATAGGAAATCATTGGAATGTTGCGACTTTGCGAGACGATGGCCTCCACGTAGCAAGGTCCTTCCGGTCCAAAAATGGTGGCGATGCCGTCGCATATCATCTCGGTGATGGCTTTGGTGGCCAGTACAGTGTCACCCTTGGTGTCATTCCAGCGCAGGCCCAGTGTCACATTTGGCAGCAGATAGGGATCTTTGTTGACCTGTAAACGGAAAATAAATCGAAATGTTCCACTACAGACATGTCTTAGAAAACTTAAATGAAAAGATTAAAGCTTTTCTTCAATCTTTGCTTCTTTCTTTCAAGTCCTAAAAAACTTTTTAAATGACGTACCTACTATGGAAAATATTTTAATTGATTGCGGCTGTATCCAATTATTACATTTTCTTAATTTTCAGGCAAAGTTTTTTTATCCTATATAAATAATGTAATTTTAAAATATTCAAATATTCTAAGTGCTAACAACATACAGAAGGATTTTTTAAACCTACAATTTTATAGTGGAAAAATTCAGTTTTTAACAACTTTAGGTTTGCTTTGTTACATTACTTATATCTAAATTACCTCCATTTCTTACCTCATCCAGGGCCATTGTCAGGGCACCGGATATGGCCAGCCCCTGTCGCGTTTTGAGATCGCCAGTGAGAGCCGTTAGGTAGCCGACTGTGAGAACCGTGCGATGGTTGCTACAGTCGCGGACCGCCACCGACAGCAAGAGAAGTAGATTAAAGGGCCAACGCGTCATGGCCCCTTAGGCCGGGGCCGTTCAGCGCGACGCCTATGGGTTCCAACAGAGTCTCACACTGCAAATAGGAGAAAAGGACAGGGGTGAGTATTAGACCAGGACCAGGACCGGGGCTAAGTGAGGATGCAATTGAAAATGTCGAGGACGTCCTTTGCATAATAAAAGTGCATGTTTGACAAAGGCAAACACAAACAGGAAACAGCATCCTGAACGCATTTCAGACACTTGGCTCGATTCAGAGAAAGAACTGGCAAGGAAGCAGACCACTGACCACAGTACTGAGAAAAATAATGTCGCAATATCAAATGGAGATTGTCTTTTCAAGTCTATTATATGTTACCACTAAGGTCGTTTTATCCATTCTGTTGTGAAATTATATTAATATTAATACTACTATTTAAAATACATCAATTAAAAAAAACGCTGGTCCTCTTTGGCTATAGGTGAGTTTCTTACGAAAAACTATTTATTTATTTCGACTTCGTTTTTTGATTCATAAGTAAGGAACATTTTATCTAATATCTATTTTAGTTGCCAAACGAATGTTGATATTTATTTCTGTTTAGCAATAAGCTGGACATGCTGCAAGAATGCAAAAGAAAAGAAGTAAGAAAGCTACAGTCGAATGTTTAAGACTGTGGGTTACCCGGTACCCAAAGCTACATATGTGCACCAAGCTTAAAGACAAACCCCCCGATTTTCAGATCCAGCGCAAATGGCCTATTGCGTCCACCTTTCCAAAACTTTTCAAAACATTTACACCTTTCGACATTAAAAATTTAAGTTTTAAAAACAACGTAAAAACTAAAAGAAATAACATTCACAAGCTTCATTTTGGAAAATACGCTTTAAGAATCGACGAACCATCTGCGGCGAGTCTGAGTGCGAGTCGGATGAAGATAGAATAACTTTAATGTGTAATAGCTCTCATGTTTATCATTCAATTTCACTCAAATTTTTAGAGCACGTCTGCATGAATGTATTTAATTCATATTTACTACTATTTTGTTTTATTTTACCGGAAATCAGGACTAAAGCTTATTTATACGCTTTTTATTCACTTTTTGAAACAAACTGAACTTGCCTGCAACAGATAGGAATGTTGTAACCAAATTTGGTAGCTCTAGCTCTCTGAGATCTGTTGTTTCTTACGGACAGATGGACAGACAGACACGGCTAAATCGAGTCGGCTGGTGATACTGATCAAGAATGGTTTTAGAGTTTTAATTTCATTAAGATCGGCCAACTATATTATATAGCTGCCATAGAAACGATCGGTCGATTTATATGAAAATTAAAAATTCTACATGTAAAATGTAAGATTCAACATGTAAAATGTAAAATGTTTACAAACTTCGATATTTTTTAACTGTAACCAAAATTGATCCTTTTTCAATGATCCAATTGCAGACTTCATACAAACTTCGGTTTACCGAACTTAGTTTTCTTTCTTGTATTAAATAACATTTAAGCCTTCCGAGGATCCTGCAAGGGGATTGGATGTTCGCTGAAAACTAGCCTTCCTTCAAAGAAGCGTCTAAGATATCTCAAAAAACAAAATTATAAAGCAGGCTTCTTCCCATGTAAAACAATTTTTTAGCACAACTGCAATATGATAATTTCGAAAAAAAAGCTGTCTTTAGATCTGTGTACTCAAATTAATTTAAAACTTTTTTTTTTTATATATTTTTAAAAAGTAAATTAAGATGCCAAAAATATTGCATGTTTTTTACTTTCAGCGCATATATCTTCATTAATAGAGCTCTGACCACAAAGAGACGTATGTTTTCGGAAAGGTGTATCTATTGCCTATTGGATAGTACTAATTTCAAATTTGTTGGACAAATGGTTTTCGATATTATTCATAAAATTTAAAAAATCTGGTTTTTCGCGAATATCTTCAAAACGGTTCTTTAAAAAATTTTTTTATTGAGTTCAGAGTGTTCAGTGGCACAAAATTAGTTGGAAAAAATGGTTCTCAACGTGTTTATATACAAAAATTATAAATTTGTAACCTAGTGTTATCGGTTGACACTAAGTTATAATACCCTTGAACGCTACGGGTACCGGGTATGTTAGAAGTGTTTCGGAAACAGGATGCCAACCAAGTGTTCACGCAAGCAAATGTCAAATGTTGCGATGGTCAATTCAATAAACGTTTAGTTCCCGGCAACCAAAACGAGTTCGGCATTTCTGTTCTTGCCATCTGCTTGATAAGTGGCTTACTGGAGAAAGCCTCCTCCACCCAGGAGCTCATTTTATCCGCCCACGTTGCCCCCGCAACGTTGTGTACACTGCTTGTTATTATTAATTATGCACGCGTTGATTTTGTCATTATGCAATTTTGTTTGAGGTATTAAATATATATCTCTGGTTATTTTGTCCCGGCATTTGTTTGCTATTATCCTACCCACGTCAACATATCCCTCCATCCACAGATTTCACCCATTGTCCTGATTGTTTGTGTTGGAGGGAAAGCTTATTGCAGGGGATTGAATTACAGAGCCGTGCTGTTGGATGGATGATGACTTTGTTCATCCTTCGTTGACATTGCCTTAACTGGCTCACGTATAAATTTAATTAAAAGAATAAAAGAAATGCGAAAGTCGCGAAAAAAAAGAAATGGGAAACCCCGATTTATGGAACTTGCACTAAAGAGCGTAAAAGCGATTTCGCTCGCTGTAAAAATAATATACTTTGAAGTAACTTTATTCAGACTATATTCTATAGCTGACATATTCTTGCACACTGAGCTGCAAAATTAATTAAAACATCGAAATATAAAAAAAAAACATCAAGAAATATAACAAAATTATCATTCCCAGTGCCGGCGATGAATTTTCGATAAATTGTGCGTGCGTTACTTTTGGTTGTTTTCTTATTTTTATGCCTGTTCGTTAATAAACCAAACCTAACTGAAAAGATTTTGTTGTATAACACAGGTCGACAAAAATCTAACTTTTTTCTATTGGTTCTGAAAGATCTCTACCGGGATATTTTTAGTCCGAAACTGAAAAGTTTCCATCACCTATCAGTTTTGATGTGACAATCGCTGTCAATTACGTAATATACGACACCTAGAGGTCTGAGTTCATGTGTAATAGTTGTCTAAGCGGCCGATGCACTTACGTTTTGCAAAATTAACCCGAGTTCAAACCCACACAAAACCAAAACATTTTTTTTTTTAGAGTTGTATTTTTATTTAGAAAAAAAAAGAAACAAAGGCAGAAAAAAAAAAAGACAAAAAAGTTTTGGGCGCAGGCTACGCAGCTTGCCTTAGGGGAATGTCTTAAAACTCGAACTGTATTGCTAATATCTCCCATGTTTTTCATCCGATTATTAAGAAAACGACAGCTCAAGCCTATTCATTTACATTATCTATTAACTTTTACCCGAAAATATCGAGCATAACTTATTTAACGTTTTTTATCATTTTTGAGGGCGAAAGAGGGCGTGGCCAAATTTTAAAGCAAACTTTCGTCGGACCGTGTACTGTTCGCAAGTTGAAAACTGACGCCTACGGCTACGGGCTTTCTTAAGATCAGCTGGCCAAATCTGCCTTAAGATTACTTCGGAAAATTGGGAAAATGGAAATGTTCCGTAGTTTTTGTGGGCCGATCAAAAGTTAATTTCTTTTCAATTCAAATCTTTTACCGAAAATAAAGGAATAAACCAAAATCACGTAGAAAGAGCCAACGGTTTAAGCAGGGGAATCTATACCTAAACAAGAAAGGAAGCTAGCTTCGGGAAGCAGAAGTTTAAATACCCTGGCAGTTTGTAATTGGATCGATCCGATTAAAATGAAAATCGAAAAAATCCTTAATGAAGTGTCTGAAGCATTTACTGACTCCTTCACTGCGTTGCAAATATTAGACTAAAATTATAATACCCTGCAAGGGTATAAAAAGCGTTTGAATTATAAAGCAAAATAAATACTGATGCCGATCTTGGCAAGATCAGAAACAATTGTAATATTTATGCTTGCTGGTTGTCTTCGGGTCGCGTGTTGACTTCTGCGGGTTGAATCAGCACGACCAAGTGTTCAAGACAAAAACTTAAGTAATGCAATAAAAAGGTAAACTTTTGCCCATAACAAATGTAACAGATTATACTTACATTTATACCATTGGTTTCATATAGTACTACAAAAAGAAAACTTTTTTTTTTCCATTTTATCACTCGCGGCAATTCCGGGAAATTTATCGTGGGCTAGTAAAACACGACAATCTTTCAAGCACCCCAATCATAATCAACAGAAATGGACGAAATGCTTACGCCACCATTAATTAGCATTTCCGACACACTTCACATATTTGTTTCTAGAATTTATTTTTGTTTCTTTTCGCAAGTTGCGTCCTTCTTTCCCAATGTTGCAATTTAAAATTAGAACTTCTTGGCCGGACTGGCTAATTTTGGGCGCCACTGCTAAATATTTGCGCAGCTTTTTGACACAATACGAAACGCGTTTCCTAGAAAAAAGTTATAGTTGGAGCTCGGCTAAAATAAAAATCAGCGCTTCCCAGAATTCAGACTAGGCTCTTTTAGAACAAATTACTCTTTCGTTACTAAATTATAAAATTAAACTGAGAAATCACATTCCATTATGCACATTCATGCAGCTGACATTAGAAGTGTGTAAGAGAAGCATACATTGTACATTTATTACTATAGAAAATTGATTAATGAATACGATGTTGATTAATCTATGACTCTTAAAAATCATATTTATGTAATTACCACTATATCTTATAACTGTCATCAATATATATGTATATAACCAAAGGTCAGTGTTATCACTAAGATGCCGAGCTGAGAAACATTTGAACTGCAATTCAAGGAACTTTTCTGCAACCGATAAATTTGCGTCCCTCTCGCTTTGTTTTTAGACGTGATCTGCGTACAGAAGTAAATCAAGGAGCGACAGATAGACTTGTCTAAATCGACTTGCCTGGTGATAATCTCATTATTGTTTTAAAAGCTTCTGAATACAATTAGAAAAACCTGAAAATGTATATGTCGAATTATGCTCGGGTTCCATTATAGCGAAGTGAGTTTCGGTCTGAACACAGGCGTCGATCTACACAGACTGACTCTTCGTTTTACTAACCGCCTGTACTGTTCCTTCGAACCACACACGGCGAAAGCGACACAACGCGGACGCCTCGCTATAACTTAAAAGAGACAAGCCAAATTCCAAGAAGCTGGCAACGCAGCTGTGTGACGCGCTACACTTTTGTGGCGCTGCACAGGCAACTCCTTGCAAGGCGAGCGAAGAGAGCCAATGATATTGCAAAGATGCAAAACACAAGATGATGAAATGATTCGAGCTTCTGCGAAACGCAAGCATTCCCAAAACTAGCACTCCTTATGCACTGAGATATGCCAATCGCCGACATATACAAATCAAATGCATTGACATTTTTAAGACAAAATGAAGCCAGCATTCGCTTTTCGATTAGTGTCCCAGACTTGTTCGGTGATCAGATTCCTTTCGGACTCGGATCCAACATCATGTTCGTTATTTGTCAGTTGTTAGTCTAGAAATTTTTTGTTTTACCGACTCGAAAATTTCACCTTTACCCATCTAACACTCCTCCGGCGAAAGACACTAAAAATTCAATGTTTGCTTGAAATCGAGAGCCCGCGAGAGTGTACTGGAGAGGAGTTGCACCTAGAACCCTGGCCTTATTGCAAAGTTGCCAGTTGCCAGTTGCTGCCACAGGGGGCAGTCCCCGGGTACCGGTCTGCATCCACTCCTCCGCTGTAAGGCCGAAGAACCATCACAGACGTGAATTATGTGATAGCGGCAATTTGCGGACAGCGCCAGGACCGGGTTTACCACTGGGCCGCAGGAGCAGCAGGATCAGCAAGAACAGAATCGGGAGTCGGAGTCGTAATCTGAGATTACGACACCGAAAGACACAAGTTGGAAGTAGCACCAGTCAATCTTCCGGGGCCATGGCCATTCACGAGCAGATCGACAACCTTAACATCTGGTGGTTCCCGCGCGACTTCTGTCAGTCGCGCTTCGGCGAGTTCCAGCAGAGTGGCACCAACTCCTGTACGCTGGTATCCCTGATCCTGGCAGACAAGGTGGACAAGGCGGAGCGGTTCTATCACAGGGTCTCCGATCTGCCGATGCGAGGATGGGAGCTTTTTGGCAATGCGATGAACGATGGGAATAACGTGTACCACAATGTGATCACCGTTAACACGCCACAGTCCAGGAACATTAACCTGAACATTCCAGACGCAATCGCGGCCATTCGGTCCCAGCACAAGATGAACTTCCGGCTGGAGGAGTGGTTCTACACGCACATGGAAGCCGACCCGACTAATCCGATGTACAACAGGAACGTGGCTGTGCAGCTGTCGCGTCTATTCCAGGCGACGCTGCCCGTATTCCAGAAGGCAGGCTCACCCTCGCACCTGTTCGCCGCCATAATCGCGGATAGTCGAACGGTGATGGTCACCTTCGATTTTCGGGCCTCAATCGTCGCCCTCTTCGACTCGCACCAGCACGGACGGGATGCGGGCGCCGTCTTTGCCCAGTGCACGCTTCAAAATATGGACGACCTGCTCTTCTGGTTCGTCAGCATGCTGCACAACGTCTACTCCAGCCGGCCCTCGCTTTTCGAGATTTCCTTTCTCAGTTCACAGCCCGGAATGTCCAAACGCTACCCGCCGGCCATTAGGAAGATCGCTGGGGAGATCAAGAAACCGGCCAAGATGAAAACTCCCAGGTCTTAAGAATGATCCTTGGGCAACTGATCCTCTATCCAGTACACGTTCCGAACATTCGAGGAGACTAGGCTCGGATATGCCGTTAAACTAAAATAACTTATTTCACGAAACAATCAGGATCAAAATACCCAGTTTACAATAGCAAAATTTTAGGTCTCTAGGTTTTTAATAACGAAAATCAAAATTTCCAATAGACCTTCAACAAATAAATAACGAACTGAATATACGGCTCCTTTTTTTTCAAAATTGAACCGCTCTCAAAAATCGTAAAAAAAAAACCTATAACCAAACAGGCTCGTCAGGCTCTCTTGAAATATGGGCTAAGCGCGCCACTGTCTTTGTCTTTTGGCTTAAGCACACTCGACTATAACTTTATTACTTTTTTTTTTAATACAGGGATCTACCCATCTGTCGGTAAAGAGGCTTGATGGGAAAAACATTTTTTTTTCAGGGACATATTCTTATTATTATATTAGGCTTATTCTTATTATAGTTTAGTTATAGTTCAGATTTAGTTCGCTACAGGTAAAGCTGTTTCTGCAAGTCACTTAATTACCTTAAAATTCAATACAACCCAAGTTTTCATTCTAAACTAATTTCCTGAAATTCCGATACGCAGTTTATACTTTTTTATGCGACACTATTGCACAGCTGGTAAAGTCTAACCAAATTAGCTTTCTAGCTTATGCAGAGTTAAATAATGACACTAAAAGTTATTTAATTATGAATACGTATTTACCCCGAAAGCGTGAGTGTGTGTTCATGTGTTCATCTTTGTTTACTTATTATTTCGGTTACCTAATTACACTTGAGTAAACAATTAATTTGAAAGACTAGAACATCTGCGTGGGGGATTTTGGCTTTGTTGTCGTTGTTGTCTTTTTGCCTTTTGGCCAGCCGCATAGCCAACTAAAAGTGCCGAATGGTTTTTAAAAATTTAAAGAGTAAAAATTGAACTTTGTAACGGGAACTAAAAGTATAAGACAAGTTCACAGCGCGCGTGGTTCCGCTGTATTCTTTCGACTTCTAATCAAAATGAGTTAAATAAACACATAACGTAACCTATTAAGAACTTCGTACGTGACAACAATTTAAATATTTATAAAGTAAACAGAGAGCCAAAGAGCGGGGCTAAAAATAGAATCACATATCAAAGAAAATATAAGAAAACAAATCGAAACGACGTGATAAAACGTTTAACGTAAGTATGTATATAAACAGCAGCCAGAGAGTCCGAAAGAGAGAAAATGGTCAGCGCTGACAAACAGACAACTGAGTTGTAATCAACAAATATACAAACAGCTGTAAGTTGTGTAATAGAAAATATCGCGTAGCCGCAACGTGGGTCGCCTTAAAACCGCTCTCTCTCTCGCTCTATTTCGCCCCTCTTTGGCTGCGCTTCTTACTTTTTCTCATTGCCTACCTCTCCCTCCCTCTCTAGTATTTGCTCTCCTCCCCGCGGCGCAACAAGTTGCAGTTGTATTTTATTTTTGGGCGTGAAACCGCCTTTGGTTGCACTTTTCAGCCGAAGTCGCTTGTCGCTGCACGTGTATGTATGTATATATACAACTAAATAATGTCTGGTTGGCTAAAAATAAAACCCGGACACTATAAATAGAAACCAGACGCAAATACGACAATCCATTGGCCAGTGGATAAGCCAACGCGACATTACTCATTTTAACAAACAAACATCACCATCGGGGGCTTTCCCGGAAATTCGATAAAAATTCAATGAGTCTCCAAGGGACGGAAGAGTACACCATACAGTGAAAACAATACCAAAAAGTAAAAGTCATTATTAGGATTAAACAGCCAATATTTTGGAACTCTAAACTCCCGGATCTTTTTTTCTGAGCAAATTTATTTTAGTCTTAACTATGTACATAGATATTTATCCTAAACATAGGATTATAATAATATTAATATTCTGAAGTCATATTTATACCCTTGCAGAGGGTATTAAGTTTTAGTAAAAAGCTTGCAATGTAGTGAAGAAGTCATTTCCGACCCTATGAAGCTTATATATTCCTAATCTGACATGACCGTCAGTCCTGATTGTGTGAATACATAGATCTCTGTCACTATATATGTATGTTCATTACCACCAATGACCCTAATGAAATTTCCCCATGAAATTAATTATAATTATGGGCCTAATTAGATTAATATGTGGTAGAATCACAAACTCTTTAAAGTGAGAATATATAGAATATTATTTATTGGCCTGTTGAAACGAATTTTATTTGTATAAATGAAGACTCTTAAATCATTTGAATATATGTAAGAATTCAAATATTTTGATTGAACTTCAACAGCGGCGCAAATAACTTTTAATAGAAAAGATAAACGATATGAAAAGGGAATCTTTGAATATAAAACTAGCAGCTGCTGCTCAATACTTAAATCCAGGAGTCTAGGCAATCTCCAATTCCTTTATGTGATTCTATTTATTTTCGATTTACGAGTATTTGCTATTTGTTTTGGCGGCAATCCGTTCAAGGACATTGCTATCACACACAGAGACACCCGTTTTAAATCCTTTCGCTGCTATCAATCATCAACAAGTTAACCCCACAAAAGGGCAACCAACGGAGTCCCATCGCATAAAAAATGTCACACAATAAACCATTATCTCACCACAGGCACAGCACCCGCACATTAAGAGCCTCGGAAAAAGGGTTCAAGGAACACAATAAATGGGTCTTTGTTGGGGTGTTTGGGGGCTCTGTCTGGATACTGTTAGTTGATTATTGGTCCCAAATTGGTAACTTTGTTTCCCTGCCTTTTGAGATTCTGTCGGCGAGAAAGTAGACGGAAGTGTGAGTATAATTCCTAATTAGAAATTGGGTAAAACGATTCCAGCAATGGGAGACGTGGGAGCCTTTAAATTTTACCCTTCATCGATGGAGCCAAGGTGGAAGTGGAAGGGAGCGCCCTGTCAAACGGATATGAAAAATGAATGGTCGTCTTGGTGTGGTCATTGGCCATACATAGCATCATAGCCACAAGGACACACAATGAAGGGACACACCGATGGAGTTCTGGCAGTTGGAAGGATGGGCGTTGGAAAAGCGCACAGCTACTGTCAGTCGACCTGATTGCATTGCCTATGGCCCAGAGAGGTACTCAGAAGGAGGGAGTTCGAATGTAGGGGAGCCGACAGTCAGAGGAAATTATATTAATAACAATGTGGTATCCATTTATGACAAAATTAAAATATGTGGCTCTTCAATAGGTGTTTTTAAGATGATGGTTTACAGAGCAATATATAATTATCATAACATTCGAAATAGTTGGCGATCCGAGAACGATAGGGCAAACACCTAGGGATAAATAGGACTTAGGAAATGCTTATAAGAAGCCAGATAAGGATATTAATTTATTGACGGAATGAATAAATAAATTAATAAACATTCTATATATTTTCGTGCAGAATATATACATATAACTGGAAAGACGGTTAATACATTTACATTTTACATTTACGTTACATTTACAGAATGTCACAGCCGCTCTCCTGTGTCACTGCACTTAAATTACAACACAAGGGAACTGCTCAACTGTTGCAAATACTTCCAGCACAACGTTAATGGAGAAGTCCGTGATTCGAATTGAAATCAGGCATCCATAGCCGAATACAACCATCATACAACAGTTGAATGAAATTGAAACGGAACTGGCACTCCGTAACAATAACAATTTCATGGGGTCCAAACAAACGAAAACCAAATGAGGCAAAAACAAGAAAGGAAGCTAACTTAGGGAAGTCGAACTTTATACACCCTTGCAGTTTGCAATTAATGCGTTGAAAAATAAGGAAGTTCCTATAAGATAAAGTCGTCAGATAATTTAATTTTGCTATACCGCCCCCAACAGCTCCAATTAATAAAAAATGTTCTTTTCATCTTTCACCCCCATTTCTGATTGATTTTTGATTGATTTTTAACAAGAAAGGAAGCTAACTTCGATAAGCCGAAGTTTATATACCCTTGCAGCCTGTAATTGGATCATTGAAAATCGATTCATTTTGGTAATGTTAAAAAAAATATCAAGTTTTGCAAATTTGGTAAATTTTACATTTTACATTTTTATATAAATCGACCGATTCCTTCTATGGCAGCTATATGATATAGTTGTCCGATCTTAATGAAAATAAAACCGTAATTCTAGAACTATACAAAACAGCTATATCTCGAAATTTATAGAAATTCGTTGTAAAACAGAGAAATTATAATTTTTATTTCATTAATTTTCCGATCATTCCTATGGCAGCTATAAGATCTAGTGGTCCGATTACAGTTCCGACATATACAGGAACTGCAATAGGAAGAAGACTATCTGCAAAGTTTCATTCAGATAGCTCAAAAAACTAAGAGACTAGTTTGCGTAGCAACGGACAAAAAGATGGTCAGACGGACATACAGACGGACAGACAGACGGACAGACAGACGGACAGACAGACGGACAGACAGACGGACAGACGGTCATGGCTAGATCGACTCGACTGGTGATGCTGATCAAAAATATATATACTTTTATGGGGTCGGAGATGCTTCCCTCACTGCGTTGAAAACTTATGGACAAAATTATACCTTGCAGGGTATTATAAGTCCAAGTATGCTAAAACATATCCTAAAACGATACCTTTTGATTGGTATATAGCTTTTTACGATCGGACAATTGAAAGCTGATTTTCAATTCTACGTGTATGTATATATAGCAGTCGCCTTCGTCAGTACGTGGACGGCCGTCCCATATACTACCTGCAATAGAAAGAAGACTATCTGCAAAAACTACTAATTTGTATAATAACGGACAGACAGACGAACAGATGGACATGGATTGATCGACTCGTCTGATGATGGTGATCCAAAGTATATACATATATACTTCAAGGGAGATACTCTTTTCACTGCGTTGCAAACTTCTGTGTAAGTGTAATAGCCAAAATGATTTAAAGTGTCGCCTTGTATGGAAGTCATGGACTCTGAATTTAAATTAGTAACAAATCACACAAGTATGTATCTTTCCTGAATTTTCTGAATTGTTATGAATTGTCTTCTTTGTTTCAGGCGCCCGAACGGAAACCACTCTATAAAGATACTTCATTGCAATCTCGCAAGTCACAGATAAATTCCTTTATTTGTTTTAGTTTTCTAATGGTTTTACTTTACAAAGGAACTGAAACCAAGTGAGGCAGTCCCTTGAAGTGGAAACAAATAAGGCATATGCCTAAATATGAAAATATACTAAGATACTTTTAATATTATTTAATTAGAATTTGTTCAACAAATGTTTTCCTTCTAACCCGAGCGCTCGGAAGGGAAATTATGGTCTGACTACCTTCTTTTGAACAACAATGTAGATTTTTAACTTAATCTATAGGGATTTAAGACCTCAACTTGTTTTCCTTCAAGGGGCAGTGCCTAATTATTATTGTCATTCGAGCTCAGTCAGGCCGTCTCTTGAAGTAGAATTATTTATTTTATTGTTTGTTTGAATTAGCTCTCCAATTGTCCTTCTCCTAATTTGAATTAGTTCAAGGTAATAACTATTTTAAATTACATGTAACATTTGGAAGTGAAATCAGTGGTCTGACTACCTTCGCTCGAACAATAACGTGCATTTTCAAGTTAATCTACAGGGATTTAGAGCCTCAATATGATTTCCTTCAAGGGCAGTACATTATAATCATTCTCACTCAAACTCAGTCAGGCAGTTCCATGAAGTATAATTAAATCAGGCGTCAGTCTGAATGTGACACAAAAAACAAAGGTACTTTTTATTTAAATTATTTTAAATTAGCTCTCCAATTGTCTTTCTCCTAATTCGAGTTAGTTCAAGCTAATACTACTTTGAACTCTTTTTAGCATTTGGAAGTGAAATCAGTGGTCTGACTACCTTCGTTCGCATAGCAATGTGTTTTCGAAGGTTAATCTAATGATATCGAGCCTCAACATGATTTCCAAGGGAAAGTGCTTTAAAACTATTCTCACTCGAACTCAAAAATGGTTAACGCCCGGATAAGCAGGATGAGGTACATATGGTGCCACATAAGTACAACATGTGTTACAGATACAAATTTCACTTTCAAAGCCGCCAAAAGCGTTGCTGATGATGATGACGATGGGTGACTCGGCTGGGTGTGTTGTTTGCAGGTTAAAGCGTAGAATGGCCCCTTGCATGCCATGGCCTTAACTGCAGCTTCCACTTCAGCATCAGCTGCAACTTTAACTCCAGCGCCAGTTCCAAGCCCCCTTTCCTTAGCTCCTTCCACTATGAGGCGCCGTTTCGCTGGCCGTAAAAGGAGACAACGCATGACGGCAGCTTTGGCATTTAACAAGCGAGGCACAGCCTAAAACACCATACATTCAGAAAGAGACTGAAACATGTACACTGGAAGAAATGTACTTCATGAAGTGCATATAATAACCTTATTATTTTTAATTGTTATTTCAATTGGTGTTTTATCTTCATACCTCATAGTTACCACAAGTCTGTCAATAACGATGAGTAAAATAATTGTGGCATCCGGAATTCTCTAAGTGTAGGGAGGGGGAGGGGGAGACAGGACTAATGAGGGAAAGGTGTGGGGCAGTGTCTGGGCCTGTCCATTTCTGGGGAGCGGGTCCAGCTGCATCGGCTACAGCTTCGGGTCGTGTGAAAGTGAAGGGCTAGCAGCAGTGACTTTTGAGGTCGATGCCAAAATATTCAGTTCGAACTCTGCTGAGAAGAAAACGGCCGCGAAACATTTATGAGCGACGGAGTTATGAGTGGAGATGGAGCAGCCTGCAGTCTCTGGTGCAGCTCGGTGTCGCCGTCTCGGTTCCATGCAAAGCAGACTTGGGAGCTGCCGCTGCTGTGTTGGTGCTGCCAAAAAACTTGATTTTCTAAAAATAGACCGTGGGGAAATACCTGAATACGCGCCACATGTGCAACGGCCGCCAAAAGGCTCAAGATACAAAGCAACAACCGCTCCAACAAAATGCAAAAAAAAAAAAAATTTGCAAAGACAAATCAAGCGAGTGGCAGAAATAAGAGGCAAGGCTCTGCTCATCTCTTTTTAGGACCAAAAGCCTTGTCCGCGTCTTCGCCCTTGTCCGAGGTCTACTGCTCCATCCCAGAAAAAATGGTTCGCTGGCACACAGGAAGCACAATTTCCGTTTCGCCCGAAAATAGCGTCAAAGGCGGAATCCATTTGCTTGGCAAATAGAATGCTACGATGCATTTGCAGTGAATACTTGAAATTCTACATAAACTTCAAGTCAAAGAGTAGGAAATTCAAATTCCCTAAGTCTAGCCCAAAAAAAGCAATGCCGATTGTAAATTGAATTTCACTTAAAAAAAAACCATTTGCCTACTTTCAGCGGGCATCACTGCGCTGAGGCAATTTCTCAGTTCCCAAGTTAAACACCAAAAAAGAAAATATGAGATCAATTGGCAACGGTTACATTAAAGAAAGATCTATCAGAAAATAAAATGTATTAAATTAAATGTAATAAAAGTTAATTTTGTGAAACAGAATTCGTAAATGTAGCTTCACTTGTGTTTTATTTTTTTTTCAGTGCGTTAACTAAGTCGCTCGGACCTTTCCCAAACTGGTTAGAGTCCGCCAACTAATATTCTGGCTCCAGAGCTAATCAATGCGACCAGAGTCTATCAAGATTATCCAGTTTCAACACTTCTCCTCTTGACATCCCCTGCCATTAGAAATGTTTTCTATTTCATCGATGGAGATCCTTCGCAGGCTCTCAAGTGTATTTGGCAGCCAATGCGTCGCGACATGGCATCGTGGTTGCAGGCCCACATCTGGATTGATGCACTCCACAAAACATTTGCAAATTCCGCCTACAATAAAATAATGATGTCCGCAAGATTATCATTACCCTTTGCAAGGGTAAAAAAAAGAAGTAGAAAATTCACAAAGATAACTATGCAATATTTTCGTAATAAATTTTTAATTCACAAAGACTTTTCCAAGGCATTATTTTGAATATTTATTTTATTCTTTAAAAAAAAATTTTATGATTTAAAAATTGCAATTCAAATATGTTTTAAAAAATTTTGGAAAGTGTGTTGGCCTCTTACTCCTCAGCTGTCCTTGCCTTCTTGACCAGTTTGCGTTTGTTTGTGTGACAGGGTGGCTGCCTGGCTATCAGGCTGGCTCGCTGCTTGGTCCGACTACTTGGGGCTGGGTTGGCTAGATGGGTTTAACAATTTAACAAGTTCCATGCAAGTCGATGCTGCTGCCTCGGAGTCTGCCACTGCACGCAAAGTGGTTTAACTGGTATTATTATTATTATTATTTTTATTATTAGTAACGCCAACTATAGAGTGCCCAGTTAAATAGCTCATTCCAGCCCAGTTTATTCTCAGCTCTCTGTGCGAGAGTTGACATTCCACGTCCGTGAAACTCACCAAAACCAATTTCAAATATGTTTCCGCTAAAGCCCTTAAATCATAATGTGAAGCAACAATGTTTGCTAGGAGGAAGGGGAGAGTATAAGGTGTGAAATCAGCAATAGTAAATTCGTTATGTTTCAGCTGTCTAGAAAGTTAAATGAAGTCTAGCCAAAGAAGAACTTTTATGGCGTCTGCGATTGAAAATCCGGTGGAAAGGAATTGGTTTAAGTTTAACGGAATTGACAGCACTACTAATTGGAAAGTTATGAACAATTAGTTTAAAGGTCAATGGTTGATAATAACGTCTTAAGCAGGTTTTGTCCTTAATCAGTTACAAAACAGTGGATAAAACTCGCGCGCAAAGGCAGAAGCCTCGAAACATAAAATAAAACTTGTACATCTCCGACCTCAGACTATATCATTCTCCCTCTTTATTTCTCTCTCTCCCTTCTGCCTCCTCTGGGGCCCTGAGCTGATCGCCAAGGCCATTTATAAATACTCCAAGCTAAAAATAACATTTGTTGTTGTGTGTTTTGCTTTATATTTGTCGTTTAGTTGTTATTATTGTTCTTTGTTTAACCAAAATATAAAAGACGAGCGATTAATGGCTAACCGATATGCAAACAGCGAATAGCAACGTCAGACTGGTTCTGACTCAAATCCCCAAGATTTGCCGATATATATACGAGGCATAAAGCCCAAGATCCCAAAACGAGTAGAAGATTGGAAACTTTGAATTTACCACTGATAGGACCGATGTTTTATTAATAAGTTTAGTGTCAACACATGCCGAAACTTTGGCTGGTCGAGAGACTAAAAAAAGAATTGATGGACGATACTAATATTCATATACTATACCAGGCAGCCACTCCAGTGCCCAGGCATTATCTCGGCTGTTTTTATTCGATTTTTTTTTATGGTTGGCTGATAAGGTGTACGCCACTGCCTTCTCCTGCCCCTCAATTGATTGGAATATTTTCGCACATAAAATCATATTTATAGTATACACAACACACATGCAAGCATTAATAGATGTGCGATAAAAATCGTTTCTTAAATAATGCTCTCTCACAGTTATTCCATGAAAACGGGATCTCATGCCATTCCCCCAATTCAGTTTTTTTGTGACAATATCGATATTAATTTTATATCAGTACCTTTAGTTGCAAACAGCGAGTTTGTGTTCACACACACGTGTGCACATTAATAAATACGAAATTTATGGTTTTATGGGCTCCCTGAATATAATAATCGTTGAGTTATATTAATAAACAGTTGAGCCGACTACGTATGAAAATCCCATTCGAACTTGAAATTAACTTTTTCGCCAACGAACAACGAGTTTGTGCCCAAAAAAGTGACTGAAAATGCATGAAAAGCAAAAAAGCACAAGGTCAGCATGATATTCGGGTTAGTATAACTCGGAAAGTTGTGTAATATTTTAGTAACTTGTAAAATGCATATAAAATGAATAAATAATTACTTGCCGATAGTCAACAATATCGCCGAGCTAAAAAATCTTTATTCTTGAATCCTATAAGAAAATCCTATCATTATAAAAGGTCCAACATATGCAATCACACCAAAGAGGTAAAACATAAACACTAAGGAAGATAAATTAAATACCTGGCACCTAAAGCTTTGTGCGTTTAAATAAGAGATGGAAACGGAGAGTTTACACTTTCTCTGATTTATGAAATCTGAATCCTAACAAAGTAGAAACCCAACAGAACACACAAGAGAACTCGGCTAGGCAAATGTTGCTATGAACATATTCGGCGAAACTTTTTGGAGCTAAATCCAAAATATTAAATTCCTTTGATGTCCTTAAGAAATCAGAAATTTGTCAAAAACCTTGAGGAACGGCAAATCAACGGGAAATTGATTTGCCGCAAATACTATTCACCACTTAAACAAGCTTGGGATTTGGCGCAGTTCAATGACCAAAAAGGGGGATTCGGAATAATACGTTTAACGGTTCGGCGCCATTTGCCATTCCTAATTGAATAGGATTAAAATAATTGCTCCGCAGCCGGCGCCGGTAGTGCTAAATACACAACACCCACTTCTCATTCGAGCACTCTATCAATTCGCTGACGGCCGTTCTCTATTTATTTTGTTATTAAATAATAAGACACAAATTAATGCAATTTGTTTACTCAACTTAACTCAGCCGAAGGCAGGCGGTCTCTCTCAATTAACCCCCCAGGAAGAACTGCTGGGTAAAAAAAAAAACAAAAGAAGGCAACAAGCTGAGAAGCCTCGAAAAAAAACATTTCTATTTTCTGATTAGTCACTGTCTGACCACGCGACAACCGAAAAAGTAGAAAGCGAAAACGCATTAATTAAGCAGTTGAGGTCTTTTCAAGATTACTATCGGCATATAAAAAGCAAATACAAAAAAAAAAGAATAGATCTGTCCGAAACGTGCCTAGCCCAACTGCCGTCACCTCTTCTGCGGCGGGTCGTCGGAAACCACTCATTCTACCAATTGCTATTGACTTCCAGGTCACAAGATATACATTCAAAAACATCAAATCAAAAATAACAAGACAGAAAGCTAACTTCGGCAAGCCGAAGTTTATATACCCTTGCAAAATAATAAATAAAATAAAAATCCGAAATCTTTAAAAACAACGAAAAGCGGCTAATTTGGACCGATCGTTCCTATGGCAGCTGTAAGATATACAAGTCCGATTTGCATTAAATTTAAAATGTATACCTATAATATAATTAAAGGATCAAAATATATGATCCGACATATGATTTAAGACCAATATCTTCAAAAATAGCGAAAATATGACATTTTGGCCCTATCTTTCCTATGCCAGCTGTAAGATATAGTGGTTCCAACATATATACTAGCTGCAATTGAAAGGAGACTATCTGCTTCAGTTTCAGGGTAACTCAAAAACTGAGAGACTAGTTTGCGTAGCAACGGACAGACGGACAGACGGACATGGCTAGATCAACTCGGGTACTAATGTCGTCAAAAATATATATACTTTATGGGGTCGGAGATGCTTCCTTCACTGCGTTGCAAATTATAATACCCTCTGCAAGGGTATAAAAAGAAGAGCGAAAACCATAATAGAAAAACTTTAATCTGACACTTTATGATATGTGGATTTTCGGTGGTTTCAGCATCCAACTTTTATTGACGCCATTAGTTACCCGACCAAACTGGATGTGTTTATATTCAAATGTTTTGTCTTTGTTTTTCTTTCCGACTATATTCAATTAAATGGTATTTGTTCAAACTAACCGACGATGATGTCCAATCTAATACTCTTTAAGTATAATCTGAATCGGCTTTTGTTAAATAGTTTAAAAGTTTGTTTAAGTGGCACACTTCCTCTGGCAAGAGAAATGGAGTTCCATATTTTAAATGTGATTATACTGTATACATTTCAGGTCTAGTTTAAATTTACGGCTTGTTCATATAAGCTTTGCTTTTTTCTAACACCCAAGTTATTTAAAGCAGAGCAACATGAACGATCGTTTTTTCAGCCTACTCACATCACAATTGACCTATCTTTTTGTTAATTAAATTGTGGCTCGACTCAACTAACTCATTGATTGATAGGCCCCATTTAACTTATAGCCACCGGCTTTCCCTCCGACAATCAAGCCGGTGAACGGGGTCGTCGCCTCCGCTTCATTGATTGATGGACTCGGCGGCTCTTCCACGTTCTTCATTCATGTAAGCTTACACATAATATTAAGCTAATTACCCGGCGCCTTTGCCTTCCAATCAAAGTACTACTCGTATCAAATTCATCATCCCTGTGAACACTCACAAAAATTATTGGAAGGCGAAAAAGAAGTACTTGTTATACGTTTATGTACATATAGATATGTATATAAGTACTGTCGAAGCACTTGATAAGACCTCAAGATAACCAAATGATTGGTATTCGACAAACAAAAACAAATAATTGCCTTAGGTGTTGGGAGCTTTGGTGGGGAGGGTGGAAACAAATAAAATCGAGTTGAACAATACAATCACTTGAAAATGTCAGTTATAAGACCACTCGGGCCGCTTCATTGAGCCGAAATAACCGATCCATCGTCTTTAGATCGCTTTTCAAGTGTTGCCATTGACGTCTAATTGCTGCTTAACAAATTTATTCTCTTTAAGCCTTTGTCTTCTTTTTTTGCTTTTGGCATTTGGCCCTGCTAATAACGACAGCTGAAGTTTGTATACATTTCAAGAGATTTGGATATTATACGTCAGCCTAATAGGCGAAGAGGTGGAAGAATCGAAACAGTAGACCATAAAGAACGATAATTGATTTAATTTTTATTTATTTTTTTAACGTTTTGTTTTTCTTTTTTCGTTAGTTTTGAACGGCAGCTTGTATGGTTGTATGGTAATTAAGTTAGCTGACTTCCGCGTTACGATGAAAGTGAACAGAAAAACCAAAAAAGAGGAGGAAGAACAATTTCAATTCCCTATTCATACTCTGCTAATTTGGAGTTCATATTTAGGAGAGAGCATTGGACAATGGTGAAAGCTTAAATATATATAAATATGAACTATATTTTTCTTCACAGGATATGAGACCTAATTTTTGTTTGTTTCTTTTTTCTAAATTTTATCTAGAACCGTGTGAAGATATAGATATCTGGTCAGGAATTCAGGAGACGTGAAATCATCGAAAATTACCCTATTCTGTAAATAAAAAAATGCGAATTAAGTTAGTTAAGCTAAGTAAAGTAAAGTAAAATGGCTAGAACCATTTAACATTTTTGATTAAATATTGACCGAGTCGACAAAAAAATGTAATTTAATTAAACATTTTACAAAGTCTGAATTAAGTTAGTTGAGCGAAGTAAAGTAAAGTAAAATGGCTACAACCATTTAACATTTTTGAAAGTATTGACCGAGTCGACAAAAAAAATGTAATTTAATTAAACATTTTACAAAGTCTGCTGTTATTTATAGCTCAAATTTTTCTGTATGCATAGAACAATCACAGAGTTGGAGGTCTGCTGACACCTTCGGCTTAATCAGCTTAAAATTTGTATTTCAAGCTTTATCCACCACACACGCCGCTATGCCTCATGAATAAACTTTCATTTAATATATATATATAGCCATCTCAATGGAGCCCCAAACAGCCGACGTTTCATATTACTAATCGTCGTTCTATGTAACTGTTTGCGTTCTATTTTTAGACCTCGCAAAATGTAGGGAGAACGAAATTTATTGTTAATATACAAGTTATCTTTAAATTATCATTAATTTATCGTGCATAATAAAGTGTGTGGCTCTCCATGGCAGCACATTGCTCGATCGCTATGTTCCGGTGGATTTGTGGTTTAGTGTCGCTAAGCACGAGCTTATAAATAATATCGAATTGAGATTTTCGTTGAAAAAAAATAAATAAAGTCGAATGGAGTAAGGAATGTGTAAATTGCAATATCAGTTGCTAAAAAGTCAGAGTGTACAAAGGGCGTTGATTGAAGGTTTTGAGGTCTAGATTGCCTGATAATGATTCGAAACTCTAACAAAGAATAAGTCCCGATTTACATTTCATATTGGAAAACTCGTCCTCTACAAGCGCTTCCCAAAGCCATTTCATGATTTTATTTTAAATTAAGTTTGCACATATTAGCTTAGCTCACTTTCTTACTCAAAGGACCAAGAAGAAAGAAAAAAGTCAGCAAATTTCGAAAAGCCAAAGTTTATATACCCTTGCAGATAATAATTATGGTCCATCCATACAAATAGAATCAAAGGATAATATATTAAGCTTTAACCCGATGTCTTTAGAAACAACGAACATCGGCTAATTTTGCCCGATCTTTTCTATGGCAGCTATAAGATATACTTAACCGATTGTAAACTGTATGACTACAATTAAATTAAAAGACCAAACTTTACATTTTAATCCGATATCTTTCAAACAACGAAAATCGGCTAATTTTGCTGATGCTGATCAAGAATATATATACTTTATGGGGCGTGAGGTACCTCGCAACTACTTTTGTTTCTCACCGTATATTTATACACATTTGCGATATACATATGTATGTATATATAACTCTGTGAGAGATATTGTAAAAGAAAGTCAAACGAGTTATCACATTTCGTTAATTTTATTCAGTTGAAGTTAAATATGTAATAAGCTACATTTAAGTAAGTTGTAAGTCCCCAGTGTGTACATTTTACAGTGTAAGACATTGGTCATTGTTAATGATAAACAATTGGATACAAAATTGTACCGATAATAAAGCAAATAATTGTATTATTTATTAAATAATTTAATTTAGTCATTATTTACAAAATTTTACAATTAACCATTGGCAAACCTGAATTCTTTTAATGCAGATAAAAATCCATTTTATTTTTCTAGATGGAATTTGAATTTGAAGCAATTAAACTAAGCCGAAAAATTTTTGTTCATATTTGATAAGCGTTTCCTTCAAAGAACCAAGGAAAATGATTGAACAAACAAGCAACTGAGTTAACTTATTTTAAACATGGCGAGTGACAAGGATAAAATAGTAGGTCATTGCTACAGATATGATTATGATTAATGTTTCCTCAACTATGATAAGCTATATTAATAAATCTAAATATAGGCTTGGTTCGTCCCTACAAATTTTTATACCCTTGCAGAGGGTATTATAATTTTGCCATGATATTTGCAACGCAGTGAAGGAGGCATCTCAGACCCCATAAAGTATATATATTCTTGATCAGCATCACCAGCCGAGTCGATCTAGCCATGTCCGTCTGTCTGTCTGTCCGTCTGTCTGTCCGTCTGTCTGTCCGTCTGTCTGTCTGTCTGTCTGTCTGTCTGTCTGTCGGTTTCTACGCGAACTAGTCTCTCAGTTTTTGATCTATCGGGCTGAAATTTTCAGCATAGTCTTATTTCTTTAGCACGCAGTATATATGTCGGAACGGCCGAAATCGGACCACTATATCCTATAGCTGCCATAGAAATGATGGCGAAATTAATGTACAAAAATTTTAATTTCTCTGTTTTTCAACGAATTTCTATAAATTTCGAGATATAGTCGTTTTTTATAGTTCTAGAATTACGGTTTTAATTTCATTAAGATCGGACAACTATATCATATAGCTGCCATAGAAGGGATCGGTCGATTTATATGAAAATGTAAAATTCTACATGTAAAATGTAAAATTTACAAAATTTACATAATTTGACATTTTTTTTTACATTACCAAATTGGATCGATTTTCAATGATCCAATTGCTGACTGCAAGGGTATATAAACTTCGGTTTACCGAAGTTAGCTTTCTTTCTCGTTTAATAATAATATTGATCCCAAATAAGTTTTGTGTTCAATGCAAAATCGAAACAGTTATTATAAATGCAACAAATATGGCTCACCCGATTTTTGTGTTGTTTTTGTATAATATTGTGCACCAATTGATGAAGCCAGAACAACAGCTCCGCAGGCTTAATCGCTTATTTATGTTGAAAAATGTTTATCACAATGTACCCAATTTTGAGGTAGCACATACATATGGGGAGTATGCTATCAGACGCAACCATGTACGCCCTTTCGTCTTTAGAAAAATATTTATTGTAAACGGTATTATTTATGTTCACATTTAACGGAAGCTGTAAAAATAAACGAATTTTTCAATATTATTCAATTTGCTTCGGGCCAAATTAATCAGTATACAGTTGTGGCCAAAATTATAATAGTGATAAACAAATAAAGATGTTAACTTCGGGAAGCCGAAGTTTGTAAACCCTTGCAGCATGAAATTTTACAAATGGCCAATTTCGGTACCAATACAAAAACAAGAAAGAAAGCTAACTTCGGTAAACCGAAATTTGTATACCATTGCAATCTGCAATTGGATCATTGAAAATCGATCAATTTTGGTAATGTTGAAAAAATATCAAATTATGTAAATTTTGTAAATTTTACATTTTTATATAAATCGACCAATCGTTTCTATGGCAGCTATATGATATAGTTGTCTGATCTTAATGAAATTAAAACCGTATATACTGTGTGCTAAAGAAGTAAGACTATGCTGAAAGTTTCAGCCCGATAGCTCAAAAACTGAGAGACTAGTTCGCGTAGAAACCGACAGACGGACAGACAGACAGACAGACGGACATGGCTAGATCGACTCGGCTGGTGATGCTGATCAAGAATATATATACTTTATGGGGTCTGAGATGCCTCCTTTACTGCGTTACAAATATCATGGACAAATTATAATACCCTCTGCAAGGGTATAATGACGATTTTCCCAGATTATCATAAATTGAATAATTGCTCCAATAGCATCTAAATTCAGTCATCATATTTTGAAACAATTCAAAAATTAGTTTAGGAGAATAAAAAACTATATCTCGAGTTCCTTATGTGTATGTTTAAAAATAACGAAATTATGAAATTTCCCATTTTGTGTTCTATGGCAGCTTTATTATATAGTTGTCCCGGTACCCATAGGGTACACGGGTATTCAAGTTAGTGCCAACCGAGAATGTATGTAAATTGTATATATTCTTGATCAGCGTCACCAGCCGAGTCGATTTAGCCATGTCTGTCTGTCTATCCGTGTGAACAACAGATCTCAGAGACTATAAGAGCTAGAGTTACCAAATTTGGTGACGACATTGGAATCTTGCACGCAGATCAAGTTTGTTTTAAAATTTAGCCACGCCTACTTCCGCTCCCGAAAATCATAAACAACTTTATACAAGCTAAATTCTGTAATTTCAGCTTTAAGTAAATAGATAAAATAAATAAATAGGCACTCGCGGTCGTTTTCTGAAAATTTGAGTATAATCGGATGAATAGCATGGGATGTACTAGCAATAAAGATTGAATTTTAAAACATCCCCCTAAGGCAAGCTTAAAATGAAAATTTGAGTATAATCGGATGATAAACATGGGATATACTAGCAATAAAGATTGATTTTTAAAACATTCCGATAAGGCAAGCTGCGTAGCATAGCATGTAGCCGTCTGGTCGTGGGTTCGAGTCCTGACCGCGCCCAAAACTTTTTTGTTCGTTTTTTTCCTGTTTTTTTTTTTTGCGTTTCTTCCTTTTTTTTATTAAAATACACAGAGAAAAACTAAAAAATAAAATAAAAATGCTAAAAAAAAATATTTTAGTTTTGTGTGGAATTTAGCTCGGGCCAATTTTGCAAAATATAAATGCACCGGCCGCTTAGACAACTGGCGTGAAGCGGCCATTTGCATACTAAGTATGCTTCGACAACTGTTAACCTAATTTTGTCAAAACTGAAATAAAATGTTTTAACTGAATAAAATGGAGAAAAACTGAAACTTGCTTAAAAAACGTTTTCCAGCGCTTAGATAACTAGGCTATGCATGGAGATAATTCGAGCGGCGATTTATTTTAAGAAGTATCGAAGTAGTATTATATAGTATGTATTATTTCAAATTGCCTTTTAATGTAAAGCACAATCGTTTAGGTGCCGGGTAGCTCACAGCCGAGCACACTCGACTGTAGCATTCTTACTTGTTTTAAATTTTAACCGTGATTAATATAAATTAATATTTATTTCTCAATCGTTCCTATGGCAGCTATATGATATAGTCCCCCGATCTTCCCCATTTCGACTTATCTATTACGTGCACTACAAATAAGATTATCTGCAAAGTATCATTCAGATAGCTCTACTAAGAGGCGTAGAAACAGAAACGTACTAAAAATGTATCCTAATTGTATGTGCATATATCCAGAACTCGAGTCCGAGTCATAACTATTGTGTTGGGCGTTGGGAGTCTAGAGTATCCTATATTGGTTTTGGTCGAGCTTGTGGATTTTTTCTATCCTCAGAATCCTCGTTTACCACCAAAAATGTTAAACAGCTCTTAAGGCCAAACCTATGCATACGGTTTGGGTATGAAAAAACTAACAAATAATCATATTAAACGAAATAAAATTTATAATTTTTGTTTTTATTTACAAGTATAAGTGTATTCTCTTATCTTATCTACACATTTGCACAGGTTAACGGTCAATTAAACAAACACGAACTTATTCATGGAAAACTCGAATGGAAATTTAAATCATTTGCATTTCTCCATCACAAGGAATTATGAAAGCGATAAGAACTTGATTGGCACTGGATAATAAAAATATAAAAATGAATTTGCATTTAAATGCTAAAAGTGAAAATTGGCTATCCTATTTAAATTTCCATCGACCGAAAATAACGAAAATAAAACATATTTTAACAAAGCTTAAAGGTACTATTAAACAAGCTGCTGATGAGCTTGTAGTATTCCCCGACAGCATTTTTCTTGATTATGGACTCTCAATTACGAGTTGTTATAGAGGACAAGCGCTTCCCAGTGCTTGTGATTTTTAATATCCCGTTCGACACAGTTGACCCGTAACCATTGAAACAAGGCAGCCGTTTCGTAGCGGCGGCAGAAAGCTATTAATTTGGCATAGGCTTAACGACCGTGGAACACTCTAAGGCAAGAACTATATAGAATGAAAATGTATATATTTTGTAACTACAAAAAAAAATAATTCAGGAAAACAAAAAAAATATATTTCAGCTGGTAATAATTTTCCCTAAGCGTTAATTTTTGATCTTTATTATTTTGCTTTACTTTGAAATAAACTAAATAATAACCTTTATTTAATACTCCCTTAAAACACATTCTGTGTCAATTAAGTAAGTATGTATTTGCAGTTGCAAATAATTAGCTCAAGTCCACATGACAAAAGCGTACAAATATTAAGTGCAATAAATGTAAGTAGAAACCCAACATAAGAATTTACTCAGAACAGATTTGAGGTTTATTACGAGCAATTGTAAGAATCCCAATTAAAAATACATACGAGTAGCACGATTAAAGCTGGCTAAAAAGCAATGTTAAATTAATGCGAAAAAAGATTTTTTAATTGGCTAGAAAGTATATCGGAAAACTGAAAAACAGACTGAACTGTTGTCCCTACAAAAGGCCAAGTAAATTGCAAACAAAATTTAGTTAAGCTTAAAATTCTGAGTGAACTACAGAATTTTTTAAAAATATACAAACAGCACAAATGTGTATAAATATAAAAACAGCGGAAAAACAAGGATACGCTTAAAAATTTCGATTAATTAATATTAAATGTAAAGACTGGTACAGATATCGAAATATATACATGGACATTCTTGGTTTTTTTTTTTAAGAATATGTAACTATAAATTATTTACCATATATCCTACAAGAAGCATGCTCTGCGATATGTTTCTCATGCCATCGCCAATGCAATGCCAATCTGAGTTCTGTTAGTCACCGTGCGATGAGCTCCTTTGACATTCAAAATCAATTGAAGGTAGCCACACCACCCACACAGAACATACACCCGCCACTTTCTCTACTTTTTTTTCACTACGGCCACTAACATCGTATATAGCTCGGTGACAAATTGAGTTTAAGCTGCCTCTGGGGTTTTTTATACCCTTGCAGAGGATATTATAATTTTGCCATGATATTTGCAACGCAATGAAGGAGGCATCTCCAACCCCATAAAGTATATATATTCTTGATCAGCATCACCAGCCGAGTCGATCTAGCCATGTCCGTCTGTCTGTCCGTCTGTCTGTCTGTCCGTCTGAGTGTCTGTCGGTTTCTACGCGAACTAGTCTCTCAGTTTTTGAGCTATCGGGCTGAAATTTTAAGCATAGTCTTATTTCTTTAGCCCGCAGTATATACATAAGTCGAAATCGGACCACTATATCCTACAGCTGCCATAGTAATGATGGCGAAAATAATGTAAAAAAAATTTAAATTCTCTGTTTTTCAACGAATTTCTATAAATTTCGAGATATATACGTTTTTTATAGTTCTAGAATTACGGTTTTAATTTCATTAAGATCGGATAACTACATCATATAGCTGCCATAGAAGGGATCGGTCGATTTAAATGAAAATGTAAAATTCTACAAGTAAAATGTACAAAATTTACATAATTTGATATTTTTTCGACATTACCAAAATGGATCGATTTTCAATGATCCAATTGCAGACTGCAAGGGTAAATAATCTTCGGTTTACCGAAGTTAGCTTTCTTTCTTATTTTTTTCTTTATACCCGGTTTCAAGGGTACAAGTGTATTATAACGTAGTGGCATCTAAGCATTAGTTATCTGCGAACCCATATATATTCTTGATCAGCATCACAAGGCGAGTCGAGCCAGTTTTTCATTTAACGTCCCTGATATCTGTAGCTATCTGACTGAAACAAAAATCGGAGCAATTTCTAGTAAAAGCAAATCGATTTTTTAAGCGCCAGAAAATTATCTGACCGAAAAGAATAATGTGAATGTCACGTTGACGATGTAGAAAACCAAATTTTCTTAGCAGGTACTTTATGTGATGATAAACACGGAAGTAGGACAATAATGTTTTTCTACCTCCATCTTGCTTGCTCTCGCACTTTCCTCATATAGTTTAGTCTCGATCAGTAATTTCAAACTCGGGCGACCCAAAATTAAATTATTTTATTTGCAAATTCGATCGGAGTATTCGTTTCGGACCGCCTTCGAAAGATGCGCATCTTTTTGGTTTTTCAGGCTGAGCGCACCACTGAAAAATGCACTTGTCTTTTTCATGCAAAAATCTTTGGGTACCGGGTATCTCATAGTCAAGCACACTCGACTGTAGTTTTCTTACTTATTTAATATTTAGGCGGATAACGTATGAAGCTAAGTGGGCAGAGTCACGCCTACGCCAAAGTGTAGTTGCTATAGCAGGGATGCAAATAATGTATGAGAGTGGAGTGACGCAGGGTTAATTACTTTTCAACAGCGACTTCGCTTATAAGTATGCTATGCATATCTCATTTTACTTTTTCTAGAAAACTTAGATAAGTTATTAAAAAACTTGTTTGTCAGTATCTCAGGCCGTTGTTTTTTCCACGCATTTCCGTCCTTCCTCTGACTCGTTCTTACATTTAACTTGATGAGGAAAAGCAATTCGCAGCGTCCATAAAAATAATAATAAACTTTCCTTCTCTGTTTCGTTTGTGGGAAATTGCAGGACAAACAGTTGTTAAAAGCTTCAAGAGTCGTAAATTTATGGAGTGGATATATGGAGGTGGAATCCAGAAGGTATGCACATTGACTCACACGTCGCAATTCCCTTTTTCCTTTTCCCAGTTGCGATTAATGCTAATAAAAGGAGCCCCACCCGAAAATTAAGGCAAACACCCACAGCAGCAAGAAAGAGAAATACCCTTTGTAGACTTTCCACCGACTTGGTGGCGTCGTTTTTCCAATCTACTTTACTTACCTATTTGTTTATTAAACAAAAACACTCAAATTGGCGACCAAAGACAAGCCCATATATTTCCAATGACGGAGGAAGCCCGAGGAAAAGAATGGAAGACCGAGTGAGAGAAAAGCTGCCCTTCTCAGATAGGCATGAACTCTGATAAGGGCAAGAAGTTCCTTGCACATTTGCGCGGAAAATTTTTTCGCATTGCCTTTAGAAAATTGACGGTTGGAAACCGAAAAATACGTACATTTTCTCATATTGTTTGCCCCTACGCTTTCGTAGTTTGTAGTAAATTAACTTAAAATAATATGGTATCTAGTCATTCCATTTAATCTCTATGCATTTTTAATGCGTGTTTTGGAATAACTTTTTGGTTACAATTGAACATCATATTGAACTTTTATTACTATACGAATATACACAAATAAAATAAATATCTTCAAAATCGTTTTAGCACATCCACGAATTACCACAGATTAGATTATATGTTACGTTCTGCTTGTTTAAAACCCTAATATATGCAAATAAAACTGCTGGGGCGTTAAGGATCCTAAGAAAGTGGCAGAGGGCAGAGCAAGCGGGACAGGACCAAAAAGTAACTTGTAAACGAAGCAACACATCACTTCCGGTCATATCGACACCGCTGCCTAGTGGCAGCACCTAGAAACAGCGGACTCGGAAAGGACCATTTATGCAAAGTTAAGACAACATAATTTAGTGCTTGGCCTCTGGCGCTAAAGATAAACAACAAAGCGTTGAAAAGGGCCCCGGAAAATGCTCGTACCTGGCCAAAGGTGAGATGTTAGAGGAGATCCGTTGCAAAAATGTTCCCAACATCGGGGAAAAGATTAGATTAGCAACCTTGTTGTGGCTATGTTACAATTATGTAAATTTAGTTTTAAGCATTCAAAGATATTTTGTTTTATTTGTTAGGAATTGCAGATGAAATCTCTACCAAATTTAGAATATTACTACATTGCATAATTAAAACAAGTGTCAAGACAGGTTTAAGTTCCCTAACATTTTGAAGATACTTCAAATTTCTGTACAATTTTATTTCTTAAATTACTTCCAGTACAAGAGTAATAATTTGTATTCAACTAAAAGCGTACACCAATTGTTCTCTCTACAGTTAAGAAATAACTTTATTTATTCAATTAAATGGAACTTATCCGTAACTATAACTTTTCCTATGCCTCACTTGACTTACCACACTTCATAATAAAATTTGTATTCCAAAAATAGGTAAACAAAATCGAAACTGATGAGATATTCTGACCTTAGGCAATGGACTGAAATGACCTTGATTTTGCCTTAGCATCAATTTTGGTTGGTGTCCGCAACTTGTTGATAAATAAACTTGGCCAGAAGGCCTAGATAGGCCAAATGGAAAAACGGAAAATATTCCTTTTAATAATTATAATTTATTGTTTTATATAAACTGATAAAAATAAAGCCTAATAAGTAATAGAAAGAAAATCTCGACTGAAATTGTTGGTGACTGGCGTATACTTGGCCACAAACCAACAATTAGACATAATTCCGTGATGAAACTTTATGTCAGTAAGTCTTACAGAGTGCATTTCAATGGTTCTCTGTCTGTTTTTATCTGCCGCTTGTCAAATGTCACATATCCCCCAGGACGCTGAATAATGCACTAAAACAAAAAGCAGCAGCAGAAAAGCCTTCGCATTGGCCATATAAAATTACTGTCAACTTTTGGGAGCCCACAGAAATGCAGCAGAAAATTAGATTTCTCTGGTCAGGGGTCGAAAGTCATCAAAAACGTAATTACTTAATATATAGACAACCCCTAAGGCTTCAATTTAAAAAAAATCTGCAGAAAAATTAGACAAATTTGACAAATAGGTTCTAAAAGCTTACTTCTTGGACTTGCATAATTATAATTATTTATAGTTAAGTAATTTATGCCAATAAAAAGATTTAATAACTTTAACTAAAGTTTAAATTTGTACTTGATTATTTTTGGGATTAATCAAGCTCCGGCAAAATGCAACTCATTTCCATAGATATCAAACTTAGTAGAAAACAAGTGGGAAAGCTACAGTCGAGTGTGACCGACTGTAAGATACCTGGTACCCAAAGCATTGTGGGTGAAATTAAACAGCACATAAATATGGAAAAAAGAAAATGTTGACAAATGAAGATAAATATTGCCAGAAACATGTTGAGCAACACTTAAAAGAGACAAATGTTGCTAGAAACATGTTGGGGAACTCTCAAAAGTGACAAATGTTGCTAGGAGCATGTTGAGCAACACCCAACAAAGACAAATGTTGCTAGGAACATGTTGAGCTACATGCTCTTTCTCTCTCTCTCAAAAAGTTTCACAGAAACTTTATTGTTTAAATTAAAAAAAGTCATTTTTTAGTTTCCGAAAATTTTTGAAAATTTTCGAAGTTCCATAATTTCGAAACTAGACGAGGGCACAAAAAATTAATTGGTGGGCACACATGGGCAAATGATGGGCCAAAATGAGCACCTTTCAGGTTTCAAACATTTTTATTTTTTTCAGTGAATGCTTTTAATATTTTCTAAACTAAAACTTGTTTCAAAATTCTAAGGGGTGGGCAAAAGTGGGCCAACGATTCTATTGCGATTTGCAAAAAAAAAATTGAAAAAAGTCAATTTTTTATTTTCAAAAAGTTTCGAAAATTTTCGAAGTTCCATAATTTCGAAACTAGACGTGGGCAAAAAAAATTAATTGGTGGGCAAACGATGGGCAAAAATGGGCACCTTTCAGATTTCGAAAAAAAAAAAATTTCGCGACCCAGCTTCTTTGAGCTTATAATAACCTTGTACCCTATGGGTACCGGGTATAACAACAATTGAAGGCTAAGACTTCGCTTGCTTTTAGCAGTTCTAAGTGTTCCAGTTTTAATAATTGTATGAACACTTCGACTACACCAAAAGCAGAGGCAACATTTAACCTTAGATTTGTCAATTAATTAAATTAAATAAAGACGACTTCTTGATTAAGCCACCATTCAATGAAATTGCGAGAAAATACAACGTTTAAATGAACATTTTAGATGACAAGTCTTATCAATTACCTTCATTAAATCAATATGACATTTTGATTGAGAACCATTCAATGGTCTTCAACAATCTGATCAAAATAGACACGGAGAACGGAGTAAAATGGACGGTCAAAGACCTGTGTACATATTCATGTATATACATATAAATGAACAAAAAGTTCTCTAATGTAGTGGTGGTTGCAATTTGTCCTGCTCGTATCTATATGTGAAATACTACTGTTTCAATTTACTTTCATATTTAGCACAAGTGTTTTGACGGTGTTATTACTTCTACTAATTGGTGAAGGAATAAAGCAGCGCCAGTACTGACATGACTTAATTGGTAGCGATGATATTGGAAAACGCTTACTATTTATGTTAATATATATTTACATTCAATATTTATCATACTAACGATTGATTGACTCCTTAGAAGAAATGGTTTAAAAAGTTTTTTTATTTTTAATGTGTTTTTATTTTTTTTGTAACAATATCTTTTATCGATATGGAGTTCTCATGTAGGCCCCTATCTGTGCGTGTTTTTTTTGGCCTCGAACATTATTAGCATGAATGAATGAGCCCCTCTCAGAGTGCAGAGCGGATTTGATGGCAGGGAAAAATAGGAGTGAACTTGGGAAGCAGGTTGCCAGGGCAACGGGAATCCTCGCATCATTTTGGAGTTCGCTCATTTCACGCTCCACAATTACTGCGGATACGGCTTATGCACTTGTCGTTCACAATGGTAAAAGCGGCTGTGGTTTTATTACGGCTTCGGTTGCTTTTGTGTTATATTCTGTTCCGACGACGACAAACCCAGTTCATCTTAAATTTACATAGGTTTTGAAATGTTCTCGGTTAGTTTTAAAATGCAGTAAAATCCTTTTTTTTTTATCAGATGAAGTTGTTTCAATACATCAGTTGTCACTGATGACAACTTAGGGACATCCCAATTTTAATTTTATTAGTAGTTTGTATGGAATTTCATCGATGATTCATCAACAACAACGAAGTTTTTTTGATGACTTGTTGATGAAACGTTGATGACAGGGGCTGCAGGGTAGTTGGTTGAATTTATTATATTTTTAACACAAGTGTGAACTAAGTACACTTTATTAAAAACCCAATCTTATAATTCCTTAGAACTTTTTATTTAAATCAACATGTTTTTCCTTTAAAGTGATTACATCCTGGCGTCGCCCAGAAACAATTAACGAATTCTCGAAGAAGGAAGCCTTGCATCCTTCATCGCCAATTACGATTCTGGGAGGAATTTATGGCATTGACTGGTGAATTTGCATATATGCAAATCCGACAAAAGGCACAAGGATATCGAGGCCTCTCAGTAAACCAACAGACATCAGACGTCTTCCTTTGTTGCTAAGCTGATGACGAAGAGGAAACTAAGCCAAGTCGTTGACATTGATTTGGCCACGGTCACCAGGTGTCTGTCATGTTCTGTCTAATTTATGCAGTGCCAAAAATTTTTAAATGTCAAATTTTTAGTAGAATTTTTGCTACACATCCGCAGTAAAAAAAAAAAAATGTATTATGCAAACACCATTGGTTTTTTGCAAGTTGCCCACCACAGTTATTAAAAGTCCACAATCCCCTGTTAATTGTTTGACCAAATACTTGCCCTTACTGCTCTTTTATTAAAAAAAAATAGAGCACGTGACATCTCCTGGAATATTTTATTATGCAGTAACTGGAAACATTATTAAGGGCCTGCCCTTATTACCCTCTCCCCCCTATATAATCAAAAGTCATCATTGGAGAAACTCCCTCTCCTATGATTACGTAATCATTGTCCAAGAACCCCCCTCCCCACATAATCAATAATCATTTCTCTGACGAAAAGCTTTCCGATATTGACTATTTTAGCTCAGAAAATATTGAGCATTTTACCATTTTGCCTATAGACTTTATGATGGGTATTCCATATGCTTATGGGATTTATATGTTACCCCCTTGACGCTCGCCTGATGCCTTCCAGACTTATGGATTACAAAAGCATGGAAATATTTTATTAGTTTTATTTAGTGTATAGCTTCTAATTTAATTATAGGCGTGAACATTCTTGTTGACAAATGACACTTAAATAATTTTTTTTCTGCAAATTTTATTTTAAATTTATTTTCTGGCATTTAAAAATCAGTAGAATTGTTTATTTTATTTTGTTTTATTTTTAAGACATTTTTAGCACAGATAAAATTAACTATTTTTTTTTTTAATTGTGTTATTTTTGTATAGAAATAAATGTATTGTAAATTAGTTAAACCTTTCAAACTAGCTTTTCATTGAAGCTGGGCAAATTAAATCTGCAATCGAAAACTTATAACACACACACTAACTCAAAAAACAGGCACCCAAAACCAAAAACAGAAGATACAAATTGAATTAGCAGTACGCTAAATGATCACACGGTCGCTCTAAAAGAAAACAAGAAAAACACAACACAAAGAAGAAGAAATGAAATTTTTGTTAGCAAAATTCGCAAAAACATACAATGCTGTTGTATAGAGGCAGATATACTATACAGATACAGATACAGATAGAGGTACAGATACCTAGATAGAGATACATCCAAGCCACATACTATATAAACACACACAAATAGAGGTAGAGATACATAGATATCGAGATAGAGCTAAATAAAGGTTGGGCGACAATTTTCGCTCCAAGTTCCAGAGGCTCAGGGACGGAACTGACGATGGGACCCCATCCACTCTGTTTCTGCTATTGTTGTTGGCTCTATTTTTAGAACATTAGATGATAAGATTGTATCGTGGCAGAACCGCAAAACTTTTTGCGGTTTTAACGCAAAATAAACATTAAAACAAAAAGAAAAATGAAGCACAAGAAATACGTATATATTTGAGCAGAACAAGTTTTTCGAGCAATATTAAGACCCTTTTCAAACAGTAATATTTCTCGGGACTTCTGTCTATTATTATTTACTGCCTTAAACTAAAGTAGTACAAAATATATGTGTATGTATCTGAAGTTTGTAACGCAGTAAAGGAGACATATTTTTTTAATAAGCACGCACAAGCGAAACCATATGGATATATCTGTTTGCTATGAGCGACGTAAAGTTTATTATTAAATTCCATTTATCACTGCCTAACTAAGAGGCAGACAAATCTATTTTCAAAATATTGTTTGGCAAATACGAAACTTTAAAGTTCGAACTAAATACAGTCACATGCGGTTTAAAACAAAATGTTTTATTTGTCCAAACAAATATAACCGATGCCAGAATTTTGGGATATCTAAAAGGGAAAAATCGAAAAAAGGCGAAATCGAAATCGGATGATTTCAGCAACCGATTCCATTCATATTTCGATTATTTCCTCTGCAAACCATGATAAAATTACGATCGATTTTATGATCGACTGTGAGATACCCGGTACCCAAAGCGTTGTCGGTGAAATTAAACTGCACATGGAAAAACAAAATGTTAACAAATGTTGCTAGAAACATGTAGAGCAACACCTAAAGAAGACAAATGCTGCTAGGAACATGTTGAGCAACACCCAAAAAGGAAAAATGTTGCTAGGGACATGTAGAGCTCTCAACATAGATGAAGAAGAAGCATACACAGAAACTTTATCGTTTAATAACTTTCATGTTTTTCATCCGATTTTGCTAAAATTTTCAGAAAACGTCCACGAGTGCCGACTTATTTATCTTAACTATTTACTTTAAGCCGAAAATCACGACTATAGCTTATATAACGCTTTTAATGATTTTCGGGAGCGGAAGTGGGCGTGGGCAAATTTTTAAAACAAACTTGATCTGCGTGCAACAGATTCCAATGGTGTCACCAAATTTGATGGCTCTAGCTCTTATAGTATCTGAAATCTGTTTACCAACACGGACAGACACACAGACGGACAGACGGACATGGCTAAATCGACTCGGCTGGTGATTCGGAGATGCCTCCTTCGGCACTAACTTATAATTCCCTTGTACCCTATGGGTACCGGGTATAACTATGAGTACTTTGATAAACTCGTCTAGAACTCCAATAAAACGACAACAAAAAACACATGTTCAGTCAGCCGACGGCCCCTTGGCTATGAAGACACAATAATGGGGAAGTCGATTCGAACGATCGGCCTCAAGATATTTATTGCTAAATATTTTGCGAAAAAAACAGCTTGAAAATGGGGGAAACAATTTTATTTCTGAGCAAATGTTGACATACAACAGATACCCAAAAAGAATTAAATTCAAAATTCAAGCTATGAACGTTTTGCGTTTCTGCTGGTTGCCAAAAATAATATTCTGTAAGGTCTCGAGGAAGCTGTCAATTACACTCAGAACACCCACCACCCATAAGTTCACACACTAGTGTGCAAACAGCGCCTCACTATAAATACGCAAATTTATATATAGAACGTTTTCCGACACATCGAACATTTCAATTTCATTAGCGAACTGAGAATAATGTAAACATACGAATAATCCAAATAATGCAAATATACATGTGATTTTTTCTCAACTTTTCCACACTATAAAAATTTAATGCCACCTGAAATTAACTGAAATTTGTTAAAACAAGCTGGAAAGCTTCAGTCGAGTGTGACCTACTATAATATACCCGGTCCCCAAAGCATTATGGGTGAAATTAAATAACACATGAATATGGAAAAAACACATTTTGACAAATGAAGACAAATGTTTTTAGGAAAACACCCAACATGATAAATTTTGCTCAACGTGTTCCTTTGTTGAGCAACACCCAAAAAAACTAATGTTGCTAGGTACATGTTGAGCAACACTCATTGGTGCTGTCAGCACAGAAGAAGAAGCATACACAAAACTTAAATGTTTAATAACTTCCAGGTATATTAACAGATTTCACTCAAATTTTTAGAGACATATCTATTTATTTACTTTAAACCGAAAATTACGACAATAGCTTTTTTACACTTGATTTTCAAGGGCAGTAGTGGGCGTGGCCAAATTTGAAAACCAACTTGATCTGCGTGCAACGGTTTATAATGTTGTCTCCAAATTTGGTAGCTATGAGATCTGTTTGTTCATACGGACGAACAGACTGGCAGACGAACCGCCAGACATGGCTAAAATGGTGATGCTAATCAAGAATACTTTATGTGACCGGAGATGCTTCCTTCTGCCTGTTACACACATTGTTCCCTATGGGAACCGAATATAAAAACCGCTAAAAGCGAGAAATAGTGTGGGGAAAGTTCTAGATGCCTTTGCAGCAATTCGAGCACTCTCAAAAAAGGAAAACTCACACCTCGCAGCCCTTTCCGAGAAGGTTAGGGAGGGCCAAGCTGTTGCGGTTCATTGCAGCATTTCCGTGGTCGACTTTTGTCGAAGTTCCCCGTGTGATCCAGATGGAGGAAAGCCATTTGAGTTAATTCATGTATTGAATTCATTCCAGTAGCTCCTATACGTACTCAAGTTTAGGTATGTGAATCAGAAATAGCTCGACTTTCAGTTAACTAAAAGTTTAGGTTTCCGACCAAAAAATAAAATATATTCAAGTTGTGCATTGCAATTAAATTAATTTACTAGAATTTAAGTTGTATATGTATTTAAACTAAACAGCTAAATCTTGATAGTCGCAACCGGTACTGGAGATATAAATAAATATTCAATAAAAAAAATATTTAATCCATAATTAAAGGTAGACAATAAACTAATAAAGAAAAAATTAATGAATGTAATTAAGACGAGGAAAAAGCCACCAAGCTATTTATAGGCGTTCGTTTTTGATCAAAATATAGATAGGGCGTCTCAGAGTTATGTCATAAACTCAATATTCAACACACAGCAATAAAAGAATAATTTAATTTACTTCCAGATCTTATAAAGAATCACAAAAATGTAAATCAACAATAACATTTTCAAATTGCAACCTAATGTCGACAGAACAAAAAGGGTCATCGTTATTTACGGTAGCCTTTGCTTAAATATCTTTATGGTTATTAAAAGAAACTTCAGTTTAATACAGTATACAAAAATTAGTTATCATAATTTGGCAGATCCATTCTATGTTATGATATACGAAAGTATCTTTTTTCTAATTAATCTGTCGAAAATATCTCTTTAATGATTTACAGACTTCTATTCAAACTAATAATACCCTGCAATCGTATAAAACAAATCCTAATCGATAAATACGTTTACTTTTACAAAAATTAGAAGTATAAATTATTTAAGAGCCCTACAATTTGAGAGGGAAAAATATTTGAGTCAAAAATTATTGTTTGAGTCCTTATGGTGTTCAAGATACCGAACACCTCATAATAACCACACAAACACAACAAATTAAATTGCATTTAATTTTTATAATTCCGAGTTCTGATATTGTAAGTAAAGATGTTTAAGATAAATAAAGAAATTTATTTCTCTTAATTTTCTAACGCAGTAAGTACTTAAATCACGAGAGAGTTCGTTTGGAGGTTCTTTATAAAGATTGGATTTACTCACATGAACTGGCCTTCCTTATCCGATCTCTCCACTCTTCGCTCTCCGCTTTCGCCTATTTATCCGACGTTCTCACTGCAAATGCCTCCCACGTTGGCGCTCAGCTTTGCAGCTAAATAAACTTTTGACACGATCTAGGGGTTTCTTTCTTATTCTTTCATTTTTTGTAGGATTTTTGCACCATGTTATTTTCCTAATTAGTTTGCTTTTCGGTTTTTTTACTATTGTTCACTTTGCGATTCTTGTTGTTGCTTTCGCTATTATTTACTCGCTTTGCTTTTTATACGGAAAATAATGCGGTTAATTATAACAAAGTTAAGTCTAAATTTTGTAACAGTGGTTTTTGTTTTTGAGTTATAAAGAGAGCGAGTGGGAGAAAGTATAAAACTAAGTTAAGTATGTAACCGTTAATTCTACGGAAAGGGAATTTTATGCGAAACGAGGGACAGAGGAATGAAGAGAGCTCCGTATTGTGGTAGGTTAAACGAAAATTATAGAGAGAGAGAGAGAGATTACAGCGAAGAATCTGGAAGCTCAAATGGACCTTTGTTAGAGAAAAGCAGAACTGTTAAAATAATGGAAATGTATGCTTTTTATTTTTCTTTACACATGAGTAACCAAGCTAATCTCAGAATGTTTACATATATAAATACAGAGCTCTCCAACATTACACTTTTTATGCAGTATCTGCTAATTTTATGGCCGAGATAAAGATGCGCGCTGGAATCGCTTATCAGGGACACGAACAAAATCTGTTATCTTTGCACATTTCTCCCTCTCGCCTGATCGCTCGCTAGCTCACTCGAAAAACAATTATCACCAATTCCAGTTTTCGTTATTTTTATGCCGTTTTTTGTAAACTTTATAACGCTGCGTCTGCAAACACTTGTTAACACATATGTCGGAATTTGTTTTTCATTCAACAATAATTATTAACACAAACCGCACAGAATAATATTCGAAATGCTGTTCGGCTTTTTACTTTATTTTTTCCTCACTTTTTTCACACTCTGGGTTTTGTTTTTACCCAATCCAATCAGAAAAATATATATTAAACATACATATGCATAATATCGTTTTCCGTATATATATATATATATATTTGTGTGTGTGCGAGAGTGTGTGTGAGTGGGGGGGCGACGCACGCGGCTTTGGCAATCCGAAAAGACAACTTGACGCGCAGGCGAATAGAATAATACTGAAATACCGAAAGCCCCAAACGAAAAACGAGCTCAGCTCCGCATGCCCCCCAGTGATGACAGCTCGGCGTTTTCCCCGTTAGGACTATTTATGTATGTAACTACAGCAGTGGTCCGCAAATTTCTCTGCGGAAATCTGCTGGCACACCCACCATACGCACAAAACAAAACAGAAGACTCAGTTAAGTCAAATTATAATTTTGTGACTATATCCAACCTTTATTAAAGTTAAATTCATATTTTTGTCAGTAATAGCTATTATTATGCCATATTACAGAAAATGTTGTTATTGTTTTTTTTTTTTTATATATCTATAGATAACATATGTATATTATATGGCTATAGCCATAGAACGACAATTTCTCACTTACACAAATTTAATGTTTGCATCTGAATGCAATGGTGCGAGCCACTGAACTACAGTATAATTAGCTTAGCTGCCTTGATACTGAGTTTCATCTTGAAGAATATTTCATTTGGCTGCATCTTGTATAAAAATAATTACATTTCATTTATTATTATACAACCTGTTTTCAGATGTTATTAAAAATTAATATTAATAAATATTGTAAGAAATAATGTAGATAGTGGAATTATAACTAATCTCAACTGAAAGAATTACGATTATTTGGTTAAATTTAGCTTTATTTTTCAGATAGTTGCCTCGAAAAAAAAATAATAATGTTTGTGCATACTTTTTAATTTGTTTGTTTCTCAAGAATAACAAATATAAATTTATGAATTTATTTATGTATGTAGTATGTATGTATGGAGTTTTTAGTCAACGAAAACAATTTTTTTTTCTTTTGTTTTTTTATCAACATTTGGCATCACTGTCAGTCCCTCGGCTCTCTTTTTTCTTCTCTCTCTCTCTCTCTCTCGCTAATTGACACTGCCGCTGCAGATCAACATGTGTGTGGTGTAGGAGAGAGAACCGAACCGCCGAGAGCGCGCAATCTCTCGCTCGCACACATTCATGCAATGGGCATCTGCAGCGAATTCTATTTTTAAACTTAAATTAATATTGTTCTTTATTTTATCAGCAGCGGCGCGAAAATAAAGCAAGCAGCGCCGACGCTCGTAGGCGGCTGCTGCTGCCGCTGTGAAGAAGAAGAGAAAGAGGAAGAAGGAGATGGCAGCAGCCAACGAGAAAACAAATAAATAATACGAGAAAAACTAGACGCTGCTAATCAGGCTGAAAAAAGATATCACTGCTCTCTTGTTCTCGCTCTCGCTCCTTCTGTTTCTTTCTGCTCTCCGTCTCTCTCTCGTTTTCTCTTTCCATCTTCTTCGCCTGCTATCACCGCTTGATAAGAAATGCGTTAATCTTTATTAAGCTCTGCGACTGTGTGTGGGTGTGTATTTCACTCTGTACGAGCGTGTGTGCGTACGGCGTATTTACAAGGGAGTTTTTCAATTTCTGTTGACAATTTCCGCTGGAAACTTTTCGCTAAAAAGGTGCTAAACTAATCTGGCAAAGTCGAAAAGGAAAATGTAATTTATGCATTAGGCAGCAGAAACAGGAGAACAGAGAATACGAGAACAAGCAGTAAAAGAAATAGAGAAATTGGCCCAAGACTGCAGCAACAACTTGTTGCCATGACTCAATATTACAGTGGGGCAAAAGACCAGAAATACCGGGTGATATTTTGGAAATTAGAAACCATAGCTAATCTACAGTGGCTCACAGCTTATTTCGTGCAGAGATTCAACCAAACCTTAAAGTCGTGTAGCACATAAACTATGTATATGAGATATTAACAAAATTTGTATGCTGTATTTTGAAGAAGTATTCTAATATACAGCTGAGAAAAAAATAATAGCACCGCCAGCATAAGCAGTTCTTAAATAGTTGTCCAGCTTACAATTTTAACTTTAGGCAAATGTTAAATGCACTTTTAGAAATGGAAGACTATAGCCAATCTAGAAATGAGACAAAAAATAAACTCATCTCTTAAGTTTTTAAGTTAAATAAGAAACTTTCCCAAAAATGATAAAGCTAGGCGAAAATAATAATAGCACGAATTGGTGAAAATGTATTTTAATTTTAATTAAAAAAAGACGAAACCGTAACAAATTTATGAGTTAATCATATTGAGCTATTAAACTTAATTTATCTTCTTCATTTAATAAATAATTAAGTATCATTTATAGTCAATAACAGATGTCTAGCCCCTTGGCATAGAGTCAAGAAGGTCCTGGCATCGCCTTTAGTAAATTTTACTCAAGGATTCATTAATTGGTTTTCAATGTGATCTAATGGTGGTTGACTTGGAAACAGTTAACTGCACTTTTGATTTTAGATGACAGGTTCTTGATAAAGTAAAGGTCAAGCGACTGTTAAGGGAGCTTCAAAACTAACGCAGATCCGTTCCTTTGCTTTTATCCTGGTTTTTTATTGGGCTAATTTCCTGTTGAAAGACCCTTACAAGTTGTAGTTCATATTCTGCAAAGGTTAGCATTATTATCTTCAAAATATTCGCGTACACTTGCTGATCTGGGACCTATATCAGTACACTTGGACCTCCATGCTTAATGACTATTGTGGCACAGAGAGGTTGGTATTTTGTGCTTTTTAGATTTCAGACATACGGTCGAGATTACTTCCGCCAAAAATTTTATGTCTCAAATTTAAAGGTGGGTTATTTTTTGGGATGCAGACTTTTGCAGTTGCCTGAAATATGTGTGAAATGTTTGCTACTTTGAAGCTCAGTAAAGGACTTGAAAGGACCCATCTCGCTTTCAGAAATCAACATATTGACATAAAAAGGGGGCACAAATAGTTTTGGTTCACGTGTTCCAGTCGTTGCGTTCCATTTTATGACATTTTATATTATTTCATTATGATATCATTCCAATAAAAAACTTTTCTGTTTGGATTTCATTAAAAGTATTTATATTTTCAATATCTCGCTTTCCCGCAGTTTTAAAATAGTAATTTTTATTAGCTTTTTTGTGACGCAACTCACTATTTTCTAGCTCTTATACTTTAGAGAATATACCAAAAAATTTAAAAAAGGTTAGATTTTCATTAAGAAAAAGTCTACATACAAAATCAAACAAGTAAGAAAGCTACAGTCAAGAGTGCTCGACTGTGAGATACCCGGTACCTAAGCTATTGTGCTTTACATTAAAATGCAATAAGAAATAATACATATTATATGACACTACTTCGATACTTCTTAAAATAAATCGCCGCTCCAATTAGCTCTCATGCGTAGCCTGTGGGTCACAGCGCCGGGCAAACGTTTTTGATGCAAGAAAGGTCCGAGTTCAAATCCCGCAAAATTCAAGGAACTTATTTTTTAATTTTTTATTTACGGGGTTTTTGAAGTTTTTTCTCATTTTTATTCAATTAAAACTTTTTTTTCTAGTTCTGCCAATATTAGGTAAACAGTTGTCGAAGAATACTTAGTATGGAAATGGCCGCTTCATGTCTGATATAGGTAATGTGTTATGTCTAATATCGGGAATGCATTAAAATTTTGCAATCCCACACAAAACCAAATACAATTTTTTTTTTTTCATTCTTATTTTACTACCTTTTTATACCTATGCAGGGTATTATAATTTAGCCCAGAAGTTTGAAACGCAGTGAAGGAAGCATCCGACCCCATAAAGTATATACATATATTCTTGATCAGCATCACCAGCCGAGTCGATCTAGCCATGTCCGTCTGTCCCTCTATCCGTTGCTACGCAAACTAGTCTCTCAGTTTTTGAGCTATCCGAATGAAACTTTGCAAATAGTCTTCTTTCTATTGCAGTAGTTAGCATTCTTTCTTGTGTAAATTAATAAAAAAAAAAATGAAGCAACGCAAAAAAAAAAAAAACAAAACAACCAACAAGGAAGGGCTGGAACCCTACGCAGCTTGCCTTATGTGGGCTGTCTTAAAATTCGATCTTTATTGCTAATATCTCCCATGTTTATCATCCGATTATACTAAAATTTTTAGAAAACGACAGCTCGAGCCTATTCATTTACTTTATTTATTAACTTTTGCCCGAAAATAACGAGCAAAGATTATTTAACGTTTTTTATTATTTTTGAGGGCGGAAGAGGGCGTGGCCAAATTTTAAAACAAACTGGATCTGCGTGCAACAGATTCCAATTTTGTCACCAAATTTAGTAACTTCAGCTCTTATGGTCTCTGAGATCTGTTGTTTCACACGAACGGACGGACGGACGGACAGACGGACCGACGGACAAGGCTTAATCGACTCGGCTGGTGATGCTGATCAAGAATATATGTACTTTATAGGGTCGGAGATTTCTCCTTCTGCCTGTTACATACATTCTCGGTTGGCACTAACTTATACCCTATGGGTACCGGGTATAAAAAGTCGGTATTAGCCCGAAATCAATCCTAAAAGTTTGCAATGCAATTAAAAATATATTTATGTATATATTCTTGACCAGCATTACCGGACGAGTTTATTTGTATTATTATCTGCAAGGTATATAAACTTCGGCTTGGCGAAGTTAGCTTCATTTCTTGTTTTAAATACGATATAATACCTGGTCGAAAGAAATATTGGGCAATGCATTTTTTAAGAAAATCGTAAAGGGCTTTTACATACTTTTTTTTAATTCATAAATATAGAAAAAGAATACATTGATTGAAGCCATAGAACACCTCCACCGCCTGGTCAATGGCATCCAAAGTTTGGTTAATGGCATCCAAAGTATGGTCAATGGTTTCTGGTGCTTGTTCTAGAGCTCTGTGTTCGGTTGCCGCCAAACATATCCCTTGCTTTCTGACCCAAAAATGTTTAATTTGGACTCGTCTGCGAAAATAACTTCGTCCCCGAAAGATTTTGAACGAGTTACATGGTCCTTGGCGAATTAGAGTATGCATTGCTGGTTCTTCTAGCTGATTAATGATTTTTTTTTAACAAACTCGGCCATTCAAGTTGTTTTCTCGCTCGGCGGACAGTGTCAAGGCTAATTTTTTTTGTCCATTTCGTTCTCTACATTAAAAGTACTTTACTTTAATTTTCCTGATAATACGTCTCTCGTCAAGCGCAGTAAAAGTTTTTTTTTTAGCATTTTGGCCCTTGTCTCCCACCCTATTTTCACGGACGAGAGTTGAACTATATACTGGAACGTACTGGGGCTTAGATCAACCATTTCAGCAATATTCCGCTGAGTTTTACCATTTTTAAAATGTGTAAGGATTAATTCCCTCTCTTCGATCGCTTAACGCAGACTGATTTTTTTAATTCAAATAAAACTGTGTTTTCAAGTGTCACCAAACCCCGTAATGGCAAAAATAAATTCGCTGATACTATCCCCCATACGATATAAGAAAAACATTTGATTTTAAAATCATAATTCAGAAATTACTTAAGTTCCTTCACGAAATAAGCTGTGAAATAGAAAAGATAGGTATCTTAAGCTTTTTATACCCTTGTAGAGGGTATTATTATTTTGCCATGATATTTGCAACGCAGTGAAGAAGGCATCTCCGACCCCATAAAGTATATATATTCTTGATCAGCATCACCAACCGAGTCGATCTAGCCATGTCCGTCTGTCTGTCTGTCCGTCTGTCGATTTCTACGCGAACTAGTCTCTCAGTTTTTTCAGCATAGTCTTATTTCTTTAGCAAGCAGTATATATGTATGTCGGAACGGCCGAAATCGGACCACTGTATCCTATAGCTGCCATAGGAATGATGGCGAAATAAATGTAAAAAAATGTTTAACTTTTTTTTTTTAGCGTATATCAATCAATTTCAAGATATAGCAGTTTCTTACGGTTATAGAATTACGGTTTTAATTTCATTAAGATCAGACAACTATATCATATAGCTGCCATAGAAACAATCAAAATGTAAAATTCTATATGTAAGATGTAAAATGTTTACAAACTAAGATATTTTTTCAACTGTAACCAAAATGAATCGATTTTCCATAATCCAATTGCAGACTGCAAGGGTTAGCTTTCTTTTTTGTTTTTTTTTTGTATTTCAATGTTTTTTTTGTATTTCAATATTAAGATTATATTATATATAATATTATAATTATATATAATTATATATTAAGAAGGGAGTTATTAATAAAGAATACTTAAAGTAGCGCCGGACAGACAGACAGACGGACTTGGCTAGATCGACTCGGCTGGTGATGCTGATCAAGAATATACATATATACTTTATGGGGTCGGAGATGCCTCCTTCACTGCGTTGCAAATATCATGGCAAAATCATAATACCCTCTGCAAGGGTATAAAAATGGAATCATAAGCCAAATAATAACATTTGAAGTTGACATTTGCAACTGTGCCGGTCAGTGTTGCCAGATTAGCTTATTTCAGGCTAGATCTAGCATATTTAAAATCGGAATAGCTAATAAAATTTGCAAATAGCTTATAGCCATAAATCTAGCTTATTTTAAATATTCTAGCCATAAATGTATTCGTAACAGCAAAAGTTTTTGACATCAGGCAGCATGCGGCGTCCAAAAAACACTTAAATACGTTAAATGCAAAATTAAGCATAAGGTTTGTACTTTTATAAAATCATAATAATTTTTTTTTTATTTACAGATATGGATTGCGCAGAAATGGAGAATGTTGTCACTCTTATAGCTTGCCACATAAATATACAAGCAAACAATAAATACACCAATGAAAAAGAATGTGACGAGGTCGACGATTTGTTAAATGACTTTATTTAAATAAAAAAAACTTCAAAAACCTAATGATTTTGTATGTTTTGTTGCATTTTGGTAAAGCTTGTTTTTCAACATTTTTAATTTTAAGCCTATTTTAGCTCATGCGGGCACTCATCGCCTGGCAACACTGGTGCCGGTGCTTTAGACGGCACTGTTTTCAGCGCCCATTAAAACTTCAGAAATTCAGTTTTCACTTTTGTTTTTCGTTTTCGTTTTAGACCAAAATCGTACGTTTTCGTTTTTAGGTGCTCCGGTTTTCACAAACTTTTTGTCATCTTTTTGTTATCGAAATATTTAATTATTTTTATTGCTCAAACAGTTGACTTGGACGTTTTGAGAAGTAAACGGAATGTTTAAATGCCTTTACTTTTTTTAATTGTTTGTTTTAAACCCAAATAAATGCAGAAATTGTTTATTTATCGGTCCAAGAGCGCTGCCACTCTTTAAACAGGAAATGTTATACCTTTTTAAAATGGTAAAAGTACCATTTAAACAATAAAATTAAACTGTTTTATTTATTAAAACCTTTCTTATCTTCTTTAACATAATTAATGCCCTACTTTTAATTTTACAAGCATTTCGACCAGATTGTTTGGTTCCACCAACAGTACGGCAGCACTGGCAACCAAAACGAAAGTTGTCGTTGCCGACGGCAAATATTTTATTTGCGAATTCGAGGTGGGGTCAGAAAATAATTCGTTAAAAAGTAATTACGAACTATATTAATTTTTTTTTCCTTTTGCAATGAAGAACCGATTTGATGTAGAAAAAGGCATTTACTTTTCATTTCGACAAGACAAACTTGCCCGTTTTTGAAAACGAAAAAGTCTTGTGAAAGTGAAAACGGGAGCACCGATTTTCGTTTTCGAAAACGAAAACGAAAGAATCTTGTGAAAGTGAAAACCGGAGCCTGCCTGTATAAAAGAAAAGGGAGATTTAACGAAACAACTTCAGAGAAAAATAGAGCTTAGTAGGTTGTTGAAATTAAAAAGCATCCGAGTAGAACTCTGCTTTTAGCTCAAAGTTCCAACTAGCATGTCTGAACTCAGCCCAATCAAACTTTCAGCAACAGTTAGGCATGGAATCGTAAACACATTCACATCTATGGTGGCATACATCCACAAATACGAGCGGCACGCAGGAAGAGTGAGAGAGAAAGAGTAGCGGCTGATAGTGAGAGTGATCTGTTTTATCAGTAGCGCCTTCCTATTTATAGAATTTAAACGCCCAAAGTAGCATCCCAAATACGAAATTATTTACCAGCAAAATGCCAAAATAATGGAATTGTGAAGTCACAAGGGAAATGGCAGAAGAGAGGTGATCGATTGTTGTGATGCAGCAGCGGAGAAAGAGAAAGACAAATCCAAGCCATATGCGAGCGGGGCGAAAAAGTGCGTGAGAGGCAGTCAAAACAAAAACAAAGCAGCGAAAAGTAATTTTTTTGCAGCGACGCGACGTGACAAGTGCAGAGAGCCAAATTGAACATTTGTATGCTTTGCTTTTTTTGTTGTGCATTTGTTTTTATCACTGTTGCACTTTTGCCACTCTGCGATCGTGTGGGTGTCTCTGTGTGCGTTCGCATGTCTGTGTTTTTGAAAAAGCAAAGCAGAACGCAATTCGCATTTGTGGCGCCTTTATTCGCTTTCGTGTAATGCACTTTTGGCACAAAATTCACTCGTTTCGTTTCGTCTCTGGTTTTACCGGGATTTACATAGTTTATTTATTTGCCGAAATCAGGTTTTATTTTTGGAACACTATTTTTTGAGTTTACCGCTATTTTGGGTGGGGATTTTTCGTCCGCGTCGTCAGTATTTTGTTCGTCATATCTGGCTATTTTTAAAGTCAAGTGGCGGGAATATATTAAAAATAAGCCGGAACTCTGGCTTTTTTTAAGTTGAAATGTTAGTTCAATACCTTAAATTAATCTGCTTAACTGCTAGTCGTGCAATATCCTCCACACTTCACTTAGTAGCCGCTCTAACATCTCTTTCAAGTCCCACTTGAAATGTTCCACCTAGAATCCACAACTCTCTCGCTCTCCCACTCTCTTACATCATGGCTATGAATTTGGGAATGAATTTGACAGTTCGTAGGCGAGAGAGGGGCGGGCGTCGAGAGAGAGAGAGCTAGAGCCAGAGCCAGAGAGCGCTGTTGTTAGCAGACTGCGGAGAGAAATTCTGTCATAAGCTTACAGAAACATTCCTGGAGCTATTTGGTCCACAACTGAATCCTCTAACATACTTTTAACCACTGCACGTCACGATTTTATTGATGGCTTGTTTGAAATTTCGTTGTCTCAAGTCAATTATGGACGAAATTCCTTAGACCGCTTGCTAGACCTCTGCTTTGTCTCTGATCCGGCAAGAGTCAGTTTGGTTAGGGTCCCGCCCTTGATGCTACCCAAAGATCCATACCATCCTACTTTCGATGTGACTATCGATATTGGGACTGCTATGGAGAATAAGTCTGATCGGCCAGCTAAGAAAATTCACTGCTTTCGCAAGGCGAATTTTCGACGGCTGAATAATTTTATATCTGAATTTGATTGGTCCGATCTCTACATGTGCACTGACATGGTGGGTGCCATGGATATTTTTTACAATGCCATGAAATCCTTTTTTACCGAATGTGTTCCGTTATACTATCCGTCAATCTCCAATAAGCCTCCCCAGTTTAATAAAGAGTTGACTCGCCTCAAAAATGTCAAGTCCAATCTCTATTCTAAATTTAAACGCAACGGTTCTCAAGCTGTTCATTCTCGCTATTTAGCGGGTCGGTCAAAGTTTACCGTGCTTAACGCGCAGTGTTACAAAAACTATTTGACTCGTTGTAGGGTTCAGTTTGCGCAGGACCCAAAACTGTTTTATAATTTTGTCAACACTAAACGTAAGCCTATTACACATCCTTCCTCGCTTTCATTTGAAAATACGACAGCAAACAATGATCAGGCAATCGCCGATTTTTTTTGCTCAGTTTTTTCAAACTACTTATTCTCCGTCATCCGATTCAAACCAAACCTATTCTTATAGAATGCCCAAATCAAACCTAATCTTCAGTCCTAGCTTAAACGAAAGCTCCCTTCTTTTGGATCTTCAACGTGTCAAGCCGGTTTATTCGCCAGGTCCCGACGGAATACCAGGCTGTGTGCTTAGGTATTGTGCCGAGTCCCTGTGCAGTCCCCTTCTAAAATTGTTTACCTTATCTTTAGAAACTTCTCAATTTCCCCTTGTCGCGGAACGGATTAGTGGCTATCGATAGTCAGTTAAGTTTGAATTAGGCGCCGTCAGAGTTAGTATTATTTGTGTGAGGCATTTAAAGTTGTTGTGCTCGGTCACACTAATTGGGCCAAAGTTAAGCCAAGCTTAGCCGCGCAGAATCACTCCGATTTGCGCTATCCCAGAGAGAGGGAAGAGAAACTGCGGTATGTAATAATCCGAAGTGTATTTCAGGTTAAGATAATCCGTTGTACATTTTATAGAATAAAACTCTCTGCTCATTGTTACCGTTAACCAAGCGGCGGTCTTTGAATTGTTGAAGGCATTTCCCCGGGATAATCGCGTCGGCGTCACCCCTTATTTGGAAGGAATCATTCGTGATTCCTCTCCACAAAAAAGGTAGCAAAGTGGATGCTAACAACTATAGAGGAATCTCTAAGTTGTCAGCCATCCCAAAACTTTTCGAAAACGTAATTACTCCCCATTTGCAGCACCTGTGTAGATCAGTAATTTCTCCATGCCAACATGGATTTATTAAACGAAGATCAACGACTACTAACCTTCTGGAGCTCACTTCTTTCATTATAAGGGGCTTTCCACAAAATTTGCAGACAGATGTGATCTATACTGATTTCAGTAAAGCATTTGACTCCGTTAATCACTCCCTTCTTGTTAGGAAACTCGACTTAATGGGTTTTCCTGTCGATCTTCTTAGGTGGATCTCAAGTTATCTGAATGGTAGGACGCAAAAGGTTCTATTTAAAAACAACTTGTCGAATGTTCTCCGGGTGACCTCTGGTGTCCCGCAAGGGAGCCACTTGGGTCCATTACTTTTTACTTTATTTATTAACGACCTGCCCAAAGTCTTGACTAACTCTAGAGTACTCATGTACGCTGACGACGTTAAACTTTGTGTGCAATACAAGGACCGCACTTGCCAGTCGGATTTACAAACAGATCTTAATAACTTTCAAACATGGTGCAATGTAAACTTATTAAACCTGAATGGCTCAAAATGCAAGCTGATGACATTCTCACGTGTCTCTCCCATGCTTGCGACTTATACGCTGAACTGCTGCTCTTTGGAAAGGATCACGCTAGTTGACGATTTGGGTATCCGCCTAGATCCTAAACTGGAGTTTATTGATCATATTTCGTGCATTGTGAATAAAGCCAGGGGTGTGCTGGGATTTATTAAACGGTGGTCGAAGGAATTCGATGACCCCTACGTCACGAATAATTTATACACTTCGTTAGTTCGTCCTATTTTAGAATATGGATCTTGCGTTTGGAGTCCCCAGTGGGACGTCCACAGCAAACGCATTGAGTCAGTTCAAAAGAACTTTTTACTTTTCGCTCTTCGTGGCTTAAACTGGGATGCAAACTTTAGGTTGCCCTCTTATTCTAGTAGACTTCTCCTGATTAACCTACCTTCCTTAGCAAACCGTAGAACGATGTTAGGCATTGTCTTTATGTATAATCTGATCCGTGGTGACGTGGAAAGCAGCGATCTATTGGGTCAGTTGAATTTCCACGTACCATGTAGAACCACAAGATCCTGCCTGCCTTTGGTTTTGCGCCACTGCAGAACATCGTATGAAATGCATGAGCCCTTTAGAGTATTATGTGCAAATTATAATGATTTGTATAAAATTACCTCATCTGTAGATAGTCTTCCTAAACTAAAAACATTAATCTTAACCCACCTAGTACACATGCAAGATAACAATCGAGCTGCCTGATAGTAGTTTATATTTCCTCGCATTCTTTTATCTATACTTTTCTTTCGCGCCTATTTAACACCTAACCCTAACAAGCCCGGGCTTGGTTTTAAATGGCCACTTGAGTGTACTGACCGTAGTGCATCCTCAAACTACGTAACGATTTATAGCTGTTAGCCACACTGCTGTTAACAGATGCCCGCTAGGTTTTTGATTTTTAGTGGCTATTTCTGGCCACTTTTAAAAGTACTTGGCACTTTTTTAAATTTGCTATTAGCCAAAAAGAAGACCATTTTATTCGTTTTCTTAGCCACTGTTATCCATTTTTAAAATTTTCTGTAATATACTCTTCTTTTTTACACCTTTTTGCATTGACTGAGCTAATTCCGATTAAAAATGGTTCACAAAGACATCGGAACTGGTATTTAACTGAGTGGTTCGCGTATGTGAACTATTTGAGATCGTTTGGTCAGAAGAGTGTCTGAGAGAGCTAGAGCTGGGAACAATTCTACTTTTTCTGAATCGATTCTTTTCGATTCAATTCTGAAAAAGATCGATTAAATCGATTTAAAATCGAATTTTTTTTTGTTTAATTAATGGGAATAAGGCATATTTTAGCTTGAAAAATTGAATGGGAAACATCAAATTTCGAATTGTTGTAAACCAAAATATAATTGAATGTAAAGATATATTATGAGACCAAATGTTTTTATTCAATATCTAAAACTCATTGGTTCTTGCTGGTAAAGACCAACTTGTCAACATTTTTTGGCTTTAAGGCAACTCGCCGGTCAGTTACAATACATCCAGCCCTGCTGAATATCCTTTCTGATTCCGTTGAACACGCTGGAATGCACAAATACTAAAGCGGTCGATGCATCGATTCTTCGCTCATCCAAAAAAATTGATTAAATCGATTTAAGTATCGAATTGTTACCAGCTCTATACTCTACACTTTTTGCGGTGTGCTTTGTTAAAGTGGTCTGTTAAAGATGCCGAAAATACAATACGAGCAAAGTTTTCGGGATGCCTGGCTGCAGGAACAAATCCACAAAGGGCCTATTGCGCAATGCGCATACTGCAAATCACCACAATGATATCCGCCTCCATGCCGCCTGGTTGCGATGGGCGCAGTTACTCAAAAAAATAAGTTGCCGTTTATCAGACAGTCGACGAAAACCAAGGTGCAAGAAGCCGCAGTATGCCTTTACGTAGCAGATCACACGGTAATAGCAACCTGCGATCATTTGAGTAAGCTGTGTGTGGGGCAGTTTTCAGCTTGCAAAGCTGCTGCAAACATTAAGTTGGGCAGAACAAAGTGCACCTATATTATCGAAAACGTCCTTGCTGTGCATTTTACCGATGACCAATACATTTAATAGAAATACAAATCGATATAAAAAACTTAAAAATTTTTAACAGATATGGACTACGCAGACAAGAAAAATGCTGCCACAATTATGTGCTTCCCTATAAGTATTTGACGCAAATTGCTGGAAACGATAAGTACTCGGAGGTTGATGAAGCTGATGAACTGGATAAAATAATTAGTATACTTTAAGAAATGAAACATTGTTCCTTTTTAATTTATTTTTGATAAGATATGAAACTAAGTTCCTTTTTAATTTATTTTTGATTAATTAATAAAATATAAGTAAGTTTAAATATAAGAATTATTAGTTTGTTTTTCTTAAATACATGGTTATATCTGTTAAAAACGACATTTTATTGATTTAGCCTTTTTTTTTTTGCCATTTTTCTGGCTATTTTCAGAAAACCTGGCAGCACTGGTGGTTAAAGAGTAACAGATTGTTCTCTTCCTTTTGAGGTGAGCTGACCGCTCTATCTCTCATAGGTAGTCCCAACAGTCTGTTAACCGGTATTTCGGACAAATACATGCTAGTACGAATTTCCGCCAAAACATATTTTACAACGATGGATTCGCCAAGGGCTGCAGTGAATAGTGAATAGCCATATCCATAATTTCACCCATAATGCTTTAAGTACCAGGTATTTCACAGTCGGTCACACTCGACTGTTGTCACCAAATTTGGTAACTCTTAAAATCTCTGAGATCTCTTGTTATATCGTTCCAAATCAAAGCGCCACCTAGCGTTCAATCCTGTGCAGCGCCCCTGGAGAATCAACTCTACATTGCAGAAATGGGGCGAATATTCGGATTAACAGTCTGTTGGGACCATGATACAATTACTAGAGGTAGGTAGTCCCGTCCGCAAAATCTCGTCTCTCCACAATGATAACAATGCGAGTGAGAGGGGCTCGCCCATTAAGTGCGAGCGAAACGATAATTGAGTGTGTGGATTAACCCTTAGATGGTGCGTGGGGCTTTAATTTGCGTGTTTTAATAAAATAAGTTAAAGGTTTTTTATAATATCTTTTTTATCATTTTGAGTTGAAAAGAGACGTTGTATTTGATTTTGGATTGCCAGCAGTTCGTTTAATTTTTTAAACCTAAAATATATTCTTAAAATATAACATTTTTAAAACTAAATTTATTTTAGCATTTTCGGCTGCTCTTAATTAAGTTTGGTAAATTTCTGTTATACGGGCCCCTTCCAGAAATTAAAAAAAAAAAAACCGTAGATAGGGGGTGTTGAAACATGCATTTGGGTAAAAAAATTATATTGGGGACGCTCTTAGCTTAGTCGCAATTAATTTTTGAAGTTTCCATACAAAATTAGTTTGGCAATCGTAAAAAACACGCACACTGACAAATTATGAATACACTTGCAAGCGCCTGTCTGTGGGATCGTCGCGGTACAGTGGGCTGTGAAGTTTGAAAGTTTTGTTAAATTTTGTTGTATTTCAATATTAAGATTATATTATATATAATTAAGAAGGGTGTGATTAATAAAGAATACTTAAAGTAGCGACGCAGGCGAAACATTTTTTTGAAAAATAAAATCTCACTAATGCCACCCTTTTTATTTCGGATTTTCTTATATTATAACTTAAGGATCCCGACGACTTCTTATTTTATATATAATATAACCTTAATATTGAAATAAAAAAAAAGAATTTAAAAGTAGTTCATTACTACGTAATTTATGTTGTCAATTTTTTTGTTTTATTTATATTTTACGCATAAATGTATTCAAAGTGTGCATAGGGTCGACATATACATATAGTATTTACGCTAAGCACAATTTAACAAAAATTTTAAGATTCCCAGACCACTGTACCACGACGATACACAGCCAGGCGCTTGAATTCTGTGTATTCATAATGTGTCAGTGTGCGTGTTTGTTTGCCGAACTAATTTTGTATGGAAACTTCAAAAATTAATTGCGACTAAACTAAGAGCGTCTCCAACACCCCCTATCTACGGTTTTTTTTTTTAATTTCTGGAAGGGGCCCGTATAACAGAAATTTACCTTAAGTTTCCTCATCATTTCTTAGTTTCTTAAATTTAAATTAAAAAGTTCATCAAATTTAAATTTAACAACATTCAAGTGTTTACGCCACTTCTAAATGTAATTTTTCAATAAGGGTTAATGCCGGCATTCGTCTGCAGACGATTTCTAAACAGGCCATTTAAGAATTTAACGGCTCTTTGTCAAAATTCGGGTTAGCAGAGTCAAATTTTGGGTTAACATGTAAATGGACGCAAGATTTCGGGTTAACATGTAAATGGGGTCGAATTGAAGCTGTTAAGGACAGAGAGAATCTATAAGTTACTCCATGTTAAGGAACAACAGTCTGCTAAAAGGAGAGGAGAGAGCCAAGAGCGAAGCTCCCTGAGAGAGCTCTTTACAGCTATTTCCAGAGTAGAGAGCTCTCAAACAGTGCTGCCAGGTTAGCCATTTAGTGGCTTATTCTGGCCACTTTTAAAAATATTTTCCACTTTTTTTTTTATTTTGCTATTAGCCAAAAATATGGTCATTTTATTTTTTTTTTCTTAGCCATTTTTAGCCATTTTTAAAATATTCGGTAATATACTTTTCTTTTTTAACTCTTTTTGCATTGACTGAGCTAATTCCGATTAAAAAGTTAGTACGCAGATGCCGAACAGTTCGCAACCCCAAACAGAGTTAATCTTTTTCCAGTGTGACCGCTTCTTAAAACGCTCTTCGGTATTTTTGGGAGGTAAATGATGCGGGCATACCAATCTTAAATCAGCTGTGTTTGTTGACAAAATAATTTATTTGAAATATAAAGTTAGTCAACATGTTTATCGATGAAGCTACGATAATTGTCTCTTCCTTGGTAAAGTCCATTGTTCTGCTTTTTCGCATCTTGGTTAATTTAGCGTTTTCCATATTTTTGAACCAAACAAATTAAGAAATTAACGAAACAAATTAACGCAACAAATTAACAACTGTTTTTCGGTAAAACAATGCGTGCGAAATGGCGTTAACTCGTGAAAACTTCAATTAAAGCGCGGCAAAGAGAGATAGAGTGAGATGCCAATAGTTGAGAACAGGCCGTTTTAATAAATTATTTATTCTGTTCGTCACCCCGCTCTGGAAATACCAAAAGTCTTCCCTCCCGCCACCTGGTATTTTTCTGGTATTTTGACCGTTCATCTGCGTACCGGCCTTTAAAACGGGGCTTTCGAAATGTGTTTCCCGACCATTGACCTCTCGCTCTCTCTCACTGCTTAAAAACGCTGTTCGAGCATCTGCGTACTAAGCTTTCACAAAAACAGCGGAACTGGTATTTAACTGAGTGGTTCGCGTATGTAAACTATTTAAGATCGTTTGGTCACCCTTTACACTTTTTGTGGTGTGCTTTGTTAAAGTGGTCTGTTAAAGATACCGAAAATACAATACGCAGACAAGAAAAATGCTGCCACAATTATGTCCTTCCCTATAATAAAATGATAAAATTTTCAGCATGATTTCAAACAAACAATTTTTTTTTATTCTTTATTTTTTTTTTTAATATGCTTATTATTTGAAACATTCTAGCCAATAGTTTTTATTTATTTTTTAAATAATCTTTAATTTTTTCTAAAACACTCAAATTATAGGCAGCCGTCAATCAATAATAATAATAAAATCATTTTTAAGGGATATATATAATTAAATTGTATGATACACGACTTGTTATGTCCTAAACTATATAAATAAATAATATTTTTAAAGGTTTTTATACATTTATGGTACTATTTGGGCAAAAATGTAGCGTGTTTATATTTTTATTTCCAAGTCAAGCACCTGGTATCTGGTCAAGTCGGCTGTAGCATCGTTATCTTACCAGATATTTTTATAAAATCAAAACCTAAATACAGTATTTTGAATAACAAATAATATGTATTACCGTTCCTATGTATAAGTTTCACGAAAAATAAGTAATTAGGCTCTTTCTATTATTTTTTCCATGACTGTAAGTAAGTTGAAATATAAGTATTATTAGATTGTTTTTCTGAAATACATGGAAATATCTGTTATAAACGACATTTTATTGATTTAGCAATTTTTTAGCCATTTTTCTGGCTATTTTCAGAAATTTTTTAGCCACTTTCGCTTGGGAAAACCTGGCGGCACTGCTCTCAAACTCTCTGCGACTCTCTCTCTCTCGTCGTTAATGCATTGTTAGCAGTGTTGCCAGTTACGCTATTTTTTCTGTCAAATCTGGTCTTGTACACTAGCTGCGTTTTCCACCTATCGCAAGAGAATCACGAAATGCACAAAAAGCGTTTCTACTAGGCAAATGCTGCATTAGCATTCTTTTTAATGGAAAGAGCTGTTTTGTGTTTTGGTTTCGATTCGGCGGGAAAATAAATTCGATTCAAAATTTAAACTAATGTTAACTAATTCCTCCGCCATGTTTCGAGGCCGCGAGGGTAGTATTTATTTATCTGCAAGGGTATATAAACTTCGGCTTGCCGAAGTAAGCTTTTTTTCTTTAGCTAAAATTAGCTAAAATTTAAAATAAATAAATTCGATGGTGCTACAAAAATTCTTTAGGTTTTAAAATTCCCTAAGTGTCTAAAAAGATATATAAATAAAATATTTAATATGTTTCATAATGTTATATTTTTCAGCATAGTTTTTAACACCAAAATATTCCCTCGAAACTTTTTGAGCAAAATCCGGCCTGATCGTTCGCACGGAATGTCGGAACTTCATGTTCAGTCAAGCGACGTTCCGCGTGAACGATCTGGCCGGATTTTAAAGTTTGCAAATTTATTTAATTGATCTGGCATCACCGGATTTTAGAACTTGAAATTTGTTTTCATTGATCTGGCATCTCTTCTGTGTCTTTAAAGCGTTAAGAATTCGAATGCTTACCGCATTCGATGTAAGACAATGTTGCAGATGGCGAGGTGAGCATAACAATTAAATTAACCAATCAAATGAAACCCAATAACAATGTTTATTAAGCGTACATCGATAGATTTGGGCACTCCTTACAGGAGGATGTTATTGCAACGCATACCCGCTATCATGGGGCGCTCCTTAGGGCCGGTGATGTATTTTCCCCACACTTGGAGGAACTCGCTCTGCTTACGTGCGTACATCGACGCCAGCCTGCAGAGCTCGATGCTAGCGTTCTTTTCCGAGCAGAAAACGGGTCCCCCGATGTGGATGTGGCTATTTGTGATGTAGATGTTCTGGCTGGGATGGGCAGTGCCGGACGAAAATGGGACAGGCTCCGGATTCCTGTAACGCGGCTGCGACGAAGCGGACATCGGCTCAGCTATGGAGTCCGCTCCCTTCCAAATCATCATCGATTCTTCAGAGTGTTCCACGCTCAGTAAGTTATCTCCGGAATGAGCACTCCCCTGGCTACTTGAGCTTTTGCTCAGCCTCAGCTCGTGCAGCAACTCGCGCATCTCCAAACAGTGGGATTGAAGGATGCACAGCTGCTCTCTTAGATCTGCATTCTCTTCCACCACCACCGGATCCAGAGTTGCTTGGTTCAGTTGATTTACTTGGTTCTGTTGGCACAGCAGAAGTTTCTGCTCCTCGGGAAGATCCCCAGTCAAGGATCGAGGTTCCACGCCGATGGCCGGCTTCAGCGTCTCGCGGCCCTTGAGGTAGTTCTTTGCCTGCCTCTCGGCCACTTGAATCAGCTTGGACATGCAAATGGTCAATGCGAGTATTACCCCGAAGCTCATCGCGAAATCGAAGGTGCCGGTCGGAAGACTTGGTTCCAACGGCTTGTGGCACAATTGCGGCTCAAACGTAATTCCTGGGCGCTCTGAAAGAAATAAAAAAAAACCTCTTAAAAATTACCGTTTACTATCGTTTTGTTGATAGATTAAGTTTTCGATGTTGCCTATAATAGCTTTAAAACGTAGTCGACCGATTTCGTTTAAATAAAAAAAAAGACTAATGGTGAATGTATACAATGTATGTAAAAAAATATGAAGTTTATCCTATATAGTATATGATAACACCAGACCTCGTAAAAAGGGTTTAACCCTTATGATCACTCGAGTTATATTTCAAGACCAAACGCAAGACTCTTAAAAGAACGGTACCTCTCGTTGTTGTGCAGGATTTTATTTTTTTTAAGAGTGTTGTGTTCTAGCTCCGATACTTCAATCAAAAGATATTAAATAAACAAGATTTTAACAGCCTTTTTGAAATAAAGACGATTCTTTTGTTGCTTATCTATTTGTCGTTTAGTAAAAAATTTTCGTTTTAAAGTCCTGAAACCATTTTTATTCTATTAAACAGCTCGATCTGTAAACCTGTAAACCTACTCACCTGTGTAGATTTCCACGTGGTAATCGAAGGCGGCGCGTCTCTGGATCTCGACCGCATGCTGGAAACAAAGCAAGGCCCAGGTGAAAAAGGCCATTGCAAAGAGGAACAGAAAACTAATGCTTTCAAACATGTTTTCCAGAAATTTTTGTTGAACTTGTGTGATTATAAAAACAACAACCGAGTTATTCGGATTTCGTGTGGAAATTGTGGAAATAAATAATGAATTTCAGCGACAGCTGAAGTTAACAACTAACCTACTCTGATTGTTGTGATTTTGTAACTGTTAACAGACTCGGTATATACAAAATTTGGTAATGCCATAGAATGGAATCAATACCCATTATTGGGTAAGAAAATACACTTATTTCTCTAATTAAAACATTTTTATACCCTTGCAGAGGGTATTATAAAATTTCCATGATATTTGCAACGCAGTGAAGGAGGCATCTCCGACCCCATAAAGTATATATATATTCTTGATCAGCATCACCAGCCGAGACGATCTAGCCATGTCCGCCTGTCTGTCCGTCTGACGGTTTCTACGCGAACAAGTCTCTCAGTTTTTGAGCTATCGGGCTGAAATTTTCAGCATAGTTTTATTTCTTTAGCACGCAGTATATATGTCGGAACGGAAATCGGACCACTATATCCTATAGCTGCCATAGGAATGATGGCGAAATTAATGTAAAAACATTTTTAACTTTTTTGTTTTTCAACGTATATCAATCAATTTCAAGATATAGCAGTTTTTTACGGTTCTAGAATAACGGCTTTAATTTTATTAAGATCGGACAACTATATCATATAGCTTCCACAGAAACGATCGGTCGATTTAAATGAAAATGTACAATTCTACATGTAAAATGTAAAATTCTACATGTAAAATGTAAGATTCTATATGTAAGAAATAAAATGTTTAAAAACTAAGATATTTTTTCAGCTGTAACCAAAATGAATAGATTTTCAATAATCCAATTGCAGACTGCAAGGGTATACAAATTTCGGTTTACCAAAGATAGCTTTCTTTCTTGTTTTAAATTATTTTCGTGCAAGTGTACCATTATTTATTTCTTAGGGTGCTAAAAATTTTTCATATGTTTTCAATGTATTATTTTTCTATATTTTCGAATTAAAAAAAATGATGTAAAAGCCCTTTACGATTTTCTTAAAAAATGCATTGCCCAATATTTCTTTCGACCAGGTATAACATCGTATTTAAAACAAGAAATGAAGGTAATTTCGCCAAGCCGAAGTTTATATACCCTTGCAGGTAATAATACAAATAAACTCGTCCGGTTATGCTGATCAAGAATATATACATACATATATTTATACCCGGTACCCATAGGGTACAAGGGTATTATAAGTTAGTGCCAACCGAGAATTGTAACAGGCAGAAGGATAAATCTCCGACCCCATGAAGTATATATATATTCTTGATCAGCATCACCAGCCGAGTCGATTTAGCCATGTCCGTCTGTCCGTCTGTCCGTCCGTCCGTCCGTCTGTCCGTCCGTGTGAAACAACAGATCTCAGAGACTATAAGGGCTAGAGTTACCAAATTTGGTGACAACATTGGAATCTGTTGCACGCAGATCAAGTTTGTTTTAAAATTTGGCCACGCCCACTGTTAGCTATGCTCGTTATTTTTGGGTAAAAATTAATAGATAAAGTAAATAAATAGGGTTGTGCGGTCGTTTTCTGAAAATTTAAGTATATTCGAATGATAAACTTGGGAGATATTAGCAATAAAGTTCGAATTTTAAGACATCCCCCTAAGGCAGGCTGCGTAGCCTGTAGCCGTCTGGACGTTGGTTCGAGCCCTGATCGTGCCCAAAACTTTTTTGTTAATTTAATGGCGAAACTAAAATAAATTGTATTAACTGAATAAAAAGGAGAAAAACGGAAAAAGCTAGAAAATAAAAATTTAAGAAAAAATTCCTTGGATTTTGCGGAATTTTATCTCGGATCTTTCTTACATAAACATCGTCTACCCACCGCTGAGACCTCTAGGCTATGCCGCTTATTACATAATTGCCAGCGTTTGTTACATCTAAAAGCTTCTACATTTTCTTAATGAAAATATGCTTTTTGGTTCATTAAAGATGCACAAGGGAGTGTGTGTGAAAGAAAAAAAGAGATCGACCCAAAAAATGTATCCAGATCTGTAAAACAGAAAGGGCGTAAGCAAGGAATGACAAAAAATAGGCGACTTCACTTTCATAAGTCAACTTTTACAGAACTGATAAATGAATTAATGGAATAAAAAGGAGAAAATATAAATAAGAATCTAAAATAAAAATTTAAATAAAATTCTTCGATATTGCGGTATTTGACCTCAGACCTTGCATCAAAAACGTTTGCCCAGCGCTTAGACCGCCAGGCTATGCAAGGGAGCTAATTCGAGCGGCGATTTATTTTAAGAAGTATCGAAGTCGTATTATATAGTATATAATATTTAAAATTGCCTTTTAATGTATACTTAAATTTGTTGCGAAAGAATTTTTCTTATAATCTGTACTATAGGATTAAAATTTTTTATTAAATCATAAAAAGTAGTAAATAAATCCCATTAAAAGCATACACTGTCCGAGTTTCGAACCCATGTGTCGAAATTCGCAGACGGGCCACTTATCAATCGGTCCGATGTTTGCAAACGTTATAATCTCCCCGACGAGGAGTTTGTGGCGTTAAAAAACGTTATAAGATCCCGCGATTTTATGAAGTTTAAAAGTGTCGTAGTTTTAATAGGGCATAAGTTTTATTTTAATATTTAACATGCAATATTTGTAAGACATTTTGTTTTTTAGCCTCCTAATTCTTATACCTTATAGGTTAGTACGCAGATGCTCTAACAGTTCGCAACCCCAAACAGATTTAATCTTATTCCAGTGTGACCGCTTCTTAAAACGCTCTTCGGTATTTTTGGGAGGTAAATGATGCGGTCATACCAATCTTAAATCAGCTGTGTTTGTTGACAAAATAATTTATTTGAAATATAAAGTTAGTCAACATGTTTATCGATGAAGCTACGATAATTGTCTCTTCCTTGGTAAAGTCCATTGTTCTGCTTTTTCGCATCTTGGTTAACTTAGCGATTTTCATATTTTTGAACCAAACAAATTAAGAAATTAACGAAACAAATTAACGCAACAAATTAACAACTGTTTTTTGGGATATAAATGTAAATACAATGCGTGCGAAATGCCGTTAACTCGTGAAATCTTCAATTAAAGCGCGGCAAAGAGAGATAGAGTGAGATGCCAATAGTTGAGAACAGGCCGTTTTAATAAATTTGTTATTCTGTTCGTCACCCCGCTCTGGAAATACCAAAAATCTGCCCTTGCGCCACCTGGTATTTTTCTGGTATTTTGTTCGTTCATCTGCTTACCGGCCTACCGGGCTTTTGAAAAGTGTTTCCCGACCATTGACCTCTCGCTCTCTCTCACTGCTTAAAAACGCTGTTCGAGCATCTGCGTACTAAGCTTATATACAGAAAAAATGTTGCATTTAGTCCAGAACGCAGAATTGCAAAATGCAGCATTAGTAGAAACGGGGCCTAAGAAAGAATATTAATATAACTATCAAATCAAAGATTTGGCATAAAATTCAATTAAAAATCATTAATTTTTAGTTTACAACAGAACAGCTAATCTCTGAATGAAAATGAAGTCTTTGCATGGTGGAATAACCTTTTCTGTATTTCGGGATTTTCGATTGTTGCCCTGAATGTGGATGCGACTCTAGTGGAAAAGTCCTTAAAGTGAATTTCTTATATAAAGATTTATACATATAATGGTAGTTGGTCACACTGTTCGATAAATAAAGAAACGTGCTGATACTTTGAAGTTTCTTATTTTCTAAAAGAAGATCATTTGCTGGACTTAGAAATGGAGATGATGGTATGCTTTAAGTCAGTTGAAGAGACCAGCCGTTTATTTACAATATAAATGTATATTTTAGCAAGGAGCATCGCTGCTCTCGCGCCCAGCGGATGAATTTGGTAATGATTCCTTGGTGGAGGAAATGTGGGCTGCGAAAGCTCTGGAACATGCAGAGGTTCACTTTAATGTAAGATTAATATACTATTGAAAAATATGGATTAGCATTTGATAATGGGATTTTTATATTACCTTAGCTGCTGACCAGTGTCCATCCCTCCCAGCTGAAGCTCACGCCCTACGACGACCAGATATATGCCACATTTCGGCAGGATTTTCCGGACCTTAAGGTGGGCCAGCTAACCGATGAAAACTTGAAATCTGCCGCAGAGAAGCTCAAGTGGCGGCAGTTCGCCGAGAAGTTTAACAAAATGGACGACTATTCTTATGGCACGCTGATGCGAGCGGATGCCACAAAAGAATTCTCGCCAGATAACTCAATTTTCGTGTTCCGCGTTCAGTTTCTGGCCATTGAGATCGCGAGAAATCGTGAGGGTCTTAACGATGCGGTTCATAGGCAGCACAAGCCCGCCAGAAAGATACCGGAGGAGGCGAAGGGCCAATAATATTATTTTTATAATTAGTTTTAGTTAAGATGAAATGTCTTTTTATAAGGTGCTCATCTCTAAGTTAAAATATAAAAGAACTTTTATAAAAATGATCTAAATAAAAAAAAATTATTTTTTTAAGACTTAATGATTTTTTTTAAACTATATATATTTTTTAATCCCGCATAAATGGAATACTAAAACAGATTTCCCACAAGAAAAAACTATAAAAATTTAATTTTGTAAACACCGTTTAAAAAACATAATTTATTTTATTTTGTAATTGAAACCCATGGTTTTGACGTTTGAATATTGTCTGCTACAATATTTATAAAATAGAATATATTTTATGGGGATTTTCCTAATTTCTACTTGTATTGCCCGCACTTGGTCCATCTTCAGTCTTGCTTGTGGGCGTGGCGCAACTTTTTAGTCCACCCTCCCAATTTCTTTTTTCTTCCTTCATCTACAGCCCGCTGCTATTGCTGGTCATCAGTATAAACGGAATAAGGGCGTCCATCTGCATCTGTCCAACCAAATTGGCGAAGAACAACTCCTCCATGGCCTCCGCGTCCAGGCTGCTCAGTGGAAGAAGTCTAGCCACCAGTACATTGAAGCGCTCCTCTCCTTCGCCACCGATTCCTCCCTGTCGCCGAAGATTAGATAAGGCGGTGAGTTGAACCCTTCGAACATATCCTCTTAGCTGCCGCTCCTTGCGCTGCTGCAGCAGTGAGGGATTGAAGACCAAGATTAGTCGCACAAGTCCAAACTCAAGATCTGTGGCTTCCAGTAATTGCAGTTCTTGAACAAAGTCGTGTAGGGTCCGCGTGAGGTTGGCCATCTTGGAGATCTTATGAGGCTCGATCTTATCAATATCCGCCAATTGTCGAGTACTCTGTATGAACTGTCCAATAATGGTAGGCAGCGATAACTGGCCCTGACATTGAGCCAAAGCTACAGCCATTAGAGCTGGCCAGGCACCCCGCAAGAGTTTCACCTGGCTATGGGCGTCCAGTTGCTCAAACACCGGCACTTTGCGTAGGGTGTGGATAGTAAGAAAAATAATCCTTGAGCCCGTTTCACACACATAATGGATGTTTAAATAGGAGTGAACCAAAGTCGGAGGTTGAACATGAAAGGCGCACTGGGCATCAGTAAGTAAATCCTGCTCAAATACCACCTCATTAACCACAAAATCGCTCGCTCCGGTGCCTCGGTTCGCACCGCACTCAAAGTCCAGGTCCATGTGATCCAGATCACCATCGGCGGCATCCTCGGTGCCGCTGTCCTCCGCCTCTGAATCGCATTCGGGCTTTACACTTAGATTCCCACTTCTCTCCAATTGATTCTGGATGGGCTGCAGCACCTGCAGTCCCTTGTGGATCACACGCATGTCCATCGAGCTCTGGATGAGGCCCATTGTCGAGGTTGCAGGCAGTGTGGTGGTCGGTGCCTCGCCGCCAGCATTGAAGTTCAGGTGCTGCGAATTATTGTTGCTAGCGCTGTTGGCTAAGAGCTGCAGGCACAGCGTGCTGCTGTTGTCCATCGAGTCATCTTCGTCGTCTTCGGGGTCAGCCTTGGGAAGATCTGGGGAGTAGCTGCCGCTTTGCTGCTGCTGCTGTTGTTGCTGTTGCTGCTGTTGTTGGGTGGCAAACACTGAAAAATAAATGTTACTTAGCTCGAAAAACAAGTTGGAAAGCAGCAGCAATCGAGTGTGACCGACTGTGAGATACCTGGTACTCAAAGTATTGTGGGTAGAGTTAAAAGGCACGTGGACATGACTAACTGTAATTATGCTAAAATTTATGCAAACTTAAGCTTTACTTATTTAATATCAGAATCATTTGTTTATTGATCGAAAGGTATTGTAAAGCTCTTGGGGCTGGTGGTGCAAAATTCCCAAATTTTGAATGCTTGATTTTGATACTAATTAAATAATATATTATACATATATTATTTTGTATTAAACAACTATTAATCGTCAAAAAATTTGGTATCAGAAATTTTTTTACTTAATTGTGCAATCATCACTTAAATCTCACATTTTTAAGAGGTGTTTTTGTTAGTTTTATTTGACGAGCTCCGGGCTTAACAATTATTGTCCGACATTGTTTGTATGTACTGTTTGTTATAAAAGTATTTAATTAACGTTTCTTTAAACAAGAAAGAAAGCCGAAGCTTGCAATTGGGTCATTAAAAATCGACCCATTTAGGTAAAGTTGAAAAAATATTGAAGTTTATAAATTTGTATATTATTTACCAACACATTCTACATTTAACATGTAGAATTTTACACTTTCATATAAATCGACCGATCGCTTCTATGGCAGTTATATGAAACAGTTATCCGATCTTAATGAAATTAAAACCGTAATTTTAAACCTGTAAAAAACCCCTTTATCTCGAAATTTTAAAAAATACGTTGAAAAACAGAGAAAATACTTTTTTTACATTATTTTTGCAATCATTTCTATGGCAGCTATATGATATAGTAGTTCGATTTCGTCCGTTTCGACATATGTATATACTGCGTGTTAAAAAAATAAGACAATGATTAACATTTCTGAGAGACTAGTTCGCGTAGAAACAGACAGACGGACATGACTAGATAGACTCGGCTGCTGATGCTGATCAAGAATATTCATACTTCATGGGGTCGGAGATGCCTCCTTAATCTCGTGGAAAAATTATAACATAATACCCTCTGCAAGTGTATAAAAAGCGAAAGATATTAGATTTGAACTCACTTAAAGTCTGCGTTAATTCGGCAAAGTTTAAGCCCATGGGAAACAGATTCTCGTTCAGATTGAAAGGTGTGGCTGGGGTGCTCTGCACAGGTGTTGCTGCGGCTTCGGCCTTGACACTGTGCCCCTTGCTACGGCCACCCGGTTGATAGCTTGCCTTTGACAGGTAATTGGAGGAGCCTCCTCCACCGCCAGAAGTTGATGAGCCACCGGCTGCCGCGTTAATGATTCCCTCCTTTCTGTCCACAATCGGCTTCCTCTCGTGCTGCACAGCTGCGAGTCAAAGAAAAATTTGTGGCCAAGAAAGGAAAGCAATTAATTGGAGCAAGAAGTATGTAGGATTGCGATGCGATGTGGATCGATGATTTATTTAAGGCGGAATGAGAGTGAGGGTGTAAGTGGGTTGTTAGTATGTGTGTGTGTGTGCTAGTTGGGAAATCGTTTGTGCCCCCGCAGCTGCAGATACTAGACGATGAGAAATACATAATTGCAGTGGATATTCAGGTAAGGTGAAGCTACCGTTGGAATAAAAACCTTTTTGATTCAGAAAAAGATTTTTCAATTTAAAGACGTTGCAAGAATTATTAAAAAAAGATAAATCGATCTAGTAAGACGAAGATAATTTTCTAAGTGTGTAGAGTTTCCTTGTCATGAATTTCCTGATGCCGCGCATCTTAGTAGCTTCTCCTTAAGGAATACCTCCCGAGTTTATGCACTTGAATTTTCACTGATGGAGCACGTAGACTCTGGCTGCGCCAAAGATTCATTAATTGCTTGAGACGACGACTTAAACGAAAATTACAATCACTTCGCATGCCGCTGGCCAGGCACTTCTGCAGCCTGCAGAACTGGCACCGGTTCCGATGGTGCTTCGTCACCTCACAGTTCATCGCGCCCCTGCATTGGTAGCCCAGCTGCTTGCGGATCGAGCGTTTGAAGAAGCCCTTGCAGCCTTCGCAGCTGATGGCGCCGTAGTGTCGCCCGGAGGCGCGGTCTCCACACACTAGGCAAAGTTCTACACTCAACGTGGCAGATGCCCCGGCTCCGATTCCCACGACTCCTCCTCCTCCTCCGCTGCTCACTCCCATTTGAGGAGCGCCGCCCGACGCTCCGCCACTTCCAATTAGAGGCATCGCTCCTCGGCTTTCTGCAAGGTCAGAGGGCAATGGCAATGTCAGACTGGGTTCCAAGGTGCATTGACTCGACCGAGACTGGACAGACCGACTTACCTTCGCTTTTGATGAACGCCTCAACCTTAACGCCGTCCATTGTCGGTATGTACAGTAGCCGGCGTAAAGATAGTCGTAAGTATTGTGTAAAACAAAAACTGTAAAAGTTACAAATATAAATTTATTTTATTATTGTTTTTGTTTATTTTATCAAAATGTTGAAGATTATAAAGCTAGTTTAGTTAGCTTTTAAGGAAACACTGAAAGTATTTTAAATTGTACAAATAATACAAAATTTAATTCATTAAACGTCTGTGCATATGTTAAATTTTCTCCTTTTCAGCTAAGTGCAGATTCTGCACCTAAATAAATAATTTATTATTTATATTTTTTTAATAGCTTTTTATTGTTCCAAAATTGTATATCAGAATTTTTTTTTGTGTTAAATATGCGATCGTCACTTTTATCTTACCTCGCTAAGAGATGTTTTTGTTTGATATATTTATAATTCCCCTTTAAGAATATTTCCGCCTGTTTAAAAAGCTTTCACGAATAATAAGTCAATATACATATACCCCAAGTCCCAGAAGTACCGAGTTTAAAAACAAGCAAGATGATTTCCCCTTATCTTGACCGCAACTGTGTGTACTTATGCTACGTTAGCTATTTAATAGAACCTGTTTCCCCTGCGTCTGTGTTAGTGTGTGGTTGGGTGAATGAATGGTTGCTTACTTGGCTCTTACAAATTCCTATTGGACTTCTGCCATTACTACTATTGGATTTAATTCATCACTTTTTCCGGGCACCTAACTTTGATTGTATGATTAACAATTTAATGCAATTTTTCAGACTAAGGCCTTGCTGGAAGCTTTTTTTCACGGCAGAAAATCTTTGTTCCAATTGAGCTGTAAGGGGTGTGACCGTGCTGCGGTAGTTAAAAAATACCGCCCGACTCAGAAATATTTTATGACAATAAAATACTAAACCACTTGTTGAGCCACAGAATAAAAATGCTATCTGTATTTGTAATGTCCAAAAAGCTTGCTAATTCCACAAGATTTAATTAATTATATTATATTAATTCAATATATTACTCAAACTTATTTAAAACGTCTTTTTTTATATTTTTAAAAAGTAAATGAAAACTAGCTATAAACAATATTTTCAAAAATATTGCAGGTTTTTTTACTTTCAGCGCTTATATCTTCATTAATAAAGCTCTGGCCACAAAGAGCCGTATATTTTTGGAAAGGTGTATCTATTGCATATTGGATACTACTAATTTCAAATTTGTTGGACAAACGGTTTTCGATATTTTTAGCGTAATATAAAAAATCTGGTTTTTCGCGAATATCTTCAAAACGGTTCTTTGAACATTTTTTTTAATAAGTTCAGCGTGTTCAGCGGCTCAAAATTAGCCGGAAAAAGTGTGTCTCAACGTTTATATTTTTTTGCTAGTGTTATCTAGCAACAGCAGTATATATGTATATACATATGTACATAATATAATCCACACTTCAATACTTTTCAATTGATTTTATGGTTACTTATATTACTTACTTATATTTTATGCCAGTCATTGCTCAACTGAAAAACACACGTTGGCGTAATCAGTTCCCCAATTGATAGCGTATTTAAAATGCAAAAAAATATTGTTTACAAAAATACTATTTAATTTACAGGGAAAATGTTTATAAAAGAGTAATAACACAAAAGAAGGCCCTAAAAATGGAACTAGTATTAGCAATAATTAATCTTTTTTCACTTATTTTTTGGTCTTAAACACGATTAGGCCACGTATTGCTTATAAAAATATTCAAAAGGCAGGCAGAGTGAGGGGACGGGAATGGAAGGGCAGAAAATGATCGGATCGGGTCATGGTTCAGCCCAAATGGAAAACAACAAGCTCACAGACACGCACACTCCGCTTACACACAGCTACTAAAGTCTAAGTATATTATTGTTATTATTTATTCTTTAAGCCCATTGCACGTTTGGTGGCCCTTCCCAAGAAGATGCCGGTGAGGAAGACCATTCCCGTTGCGCTCATCAGTATCACAAGGAAGAATTTACGTGCCGGCGATGCGACCACCTGCTGCACCAGTTGCTGCACATCCTCCGGCGGCAGGGCTAGCGTGTCCTCCGCATTGTGGAACATCTCAATGCGCCGCTCCAGCTTTTCACGGCAGTCTGCCTCAAGCGAGTTCGGAGTATCCTTCAACAGCGTTCTCAGGCAGCTTAGCTCTGCGAACGGATGGGAGATGGTTATGATATTATAATAAATTTAATTAAATGTTTTCAAATGTATAAGAAAAATCATTATAAGTAATATAAGGCAGATGTTATGGCAACTCACTTCGTCCATTACCGGCCGACACCTTGGAGCAGTATCGGAGCAAGTCGACAATGCAAGCAGTCTCCAAAATGGGATCGACGTGGATGTCAGCTTTTGCTTCGGCAATCAGTGTAGCCACCTCCATCTGGCACTGCCTATTGATGATCTGCTTCTGTAAAAAGGCCGTCTTCAAGCACTCTGCCACCTGGCCGTGCTCGTCTGCTTCCATGTTAGCCTTACACAGCTCCTGGATCTCCGACTTGCAGAAAACTTGCAGCAGGGGATTGAGCTTGTAGTTAAGAGCCTGATCCTGCAGGATCTTTATCATTTCCTGAGCACACGGCTCATCTAGCGCCGATTGCCGGAACTTGTCTTTCAGGCAGTGAATCACCTTCGAAGCAATTTAACAAATTGTCATTTAATTAAAAGCTATTAAACGCTTAATGCATTCCCAATAAAAATGTATTTTTAAGCAAAAGGTCTTATTAGCAGGCTGATCTATTTGACAGAACCCTACAAAGGGTTCTTAAATTATGATATCCCCGAATATTGTCATAAATTTTAAAGAACATTCCTCAGCTTGTTAATTTATTAAAAGCAATTTTACCATTACTGAAATGCCAAATGGCATTTATCAGAAAACTCATTTTTGTCAAATCGTGGTATAAGGCCCTGTTTCTACTACAGTTGCTTTTTCCAATTCTGCTTTTTCCCGAAAAAGCAGCTTTTTCCCTGTTCGATAGTATCGATTATTTCAGTCTTTTTCTGCCTATCGATGTGTGATTTTCCCCAACTATCACCACTAGCCACCTGTTTTTTTAACAAATAAAATTGGCTGGCTTAATAAATATTGAACAAATTCATGATTTTCTCCACGTTTTGTAAACTAATCAGCATTTAATACATATTTCGTTTGAACTATTGCACTTCTGGACGATCCTAGCTGGCGTACATGCTGCACTGGCGGCCACCGCCTCCTCCTTCGTAAAGAGCGTCCTCTCTTCCTAGCCCACCAATTTCTCTGCAGCTGCTCGGCTTTGTAAAACTCTACTTGGGCATTGCAATAGCTTGCAAGCTGACACCTTCAGATAGCTGAGCCCTGTGGACAGAAGGACGACGGTGCGCAGCAGTGGCGTCAGCGACGGTGCGCAGGGATCCTCTCACTTTTCTAAATTCGCTTCATGTTTTTAACGGAAGCGGAGGCGGAGTTTGGTCGGTGGCGGGGCGTATACCCAGATTTATCTTTCTCCTCCGGGGGCACGACCGCCTCCACTTACTCCTCCTTTGGCAGGGCCAGGTGATGTGAATTCGGGATCATAAGAGACTTGTTTAAGAAGAGACGGGTTGATGCGTCTGCATCCGAGTTGTGGCTTTAGTCTATGAGATTCCAGTGGACTGAAGTGGTTCCTGCAAGTTCCTCCAGTCAAGCGGCTGCCTGGCAGAATTATTGCAAATAGAAAATAATGTCTAGCTCATAAAATTATAATCTTAGTAAACATTGGTTTGAATTTTGAATTGAATTTAGTTTTCCGCCAAATCAAAACGTAAACAAAAAACAGCTGTTGCCGTTCACGATAGTGCTAAAAAGCACTTTTTCCTAGTAGAAACACCTTTTCTGCTTTTCGTGATTTTCGTGCGATAGTTGGAAAAAGCAACGTAGTGGAAAAATACCCTAAAAGAATTATGCAATTATTCATTCTAATCAAAAAGTAGGAAAGCTACAGTCGAGTGAGACCGACTGCGAGATACCCGGTACCCAAAGCGTTGTAGGCGAAATTAAAAGGAAAAAGGAAGGGTATTTAATTTTTTTTCTAATTTTTTTATGAATGTTCAACATCTTTAGAATAAAAAGTAGTAATGGGTATTTGAACAGAGGTCATTCTATGTTCGGTGTAGGGGCAACCAAAACTTAAAGGCGCTCTCCTGAAAAGTGCCATTTTCAAAATCGGTGTACACGACTACTTAAGATTTACTCGACCAATCGTTTTGGAATATCGCACACATATTCTGCAACTAATTCTCCAAGTATCACCGTCGGGGTTCTTCAATTTTTTTAAAATTATATTTTTTATTTAACAATTAAACTTTTTTTTTACTCAAAAATTTTATTTTTGACTTTAAACTTTCATTAAAAATCGAAAAAAAAAAAGTGAAAAAAACTTAACGGTAATACCTCGGGATAATTATCATTTAAGTAATGCATTTTTTTTTTATATCGGACGATTTTGTGGACAGTTAGGATGTACACCGCCAATCAATTTTTTTTTTGAGGGGCCACGGGGGATTTTGTATAACTCCTATACCTGTACATATTCTTCAATAAAAAATTTTTAGAAAAATTGTCTAAATGTTACGTTATTATACGTCATTTAAATTAATAAAACTACGGACATGGCTTAATCGACTCGGCTGGTGATGCTGATCAAAAATATATATACTTTCTGGGGTCGGAGATGCTTCCTTCTGCCTGTTACATACATTCTCGGTTTGCACCAAGTTATAATACCCTTGTACCTTATGGGTACCGGGTATAAGTAGTAATAGTGATAGTAAACACATTTCCAACCTGTAATTTAATGTTTAAGTGCCTATTGAATTGACAGTAATCGCGTTTGCGATTACTATTAAGATAGGTATTTATTAGAGCGTAAATAAATATATATATAAATACAGTAATTGAAAAAGTAATAGAAACAACCTAAATGTTGTACTGAAAATTTTATTAAGGTTTATATCTGCTAGATAAAATAAATAAGTAGGCTTTCGTGAACGTTTTCTGAAAATTTGAACAAAATCGGATGATAATCATGGAAGTTATTAAACGATAAAGTTTCTGTGCATGCTTCTGCTTCTTCTGTCGAGAATGCCAGTGCGTATTGCTAAACATGTCCCTAGCAACATTTGTCTTCGTTGGGTGTTGCTCAACATGTCCCTGGCAATTTTTTTCTTATTTGGGTGTTGCTTAACATGTTTCTAACAATATTTGTCTTTATTTGTCAACATTTTCTTTTTTCCATGTCCAAATGCTATTTGATTTTAACGACAACGCTTTGGGTACCGGGTATCTCACAGTCGGTCACACTCGACTGTAGCTTTCCTACTTGTTGTATATAGTTTTGGACATAACAAGTGTGTATTAAGAATTCTAATTAAATGTATCCTTTCTATATTTGGTCAATTTTCTTATTGAATTGGCTTGTAATTGCAGTATTTTAGGCTAAAAATTAAGATAATGATAAGTAATAAAAATAAAAAGAGTATGCATGTCATGCATAATATATTATTACTTGATCACTATTTCTTCAGCAAACGTATTCGCTTTCATTATGACATGTACAGAAAAAGGTTAAGGAATAATATAACGAATTGAAATATGTAGATCCGTATGCGTGTTTGGAAAAATCGGATAGTTTAATTAATTGATGTGAATATTTGACATTGAACTCATTCAGTTAAGAATTAACTATTTCGATAACATGGTCGAAAGTTGTCCTGATGTACTAAACTATGTGTAAATTTGTTCATTTCTAAACTCAAATAAATAATTGATCTCTAAAGTCAACAATAAGGTTGTTACTAATATATTGTCCATTACTGTTTGACCAAAGCGAATAAGAGTATTTCGCTTTAGACTCGTCACCGCGCAAAGGTTTTCTCAATCAGGCCTGTCATCATTTGGTTCCCGTTCTCGTTCAAAGTCGAAATTAGTCCAGTACTATGCGTAGACGCGGCGTATACGTTATGTTAACGCTGTGCGGTGTAGTGACCGCTACTCTGACCGCTTTGCTGGTGATCTTTCTCACTGGCAACACCGGCGGGGCGGAAGCAGTTACACAAACGGTGACAGTAAATTTATCAAACAGCCAGGGGAAAGTGCTCGGAAATTTCGGGGAAACCGCTTGGACAGACCAGAAGTTTATGCAATTCCGTGGTATTCCCTATGCCGACCCGCCAATAGAGGGGTTGCGTTTTCAGGTAAGTCAGTTCCAGTAAAGCTCAAAAATCTCCCAACTCATTAAGAAAAGTGAATTATTTGACCTTATTGTGTAAAAAGAAAATAGTTACCCGGATATTTTAAATATACCAAGAAATAAGAAAAATCTCACGACTCTAAACTCAACAAAAGAAAATGCAGAACTGGTTTAAATCAGACCTACATAATTACTATAGCTTATATAAGGGTATAAATTTAATTCGAAATATATGAAATCATCTAGAAACTTTAATTTTATTGTTATTGTTCTGTGCTTTTGAGTCTTAGTGACTTTTATGAATTGTGTTGTCTTAGCTGATAAGCGAGTCTATGACGGGTTAACAAGCCTTTTATTTTCTATAATGCGCTATGATAGCCACCTGTGGCCCGATCCCCCTGGACGAACACGCTCAGCGCACTGAACTTTGGACAACGTTGTCCGGTGATAACCAATCTGGATGGCCAGTTGTCTGATGCTGAACTAGAAGATTGCCTTAACCTCTCAGTCTACACGAAAAATGTGAGTTAATCAAGATATTTTGAGACAATAAGAATTAGCCTCTAGAATATCTCGAACTGAACTTCCCAAAAAATAAAATGTAGAAATTTCGTTTCAGGAAAAATCAAGAAGAGTTGCCTTGCAACTTAAAAAATTTGTTCCTAATTTGGTTGAAGTCAATATGAAATGATGTGTTTGTTATATTTAAGACAAGAGGCCACCTCACTATCGACTCTTCGTTGCCGCTAGAATTTCTAACTTGGTCTCACTGAATGTTATTCTTCTGAAATTACAGCTTTCTGCACACCAGCCTGTGATGTTCTACATCTATGGCGGAGGCTACTACAATGGCTCCGCTGAGGATCACCCACCCAACTATATTTTGGAGAAGGATATAGTTCTAGTTGTACCTCATTATCGGGTGGGAGCGCTGGGCTGGCTGTCGACCTACACAAAAGAGTTTCCCGGAAATGCTCCCATTGCAGATATCCTAATGGCCCTTGAGTGGGTGCAACTGCATATAAGTCGGTTTGGTGGTAACCCACAGAAAGTGACCATTTTTGGACAGAGCGCCGGAGCTGGAGTGGCCAGCAGTTTGCTGCTAAGTCCCAAAACTGGAGAGAATCTGTTCCAGCAAGCAATTGTGCAATCTGGTTCAATTTTTGCCAATTGGGCCATTAACAAGGATCCAGTGGGACAGGCTCGACGAATCTGTAGCCAGCTGGGTTGTCTTAACTGCGAGGAGCACGATCAGCTCTATAAATGTTTACGCCACGCCAAAGTTTTAGATATTTTGAAGGTCACGACCACTGAGACTTTTTCGCCCGTTATGGGCGATTTACAAGGAATTCTGCCACAACAACCCAGTGAATTGGTAAAGGATTATCAAAGGAAGATTCCGCTTCTAACAGGGTTTACAAAACATGATGGGTCCTTCTTACTGGCAAGTAAGTGGCATTTTAAATACATTTAAAGCTATAATTTTTAAGTTTTTTTTTTAAGTTTGTTACGTATATTTTCTTTAGCCAACTGATTATCTTTAGGGGTCTAATGTCCCCTGACTGATTTAAAGTAAACATGGAGTAGAAAAGCAATTGGATTTGACTCGAGAGCTTAGAAAAACAAGCTTGTAAGAGCTTTTGTGGGAGAAATACCACGCGCTTAGGGGAACAAAATCAAAATCTACACATCTTCGGTTGCTTTCGTTTTTCGAACGGCTTTCGATTTTCGTAATGCTTTCCTCTTATATTTGGTCGGGTTCATAACTTCAAGAGTATTTCTGACCGTGAAGTTCGGTGCCCAATCATGGATTTTACATTCAATAAAAGTGTTAGAGTACACCCAGAAAAAAAATATTCCTAAAATTTTAGGAATTGGCGATTCCATGCCTAAAATGGAATTTTTAGGCAATGATGGCCTAAAAAATAGGTCATAATGCCAAAATGCCACATTTTTAGGCCATGGGATGCCTAAAAATTTTCTCTCGCGTGTGTGCATTTAATTCCCAACTGGTTCTAACTTCCCTGGCATGGAGTGACGGTTAACGGCCAACTCTTCGATATGTTTGTGCTACGGAAGTAGCAAGTCTCTACTGCAACAGTAAAAATAAATACTGTATGCATTTTGGAATACACCACCTTAATTATTTTAAATGGTTGTATTAATATATAAAATCAATATTATATAAAAATCAAGTTTTAGGCTTATATTGCCTAAAAATGAAGTTTTAGGACAAAAATTGCCTAGAATTTAGGCCTGTTTCTTTTGCCTAAAATTTGGCATTTTGGGCAAAAATTGCCTAAAAAATGGCATTTTGGACAAATATTACCTGAAATTTAGGCCTGTTTCTATGGCCTAAAAATATGGCATTTTGGACCATTTTTAGGCAATAACTGCCTCGACTTCCGTTTTAGGTAAAATGGACTAAAATTTTAGGCAATTTGGCAGCTTTTTAGTCCATAAATTTTTCTGGGTGTAGAAACAATGAAAGAAAGCTTAGACTAAAAGAGATATTATAACATAAGTGACGTAAATAATTATTATATTATAATATATTACTTTAAATCAAATCTTTCTTTATTATTTTTAGGCATTTATGACGCTCTGGTCGCCAAGGTATCTAATGTGAGTTTATTAAGTGTTCGTCAGTTTTCCCAGGGGATCAATAATTTGTTTATCAACGATAATACCGGACTCGCAGACAATTTACTAAATAAAATGCTCTTCAACCCACCAATGCTTAACAGTAATGACCACAAACTTGCGTTACCTGCATACTTTGATGTGAGTTGAAGAAAATTACTGATTGAAAATACTTATGAACACTTTATATTTCTAACGGATTTTAAAACACAATTTCATACAGCTCACATCGACAACCTACATGAAGTCCCCAGTGATAACTCTGGCCAGCAAAGTCCATACCCAACAGCCTACCACACCCGTATATATGTATTGTTTTGAGTACGAAGGGGAGTACACGCGATTTGGTTACGAGTTCGGCAACTCTCACTATCCGTTCAATGGAGGAGTTCATCATTCAAATGACAACATCTATCTGTTCGCCACCCATCCCCTTAAAGGCCAAGACACCCTGATGGCCCAGAAAATGGTGGAGTTATGGACATCGTTTGCCATCGATGGCGTGCCCAAGGATCTAAGTCCCTTGACCAGTCCAAGTGGTCCCTATAATCGACTTAATTTAAAGATAACTAAAGAAGACGATTTGTTGCAATCTTTGACGGCTGCGATTGATGACCCTGACAATGACAGACTGCAGCGAGAAGATGTGGAGTTTTAATGGCCAATCATACTCCAAATGTAAATAATATAAAACGTAATTAAAAAAAACCTCTGTTCTAAATAAGTTTACAAATAAATTTAAATATTAATGTATTCAGGTGTTTGCACTGCAAATGTGCATTATATACCGACATGTGAATGGCCTGTTATAAAACAGGTGGGAGATTTAAAATTCTTACCGAAATTATTTCCTAGACGTCTTCTAGTTTTAATTTGCTAAAGTAGTATTTCAAACAATAAAAAACTACAATTATTAGCTTTTTCCATGTCACAAATAAACTAATGTAAGAACTTTAGGTGAAAGTACGTAATTCGCATTTCGATTTTTTTAATCTTATGGGACACAATATCATCAAATTTATTTTAGTTACACAAGTCGAATTGCAAAAACAAAGACCCTGCACAACTATCACACAAATATTGGGAATCAGCGGAATTCGCTAAAATTACCAAGGAAATCACAACAAAAAAAAAACAATTGAGAAAGCTACAGTCGAGTGTGACCGACTGTGAGATACCCGGTACCCAAAGTATTGTGCATGAATTTAAAGAGCACATGGACATGGAAAAATCAAAATGTTGACAAATGAAGCTGAGCAAATTAAGTTGAGCAATGTTCAAAACAGACAAAAATCTGCAGCTGTACGCAGCTGCATTACGAATTAATACTGCGCCTGAAAGCACGCAACACTTTTTTTCGCTACTGCCTTTGTGGCTCAGAAGAATAAGAAGAAGCATACACAAACTATCAGGCAGGCTCCGGTTTTCACTCTTTTTTTCGTTTCCGTTTTAGACCAAAATCGTACGTTTTCGTTTTTAGGTGCTCCGGTTTTCACAAACTTTTTGTCATCGATTTGTTATCGAAATATTTAATTATTTTTATTGCACAAACAGTTGACTTGGACGTTTTGAGAAGTAAACAGAATGTTTGAATGCCTTTACGTTTTTTAATTGTTTGTTTTAAACCCAAATAAATGCAGAAATTGTTTATTTATCGGTCCAAGAGCGCTACCACTCTTTAAACAGGAAATTTTATACCTTTTTTAAATGGTAAAAGTACCATTTAAACAATAAAATTAAACTAGTTTATTTATTAAAACCTTATTTTATCTTCTTTGAACAAAACTATTGCCCTACTTTTAATTTTACAAGCATTTCGACCAGATTGTTTGGTTCCACCAACAGTACGGCAGCACTGGCAACCAAAACGAAAGTTGTCGTTGCCGACGGCAAATATTTTTTTTGCGAATTCGAGGTGGGGTCAGAAAATAATTCTTTAAAAAGTAATTACGAACTAGATTGATCCACTGATGGTATAAAACAAACATCAATAGACCAACAAGTCAACTATTTTTTTCCTTTTACAATTAAGAACCGATTTGATGTAGAAAAAGGCATTTACTTTTCATTTCGACAAGACAAACTTGCCCGTTTTTGAAAACGAAAAAGTCTTGTGAAAGTGAAAACGGAAGCACCGATTTTCGTTTTCGAAAACGAAAACGAAAGAATCTTGTGATAGTGAAAACCGGAGCCTGCCTGTATATTGTTTAATAACTTCTATGTTTATCATCCGATTTTACTCAAATTTTCAGAAAACGTCCGCCAATGCCTACTTATTTATTTTATCTATTTACTTTAAGCCAAAAATTACGACTTTAGGTTATATAATGTTTTTTACTATTTTCGGGGGCGGAAGTGGGCGTGGCCAAATTTTAAAACAAACTTGATCTGCGTGCAACAGACTCCAATGTTGTCACCAAATTTGGTCACTCTAGCTCTTATAGTCTCTGAGATCTGTTGTTTCACACGGACGGACAGACGGACGGACGGACAGACGGACAGACGGACAAGGCTAGATCGACTCGGCTGGTGACGCTGATCAAGAATATATATACTTTATAGGATCGGAGATTTCTCCTTCTGCCTGTTACATACATTCTCGATTGGCACTAACTTATAACACCCTTGTACCCTATGGGTACCGGGTATAACAAGTAGAAAGCTAAGTCGATTGTGACCGACTGTGAGATATCCGGTACCCAAAGCATGGTGGGTGAAATTAAATGTTGACAAATGAAAGCAACACGCTTTGGTGCTGTCAACAAAGAAGAATAAGAAGCATACACAGAAACTTTATTGTTTAATAACTTCCAAGTTAATCATCCGAATTCACTCAAATTTTTAGAAAACGTCCGCACAACCCTTTTTATACCCGGTACCCACAGGGTACAAGGGTATTATAAATTAGTGCCAACCGAGATTGTATGTAACAGGCAGAAGGAGAAGTCTCCGACCCTTTAAAGCATATATATTCTTGATCAGCGTCACTAGCCGAGTCGATTTAGCCATGTCCGTCTGTCTGACCGTGTGAAAGGGTGAAACAACAGATCTCAGAGAGTATAAGAGCTAGAGTTACCAAATTTGGTGACAACGTTGGAATCTGTTGCACGCAGATCAAGTTTGTCTTAAAATTTGGCCACGCCCACTTCCGCCCCCGGAAATCATAAAAAACGGTATATAACTATATGCGTGATATGCGGCGTTAAGTAGGCTTAATAAGTAGGCAATCATGGACGTGTTCTGAATATTTGATTAAAATCGGATGATAAACATAGAACTTATTAAACAATAAAGTTTCTGAGAGAGAGAGAGAGAGAGAGAAAGTGCGCACGTGCGTGTTGCTCAGCATGTTCCTAGCAACATTTGTCTTTGTTGGGTGTTGCTCAGCATGTTCCTAGCAACATTTGTCGCTTTTGAGAGTTGCCCAACATGTTCCTAGTAACATTTGTCCCTTTTGAGAGTTGCCTAACATGTTCCTAGCAACATTTGTCTTTTTTGAGTGTTGCTCAACATGTTTCTAGCAATATTTGTCTTTATTTGCCAACATTTTGTTTTCCCTTGTTCATGTGCTGTTTAATTTCAACCACAATGCTTTCGGTAACGGGTATCTCACAGTCGGTCACACTCGACTTTAGCTTTCTCACTTGTTATTTTATCTTTTTATTTTAAGCCGAAAATCACGACTATAGCTTATATAACGTTTTTTATGAATGTCGGCGGGCCAACGTATTAAAATGCTGTCCGCAAATTTGATGGCTCTTGCTCTTATGGTCTCTGAGATGCGTCTTTCTGTCTGTTAATGTACTGTACCGGGTATAAAAAAGAGATTCATTTATCATTTCATAATTTTGACATAAATATTTTTTTTGTAACTGAAAAAAAAATTATTATACCCTCTGCAATGCGTAATTTTGCTATGATATTTGCAACGCAGTGAAGAAGGCATCTCCGACCCCATATACCGACATATACATATACTGTTTGTAAAAGAAATAAGACTATGCTGAAAATTTCAGGCCGATAGCTCAAATACTGAGAGACTAGTTCGCGTAGAAACCGACAGACAGACGGACATGGCTAGATCGACTCGGCTAGTGACGCTGAACAAGAATATATATACATTATAGGGTCGGAGATTTATCCTTCTGCCTGTTACATACATTCTCGGTTGGCACTAACTTATAATACCCTTGTACCCTATGGGTACCGGCTATAATAATCTTATGGGACACAATATCATCAAATTTATTTTAGTTACACAAGTCGGATCGCAAAAACGAAGACCCTGCACAACTATCATACAAGTATTGGGAATCAGCGGAATACGCTAGAACTACCAAGGAAATCACACCAAAAAAAAAAACAAGTAGAAAGCTAAGTCGATTGTGACCGACTGTGTGATATCCGGTACCCAAAGCATACCCGGTACCGAAAGCATTGTGGGTGGAATTAAACAGCACATGAACATGAAAAAAAAAAAATGTTGACGAATGAAGACAAGTGTTGCTAGAAACATGTTGAGCAACACTCAAAAGAGACAAATTTTGCTAGGAACATGTTACGCCACTCTCAAAAGCGACATATGTTTCTAGGAACATGTTGAGCGACACCCAACAAAGACAAATGTAGCTAGGAACATGTTGAGCAACCCGCACATGCGCTCCCTCTCTCTCTCTCTCAAGAAGTATAAACAGAAACTTTATTGTTTAATAACTTCTGTTTATCATCCGATTTTACTCAAATTTTCGTCCGCGATTGCCTACTTATTAAGTCTATTTATTTACTTTAAGCCGAAAATCACGCCTATAGCTTATATACCGTTTTTTATGATTTTCGGGGGTGGAAGTGGGCGTGGCCAAATTTTAAAACAAACTTGATCTGCGTGCAACAGATTCCAATATTGCCACCAAATTTGATAACTCTAGCTCTTATAGTCTCTGAGATCTCACTCACACGGACATGGCTAGATCGACTCGGCTAGTGAAGCTGATCAAGAATATATATACTCTATAGGGTCGAAGATTTCTCCTTCTGCCTGTTACATACATTCTGGGCTGGCACAAACTTATAATATCCTTGTACCCTATGGGTACCGGGTACAATTATTTAAAATGGCAATGCGTAAATGTAAATGGGAATAAAAGGGACCAAAGGGAAATTTTATAAAATCAACAAGGAAAATCCGTGCATGTTAAAGGGAAATCCAAAAATGTTATCAAATTCACTTCTTAGTGGAAACTGGAAAAGGCCTGATGATATTTCCGATTAACTCAAACTTACTTTTCCATTGAGCTCTTCGTTGGGTAAGGCGCTGGCTACAATGTTCGAGCAATACCGATCAATGTTCTTGCCACAGGCGCTCTGTAGCGAGGGATTGAACCGAAAGTCTGTATTTTGCTCGATCATGCGATTGACCACAACCAGGTGACACCGCTGGTCGAACTGCGTGTCATCCTTGTAGGTCTTGAGGCAGTCCAGTAATTTCACCGAATCAATTTTAGGGCAGAACTTGTAGATCATATCCTTGCACGTGTTAAGGAGCGTATAGTCGGTACCGCTGTCGCCCAACTCCGATTTCTTCACCAAGAAAATGGCATGGTGACAGGGCTTGCCCAAGCTGGTCGTCTTTCTTATGAGGCACTCCAGGGCCTGCAATTCATAAGATTTATTTGTTTTTTATTTAGTTGTATTGGGTTTCTAAGGGGAAAAATGTGGTTCTGTGATGGGAAAGGGGAGTGCAGTTTTATAATGTGGGTGCTTGTCATTGCAATGTTGTTGCAGAGGGGCAGAGGCTTTGTAGTACTAGTATTATTTATATTATAATTATGAACAAAATAGATACATTTATGCTTGCTCTAAAAATCATCTTAAATCGTTTTTCTTTTTTTTTAATAACTTATAAGTCACAAAATTAGGATAGTCGAAATCAGTCGACTATGTACTATAGATGTCTTAGTAGCGGTTGGGCCAAATCGCAAAGAAATCTTCCTTTCTTGCATACGTATTTTAAGATACGTGGGCCTACTTTCCATTTTTCGAAATAGGACAGGATAGGAAGATTAGACCGCTTGACAGACGTCGTTGTGAAGTGTAGGAGCTCGGTAGTGCGCTTCGGATAATACATTGGCCATAGTGCTTTGGTCACCTCGCAACCAATAACTGATGTCCATTGTTCAGCGGCCGCTGTCCTTCTTTATGTAAGTCACCGCTAGACTTGATGATGATGCTGAGCCGGATCTAGCGCACTCCTCAGCCTCCTCGTTACCTGGCACACCCATGTGTCCTCGTACCCAGATAAGCCTAATGAAATGCGGTTGACATGTTCGATGCTCGCACGAGCTTGGCTATCGACGTAGATTGATACGAGATAGTTTGAGATAGTTCGGTAGGAGTTGGATTGGGTTTTAGGATGGGTAAGACCACGATACAAATTATAGAAGGTAGTCTCGTCGGAAAAATAAGGCCCTGTTCGGCTGTCAAAGTTCGTGTGAGAGAAATGAATGTATACGACAATAAAAAGTTTGTACTAATTATACAAGAAAGTCTCGCAAACACGTCCAAGGCACAAATCAATGCACCTAAATATTTGATTAGGAGAACGTTGTGGGAGCAAATTTTGGTTTTCAAAATGAATAGGCAGAAAACTGACATTTACGTATGTTGAAGTGTCGCATGGTGGACTTGCAGAACCCTCCATCCAGTTCATGGAAAAAATTAAATAGTTGCATAGCAAAAATTTGTGACAAATTAAAGTTTGTAAAATGCATCATAACTAAAGAACGAGATGTCTCCCATTGGATATTATTGTTTAATATTGAAGTAGAAAGGCCAAAGCTCTTTTTAAGCTGAATACCAGCTCTGGGCTACGTAAGGTTTGGGAGTTATTAAGCCTTGAAAAGTGCCGATTCAAGCAGTGCATGATACTTTGACCGCGATTTTCTCAAAATTGGTGGGTGATGAAAACTTTTCAGTTTCGGACTAGTAATGTACCGGTTTAGATCTATCAGAATCAATGGTTTTTATTCGCCGGCAAAAAAAAGGTCGATTTTTGTCGACCTGTGTGATTTTTTTTTGTTTACTAAGTGTTAGGGTCAGAGAATTAAATTTGTACGCACACAGCCTTCCACGTCAACAAGCAAACACGAAGTGTTCAATAAGTATCTTTTTATACCATGCCTGTGTAAAGATGTGTGAAGCATTGTTCTTGTGTTAATGCGATAAAGTGGTGTTAAGGATGAGTAGACAACTTGCTTTTTCATTCACCTGACCGGGCCCCTTTTGGTCCTCACAGAACTGCTCCAGCTCCCGCTTGCAGGCGTTGGCCAGCTTAGGGTCCAGCTGCATGCTCTCGCGCTGCTGGTAGAGCTGCGCTTTCACCTGGTGGCGACACTCCTTGGGTATCTGATGCCGCTGCGCCTTTATTGTGTCGTTTCTCATCACCTCGCTAAGGCAGGCCACCACTTCGTTCTTGGTGGCGCTGGAGGAACAAAAGCGCTGCACGAACGGTCTACACGCTTCCTTGAACTTGGTTGTAAAATGGAAGTTCTTCAGCGAGATAATCTGAAAGTGCTCGATAGCAGCACGGCAGCGAAGATCCTTGCGCAAGTCAGCATCGTTTTTATGCGCTATGAGGCAGTCCATCATGTCGCCTGGTAAGGAAAAATGGAAATTTATTTTTGTCTTCGGAACCTCTGAGACTTTTATTTTTAATATAATGTAAATATATATTATTTTCTAATCCTTACCATTATCCTTTCCACTCTTGAGGATATCCGAGCAGTGTTGCTGCATGGCCTCCCCACAGACATTCATAATGACGGGGTTGAGTTCGACGTGTGCTGCCTCCTCCTCCGTGTATTTAACCACCACCGTCTTGCATTCCGTCTGTAGTTGGTCCATGTTCTTTTGTAGGCACTCCATTTCACTTCCCTTTTCCGTGCAGTCAGCGCAGAACAGCGAGAGATCGTTTAGGCAATAATCTTCTACTTCGGGTATAAGGTCCATGGAAATAGCCCTCTGGCGCATCACACGCTTAACCTCCTTGAAGCAATCCTTTCGCAATGTCTGGTGCTCGTCCTCGCTAAAGGCCATACGATGCAGGCAGGGCAGTATCATCGGCCCTCTCTCCGGATCCATTTGAATGTTCTGCGCATCATCCCATTGCCTCTTCGCTCGGCAGTATTTCACTGCGTCTTCGCGGCAGTGCTTGTAGAGTTGGGGATCCAGCTTAAAGTCTCTGGCCACGAAGTACTCGATAATAAGGAGAGCCTGCTCGCAATCTGGGAGCATAACTGGGGTTCCAATGCGCTCAACAAGGCAGCTCATGACGCGCGCTTCCCCGCCTTCCACATCTTTGCAGGCCACATCCACAACTGGCTTGCAGGCACGTCGCAGCACTGGATCCACGCGCCAATCCTCACCGGCATCGCTCGCCTTGATTAGAGTTTCCAATCCGCGCTGACACTGGGCAGTCACCCGCCGCTGCTGTCGCCGGGCCTTTACGTGTTCCAGCAGGCAGTGGATGATCTCGCCGCCTGTGCTTGACAACCCATTCACCAGTTGCGCCTTGTGCTCGTCCGGACAGAATTTAGGTATGTCGTCTGCGCAATCGTTCAGAAGCTCTGGCGAAAGCTGATAGTCCGTCATCAGCATGCGACGGTGATCGCTTAACTCGGTGAGACAGGCGGGCGCCAGCTTTGTACCATTCTTGGACACCGATTCCAAACAGAGCAAGATCTGTGCTAATCGCACGTGCTTGTCCTCGGAGACGCCACGTCGGCAGTGGTACAGCTTGATGTCATCCTTGCAGGCCTTAGCCAATCCATGCGAAACGCGATAATCGCGACCCATCTGCTGATCCCGCTTCGTTATTTGAGAGGCACACTGCGGCGTCATCGCGGCATGATTCTTGTGCCGAACCAAGCACTTAAAAGCGCCAGCGGTGCCGGCCTTCTCCTGAAAAATCAATAAAGTGGTAGTTTTTCTGATATTTTGTTAATTATATCCTTACCTGCGAGCACAGAGATGAGAGATCGTTATGGCAGACTCGAAAGAGTTCTAACATGCCTCGCTGCAGCTCAATAGAGCTGATGGCGCTCATGCAGACTGGCTCAATGCTCGACTTGTCGGCGCTCGACTGGAGGCATTGTACCGTTCCCAGTTGCGACAGCACCGATGGCAGGTGGTCGATGTTTAACCGCCCGCACTTGTGCTCCTCTACGAGCGAACTGCAGGCGGTATAGAACTCATCCACGGCGCTGTAGTCCTGACCCAACGACTCGTAGCCCCGTCGCAGATGCTGATGACAGGCATTGTTTTGGGGCAACTTTAACCGCTCCTGGTCCAGACAGCTCCACAGATGCACAGAGTTTAAACAGCTCTCCAGCTTGGACTGCTCGGACGGGCAGTATGTGGGTAGGAAACTATTCTCCATCCAGCTGGGTAGCTGCAACTGACGCTGCTGCAGCCACAGCTCGTGCTGGCAGGGCTCGGGTAGCTCCTCCAGCTGACTGGAGCTGAATGTGAGGGCGCACTCAAGCATGGAGAGGTTATCTGTGGACTTCTGGTGCGTGCAGAGCTTCTTCAGGTCCTGACAGTCGGCCAGGTCAATGATGCTGTGCATGGCCTGTGCGGGATCTTTTCCTACGACAATGGACGCCCGCCGGATGCGCTGCAGTGAATCCTCAGCAGAGGCCGCTGTGGCCACTAGAAAAACGAACAGTAGGTGAAGCATGCTGACTCTTTAATCTGACGAGCGATCTTTTGAACTCCTGGTTCTTAGAGGCCGGTCATCGAAACCACCTCCGACGGCCAGTTGCTTGCGTAAGCTAATGCGGCGATTCGATGGGCTCCCTGTGGCCAAAATACATCAGCAAATATGTTTCGTCAAGTTCTGGAGTGCAGTGCCACAACAACACGTATAACGTATGTGGAAAATGGAAGGCCGGTTTAAAAATCCGCTGCTTCACGTTCTTATCATCTTGAACCCACTGCGGGCTGATAATATCGGACAGGATTCTTCACAGCCTTGGTAGCTTTTAAGGCATTTATAATGCCGACGATGTAAATCTGTAAGTCTTGTATTCTCTTTACAAATTGCAATATCAGCGGTTTAGCAACAACGTACAGTAATATATTTATATATAGATTCCCTTTGGAGAACAACTATCGGCTGACCAGCGATACACGACTAGAGGTGGGAAGCATGGCCCATAGCGAAGAGACTCGGGAAAATATCGCCCTAGTAAATAAATAAAATAGCTGAAAACACAAGATAATTTTTGTTTTTCTATTTGCGCTGTTAATGTTTTAGGATTAACAAGATTGAAAACTAACTATGGCAAGCCAAAGCTCTAAAGCTTGAGATTTTCTCATTACAAAAAAACCACGTTACCAAAAAATTAAAGCATTTAAATTTCCATTACATTTACAAATGCATTATACATTTAATTTTTTAATTTCCGTATTGATTTACCGATCGCTCCTTTGGCAGCTATATGATACGTTATTTGATCTTAGGCCTCAAACATAGTGCGCGCTGAGACGAAGACGAAGACGAAGCTGAAGACGATTTGCTTGTGTTTTGTGTGTTTGTGTTTGTACAACAACAAAACACAAGCAATCGTCTTCAAACCATAACTCTGAATTTATAAAAATGTGTATATCTTGAAGCTTATAGAATTTTGTTTAAAACCCACAAACCTATAATTATATAATACATATGTCCCAGTCCGACTACTATATTTATGGCAATAAAATAATGGTATCTGCAAACGCTTTCTTTTAGTGTCGGGTTGCTCATGAGTGAGTGAACAAAATGAGTTGTTCACTAAACTGAGTAAGTGAACATATTCCATCCTATTTGTTTTTTTTTTTATTTCACTTGCTCTTTTTTGTTCACTTGTTAAGTTTTGCTTACTGCAGTTTTGCTCTCTTGCTCAGTTGTTTATTTTTGTTCAGTAACTCTTTTTTTATGGTATTTTTTTTTTTTTGCTCATTGTTCTGTCAGAGTGCGCATTTTAGTTTTGTTTATATTAATGTGTTTTTTTTTTTTCTTTTTATAAATATTCAATACTCAAAATATGAAAACATAAACATAGGTATTTTAACGAACGCTGTGCTCAGTGGTCCGGAATACTATCAACGAAAAAAATCCATAAACGGTAAACTTCATATAAAAAAACAGAACGAAAAGAGCAAGAAGAAGAATTTTGTGGTATTTGGTCGGATGAACGGAATTCTGTGAGCGAACCGGGTAAAACGGTTGGCAGAACAAACCAATAAACAGCTGTGATTCCGTAAGCGAAATATATCAATTGCATATATTTCGTTAGCAGCATAGTGGGGAAGGGGGAGGAGGACATCGCTGCTCGGTTGGAGCGCATCGACAGCCGTGAGGACAATGTGGAATTGATAAAAGCCGTAAAGGCGAGGCATATTATATGATATTTAACATATAAAAAATATTTTAGTTGTATTTTTATCAACAATTAGATTGTAAATTATTTTATTGCTGGCGATGGCGTTGGAGGCACTTTTGTTTGCCTTCACCACCGGCTTACAACATTTATAACAAGCCCAATCAAATGCGTTTAAACTAATTTCTCTTTATAAAGTTTATTTATAAAGTTTGTTTACAAAACACAGCTGGAAATACATGTCAGTGTGACCGATTTAGACCTATTTTGACAATTTTCTTTGTTATCTTTGGTCACATTGGTTCCCGAACGAAATATATCACAATTTCGCTCTCGGCATTCCGTAAGCGATTTTCGTTCATGTTAGTACACTCAAAAAAGATGATCAAGATCGAAATCTTGACCATAAAATAAATACAAATTAATAATATTACAATAAAATTAAGTCTTAAAAAAATGTAATTTCCCTGGGAAATAAGCAAATAAAATAGAAAAGGGCCAAAATCCCAAATTAAAAAATTATGGACATGCTAATTGCTTCTTCCCTGCTCGTCCCTGACCAGTGGTCAGCTATTGGGATTATTTTCTTAGTTGGCTGCCACCCCAAAATGCAGGTGCTTCAGAGCATACAACGACTACAAGAAGAAGAAGGACAGCAGCCCAACCTCGGGAAGTGGCAACGGGAATGGTAACGACCCGGGACGACTGGCCAAGCGGACGCCATTGGGTTCCGTGCAAAGCTCATGGAGAGAGATTATAGTGGTCAGTCCCAAGGATCCGCGCGCGGCGACTTGAGCGCCAAGTTCGTGGCAGCAGCCGTCGTGGACGTGGTGCCCAACGATGCGGCAAGTCGCAGGTTTTCTACGATTACAATGCGGAAAGATCCATCAGCAACCAACGGACGAGGAGGAGGAGCAGCAGACGGAAGAGGCCGGACACACAAAGATGTCCCTCGGCCAACACTTCCCAGCGGGATCTGGAGCGGCTCTCCAGCAGTGGCAGTAGCAGCAGGACCAGGAGCAGCTCGGCGGCATCGGGAGGTGTCCCCGCTGCATTGGAAATCATAATTTAAGTAAATAAATTCGTCATTTTGAAGGTATCGATGCATACAATCGTTTGAACTCGAATGTTCATTGTTTTTTATTTCCTTATTATTTTTTAATTTTATTATTATATTTTTTTTTTATGATTTATTTATTATTGTTTTTTGTTTTCTTAACATTTATTAGTTTATTATTATATTTATTTTATTATTTGTTTATATCTTACGAAGAAGCTAAACAGTTGTGCTTTACATTAAAAGGCAATATAAAATAATACTTCTTAAAATAAATCGTCAGTCGGGAATCCGGGAATCCTTCTCAGCTTACTTCCCAATTTCCAGAAACTGAATTGCCCTCACTGTGCCGACCTTTAGTGTCCTCGTTTACGCCCAGTACACGGACTCGCCAACTCTTGCCCACCAGTTTCGACCCCGTTTCCGTGGATACAACCACCTGCAACATGTACCATGGAAAGCCGGCGGCGGAAGAGGATCCGGACTGCTCGGCCAGTTCCTGCTAGAGCTACTCCTTGCAAGTCCCAACTGCTGCCACAACTCCTCCTCCTCGGATAGCAGTATTCTCAGAAGGGACGGAGCCACTCCCACGATCCAAGGTACCAACAACTGATTTGACAACCAGAACAAACTGAACAAAACGGAACTCGGGAAACTCTTGCCAACTTTTGCCAGCTTGTCGGTTTTGTAGCTACAGTTACAAAACAAAATATAACGGCGAAATTTTCAGTCATTGGGAACCTATATTAATACCAAATTAATAATTTATTAGCCGAGAAGTATAAATATATCGAGTATCTTGATGTTGCAACTGGAGTCAGTAATTTATTTGCCTTTTAATTATCTATTTAGTATATATTTTTTCATTTGCTTGTTTATTTTATTTTCATTACAAGCTAAATTTGGACCACTACAAAAGTAATTGTCAGTGATTTAATCTACATTTTTAATTTTAGTTTAATACCTTAAAATAATTTTTTTTTAAATAATTATTAGCTTATCTGCAATAGTGCAATAATAAATATCCTCCACATTCCATTAGTGGCTTTCCCTGCCAACTTTGTGGGTTTTAAACGCTAAATTAGCCAAAAACTCATCAAATAGTAGATCGTACATCAGTCATACATATTTTAAAAAGTTTTAATTAAATTAATTCCAATTAAATTAATTTGAAAATAGCTTTTCTTCCCGCTAGCCGCATATTGCCTTCCTTTCTAGTGGGAAAATAGCTTAAATTGGCAACAGCGACGCGTGGGAAAGAATAACACATCATAACATAAGAAGAATAAAATACGATAACATAAGAAGAGAATAACATAAAATTCAAGCGCGGCGGATTCAAAAATTGTAAATGCTTACCATTTATTTTAAAATTATAATATAAATAAATAATATTAATAATATTAATAATATGAAAAAATAAAATCAAATAAAATTACCCCACCTTTTAGGGTTGCTGGATCGCTGGCAAAACAGGAGTTGCAAATTTTTGACATGAGATGCCAGATTGTATTCGGCTATTCGATAGTATATTATATACTCACCTCACCATAGAGGTGGAGAAACATCGATGTTTGCTGACATCGATGTTTTTCGATGTTTAAAAAAAACATCGATGAAGAAAAACATCAAAGTTTTTCGATGTTTTCATAAAAACATCGATGTTTTCAGGAAAAAAAAAATTTCTTAAAATAAATTAAACATTTCTTCCCTTACTTGTGTGATGTGACAAAAACATCGATGTTTTCCCACAAAACATCGATGTTCCCAAACATTTTAAAAACATCGATGCATCGATGTTTTCATCGATGTTTCTCTACCTCTACCTCACCAAGGGCAATTCACCTCAAAAGAGAAAAGTCCACCACTAGCTCCAAGTTGGAATCTTGTAGATACTCTTTGTTGTTGGGCGACTTCAGATGAAAGTCCTAGATACTAACTTAATGCAAAGAAAACAATAATATAAGTTATACTTAAATAGCTTTGAAAGGTTTTCGGTTATAAGCGAAGTTTAATATGAAATTATAGTGCAGCTCAAGCAGTTAAAACGCGACTTTCGTTGAGAAGCGCACACCCCAAAAACTTGTTTTAAGTCTACCAAGTGGAGCGAGGTGTTTGTGCGACTGTGTATACATACATACATACATACAACATATGTAAAAGTCTTCAGAAATTTAAACTCTACTTATGAATTGCGCTGCATAAAAGAGGCGGTTGCATTGCTATTTCATGAATGTTTAGTGACCAAATTTTAAGTAAAGCAAAAAAAAAGTAACTGCCGTTAAAATGGGTAAGTTAACGTACAAGCTAGGTTTAGAAACAGAGATAAAAGGCATACTCTCATTGTTTATGAAGATATATTTAAATTGTTATTTAATCTGTATCTGTTTCTAAACACTTACCTACATATGTACATATGTATCTGCCAATGTTGAGGTGGTTCTGATTGACCTACAATTTAAGTCACAATAAATATGGAAATATAGGCAATTGAGGATAAATAAGGGCATGATTAGTCGAAGGTTGAACAAGTAAAAATACCTAATTCGTATATATACATATTATTAAAATAAAGAAATGGTTCTTAAATCAAATAGTCTTGAATTAATACAATCTGGACGACACAATAACTTATGTATACTTGGACCACAGAGGTAACATACCAATAGGATTGCTTAGCTCATATCTTAAAAATCGTTCAAAAATTCTTCCATGCTATAATTGTAATAATCATAGTTGTATTCTAATAAATACTATGATCACCTGCGAAAAAAATAATGGCACCAACAGAACAAGCAATTTTTAAATACACAACTAACAGTTTCAGCTTTAATGAATGAAACATTTTTAAAATGGGAGACTTTAGCTAATCTAGGAATGAGACAAAAATTATAATCATATCTGAAGTTTTCGAGTTTTCAATTAAAAAAAAATTGGCACATAAAAAATAGCACCAAATTGTAAAAATGGATTTAAAAATTAAAAAAATTACGAAATAGTTAGAAATTAATGAGTTTATATTGAACCAATAAATGTCTAGAACCATGGCACAGAACAAGAAGGTCCTGGCATCGGTTTTGGAAAATTTTGCCCCAGGACTCTTTATTTTATTTCCAATGTGATCTAATGGTGGTTAACTTGGAAGCAGTAACTGCCCTATTGATATCAGATCACACAAGTAAGAAAGCTACTGGAGTAAATTAGGTGGAATCCTAATAAAATAAATTAATAATGAATTAAATAAATAAAATCGCAACTGTACACATGGGCGATATCAGCAAAAGGTCAACCAGGCCCAGAAACTTTAATGTTCATTATTGTTGTATTTTTGTCAGTCAACATTTTCATAATACAATGGTAATATAGTGTTTTCTTGTGAAAATCGGCCTAAAAAATAAAAAATCCAGAATGTCTGTAAATTTTTGCTACTTTTAAAGTCATTTTTGTATTTATTATTTCGCACTTTTCCGCTTTCCACTTTTTCTTCCAAAACTTCTCATTGAAATCTATTAGGAACAGAATAAGTCGTTTTTCAAGAAAATATGAAATAGGATAACATATGGTAAAAAAAAGAAAAAAAGCTTATTTCGGCAAGCCGAAGTTTACATACATATATACCCTTGCAGATATTAAATAAAATAAAAATAAGGATTCTTATAAATCGTTTTAATCCGGAATCTTTAGAAACGAAAACCGGCTAATTTGGAGCGATCGTTTATATGTCAGCTATAAGATATAGTGGTCCGACTTCGAAGAAATTTTAAATGTATGGCTATATTTAAATTAAAATGCCATTTACTAAGTTTTAGTTCGATATTTTTAAAAACAACGCAGCTATAAGATATAGCGGTCCGATTTTCATGAAATTTAAAATGTTTAGGTCTTATATAATTAAATGATCATATATTTAATTTGAGACCAATATCTTCAAAAGTAGCAAAAATATGACATTTTGGCGATATCTTTCCTATGACAGCTAAAAGATATAGTAGTCCGATTCCGGCCGTTCCGACGTATGTATATACTAGCTGCAATAAAAGAAGACTATCTGCAAAGTTTCATTCAGACAGCTCAAAAACTGAGAGACTAGTTTGCGTAGCAACGGACAGACGGTCAGACGGATATGGCTAGATCGACTCGGCTGGTGATGCTGATCAAAAATATATATACTTTATGGGGTCGGAGATGCTTCCTTCAATGCGTTGCAAACTTCTGGACAAAATTATAATACCCTGCAAGGGTATAAACACATGCAAGTCTTGTACCGTTCGCGATGTACCGTTACAAATCAGAAATAAGCTTGTAAAATAAATAAAAAAAATACTTATATTTAAAAATAACTTTTATAAATGGAAAGCTACATTATTTTACTGTGACTTAGGAGTTTTTTCTTTTAAATTACTCATTTCGCTTACTTACATTTTTATACCCGGTACCCATAGGGTACAAGGGTATTATAAGTTAGTGCCAACCGAGAATGTATGTAACAGGCAGCAGGAGAAATCTCCGACCCTATAAAGTATATATATTCTTGATCAGTGTCACTAGCCGAGTCGATCTAGCCATGTCCGTCTGTCCGTCTGTCTGTCCGTGTGAAACAACAGATCTCAGAGACTATAAGAGCTAGAGTTACCAAATTTGGTGACAACATTGGAATCTGTTTTTGGCCACGCCCACTTCCGCCCCCGAATTTGGTAAAAAACGTTATATAAGCTATAGTCGTAATTTTTGGCTTAAAGTAAATAGATTAAATAAATTAGTAGGCATTTGCGGACGTTTTCTGAAAATTTGAGTAAAATCGGATGATAAACATGGAAGTTATTAAACAATAAAGTATCTTCTCCTCTTGAGCCAAAACGGCAGTAGCGAAAAAAAGTGTTGCGTGCTTTCGGGCGCAGTATTAATTCGTAATGCGGCTGCGTACAGCTGCAGAAATAGTCTCTTTTGAACTTTGCTCAACATGTTTTTTTCCACATTTGTCTTTATTTCTCAACATTTTCTTTTTTCCATGTTCATGTCCTATTCGCCCACAATGCTTTGGGTACCGGGTATCTCACAGTCGGTCACACTCGACTGTAGCTTTCCCACTTGTTTTTATTAATGTACTATTATTCGTCACAAGATGTAGTTCCTCGCCTCATAAGGAAGTGTTTTTGTTGTTTGATATTTGTTAGATCCCCAATTCCATTTAAAATTGTATTTTTTTATACATTAGTATAGACACCATTCTAATTTTTATAAACAACCATTTCTGTCAAGCTTTACATTAAGAAACCGGTCATCAGAGTATTTAATGTTTCGGTCTTTGCAGCTAGTCTTCTTAAATTATTATATTTACGCTCTAGCTATTATTTTCAGTCTCCAAGAGTCATTGCACGCTACCGGAATTAATGCCTTGCACTTATTTCAAGCCTGCGCTTGTGTCTTGGTGTCATTGGCATCTCGGTCCAGGCATTTGTCCCAGGGTCTCGGTGGCAATTTTCGTTTCGTCTGCCACAGGCACCGCGGGAGTTCCGGTGAGAATCCCTCAAAGGCGGATGCATTTAAATGGCACTTCAGTCGCTCCTTGCTGGCTGGATGTATTCTGGATGTCTAAATTGCGTTTCTGAGGTCGTTCACCAACCTGTCTTAACTAAGCATTTAACTAGACAGTCTTAGTCTCAGACAGTCTTAGTCATATTTAAAGCACCCCATTAAAATAATTTAAAATAAATACCGGTAAATATATACCGGTTATAAAAATATTAAACATCATTTAAAAATAATAATTATTTTCCTTTGAAAGTCTGTAAGAAGTTTAAAGGGTTAAATGGCCTTATCGCCAACAAGGTTTTATCATGAAAGTTGAAATAAAATGAATTTTCCAAATATAAAAAAAAATATTATTTATTTTTGAAATGATTTTGATTGATTTTTATCATGGAAAGAAAAATATAATGAATTTTCAATTCATTCGATAAAAATTTATGGGTGGGCAAAAGTTTATGTCTTAAGGCGATAATTTTGCTAATAATTTATTATTATTAGTCGAACTTAAAATATTTTTAATAGTTTCGACAAAATCAAAATTATTTTTGAACACATTTTCAATCAATTATTTTGATTACAATTAATGAGGAGTAAAAACAATTATTATTTCGCTCATTGTCTCACATTATTTAACTAGTACTGAAAACTCCATATGTCATTTAAGTTCTTAATTTCATTCCGTTATTACTATGACTCTTTGACCTGTCTGCAGCACTGAACTTCTCCCAGAAAGTTCGTACTAATTGTCTCATTCAATTGAAGCAACACGCCTTTCATACACTAAAAAAAAAAGTACTATCAAAATTGACTAAGAGAGGCTTCGGTGAGCTGACGTTTAAGAATATCTTAAATAAGTTACATTCATTTATGGGTGTGAAGTCAAGATTAATATAAAACAAGAAAGAAAGCTAACTTTGGTAAGCCGAAGTTTGTAAACTTAAAAAATATCGAAGTTTGTAAATTTTTATAACATTTACTAACACATTTTACATGTAGAATTTTACATTTTCATATAAACAAATAAATTCATATATAAATAGCTTAAAAACTAAGGGACTAGTTTGCAGACAGACAGACGGACATGGCTAAATCGACTCGGCTGGTGATGCTGATCAAAATATATATACTATATGGGGTCGGAGATACTTCCTTTACTGCGTTGCAAACATCTGATTAAAACTATAATACCCTCTGCAAGGGTATAATTATAGAAATTATAATAAATATTTAATTGTTTCAATTAAAAACAAGTGGGAAAGCTACAGACGAGAGTGACCGACTGTGAGATACCCGGTACCCAAAGCATAGTGGGTGAATAGCACATGAACATGGAAAAAAATAAAATGTTGACAAATGAAGACAAATATTGCTACGAACTTGTTGAGCAACACGCACATCTCTCTCTCAAAAAAAAGAAGAAGAAACTTTATTGTTTCATAACTTCTATGTTTATCCGATTTTTCTCAAATTTTCAGAAAACGTTCACGAAAGCCTACTTATTTATTTTATCATTTACTTTAAGCCGAAAATCACGACTATAGCTTATATAAAGTTTTTTACGATTTCCGGGGGCGGAAGTGGGCGTGGCCAAATTTTAAAACAAACTTTATCTGCGTGCAACGAATTTCAATGTTGTCACCAAATTTTGTGGCTTGAGCTCATGTAGTCTCTGAGATCTGTTGTTTCACACGGACAGACTGACGGACAGACGGACAGACGGACATAGCTAAATCGACTCGGCTGGTGACGCTGATTAAGAATATATATACTTTATAGGGTCGGAGATTTCTCCTTCTGCCTGTTACATACATTCTCGGTTGGCACTAACTTATAATACCTTTCTATCCTATGGGTACCGGGTATAATGATCATTTATTAAAAATATCTTCAATTAAGCTTATTTCATTGGAATGTACCTGTTGACATTTCAAATATTTCTCAATTATCTGGTAGAAAAATTAAATAATTAAATTATTAGTGTAACTTTTTTTGGTAAATTTTTATCACTGTACATATTTTGTATAAAGAGAATCAGTAAGAGAAAAGAGCTGCAAAGCTCTTTAAGCGAGCATTTCACAAAGGCAGTTATTTTTTCGCTCTGAGAGTCGTTTCATACGAAGTCGAGACGCAGCCCATTCAGAGCTCTCTGATTTCTAACTTTTCTACGGGTTGTTCGTTGGTTTTGCTATTAAGACTAATTAAATCTATTGGTAACTTTCGGTTGTACACAGACATATGCATATTGTGTGCGTGTGATTCATCATTATAGGCGGATCAAACTATTTCCTATAGACAGAGTGTGACTAAAACATTTCCTCCGATTCCGAAAAGCTCTCGAGGCGATTCACACATCGCTGTGCAGTATGCCGGGCAAGAGTAACAACCGGGACCGCATCCGCGATCCACGCGAGGAGATCCTACTCGAGACGAACTTCGAGGACGATGGCGGAGTCATGACGCGCGCCTACAATGGAAATCCGTACAATCCGTCCATCCAAAATAGGCGAAGAAATTCGTACCGATCGGATCACTCCTTGGACAGGTACACAGAGCGCGGAGGCGAAGGTACGATCCTAAATCCAGGACTTTAACATTTTCTGCGGCACCAAACTGCATTCCAATAGTGCAGGGAAACCATTTCACTCTCAGAGAACTGTGTGTATACATACACTCTGTCGCTTATATTGCTTTATGTGAATCACTGGACGCCACCAGTCAGTCGCTGGTTCACCTGTTATCTTATCACTGTATTTTTCCCTTTATGCTTGCACAAGCAACTGGTGTACATAAGTTTGTATAATATGCCATACACATATGTACAAATGTAACTGTGCCTCACCTATACTACATTTCTAACGCTTGAATTTTATTTTATTTTTTTAGCAGCTATTTAATTATTTTCTTCGGACTGTAGTGCGTCTTCTTAATATAAGACTTCTGCATTGAGTTTAGAGATTTTATAGATGGTGATAATTTGTGAGATTATAAAATTCTATAAATATTTGCCGGGCTTACTTTTTTAGTGCTGAAGTGTACATTTCTTAAACATTGATTTAAATGATATTCTGATATATATGTTTACATGTCAGTGATAAAAATGCTTAAGAAATTCTTTCAGTTTCTCAACAAATTTCGTTAAGAATATGCACCCTTTACACATTGTCTTCAAATCCAAATACAAAATTCTAGTTTCAAAAATTCGATTTTGAGTTTCGTTAATGTGAAATACTAAAGAGAAAGCATTGGGTGCGCATTATCGAGCAGATCACAATACCAACTAATTACTATATACATAGGTTATCACTAAAACTGCAATATATTATTATAAAGAAGTTTTTTAATTTAAACATTTTTTCATGAGTAATACTTGTTGCCAAACCATTCACTATTACATGTATTTGAGCCTATCTTTGAAACTATTTAACTCACAGTACTGCTTATCTTTCCAGGAGAATGCTGCCAATCGTGCATGGCGCGTATTCCTTACGCCACTTTAATTGCCACTCTCATGTGCCTTCTGGGAGTGGGAATCTTCTGCTTCACCATGTACCGAGGAGCCTCACTGACCGTCATTATGGTAGATCAAGTCTTTCACCTGCGCCTGATATGGTAAGTAATAGTCATTAGCAAAAGTTTATTATGTTTCACTTTACTCTTCCATTTATTTCAGGATCGAAGCCGTGCAAATGATATTTGTCATAATTGGTGCTGGAATGGCAGCACTCGGATTTATGATATTATTTGTTGGCTTCTTGGCCACCGGATCCACCAGATACAAGGTTTACAGGGCGTGGCGATCGCGAGTGGGCGGTCGAATCTCCTGCGCTGTTCTGATGGGTATTACATACCTGCTTAACTTTGTGTGGAGTTTGATTCTATGCTTTCTTGTGGTGGTCACCTTTATTTATACAATGTTCTGGAACATGTGCTCGAGTGTGGAGCACTCTCAAAGTTGCATTGACTTAACACAGTTCCGTAAGTGTAATTTATAAAATAAATAATAACATACCAATGGAAATCACTTAAATATTTTTTGTGTATCTTACAGATTTTATGTTTCCGCCAAACACAAAACTTGAGGATATGAAGGTTTGCGAAAAGTACGAAATCAAGGCGTTCTGCAAAGATGGTGTCGAAAACGCAGAAGTCATGTTTATATTGGCCACCCTGTCTACGCTGTTGGTCATTCTTAGTCTGGTCCATTATCTGATGTGTCTCTCCGCCAATTATGCTCATATTCGGGATCACGAAAAATTCCAGGAGCTACAGGAAATCCAAAACCTCAACGAGCTGGAGTACAGTGCCACGTCAAAGGATCGATTCTAGGACATATTTCAGAAGATTCAATTTGAGCTTAAGGACAAACCCAGCGCTATTTGAGACATTGACACTTAACACAACGAACACTGATTTAAATTGCAACGAATACCAACAAGCTATAGTAGAGATTTGAGTTCATTTTAACATAAAAGTTGAGTTTAATGCTTTTTATGTTTATTTAATCAGTTAGTTGTTTTAAATTTAATTTATATTCAATCATTTTTATACAATTAAGCAGTTCTATCAAACTCTTACTGTCAAACGAAAAGATACCACTGAAAGTCTACTTTTTATAATCTTCGATTTCCGTCCATTTAATTAAGTTAGAATACATGAATTTATTATAGTTCAATCACATAATTATTTCTTTAGTTTCTTATCACCCTGCATGCAAAATAATTCCACACAAACATAACAAATGCACATGCTTATGCTCAAACTGATTCTTCTGAATTGCCGATTGCATTAATTACAACAACGCTAGTTAATCGGAAATTATTTTCTATCATATAGTGTAATTTATCCGTGCGCGATTACCATCAATATCTGTATAAGAAATTATCGAAAACATGCATTTTAAATCTTGCATCTACAATTTTAAAGCAATACGAATCCTGCCGTAGTTATTCTTCAACTGCGGTAGTTGGAGTTAATAAGAATCAAATAGATCTTACAATATTAATCTAACGATTGGATTAAGTATAAATATATTTATCTTTAATATATACACATACATACATAATAATGATAATACTAATATATTTTATACTACTGTTTTCCTTCCTTATAAGTATACAAAAAAGGTGGGACTATGAACGAGTGTTGTTTACATGTAGGCTTTGAAATTTTAAATAAAAGATTTGTATTAAAACAAAGCTAAAATAGTGTGTGATGTTTAGAGTTTGATTGATTTAAGTTCTTTAAATTGAAAGAAATTTAAGAAGCATCTCCGACAAGCTAAAAGAAAATAAATAGAAATGATTACATAGTAAGATTTATTCGAAAATATAGAATAAATTTCAAGGACCTAATTTTTAGACTTTTAGCAAATTTGGTAGCTCTAGCTCTTGTAGTCTCTGAGATCTGTTTGCTCATACGGGAGGACCGACGGGCAGAAGGAGAAATCTCCGACCCTATAAAGTATATATATTCTTGATCAGCGTCACTAGTCGAGTCGATCTAGCCATGTTCGTCTGTCCGTCCGTGTGAAACAACAGATCTCAGAGACTTTAAGAGCTAGAATCACCAAATTTGGTGACAACATTGGAATCTGTTGCACGCAGATCAAGTTTGTTTTAAAATTTGGCCACGCCCACTTCCGCCCCCGAAAATGATAAAAAACTGTATATAAGCTATAGGCGTGATTTTTGGCTTAAACTAAATAAACAGACCTTATAAGTAGGCAATCGTGTACGTGTTCTGAGTAAAATCGGATGATAAACATAGAAGATAAACGTGTTGCTCTAATGTTCCTAGCAACATTTGTCCCTTTTGAGAGTTGCCCAACATGTTCCTAGCAACATTTGTCTTTATTGAGTGTTGCTCAACATGTTTCTAGGAATATTTGTCTTTATTTGCCAACATTTTGTTTTTCCCTTGTTCATGTGCTGTTTAATTTCAACCACAATGCTTTGGGTACCGGGTATCTTACAGTCGGTCACACTCGACTGTAGCTTCCCCACTTGTTTATCATGGTGTAGGAGATGCGGTCTAGTCCTGGTGTGTGTCCTTTTAGAGAATTTATGCCGCATATTAGTTCTAGTAGTGATATGACTTTTTCTATTTCTAGGGCTGTTGGTGATGGGGTATGGTTGGTGCGGAAGTTGGCGGAGAAGTTTGAGTCCTCTGCCTGTTTTGACCATAGGTCACCGAATGTGTTACCTATTTCTGTAGGGTCAATTGTTGGTGTCTGTGTTGTGGGGTTGGTAATGCTGTGTATGTGTTTTGTGGGATACATTCCGCAAAGTCGTTTGATATTTGCCCACATTTTTGATTGGTCGGTATTCGGGTGGATTTCGGAGGTAAAGTTTTGAATCGAGTCCTTTTTTGCTTCCCTGATTGATCTTTTGAACTTGGCATTAGTTTTTTTGTATTCTATCAAGTTTTCGGTGTTGATGTTGTTTTTAAGTGTCTTCCATTTGTAGTTTTTATACTTTTAGGGTGGCTAAATCTTTGTTCCAGCAGGGGACACTACGTGGTTGGGAGAATGTTGTATTTTGTGGTATTGATAGGTGGGCACCTTGTATTATGGTTTTTTTAATGCTAGCTGCTCCTCTGTTTGTGTTGTTGCTGGGATGGGTTAGTGCAGATTGTTTGGTAATGTGTTCCCTAAAGAGGTCCTAGTTGGCGTTCTTGAGTTTAAAGGAGGAGTTGCATGTGAGCGTTAGGGGTGTAGGGTTAGGAAATATGGAGATTAGGATTGGGAAGTGATCACTTCCGTTAAGGTCTTCTGTTACTTTCCAAGAAATTTCTGGGGATATGTTGGCTGTGGCAAGTCGATGTGAGTTAGTGTGTTTTGTAGTGTGTAGGAGATTTGTCGTTCAGGAGGGTGTGTTGTGATCTATCTATGAATTTGGCGATTGTGTTGCCCCTAGCGTTAGTTTTAGGGGAGCCCCAGTATGGGTGCCAGCCGTTAAAGTCCCCCATTACGATAGTAGAGGGGGGGGGGGGGATGGGGGTAAGACATATTCTAGGTTTTTAATATTGAATTGTTTAGAGGTGGAGATATATGTAGAAATAAGATCTATTTCTGTAGTGCTATGATTTGAGGGTGGTATTGTTTAATAAGGATTTGTAATTCTGGGTAGTTATTCCTGTAGCCTTTAATATTCCATTGAATAATTTTTATCATAGTTTAAATGTAATAAAAAAACTGTTTTTTTGTTTTTGTTTAGTTGATGTCGATTTGCCCTGAGTCGCTTGCGACGTCAGAGTTATGTTTGTTGATGTTTGTTTTGGGTTTTTTCGCGTCTTTTTTTTATGGATGATATGATGCGTTTCGATGTGTTCAGAGGTAGTATTTTTATTGATTTGGTGGGGGACTTTTTGAGTGTTTGTGGTGTGTTATTGTTGGTTATGTTGTTCTTAGTGCTTGGGTAGAGGTCGGCGTAGGATGTAGGCGGTGGTCTGGATGCGGAGTCTTCTTGGATGAAGGGTCCGGGTCCTTTGAGTTGTTGAGGTCCTGATGTTCTGTTGGATTGTTGGGGTGGATTCGAGTTCTTGGTGACTGAAGAGTATAAATGTTGTGTTTTGTCTAAGGATGATTTTAGGATTGTATGGGCTGTTTTATTGTCGTATTTGTGTGTAGTTTTAATAGCTTGCAGTTCTTGTTGGGTAAGAAAAACTGGCATTTTCTACTGGTGGAGTTGTGTGGGTTTGTATTTTGGTCGATATGGTAGTTGATGCATTTTTGGGGTCTGGTGCATTTTTCGTTTGTTGATGGGTCAGTGTGCTGTTCTTCCCCGCAGTTGAAGCAGATTTTGTTGTTTTTACAAAATTTATGGAGGTGGCCGTATCTGAAGCAGTTGTTGCATCTGATTGGAAGTGGGATGTAGCCCTGACTGCTGTTCTTTGGTAGCCGATCATTACGTAATCGGGGAGGTTGTTCGAGTCAAATGTGACGATTAAGAGACCAGTCTCCTAGAGAGAGCCGTTGTCTCTTTTAAGAATTTTGCGGACTTCGGTTACTTGTTGGGCTGCTAATTCTTGTACTGTTACGATCTCTTCGATACCTCTTAGGTGGTTCGAGTAGATACGCCATTTGTTGTATTGAGGGAGTTGTGCACGGAGACAGAAACGTTGATGTTAGCTTCGAAAGCTTTCAGTTGCATCAGCTTGTTAGCTTGCATGGTTGTTTTTGTTTTTACTAGCGATCTTCTTCGATCTCGCCACCACAGGCAAAATCGATTTGTTTTTTTGACTAAGAATGGGTTGACATTGTTAAGGTCGAGTCCGGGGTCCGTTCTAGAGATGATGAGGTATTTCGGTCCTGGGGATTTTACAAGTTGTGCCGAGGAGGTTTGTGTAGCAGTTGCTGGGCCACGATCAGTGGGGTCCCCATCTCGCCGTCTCTGTGTTGAACCGTTGGTTGCTTGCTTGTTTGCTTTCACTTGCACTTGCAGTTACCGGTTGATCGGAGGAGTTGTTGGTAGTTTATGTTAGTTGTTTTCTAGTTTGTTTTGTGGTTGCGAAGCCGAGTTGATCGGAGGAAGGCACGTCTGTTCTTTATGAGAGTTGGATTGCGACGAGAAAAAAAAGTTTAATTGTTAAATAATATATATAATTAAAAATAAGATTTAAAAACCCCGACGAGAGTTCCTGGAGAATTAGTTTCAGAAGCTGTGTGCAGAATTTCAAAACGATTAGCCAAGTAGATATTCAGTAATCGTGTACACGGACTTTAAAAAGTGATGGCTGCCTATACATCGAACCTAAAATGACCTCCGTTTATCTAATCATTTTTCGATATTTTTGCTTCGATAGATGTAAAATTTTTACGCTGTAATCCTAAAATGTTAGGCATAAAAATATATATAAACATACTTGGGGGAAATCGGTTATTCTTGTTTTTATAGTTGTTCAGTTGCATTGTGAATGCTTAACCTATTTAAATAAGTCGAGCAAGAAACTTAAAAAATATAAATTGGTTTATTTTACAGTATATGAATGAAATAATTCAATCCTTAACAACTATGAGAGCAGATTCCATTTGATTATACTTTATAAGAGCATGCGATTGTAGCAAGGCGTTGTCGTTTTTGGAGTCATTGCATTGTTGTACTCCATCTTTCTTCCGCTTCCCAGTAAAGGAGCTGTCTTCAACCTCAATTGAACCTGCGGCAGCTGACTAAGTCTATCTCTGACTGCGAAAGGCAAGTCATCGTCTTTAACAAAGTGGGTTGAAACCCCGTTGGGTTGGGTGTACGTCAAGCCACCACCTTGATTGTCTGGTATAACAGAAACTACGGATCCATCATAGAATTGAACTTGCACAACTCCATGGGATAACTAAAATAGGGAACGAAAAAACTAATACAAATAGTTTAATACGTGGAAACACCAATATTTACCTCAGTAGCGACTCCAATATCGGGAACGTTGACGCGTTTAATTGGGATATTTTGTTGAGAAGCTAGTATATGGGATCTCGTGCTATTGCTTCCGAAATCTGTAGTATTTCGGATCGACGAAATAGTGCTAACTGAAAAGTTAATTGAACCCTGTAAGAGTTGAAATTGATTGAATTAATTAGAAAATGTATGATAATTATGAAAATATTATATCGGATTACCTGATTTGATTTTGGTGTCGAAAAGGCAAAGTTTGTGTTTGTGGTATCCCTTAACCCGTCAAATTTCTGAGCTGGTTGTACCTCTGTGATTGGTCGCCGTCCAATTGTGACTGGAAAGCACGAAGAGTCCTTTGTCTGAACCACTTCCAAGGCATTACTAACCGTAGCACAATGTGAGAAGCATTCATTTCCATGCTCGATCAGAGATCGAGCTTCCATGCAGGCATGATCCGACAACAACATTCCATTGGCATTGTAAACCTTAACTCCTTCGGTGGGCGACCGTAGCAGCTTGGCCCCCGAATAGTAGCGTATCTCAAAGTCCGTCATCGTCTCCATCAGTTGGCATTTTCCCAAGGCACTGAAATAGGTTACTTTCGGTGTTTTACTCTTCACCAAGCCCACAAAACGGGCCGCGTATACATATTTCTTCCAGTGCTTGCTAGGCAAGCTGTCGTAGTTGTAGACACAGTTCTCACATGGTATCTGAAGATCTGGGGGCTGCTCTCTTACGGGTAAGCCACTGTGAAATACACAAAATATTAGCATGCTACTAGTTTTATAAGTTAAATTATAATAATTATAAGTTAAATTATAATAATTATTTTCTTACCGTCCTGGATCCGGTTGGTAAATTATGATACGTCGTCCATCATGAGATATGCGGCAAATATCAGTGATGCGATCTTCATTCAGCTTTGGCCGGAATTTCAGAAATTCAAGAACCACCTCGCCATTTCGCAAAATACTCATTATAGCATTCTTCGTCTTATAACGCGTCGGTAGCAATCTAATCGTGCACAACGGTGGCACCGAAAGCCGCTCTTCCTTAGGTCCAGCTGGGCAGGCGTTTTCTACCGCTAAAGCGGTTCCCGGCCAGTTTTGCTCCACTTGACCATTTGAACTTTGTTGAAATATACCCGGCGGCTGCTTATAACTTGGTCGTAGATGATATTCCTGCATGAATTCTTCCCGAATTAGGGGAAGAGCTTGTGGCGTCGAATTATCCACAGAGCAAAGAGGCTGTGAGTTCCTTGAATCACCTAAATTGGAATTTCAATTGAAACACGATCCATAAAAGAATTTTTCCTCAAAAATACTTACTGCTAGCAAATGTAATGATTCCACTATCACCACTTTCCTGGCTCTGGCTAAACACATTTAACGCCCCCGGCGTCGTCGTATATCCGTGATTTGCACTATTAGCGGATCTCTTCAGCATGAATGGATGGACCAGGACCTGTTCGAGGGTTATGCGTTCGTGCGGTAGCTTCTTCAACAACTTGTTTATCAGGTCTTGCGCTTCAAAAGATAACTGAGCCGGCATCAGATACTCTGACATCACGACCTTATTGAGCGTGGACTGCACGGCATCGGTTTCGAATGGCGGACGTCCAACCAACAAGGTGTACAGCATACAGCCGACACTCCAGACATCAGCCGGAAGGCCATGGGACAGTCGTGACACAACCTCGGGCGATATATAATTTGGGGTGCCACACATCGTCATATGCCGCTCATCCGGTCGTTTTAACTGGGTAGCCAGCCCAAAATCGGCTATCTTCACATGCATTTCCTTGCTGAGCAAAAGGTTGGATAGGGAGATATCGCGGTGCATGATATTATGAGAGTGCAGGTAGAGCAGACCCGCCACCACTTGTTTCAGTATGGACGCAGCTTCGGCCTCCGTAAAAGGCCTGCCAATGTTGCTCATGTAGCGATGCAGCTCACCATTGTGAGCCAACTCCAGCACCAAATACACATAGTTGGCATCTTGAAAAAAGGTGTACAGCTGCAAAACCGAGGGATGGTTGAGCCGGGAGTGAATCTCCACTTCCTGACGAACGCGGTTGGTGAGTCCTGTTCCCTGAATTAATTTCTTGTCGATCTGCGGTTCCAAATACATATTAATGATAATCTTTAGCATGGGACATTCAAGTAACTTACCATCTTAATGGCCACATCCTGGTGAGTGCGAAGGCATCTGGCCTTATAGACACTAGCAAAACCGCCTTTGCCCAGCAAGTGCTGTACTTCATACTCCTGCAAATGACGCAAGCCATGCTTAAAAATTCTGCGAGAGGGAGATTCGGTACACTTACATCAATTGTTTCTCCAAACGCCCGATTGGATAACATAGTTGGCTTTGCTTATCTAATACTTGCTAATAATTATTATAACTTTTTAATTAAATTTAATTAAAACAGAGCCATGTAAACAAACAAGTAGAAAAAATTTGAAAGGGAACGCCACCGTTAGTGTTGAGAAATTTTAGAACATAGCTAAAGCGAGATTAAGCAACACTGACGTGTACTTCTGTGTAATTCGACATTTATAGCAAGATAATTTTTGCTTTCGGCTACAAGAATATGTTCTTCATACAAATTGCTATAAACGTATGTACATTAAGTAAATAATACTTTTTTTTATTATTTAATGAAAATATCGAAAGACGGATATCGATATTTGGTCATAACTTTCTAACACTGTAAGAAGAGTGCCCCCAACTCTCTGGTTGATTAATCGCTGAAAATATTGCCAGCCATTGCAAGAAAATCATGGCAAAATTATTCGAATGGTTTTCCTGCGGAAACAATGCCTAATGAGACATGTAACTTGCATTTGAACCAACATTCTTATATCTGCACAAAGCCTGCAATAATCAGATAAAATTTTCGCGAAAAGAATTTATTTCGAAAGCGTAAACAAGACGTACTGCTAGCCTGGCAAAAGTCGTGTTATTTAATAACTTGAGCGCAGCAGCGAGTGCGTTCGCCGACTGCAAAACGAAGAGACGCGAATATTCTTCATCTCGGCGCTTTAAAGTTTTTAAAGAGTGGTGTTTGTAAAATAAAAAACTAAAAGAAACTGGTGAGTCCGTAGAACAATAAAATGACCCACATCCATACTTACATTTGCATGATTATGCGATGGTGTGTGTGTCCCTAGTACATATTCGCACGCATACAACCTTCGACACTACGTCACCGACGAGCAACAGTGTTAAAACAGTGCTGGAAAATGTCTCCGGAATCCTAGAGTTTACATTTTTTTTTTGTTTTTCTTACAAATTAAAAATATATTAAAGCAGATTTTTGCTAATGGTTTGGTATTTTTTAAATATTTTTAAGACTACACAATTTTCTCTCGTAAATTTCATTTCGTTTGAATTTAATTTTAAAATTAAATATGTAAGTAAACAAATTATTTTGCTTTGTTTTTAGAAATATATAAGTTTAACCAATTTCATGGGATTAAGAACTTTGCTATTCCTTTGATGTTTTTTAATTTACATTTTGTTTTGTTTTTTTTTTTATCTCGGACAATCCCCAGCGTGACCAGTTACAAGAGAACACGCGTTCTTTTGGATTTCACCCTACTTAAGGTTTAATTTCGCGCTGAACTTGGTCACACTCGCCACTTCATCATAACCTTAAAATGACAAGTTATAATTTTTTTTTATGATAATTTCAGTGGGAACCGAACTTAAAATCGACTATTAAACTAGCCGTGCTGTAAAGTGCCGGGCCCATTGCTTGTCTGCGCGAGTGCAGCATTGTGAATTAGTACATATCTCCGCGATAATCATGTAAAGAAAACTTCACTCGAATATGTGCTTGTCGGCGATGTAAATAATTTTGGTACTTTTGCTCCTGTGGAAAATCTCACAATAAAATCTTTATAAACTTGGAGGTCGAGGCTTTAGTTGCAAAACAAATAAATAAAGAGTCGGCCCAATTCACACTAATACGAACCGCAGGGAGTTGAGAGGGGTGTCTGCGGTTCTTTCGAGTGCTCCGAATCTATTCGTCGAAGACGCTACGATGCATGCATCCTCCGCCGCAGCGACCGCACTTGTGGAGTATTCGGACGTCAGCTCTGAGGATTTTTCTGATCCGGAGACCGGTGATTTGGACGCAGACGACTCCAGAAAGGGTGCTGGAACAAACACAAAAAAACCAAAGCCAGCTACGGATAATCAATTCACCAGAAGTCGTCTTGGTTCCAAGCCCGATAAGGAGGGCTATGATAATTACAGGTATGTATTGGCAGTAATGCGTATAAGACATGGAATTTTTGGAGTCATATAACCTAACTTATAATTTGTTTTAGAAGAAGACGACCCGAAGACTCGAACAAATCTGGTCCTGCCGGATCGAGACAAACATCAAGCAGCGAGACCACAAATCATCGGGAGGATCCCTCCCAGGTCTCCAACGCATCGAAAGGAGAGTTGTGGGGCCGGGAGATTTACATGTCCAGCGACTCCATCGACACCGATGAGCTGGAGGCGGAGATGAAGCGGCAGAAGCGGAAGAAGCAAAAGAAGGACAAACACAAACACAAATCCAAGAAGAAGTCAAAGAAGCGAAAAAAGAAGCGGGCCAAGTCGTATTCTAGCATTGATTCTATGTCGGACGACGACGTCAATGCCTTACTAGACCGTAGATACACACCGCCTACTGCTCCGAGCAAGAGTAGCGAACGTACGGTGAGCGCGGGACCGTCCTCCTTCACCCCACACAACCTCAAGGAGAACAGTTCGCCGGCAACTCCGCCGCCGACGCGTCGTACCAACAGCAGCAATAATACCTTCTACGGAGAGTCGTCTTCTGTGGAAACAGCCAATGCTGCCCTGGGCAGTAATTTGCAGGTCACTGTAACGAATAAGCAGACAATCAGCAGCCGACATCGATCACCTCAGCCCCCATCAGCCCGCATCAGTGGGAACGGGTCCAGGTTTGGTAACTCCCCGCGAACACCTCCGCCATCACACTACACATCCTCCAGCGGTGGTGGTCTGTCTGGGAGCCGCGATTCGCGCAGCTCCCGATATGTACAGAGTCCACACAAAGAGGATTTGAGTACGCACCACCGTTCCAGCCACGAACATGGCTTTCAGTCTCGTTACTCTGCTACAGGTCCTACCAGTCATGATGCCAGAAAGGTGAAACGGCTTTCCCCGGGTAGGTTTAATTTTTTGTCAAAGAGGTAACATAGGTTTCCTAATCATCATTAATTTTTTTGCAGAGTTGGATCGTTACAACCATCAGCCAAGCACGCCACCCCATAAGCGACGGAAGTTCAGCGATGGCCGGGATGTGGCAGCGATTAGCGGAAACTTCGAGCACAGTAGGCATCACTCAGGAAAATACGATCGTTATAGCAGGGATCGATATTCCAGAAGGTCATCTAGGTAATTACAGTTTTCTTTAAATTTTCTTCTTTCCGGAATCGAATACAAGTACATCTGGTTTCTTCCTATTTTTTGCAGGAGTCCTAGTGTGCAGCATCATCCGCGTAGTCGACAATCCCCCGTCGGAGGACTGACGTCCAGTGGAGCAACTACGAATGCGTTCCGACATAGTAGCAGCCACAAACACAAGTACGGTACGTCTGCCGGATCGCCGCCCTCTCATGCGACGAGGTCATCCAAGCGCTCTTCCGGAACTGGTACCTCTGCCACTGATCGCTACTCGAGATCGCCGCGAACAAGTTCGCGGTATTTGGAAGCGGCATCACCGCCTTCACCTGTTGGCGCTTCCAGCTCCCATCACCATCACCACCGTCGCTCACCGAAGCTGCACCAGAGAACTAGAGGAGACAGTCGACGTAGATCTCCTAGCTCGGCCAGCAGCGGCAGCTCCGCCTCACAGAGTCGCTCGCCAGCGTCACGCGATCTGAAACACAAGCGCGAGGAGTACATCAAGAAGATTAGCGAGACAAGTCTATTTGCCGAGCTTGTAAAGGACCGTCACAAAAGGCAGAAGGCGCTTAAGGAGATCATTGAGCGTCAGGAAGAGAACAGTAATAGCACCAGCAACAGCAACGGAGCACTGACGATTAATGACAACAGTTCCTCGGTGGATGGAAATACGCCCAACACTGGTGACTGCCGATCTGGGCCCGGTTGTGCAACCCCTGCAGCAACGGCGACAACGGTCTCAAACGGCCTTGAAGTCCTGGGGAGTAACAAACCTGATGTGGACCTCAACAACATTCCCATGCCAAACAAGGAGAACGAGGCACTGGCCTCGAATCCGGGCCCCAGCACCGATATCCCGGACTGTTCCACCCCAATTAAGCAACCACTGCTACCGACCGCTACCGTATCGGTATGTAAGTACAGCCTTAAACCGAAGAGTCTAACGTCGTTGCCGCTGCCACCTGGGATGAATGCCCTCGACTTGGTCAACGCCAGATCTCCATCGCCAGCGCAGAAGAAGAAGGAATCCGACGAGAAGAACGTTAATCCCAGCGCCGGCGCCAATAAGAGTTTGCTGAATCTTCCCATGCCACCAGTTATCCCCGGCAGCGAGGAGCTAAGTGGCGATGATGATGTCATCGACAGTCCCGAAGACTTTGATGCCCCGGCCGGCAGTAGTGGCCATATAGGTGGATCTACAAACCGTCGTCGACCAGTGATATTAAATCGCAGGGATTCGCGCAACAACGTCCGCGACTGGGGCGAGCGATGTGTAGATGTGTTCGAGATGATTGCGCAAATTGGAGAAGGAACTTACGGTCAGGTTAGTGTACAGCATTCTGGATTCAGAATATAAATAGATATATCTGTAATATATAAATATTTTTAGGTTTACAAAGCGCGGGATCACCATACTAATGACATGGTGGCCCTTAAAAAGGTCCGTCTCGAGCATGAGAAAGAGGGCTTTCCCATAACGGCTGTGCGTGAAATAAAAATACTACGGCAACTTAACCATCGCAACATAGTCAATCTTCACGAAATTGTGACGGATAAACAGGATGCCGTGGAGTTCCGCAAGGACAAGGGCTCCTTTTACCTGGTCTTCGAGTACATGGATCACGATCTGATGGGCCTGCTTGAGTCAGGCATGGTCGACTTCAACGAGGAGAACAACGCTAGCATTATGAAGCAGCTTCTGGATGGTCTCAATTATTGCCACAAAAAGAATTTTCTTCATAGAGACATCAAGTGCTCAAACATTTTGATGAACAACAGGTGGGGCGATTTCAACATTTATGTGCACAAAAAGAAAAAGCTTGCTTGGCTGAAGTTTATTAGAATAACCTTTTGCAGCGATAATTTTTCTTAAATGGCGCCTTGGGATATTTAATTTCCTGATTCTGATAAAAACTTCTTCAAGTAAAAACAACAGTCTGGTAGTGACTTAACAAAGCATTTGTAAAGCATTTGAAAAGAGAGTTTTATATATTTTTGACTATGTACAGAAAAATTTCTGAGCTGTTAGTTTTAAAGTTACCAAACAATATTGCGTATTCATTTTTGTTATCATTATAATGCTGTTTTTTTTTTTTATGATTACCAAGGTAAACGGTTAATATTACGTTTAAAGTAATATGGGTAATTTTTAAATCAAAAATATCACTGCTAGCTAACTATATAATACTCAAATACTCCATTTTGATTCTTGCAGGGGCAAAGTTAAACTGGCTGACTTCGGTTTGGCGCGACTTTATAATGCCGACGACCGAGAGCGACCGTACACAAACAAAGTGATTACCTTATGGTACAGACCGCCAGAACTCTTGCTGGGCGAGGAGCGATACGGACCTTCGATCGACGTCTGGTCTTGCGGCTGCATCCTCGGCGAACTGTTCGTAAAGCGTCCTCTGTTTCAAGCCAATGCGGAGATGGCCCAGTTAGAGACTATATCGAAGATTTGCGGCTCGCCCGTTCCAGCTGTGTGGCCAAATGTGATCAAGCTACCGCTGTTCTACACACTCAAGCAAAAGAAGACTCATCGACGTCGACTGCGGGAAGACTTTGAGTTTATGCCAGCACCAGCACTAGACTTGCTCGACAAAATGTTGGATTTGGACCCGGACAAACGCATTACGGCCGAAGATGCTCTCCGGTCGCCGTGGCTAAAGAAAATCAACCCCGACGAGTTAGTATACACCAAAGCCTTTATTCATAATTTTTGTGCACTCAAAACAAACGATCTGATGATTGTCTTTTTTTTGTTTTAATTTTAAATTTAAAGAATGCCAACGCCAAAACTGCCAACGTGGCAGGACTGCCACGAGTTGTGGAGCAAGAAGCGACGTCGACAGCTGCGGGAACAACAAGAGTCGCTGCCACCGACGGTGATAGCCTCAACCAAATACCAACAGCACGGAGCTGCCATGGTGGGAGATGCTTAGCATTTGCTGTATGCTTCGCTGTTCGATAAACAGCGCGACGGAGCGATGGATGAGTGTTCCTGGTGGAACTAGCAACAACTAGCCGTATCTAGTAGTAATGGGATTATGTTATCCTTGTGACAGGGCCAGACTAGGTTGACTTTGATTTGCTCTAGCCGCTGTCGACCCTAGGACAGCGTCAATAAAGTCTGGGCTATATTTATAAATTGCTTTATACATATGTTGGGCATACTGAATCCGGTCGCTGTGCTGTATAAACAAAGTGTTATCAATAATCGCACGCAAAACATTTTTATCAAAAAAAAAAAAAAAAAAAAAAAGTTTTACATGTTTAATTTTATATAATTTGCGCATAGTAATTTCTGAAATTGGCAATATGAAGGGAGAGGAGATCGAGCATGAACGAATGGAGGAATGCAATAGCTCTAGTAACAAAAGTGTAAACTAGTAGATCGTATGTACGTATTCGTATCAGGAACGGCTGAAAGCGATATGTAAGTGACCACGTTTCAAAGCTACGAAATAATATATATACATATATAGTGAAGAAGTTAAAGATTAGCATTTTAATTATAAAAAAATTGTTATATAATAATAGAATAAATATAGGATATTGACTAGTTTAGTTAACTTTTAAGTATTTAAGTCGAGTGTAAATTATAAATGAATTTATCAAGTAAAAACATGTACTAATTTACCCATACGCGCAGGCATTTGATAAGATTATATTTTAATATGATGTTTGAACGCACACAGCATCAGACTTACATATGTAGTTGCATGATGTGCGTGAGACTGAAACGATTGATTCACTTCACATAATGTATGTAAATAGGTTGAACATTTCTACTTTAAAATTGCAGCCTGATCAATACCGGTAATATCTCAAGACGAAAATCAAATCGACTAAATTAATTTTTGGGACTTTAAAACCTATTCAAATAAACATGGATTATAAATAATGTATTTTAAATTAAATTGTAGTTCCTTTTTTGTCTTACAAAATGTTCAAACATCGGGTGTATTTTTTTTTATAATTTGTCAAGTGATATTTATTTTCATGTCTTGTAGTCGTTTTTTTAATTAAAACAGTGATTTCTATTGGTTTTTTATAGCTTTTTGACCTACAAATTTTTATTTTGCCTATTTGGATTATAATGCTTTATGTTAATAAAATCAAGATTTGCCTATTTGGATTATAATGCTTTATGTAAATAAAATCAAGATTACTTGTTAGTAATATAAATTAAGCAATGGATTTATATTTAGAAGTTCTTTTTACAGGTTGTTGCTCTGCTCATGGTATTTTCCCATAATTTTGCAAAGGTTCTTATAAAGGAAAAATATTTTTCCAGTATAAAACTAATAAAAGGAAATCAATTTTATTTCAAGAGAGAAAAATCTAGAGAAAAAAAATTAAAAATTGATAAAATAGGCAAATTTATTAGTATAAATCTGCACGTTAATCAGTAAAAAAAACGGTTTTGTTATTTAAACCTTCCATACAAATAAGATTCGAGCTAAAACGCAAAATTCTGTTTTTATTTTGACTTAAAAACAATAAATTAGAAAGGGATGTTGATTTTTATAACATAGTTTTTCATTACGGCTGTTTTTAAAATAGAAAACTTTTATACTATTTTAGTATTTTTGGGTCTGTAAACCAAACATTTGTTGGCATTTTTGTCCGGTCACACTAATTGCAGCAGTCGCATTTAAGTACGTTTCATCATCAAATTTGTATGTATATTGTGTCAGTTCGTCTTTGTTTTCTTTTTAATTGCGAGGTCCGTCAATTAACAAATGATGTGTCCAATTACTTTTGGTAACTCGGATTAAGCCCACTAGACCGTCGATTTCAGGGGCATAAACAATGATAAATGCAAGTTTATGGTATGTGTGACGGAGCATGTACATACATACATACATATGTTTATATACCTACACGATGCACTTGGGAGGCCAAAAGAGAAATGCAAGTGGAAAGTGAAGTGTATTAGCGAACCTTAGACAGCTGGGTTGTTGCACAAATCAGCAAGTATTTAAAAGTGTTAAAATCTGTCGACGCAATATCTGGGTGCAGAATAATTGCAGACATTTTGGAAAGAAAGGAGAAAAACAATATGTATGGGTGTATGTAAATAGATGTATTTTTCGTTTCCTTTGTACCGAAAACAAAGCAAAGTTGATTAATACGAGCCAAACAGTCGGGGGCGGAAGTATTCTCTGTTCCAGATTATAGTTTGTATTTCTGTTAAAACTATCTAGATTTTAAAGATGTGAAATTTTTGGTTGTTATCTTTAAAGACGTAGTACTTTTTGGTTGGTTATAAAATTAGGTTACTCACTTTCGTTAGTGTATGTTGGCAGCAATGTTGAAGAATGGGTTTCAAGTTTCTATACATACATATGTAAATATGTATATTGATTAATTATTTCCCTTAGCTTCCAAAACTCTTTTGGTAGAAATGGGGAAAGATATAACAACATAATTTTGAATGGATTGCATTGTCTGATATGAGTGTGCAATTTCTTTGTTGTGTGTGAACCATTTTCCATTTCCATTAAATGAATAGAGCTAAAAAGAACATCAAATTACAACAAGAACCAATTACTTATTACTTTTAATAAGCGCTATGTTTGGCTCATTCCATAATGTCAATTTTTGTTTACATTTTATAAATCTATAATAAATACAATATGTTCAAGATAAGACTTTTTTTTTGCGAGAATTCATAACTGATTAAAATGAGTGCACTTTAATTTCTGCCTTTAAAAAACATTTAAAAAACATAGAATACCTATTCTTTTGTCCGTGACTGTGCAGCGAACAGCTAAGGATGTAAATACGTAAAACGCATGTATAAACGCAGATGTGTGGAAAATCATATATCCGAATATAAATACCCTTGGAAATACATATTATTGTCATTGATTTATGTTCATTGATTTTATGTTCGATTGAAAGTTATCATGCGACATGGGAAGGTGTTTCAGTTGGAAAATCTTTGTAATATATGTATGTATATTCCCTTTGTGCAGCCAACCAAAGTTTACGTAGATTATGTATGTATGTGTGTATATACATACATATGTATGTACATATTGCAATTTTACAAAGTTGCTGATATATAATGTAATGTGTATAATATTACCTTCTCCGCAGGTCGTAGAACGAATTGCTATCAGTGAGTGCTATCACATGCCAGAAACGGAGCTGTAATCACGCTGATACCCCTTGCGAAATCGACGACAAAGGCCGCCTAGGCCCATCTCAGGCATCGGATCCAGGTTGGTGATTGTGTGGAGAGGCTGCGACGGGGGCAGAGTCTGGTTGTTGCTGCTGTGCGGTTCGCAAAGGACTCAAAATTGATAGAAACAACAAAAAGGCAGCTGCAACTGGTGCCTCTTCCGAGGACCAGCCGCCGCGCAAAAAGAGTCGTCGCTCAGGAGGCTCCTCATCCTTGTCCGTTTCCCCCGCCACTGCCGCTGGATCAATAGATGCGGCAGCATCCACATCGAGAGCGGCGCAGCAGTTACAACAACAGCAACAATTAAACTCCACTGAGACTGGCCTTAGCCCGGAAATATTGGGAAATCCTAGCAGGGGGCAAACACGTAAATCGACAGATACCAACAAGAGGCCAAGGGATCATAGTAGCAGCAGCAGCAGCACCAACAACAATACACCAGAGGCAAAAAACAGTACTGGACCGAACATGCAGAGCACCACTTCCACATCGAGCGGCTCCTGCTCCAGGCCATTAGAGGGCTCCGCTTTAAACTCCGGCAGCAGTGCCGAGAATGTAGCCCGCGAGGGAGTCGGCAGCGGTAGCGGCGAAGACAGCGCCGGCATCGGGGACGAGAATCCTTCGGGCAGCAGTGTCGCCACCAATGGACACGACGCAAAACACAATGGATTCACTGTCAATAACAACGGCAGTAGCAGTTGCATTGTCGTCGATGGCGAGAACAATCGTGAGAACACCAGCTACAGCGGCGTGCAGCTTGACAAGTCCAACCAGGAAATCATCCGGCTGATTGGTCAGTATCTGCACGACGTGGGCCTTGACAAGTCAGTTAAGACGCTAATGGTTGAGTCTGGCTGCTACTTGGAGCACCCTTCTGCCACCAAGTTTCGGGAGCACGTCCTAATAGGCGACTGGTCCAAAGCTGACTCGGACCTTAAGGTAATTATAACTTGTCCATTTTATAATGTCTTTCAGGTACATATGTATGTTTGTATATATTTCTCTCGGTATAGGAAGGGTTTAGTTATTTAAATTGCGACTAAAAAATTAAAAGAGTGTTTTGCCGGCTCGGGGTCAAGTTTTTGGTTTCTTCAAGAGGTCAAGTTTTTTTGTTTTTATTTTTCTCTTTATTTTTTTCTTAAATTTTTTATTTATTTTTCCTTATTGTTTTTTCTTTTTCTTTTCCCAAAAACTCGAGCCGGCAAAACACTCTTAAGAAGTAGAAAGGTCGCTAAAATACATCTTTGTCTAAAAAAATATTTTTTTTTGCAACACTGCATTGCAATATTAAGATACATTTCATCATCCCCATAAAAATATTCATATACGCATTTCTGGATTTCTAATCAATTGAAAACTATAAAGTTTCTAAAAGTATTGAATCCAATTATTAGGTTGCTCTTTCTTTAAGGAAATGTGACAAAAGCGAGAAGCATCTTTATGTCAATACATTCTATTCCTGTTTCCGATTATTGCAGGACCTAGAGCCATTGATAGATAATGGTAAATTAGCAACGATCACCGAAATGAAGTTCATACTGCTGGAACAAAAGTATTTAGAGCATTTGGACGATGGCAATCCCTTGGATGCACTGCACGTTCTTCGCAGCGAGTTAACGCCACTTCAGCACAACATATCGCGTGTGCACCAGCTCTCCTCATATATGATGTGTTCCACCAACCAGGATCTATATCAGCGCGCCAAATGGGAGGGAAAGGGCATCCTGTCGAGAGCACTAGTCATGGAGCGGCTGCAAACGTTCATGCCGCCGTCTGTGATGATGTCACCTCGGCGCCTACGCACCCTACTGCAGCAGGCCGTGGAGCTACAGAGCCAGCACTGCCCCTGCCACGACATGGCGTGGGAGACGAATCTGCAGACGGTGTCGCTTCTTACCGACCACTGCTGCACCACAGACGGCTTTCCCATGCAAACCATTCAGATTCTCACTGACCACTGCGACGAGGTCTGGTTCTGCAAGTTCTCACCCGACGGCCTCAAGCTGGCCACGGGCAGCAAGGACTCCACTGTGATTATCTGGGACGTTGATCCGTACAAGCTCACCCTTAAGCACCGGCGCGTACTCGACGGTCAGACTCAGCTCAGCGTTAGCTTCGTCAGCTGGAGTCCTGACTCAAAGCTCATTTTAGTTGGCGGCACCGAGGATTCGCATGAACTGTTCATCTGGAACGTAGACGACGGCAAGCTAGTTGTAAAATTCTCACAGTCGCTAGAGGACAGCTTGGCCTGTGGTGCTTTCAGCCGCGATGGCGCTCGCTTCGTTTGCGGCGGCCAAAAGGGTCAGCTATATCTCTGCGATCTGAACGGCACCATTGTGGACTCTTGGGAGGGGGTTCGCGTCAATAGCATAGCCTTTCGAGCTGACAACAAAACGATCTTAGCGGCTGATAATCACTACCGTATTAGAGGGTGAGCTTGACTGTCAATTTTATTAAATTCAAAGTTAAAAGAGACATTATGTAGCTACAAAAAAATGTGTAAATTCTATACAGAGATAGAAATTAATATAGATTGCATTTTATTTTAATTACACTTAGGTACAACTTCGATAGCCCACGCTCAGACTTTGATATTTTGAGGGAGCCACATCCCATCATGACATTCAGCATTAACTCCGCTGACCGGTTGGCATTGCTGAATGTTTCGAACCAAGGCCTTCATCTTTGGGACATTGAGGACAAATGTTTGGTGCGTCGTTTCCAGGGAATAAGGCAGAGCAACTTCGCTATCCACTCCTGCTTTGGCGGCGTCAACGAGAGTTTTGTGGCCAGCGGCAGTGAGGATAAAGTAGTCTACATATGGCACATTAAGCGCGAGGAACCGCTGGCAAAACTGGCCGGCCACACCAAGACGGTCAATTGTGTATCATGGAACCCTGTGTACCCGTCCCTGCTGGCTAGCGCCAGCGATGACGCTACCGTGAGAATCTGGGGACCCAAGCCCAACGGCAGCAACGCAACGACTGAGAGCGACGATAGCTCTTCTAGTTCGTCTTCGTCCTCGTGGAATATGACTTAAGAAGATCGCAAAACCGTAGCAAATTTATGTATGTGCGTGACGGATAGATATTGGATGCTGATTTAGTTATATAGTGCGCCCATTCTGTCCTTATTTCGGTATATGTAAAGGCAGATGGAAAGGCGCTTACTGCTCTAATTGCGCGTCGGTGTCGTCGTTGCTACAAACTGCCATTACAACAATATGTATGAGCAGCATGACTTACGATTAGCATTAATTACTTAAGTACATTCATACGAAAGGAAAGGCATAACATCATATCTACAACGCCCTACACTACATGAAGATATTGATTCGTTCTCAGATATCTATCTTTTTTATGTGTACTGATGGCAAAGCGCTAATTAATATTTCCTCGGCCTACATATAATATCGACTATTCTCAAGCTTTTAATTTAACGAATGTGTATCGATCGACGACCTCTGCTTGGTTTTAAGTTCATTGCCATTTGATTTGTTCTATACAGTTTCCAACATTTAGTATGTAACACAATTTGACGTATTTCATAACCAACAGACACAATAAAAATTAGTTCTATATATGTTTTTAACAGACGACGTTTTTATTCTTTTTCTGGGCTTTAGGAAATTAATAAATAAAAATTAATATTGGACATGGCTTTTTTAACTATATTTTGAGGGCTTACATTGATTGAGACCAAGTAGAAACTGGTTTAACTCTAACTATTTGCTATATTGGGGGCAGCCAGACTCTTAATACAGCGCGACCTCAGGGATACCAAGGTACCAATGAGATCTCGGACAGCCAAGCGGCAATTAAATCTCTTACAGACGTAAAAACCAACTCGCGGCTAGTGGCAAAATGCAAGTGCAGCGTAAACCTAATACAACGAAGTAACAATTACATAGGTGCCGGGACATAATAATATCCCACCAAATGAAAAAGCAGACAAACTAGCCCGAGCAGGCTCGGCTAGTAGTAGTACAGACACTAGAATAATACCAATCTCGCTTAACTCGGTCCAGTCAAGGATTCATGATCATTTCAGAATGGCAGCCAACAAGGAATGGTCAAGGAAGAGTGAGCACAAGGGATCGAAGTAGTGTTGGGTGGCTCATGAGTGAGTGAACAAAAAAGTTGTTCACTAAACTAAGTGAGTGAACAAAAAAGTTGTTCACTAAACTAAGTGAGTGAACAAAAAAGTTGTTCACTAAACTAAGTGAGTGAACAAAAAAGTGGTTCACTAAACTAAGTGAGTGAACAAAAAATTTGTTCACTAAACTAAGTGAGTGAACAAAAAAGTTGTTCACTAAACGAAGTGAGTGAACAAAAAAGTTGTTCACTAAAGTAAGTGAGTGAACATGATCCTTCCTATTTGTTCTTTTTTGTTCACTTGCCCTTTTTTGTTCACTTGGTCATTTTTGCTCACTTTCTCTTTTTTGCTCAATTGTTCAGATAAGCTCTTTTGCTCAATATTGTTTTAGTTGTTAAATTTTGTTCAGTTAATCTTTTTTGTTTGTTATGGTTCAATAACTCCTATTTTTGTGTTAAGTTATTATTTTCCCATTGTTTTCTCGCATCTTTGTTTTCATCATATTTTTCTCTCAACTTTACTTTAAATTCGCACTGACGATCTTAGAGGTGGAAATGTTTTTGGCAAAAAGCATCAATGCTTTATCGATGCTTAATTTAAAAGCAAAACTGAAAAAAAAAAATAACTAAACTAACGTAAGGTTTTTTTGTCGTTGAAATTCAGTGCTCAGTGGACTGATTTTGAACAGTTAATATGCATACGGGCAACTGAGTAATGAACAGTGAACAAGTGAGCAACTAAGCAAAGAACAAGTGAGCAATATGAGTGAGTTGACGCATTTGGAAAAAAAAGAATAAGTGAACATGTTCACCCAAGTGAGCAGTATTTATCCAACACTAGATCGGAGCAATGTCGGCCGTTTTTCGACTGTAGTCGGACGAAGGAACTGATATCCAATAGTAAACGGGATACCAGTAGGATTACAGCAGTCTCCTCCAGTCATTGGGCGATCAGAACGCAGGCAACGAAGATGGGACTGCCATACAATGCAAGCTGCAGAAGCTGCAAAGAGAAAACGGAACAAGAGACACCAGAGCATCTGCTCTACAAGTGTCCAGCACTAAACAGGATTTAGAGCACGTCACTTCGTCACACGTCAGCAAAATGATTATGTTTGATTAATTGGGGAGGGGGGTTATCGGACAATGATTACGTAATCATGTTATATCAAAATATATATACTTAAACAATTTATTTTTATGAATTTTTGGAAGAAAAATGATTACTTAATCATAGGGGAGGGGGTTCCTCCAATTCATTTTTACATTGGGGGGAGGGGGTTGAAAATCATCATAAACATGAATTTGTAATAAATGGACTTCCCCTTAGAGCAAAATGGGCAGAAAGAAACTGGTCTGTTCAAGCTTTGCTTTAAACTTGGTTTCTCAATTTCTGTGTCAGTGTGAAGCCGTTCGACCATTTTCGTTTACAGGAACCCTATCGTTGAAACCCAAAGGCTCGATCACATATAATTATAATTCTAAACCTATCCCTCAAATGTTTGTTACAATGTATTTTGTATATGTATGTATGTTTGTACAACATTTTGCTTCAGGCAAGCGATTTGACTTTCTTTGTTGAATTAGTTTTGACCTTTTAATTGTTTTCTTTGACTGCGTCTCCAAGAATAATGTCGATAAAATGAATTTTTTTCAAGTTTTTAATATTTTACACCTCTGTCTAAACACGACCTCACATAAATACAAATTTTTCCTTAAGGAGAGTTTAGAGTCCTTCAATTACTCTTAGGTACATGGCCTTTTTTTGTATCAGTTCCTTTTAGGACTAGTTCGGTCTTTCTTGGGCTGGCACCCGGTCCGTTACCAACTGCCTAGTCCACTTAAAGGTGACGTTCAAGGCCCCTTTCAATTGTTCACTGATGGTGAAGTAGAAACCTGATCCTATAGTCATATGATAACCAGTGGTTTATCTTCCGAGCCTTGTGGATGAATGCTCTATCCAGATCTTTAGGCTATAACCTGTTCGCAGGAACCTCTGAAGATTACCAGCAGCCATGGCAGGATGTTGTGCATTGAATTGCGTTGTATCAAATATCAGTCTCGGGAAATTAACTGATAAAGTTTGTATGTGCGAACTAAGCCTAACAGATGTGATTACACAGTGAACACTGCAACAATTTATTCAAAGGTAGCAAATCGAATGTGTCTTTTAGAATAACTCAGCCTTATACATTTTTGACAATCACATAAAATTATCTTCCAGCAGGAGAGCGACAAACTGCCTCGTGGTCTCCTTCAAAATAAATGCAAGAACTACTAATGTTAAGGCCCACCATCGAAAAACCATTTTAGTGGCTCCGACAGCTTCGTAGGCAAGGACTAGTGAACAAAGGTGGTGGCCCATGACCAGAAGGCGGTGCAAGCTTCTGCCGAAAACTGTTGTGTTATTCCGCCATACCAGAATTGGCAAAAGAAAGAACTTGGATAGGTTGGAAATCAAAACGACTTTAAAAATAATTAAGGTAAAGCTACGCACACCCCTTCTTTTTATCCATTCAATGCTGAGGGTAGCGGTGATCATCAAAAGCAATAAAGTCATGAGCAAGTAGTCTGTAATAGAAAGGGAGGTTAAAAAATTATAAGAAATACTTAGAGTAGCATTACAGGAGCTTTTAAGGTTTTACCTCCTATATTTTGAAGCGTATATGTATAGAAACCTTTCTCGTGGATATGCAAGTCGGTTTTCGGCGAATCGGTAAGCTTTTGTCGGCATAGCGCAAAGGATTCCAATAGCAGCACCACTAAAGATATCTTCCAGTACAGCTAGTCGCAAAACATCATTTAAGATTTGACTCATAAAACATTTAGACTTGACATCTTACCTTAAAGTCCCCATTATATATAATGTGACGAAATGCAAATGAATTCAACAGAAGTGCGTCTATCAAAATAATAAATTCCTCAAATTCAATGTATTTATCCGTGATCTGGTGGCATTTGTCCTGTGAAATTCAAATAACAAAAAGTTTAACGATTTTACCCGGGTAGGAATTTGGCTTTTTTTCCTTACACATTGGGTTGTTTTTAGGGTGTTGCTGTATTTTTTGAATAGTTCCTTGACGCCATGACCACAATTAATGCAAACAAAACGCATTTGTCCATTCATTTTATGAGAGTGCTGTCAATCAATGTGCCTATGATCATATTTTCTTTCATCCGGTAATAAACAAACAATCATCAGCTGTTAGTGTAACCAGAGTCGAAAACTTAAAAATGTTTATATATGTGCGTCAAACTAGCTTCGGTGAGTTAGCGTCAAAAAGAAACGCCGGGAAATGGAACACTGAGGGGTTTTTATTTTTGGAATTAATTCGTAAATAAAGCATTTAATTAAATAAAGTAAAAGTTCTAAATGTTAAGAAATAAATTTAATAATGCTTTAATTTAGGTTTAAGCATATTTGACTAGTGCCTTATTAGAAATACATATTTATAATAGACGGCTGGTATGGCGTTTTCAAACGTTATAATCTCCCCGACGGGAAGTTTGTGGCATTTGCAAATTGGGGAGATTATGGCAGGGAACTTAAGTTCCACACGCCATATACTATGCATTAAAGTTTTCGTCAGCCTCCTTTGAGTTGCCTGAATGGGTATGTTAGGTATACATACACATGTAGTTCTGGACGTATCAGCACTTACGTCTTGGTCAGATGTTTTAGAAAGTTAAATATGCTTAATAGAATTAATTAAAAAATTCACTACAAATTTGACTTAAACAGAAATTTAACTAAGCAGAAGTTTGCAGCGCAGTGAAGGAAGCATCTCCGACCTCATCACCAGGCGATTCGATCTAGCCATGTATGTACATATGTACATATGTATGTATGACTATCCGTTTCTCTGTAAACTAGTCTCTTAGTTGTTGAGCTATCTAAATGAACCTTTCTAGATAGTCTTATTTCTATTTCCATTTGTATATAAGTCGGAACGGGCCAGATCGGTCTACTATATCATATATGTATGTAGCTACCATAGGAACGATCGGGCCAAATAGTCAGATTTTCTTTGTTTTTAAAGAAATCAAATATATAAACTTAGACAATGGTCTTTTAATTTAAATATAGCCATTTTAAATTTAATTTAAGTCGGACCACTATATCTTATAGCTGCCATAGGAACGATCGGGTCAAATTAGCCGATTTTCGTTGATATTAAAGGTATCGGATTTAAATTTAATATATAATCATTTAATTTTAGTTATTGGATTTTAATTTCATCTAAGTCGGACCACTATATCTTATAGCTTCCATAGGAACGATCGGTCCTAATTAGCCGATTTTCGTCGTTTTTAAAGTTATGGGACTAAAGTTTAATATTTAATATTATTAAAATGTTTTCAATACTTTTTATATTTCTTAAATTTATCTTTGACTTGCCGAATCTAGCTTTCTTTCTTGTTATATACTAAACTTTAAAGTCGTGTAGCACATAAACTATATGAGATTTAACAAAATTTTAAAGCTGTTTTTTAAAGTAGTATTCAAATATATATAAAAATCCTTTATTGGTTTTTAACTCCATTCAATAATAAAATAAATAAATTTACCAAAAACCTAAATAATTGACTTCTTCAATGTCACAGCTTATTTCGTGCAGGAACTTAAGGTAAATGTATTTCGAAAATTTTCATCCCAGACAAACTTTTTCTTATGGAATCCTTTTGGACACAATATCAGCTAATCTTTTTAAAGTTTAACTTTTTTTGGATACACTGAAAAAAAAAGTTTTGTTTATTTCCGAAGAATCAGCCCTTGCTCAACTATTGAACATCGAGAATTGGTTATTAAATAGTTTAAAATTGAAATAGTAAATTGAATAGTGAATAGTGAATTGAATAGTAAAGTAAGGGCCTAGTAATATAGAAAATTAAAAACAAAAATAATAGACGGCTGATAAGGGCCAAAACGATCCATATAATATTGTTAAGTGAACATGAAGACTTATATATCCTTCTGGAATGATGGTACATATTTGCAAAAACAAGACTAACTTTAACATATTTGGATATTTTGAATGCCATATGTTTGGCGTGATTGGCATACAGAGCTACACCATATGCACCTAATAGCTTTAGGTGAGCATGCTGGCAGGAAAAATTTGGGCCTTTAAGGAGGTATTAGGCGTTGGATACCTCGTCTTCATCGAAGGGATTATATATTAGCTTATGTTATCTTCAACTTTTGAGAACCAAATTCTTTTGTTTTAGATTTTAGGCAATATTATAATATTAGTTATCCTTAAATATAGCATTAAGTCAATATTCCGCTTATTTTTTTTTTTTATATTTTAGGACCATTTCCCGGTGTTAAATTGTTAAAAAGGGGCTGATTGCTCTAACATGAAAAAAACTTTTTGCAGTGTATCGAAAAAAAGGTAAATATAAAAAAAATTAGCTGATACTGTGATACTGTGTCCAAAAAGATTACCTTAAGCTAGGTACACACGATGCAAACAATTTGCAGCAAGTTGATTGCTGCAAACAAATTTGCACGTATAAACACGAGTGAAATCATTTTTTTGCAGCAATATTTCTTGCTTGCTGTCTGTATACATTTTTTTACCGTTATCTTGGTTGCGTCAGTTGTTTGCTAGTTTGCATGTGCTGTTTGCTTTCAGTCGCAATATTGCAGCAAGAAAACAACATGTGGGATCGCGAGAAAACAATAAAATTAATTGAATTATATGAGAATCACCCTGTTTTATGGGATGTCTCTTCAGCAGATTATAAAAATAAGCATAAAAAGGAAAATGCTTATCGCGAAATTGCTGAAAATTTAGATAAAAGTGATGGTGAAGTAAAAACAAAAATTCACCATTTGCGCACTCAATTTTTGCAAGAGGTGCGCAGAGTGAAGCAAAAAAAGAGTGGCCAGGGTACAGCGGACAATTATACCAGCAAATGGGAGTTTTTCGATGCGCTTAAATTTATAAAGAATGACGACGGAAATAATTATAAAATTCAAAATTTGGTAAGTAGTACAATTTATTGAACATATCGTAGTAATTACTTATTTTATATATGTTTATATTGCCATGACACTTCACCATCAGGCGAAACAAAAAAATTTTTAAATTCTTCACGTATATCTTTTGCTTGAGTAGAGTTTTGCGTACTTCTTTGAATTGGTATGCAGTTTCCTTCTAACGTCAGATCGTTACGCCAAGTTCCTGGTACCACTTCTCCATCAACTTCATTGTCGAATGTTCCATTCGGAGCATATTTTTGTTTTGACTCTTTCTTGGCCATCAACCAGTTATGTAATGCACAAACTGCAGAGACAACATCTATTGTCTTTTCTGGCCCAAGTTCCAATGGCTTTCTTAAAACCCGAAATCTATTTGCCATTATGCCAAAAACATTTTCTACCACTCTTCTTGCTCTGGAAAGACGGTAGTTAAAAACACGATTTGGAGCTGGTTGATTTCTGAATGGATATGGTTTCATTATGTATGTTTTCAATGCGAATGCATCATCCGCTACAAGTACATAGGGCACCTTTAGATCTCGACCTGGAAGTGGCTGCTCCTCAGGAACATTAAGTTGTTCATTTTGTAACGCATATGATAGACTACATGCATTAAAAATTCCTCCATCAGAAATTCTTCCTTTGCCTCCTACATCGAAGTAAATTATTTTATAGTTTGCATCTGCTAACACCATTAGCACAACGCTATGCGTGCCCTTATAGTTGAAGTAGGTACTACCACTTTTAGACGGAGCTTTCATAACTACGTGTTTTCCGTCTAATGCACCGATACAATGAGGAAAGTTCCAAATACTTTCAAAATCGGATGAAATTTTAAGCCACTCGTTTGTAGAATTGGGAACCTACGAAAATTCAAATAAATTATTAATATTTTGTTTACATTTTCTTTTCATACTTTTTCACATATATTTAGGATCTAAATATGACCATCAGGTGTTCGGTGATTTCGTTGCATCTGAGCTCAGATTGTTGAAATCAGACCAAAATAGACTTCTGCTTCGCAGAAAAATTCAAAGAGCTATTTTGGAAGTATCGGAAATTGATAGCGAGGACACTTTTACTTGTTCCACACCTAATATCGTGTACTCGTCTACCAATTCTCCAGTTTTTGCCTTTTCAGATGGTAAACTAGTAAATGCATATATAATTTACACACTTACTTTAAGATATTCCCTTTTCAGGCATTCATATACAGCTCGACAAGACTCCGGCACAATGCTTGCAACCGTACTCACAGGAATGCGAAAAAGAAACATCAGAGAATGATATGAATCACCTGTAAAAAATTTAATTTCATCAATAAACATATTATTTAAAAGTTCATAACAATGTTAATTATATTTAATACTTACCCGTGGCTAAAAAACGCAATGTCAGGGCTAATCGCTCATTTGGTGGAATCGCAGGACGCATTACAGTGTCTTGTTTAGTTATTTTGTTTTTTACTTTTTCTAATAAAAAATTGAAATCACTGACTGACATGCGAAAAAAATTGTAATAGTTTGTTTCATCGCCATTTTGTAGCTCTTTTAAAAGGTTCTGATGCACTCCTTTTTCATCTCTTTTAGAAATCCACTCTTTCACCCAACACTTTCGTTTTTTTGCAGACTCTAATTTTCTCACTTTTTTGCGTTTAATTAAAGTTGCTAATATGGCAATAGCAGCAGCTCTGGATTTTTGTGCCGACATAATATAAACACTTTGTTATTCTCTGACTTTCACAAAACAACAGAACTTGCAAATGAGTGTCACTTGCAAGCACTGCAAACAAAAATGAAAACACGTGTAGACATTAACGCAATATATTGCACGAAATAGCCATGCAAAAGTTTGCGTGCAAAATAAAAATTGATTGCAGCAGGAAATTTTCTTGCAATATTTGCATAGGTGTAAACATTTGTGCAAACTTTTGCTGCAAATTATTTTGAACTTGCTGCAAATTGTTTGCATCGTGTGTACCTAGCTTTAGAAACATTTTGTCTGGGATGACAATTTACAAAACACATTTACCCTAAGTTCTTGCACGAAATAAGCTGAGGCATGAAATAAGAAGTATTATGTTTTATAAATTATTAAATATTATTAAATATAGTTAAAAAACAATACACCATTTTTATATATTTTAGAATACTACTTTAAAAAACTGCATTCAAATGATGATATCTTATATATGTAGTTTACGTGCTACACGACTTTAAAGTTTGGTTGTACCTCTGCAGGAAATAAGCTGTGAGCCACTGTATGTACAAGGCATAAAATTCAACTACTATGCAAACTTAAATTTCATAGGAAGCACAAATGTCGTTCATTATCTTTCTGAAATGAAGGTATTTTTAAAGACGAGCCGTAGTTGAACAAATTGGATTATTTTTAATGCCATACGTTTAGCGTGATCGGCGTACAGAACTCTACCAAATGCTTGCTGCGGTGATTAACGTGTTTGGGCCTGAATGGCGGTTTTTGGCGTTGGATACCTCGTCTTCATCGAAGAAAATATATGTGTACATAATAGCTCAAATTATCCTTAACTTTTGAGTGAAAATTTGATTTAAAACGTCGAAAAACTGGCCCTATTTTAGATTTTAACAGGACAAAGAGCCAAAGCACAAATTTGGTGATGTGAAGCCCTGGTTATTCTGGAGGCCATCTCACGTGATGAATCACTTTCCGTCTCCTAAACTAAATGTAATAGGGAATCTGTGCCCTACTTAAGAACTGGACATTTGCAATAGATTAATAGTCAGTAAAAATTATCTTAAAACAGCAAAATTGGATAAACCTCTTAAAGGTACCAATAACAAGTGGAAAAGCTACAGTCGAGTGTGACCGACTGTAAGATACCCGGTACCCAAAGCATTGTGGGTGAAATTAAACAGCACATGAGCATGAAAAAAAGGAAATTTTGACAAATGAAGACAAATATTGCTAGAAACATGTTGAGCAACACTCAAAAGAGACAGACGATGCTAGGAACATGTTGGGCAACACTTAAAAGCGGCAAATGTTGCTAGAAACATGCTGAGCAACACCCAACAAAGACAAATGCTGCTAGGAACATGTTGTGCGTGTTGCACGTGCGATCTCTCTCTCTCAGAAAATTCATTGTTTAATAACTTCTATGTTTATCATCCGCTATATTTATTTGATATCTATTAACTTTAAACCTAAAATCAGGACTATAGCTAAGATATACCTTTTTCATGGTTCATGGTTCATATTTTGAAACAAACTTGATCTACGCACAACAGATGTTGTGCAGATTTTTGTCACCAAATTTGGTTGCTCTAACTTTTATAGTCTGTTTGTGCTGATTATGCAATCAGAAATGCCTCTTTTTGCCTGTTACATACATTCTCGGTTGGCACTAAGCTATCATATGGTACCCTTGTACCCTATGGCCCCATTTCTAAAATAATAGGAGTGTCAAAGCATATTTATTAATAACTCGAGAAAAATTAACTTAACAGTGAAATGTTGTCTAATATATGTATTACTTTTAAGCCATGGGCAAACAAAATTGGAAAAAATATTTGTATGTTGCAGCATATCGGTTGGAAATAACTGCATCACAGCCCTTTGGTAACATATGAAATCCTCCAATTTCCTTACCTCTTTCTGGAGGAAATAGTTTTTAATCAACTTTAATAAAAACTTCGATAGTATGCTTCAGCTGCTTCTTTTTACTTCGGCTCACAAATTTTATATTGAGTTAAAATTTGCAAACTTGTCGGATCATTTAAATACCCAATGACATTATCAACCAATGAATTCTTAGCATGCTTGCCCGTGGGTTTTAGGTCAATGTTTTTCTGGAAGACCCCGATCAGGGATATTTTACTAGGGTAGCACAGCATGGATTTATGCATCATTTGAATTCATGATAAGCCATAGTAGGAAAAGCATGCTTAACACATTATGCTCGTTTCAGAGTGTATAGTAATAGCTCTAGTGCTTTATTATACCCTTGCAGAGGGTATTATAATTTTGCATTGATATTTGCAACGCAGTGAAGGAGGCATCTCAGACCGCATAAAGTATATATATTCTTGATCAGCATCACCAGCCGAGTCGATCTAGCCATGTTCGTCTGTCTGTCTGTCTGTCTGTCCGTCTGTCTGTCTGTCCGTCTGTCTGTCTGTCCGTCTGTCGATTTCTACGCGAACTAGTCTCTCAGTTTTGAGCTATCGGGCTGAAATATTCAGCATAGTCTTATTTCTTTAGCACGCAGTATATATGTCGGAACGGCCGAAATCGGACCACTATATCCTATAGCTGCCATAGGAATGATGGCGAAATTAATGTACAAAAATTTTTAATTTCTCTGTTTTTCAACGAATTTCTATAAATTTCGAGATATAGTCGTTTTTTATAGTTCTAGAATTACGGTTTTAATTTCATTAAGATCGGACAACTATATCATATAGCTGCCATAGAAGGGATCGGTCGATTTATACGAAAATGTAAAATTCTACATGTAAAATGTAAAATTTACAAAATTTACATAATTTGAAATTTTTTTTTACATTACCAAATTGGATCGATTTTCAATGATCCAATTGCTGACTGCAAGGGTATATAAACTTCGGTTTACCGAAGTTAGCTTTCTTTCTCGTTTTGAATTGAATTCTGTCTTAGATAATCAACAAGAAAATGTTTCACCTAGAGAGCCACAGGATGTTGTGTCACTTCTCTGATGCCTTATAAAGTATGGCGCATTGCCTGAAAAGAATTTTTACTGGGACGGGTGATTTTTTAAATTATTGTCCTTTAATCGTCTACTGTTATTGTGTATACTTGACGCTTGTGTATTGATGCCAAGTTCATCCATTATTTTTTTACAGCTTCAGAAAGAAAGTTGTCTCCAATATCTGGCTAGGCGAATGGCTCGATTATAACTTATTATTCGTTTTCTAAAACATTTTTTTGATTTTGTTAAATACACTAATATTTTATTACCATTGAAGCTCCAATTCGTATATTTGCCATGTCCTTGCATTTTAGCATAAATGATCGTTTTCATATTTATGAATGCTTTCCACGTCCCATTTCTTTTTTAAATAACTCTTTATGTTTCAAAAATGAATTAAAAATAGAACTCAAAGAAATAATGAGTTAATAAATCGGCAAATTAGGACGAATTTTTCGTTTTACTCTGATTATAAGTCAGCGATCCTATTATTTTGAGAAGCTCGAAATAACAATGACTTGGGAAATTCGGAAATAAAACTTCTTTATAAAGCGAAATCAATAGCAAAGGAATGGGGAAAGACAACAGAAGAAAATTGAACGTTTATACGTTCAGTTTATTCGCAACCACGCCCAACATTTTGTGTGCCACTGTACATACAATTCCTTGGACCCGTATATACAGTAGTGGACACGAATTTAGCACACCGCTCCCCGAAATTTTAGAATAATCAGCTTTTCGGTGGATGTTAACTACATAATTGTCGCTGGACACGAATTTAGCACACTTTAGCACATAGATTAATATTTTTGTGGTTTCTTAAAATACTTCGAGCTTTCTGATGCAAAGCACTATTACTAGGGCCTTATTGCACCGCGACCAGATGTTAAGTCTTTTGTACCAAAAAGCACAAAGCTCTAAATTTACCACTAATGGAAGCAAAAAAATTGTATTTACTGTGTCTAAGAGGTCCTGGTGCTCTGAAGGACGATATAAGAGTACCATACACAGGCAGGCTCTTAACAACACCCACAACATTGAATTTTTGTTCGAAACTATTAAAAATGCTTTCTATTACTTCAATCTTATCATTCTGAAAGAAATTAACCAGTAAAAAATATTAAAAGTTGTGAAAAAACAGCTAAAAGCCTCAAAAAATTTTGTATGATTTTGAGGTTATGTCAATTTTTTTTAAGTTTAAAATATTAAAAAATTATTTTTTTAACTTTTAGTTTTGTATTTTATTGCCGATGAAATTTCCAACAAAATGAGGTATCAAACACTTAAATTTGACAAAAACTTACTGAAAAACCCACCGTCAGTCAGTGTGCTCCTGCTGCAGTGCTAGCCATGGCGTGCATACAAATTTCCATAGAACCATCGTTTATTTAGCCCCTCAGCAATGTTATGACTAACAAACACGAGCGTAACTCAGTTAGTTTGAAAAGGAAGAAAGCGTTTTTAATAGTTTCGAACCCAAAATTTAATGTTGTGGGTGTTGTTAAGAGCCTGCCTGTGTATGGTACTCTTATATCGTCCTTCAGAGCACCAGGACCTCTTAGATAAGGTAAATACAATTTTTTTGCTTCCATTAGTGGTATATTTAGTGCTTTGCATCAGAAAGCTCGAAGTATTTTAAGAAATCACAAAAATATTAATCTATGTGCTAAAGTGTGCTAAATTCGTGTCCAGCCAAAATGAGAGGTGCTTTCATGCAACGGGTCCTTAAACGAAAACGGGTAAAGCAAGGACGACGAAATTAACGGTACATATTCTTAATTATGTAGTTAACATCCACCGAAAAGCTGAGTATTCTAAAATTTCGGAGAGCGGAGAAAAATGTAAATAAAGTTGGCTAAATTCGTGTCCACCACTGTAAGTCGAACCTAAGATTAATTCCACAATAAATAAATTATTGAATAATGTAATTCCTCGATAGGTTAGGCTTTATATTTATTTATTTTTTCCTGCTTTTTATTATCAACATAATGTTACAAATTGTATTTTTAATCTAATCTAGGTACAACTTCAGCCAGATTGGTTTTTTGTTTTGAACAATTTTAAAAATGGGAAATGGCACAATTAGTATTCGATTCAAGGCTCGTGGTTTAAATCCGCTTTAAAAGATATTATTGTATTTTGAAACGAACCTGAATATTGTATTTACTTACAAGTATTAGCTAGTAACTTGAAAAGATTTTTGACTTAAGAGTTTTTTCCGTTCAATAATTTATTTTTAAATCCAGTTCAAAAATTATAGAAAAATATCACTTCTGGATGGTTTTAGCTACTTGGGAATTAATATCGGACAAACTCATAATTTCACAGAAAATACAAATTTATAATTAACTAAACTACGCACCCTTATTGTGTTAAGCAATATGGCTAATCCATTATTTTTACGAATAATCACCAACAGAGATTGAATAGAGTGCGTTTTTGTGATACATGATAACAAAATTGAGGAGATGGGAACAAAGACGTTGCTTCTGCGATAGCATGTTTTTGTTAAGCTGTTAAGCTGAATTGTACATTCAATATCAATATCAATTCAACGATCATATGCAAGTTTTTAAAACTATATATACTTAATACCAATTACTCATAAGATATCTTTTTTTTTCTGTTATTCAACTATGAATCACATACAAATGGGTTCCAGAGACCGGCCTACCCGATTCTATGCATTTTTTTTAGATTTTTCATTTCATTTAATTGTAATTGTTTCACTGATTTTAGGTTTTCGGTTTTGAACATGTTGGGTTTACATATATGTTAATTCCCTTAGTTTATTAAATTGTTGCTTTTCTAATGGACAACACATTACATTAGTATCAGTAAAAACGAAAATTTTTTAAAGAGGTACATATCGAAAAAATAAACTTAAAATTCGTATACATACATTAGAGGATATACATACATATCATTTTTGTGGTTGTGTGCAAGGCATTGCCAACGATTACAAATATACTGAATTATAGAAGGTATGCAATAGGAATACTCTAACACAAGGGCTCATAACAATAACAAAAATTTCATATATCGACAAAAGGGAATATTTTCTTTTAGTTTGTTCTGAGTTCTTTCGAGATGATCTCTTTGCAATTATACAAATAGACGTGCATACATACATATGTGGTTTGCTATGTGCGTTTCACTTAGTTGTAGTCGGTAGTTGGTTAAAGATCAAAAAATGAGTAGAAAACCGATTTAAGAATGTATATTTATCTTTACAATTCAGTCTGAAAGGCATAGTTTACATGTTTGATATCACCTATTTTGAAAATGTACTGTTTACTTCCTGCTTGTTTATCTCTAAAATTGTGTAATCAAATTTAATGATATATCAACGTTCCTTTAGGTTTATGTTTAACCACTTGTTAATGGTATTAAATATAATTTAATTTAATACATGTACGGAAAAGTTGCTGTAAATTTCGTTGCATTAAGTGGAGAATAAATATTTATGTAAACCTAAATTTGGTACCCAAATACATCTTCTTTATGTTTAATTTCGCTTTCGATATTTGGTTCAGTATCAATTATATTAATCGTTTGAATATTGATTACGTTTCGCTGCGACAGTATATCCAAATTTGTATGCTTTTGGGCATGCGGTTGGTTTTTTGTTTATCATTTTGCTCCAGAAGCTTAGTCTTCATCCGAGAAATCGGAACTTTCGCTTAAATCACTTGAAAATATCTCCAGCCAATGATAATCCCGCCTGTCAACATAGTCCCACAGATAAATCTATGAATATATAAAATTCAAAATAATATACCGCAATTGTGTAGTTTTTGTTCTAGTGGTTTTAAGTTATTAATTAAATTCAGCAGTTAATCAAGATAATAAGAATATTGTATCCTTTGATATAACGCAAAGAACAACGAAATAAAAACCAAAATAATGAATTTATGTATGGTACTCACATCAAGTAAGTCGATTATTTCATTTTGGCTCTGTAGCTTTCGAGTACGCTTCGGCAATCCCACATCGACGATGTCTCCATTGGGCAGTGCATGCTTGTAGAAGCATTTGTTTCCAAAGGGACACTTGCCTTCGCCCTTTTTGAAGTATTTGCAGTCCTTAGCTCCTAAGGCGACGCGGTAATCATTGAGCAATTTGTCCTTCTCTTCCTTGGTCTCCACCCAAAACGCACTGGGACAGACAAAGTCCGAGCACACGCGGCATTCAGGACAAGCTCTACAAAATCAAAATCGTTCTAATGAAAATCTAGCTATATCTACTTTAGGAATATTAATATATTAAAATGAAAACACCAATTTTTTATACCCTTGCTGATATTAGAAAATGTTATAGGTTTTAGTAGAGTCTGAACCTGTACATATTATTTTATAAAGCACTTTCTATACTAAACAACATTAATAGACCCGGTTGACTGAATTTAAAATTTCCAGAGCAATGATTCTGCCAAAAGATGGCTAATTTGAAACTTCTTGGAACTTTTCAAGGCTAGAAAAGGTAACCCCTACGTAATCCAGAGTGGGAACTTTGCCAGCAAAAAGTGGTAAAAAGTGAATGCGATTGGTATTTCCGAAAGAGATAAAGCATTTTGAAAATTTCCTGTCACTTACCGCGTTATTTTATGCTCAAACTGTTTGGCCTGGCGCCATGTGCGAATGCACTCTAAGCAGAATATATGGTTGCAATTGGGCAGGATTCCAAAACGCTTTTCCCGTCCAGCCTTCTCCATGATCGTGTCGAAGCATATGCCGCACGTCTTGTCCTTGGATCTGGCAATGGCAAATGAGAGCTCCATCGCCTGCTCGTGTTGCTGCAGGCATTCGCGGTTGTGCTTCTTGCGCTGGGCTTGATCCGTGGGATGTAGACAATACTGGTCGCACATTTCGCACAGTTCCATGTGGATACGGTACGGGCAATGCTCGCCCCAAACGCACGGGCTTTCGTACGGACAGACCTCGTCCAAGGAAGCAGGTTTGATCAAAGTAAAGTCCTGTTTGCTGTGGACGGACGACGGCCCGCCTACAACCTCGGCCCAGGAGACACCGGGATGAAACTCAACGACGCCCGATGCGGCCTCCACGTTCGATTCCGGCTCCGCCTCTGACACCTCGCTCTGTTCCTTGGCAGGAGGAATTCGCTTCTGGCTGGGCACAAATACTGGTGCGTTCACCCAGTTCCGCTGCTGGCTGGTGGTGCTGCTAAAGCTACGACTGCAGCTAGGGCTGGGCCGTGGGATCTCTGCCGGGACAACTTCAGTACGCTGCTGCTCGCACTCCGGACGGCCCCGACTTAAGTCGTGGGAGAAGCGACAGAGCTCCCCGAACCGACATATGCCCCGCACGTAGTAGCGGCAAATGGTCTGACTCCGGCCAAGGGCCATGCCGCTGATGGCTGGATCGCTGCTTGCGACGGCACTCATTTTGCTATATAATTGCAAATGGGTTTGATTTTACAAATCTGACAACTCTCAACGATGACCTAAAAATGAAAGCGAGTGTTATTCATTAGCTATGCCTTCGATTTCTTCGCAATGTGTGCATTCATTTTTGTCCCTGCATGTATGTATGTACACTTGTGCGTACTTACCTTAAGACTGCATGTACAAATATGTACGTATGTACCTACAGGCACAACAACTGCGTACATACGCACAGATGTACAAACATAACCACTGCGTTTAGCAGTATGCATGCATTAAGTTTTTTTTTCCTAGCATCAGCTAAATGTGCGAGACAGTATGCATGTGCATATATATATATGTACATACATACATAATTTGCTAAAGGCAATTTAAGGATTAATGCTGTTGTATATCCAAGAAATCCCATAAACTGAAATATTTTTTGAAAATGCCTGATTCGAGTGCTTAACGACATAAAAATTACTTAATGTCTAAGCTTTTTAACCCAAAATCACTTACAAATTGTTCACTTTGTCGTTTTATGCACTCACATTCACAATTTTTTTCGCTTGTATAGTGTGACCAAAGTGGCCGACAATGAAAATCACACACATTACAATCCGTTGAAATAAATAAAAATCTGATTTTTAAGCTACGTTCTCACCAGCGCTAAAATTAAGCAACCAAATAGGTGCGAGCGAGAGGTAAATGCACTTTTTGGCGCCTCTGAGCTAAAGGAAATACTGGAATATACTAGAATGAACATCGCGTTAGGTCTTTGAAATCGGATGAACTTTAGCAAGGGAGGCGCGAGAGGAAGGAAATATTTGATATACCCCGAGACCCTTGCAAAATGGAGACAGGCAATAGGAAACAAAACCGTATGGCGGGTTTTTATCAGCGCGGAATAAGAAATTTATTTACAATACAATTAATGAAGATCGAATTATATGGGATCTTGACCATAAAATAAATACAAACAAAAAATATTAAAATATAATTTAGTCTTACAAAATGTAATTTCACAGGGAAATCAAATCAATCAATCAAATAGAAAAGAGCCAAAATCCCAACTTACAAAATTATGGACATGCTAATTGCTTGTTCTCTGCCCGTTCCTGACCAGTGGTATTGTAATTCTTTTCTTAGTTGGCTGCCACCCCAAAATGCAGGTGCTTCAGAGCATACAAGAAGAAGAATGAGAGCAGCTCGTTCTCAGGAAGTGGCAACGGAAATGACCCGGGACGACTGGGCAAGCGGCCGCCATTGGATTCCGTGCAGAGATCATGGTGGTCAGACCGAAGGATCCGCGCGCGGCGACTTGAGCGCCAAGCTCGTGGCAGCAGCCGTCGTGGACGTGGATGTGCCCAACGATGCGGCACGTCGCAGGACTTCTACGACTACAATGCGGAAAGATTCACCAGCAGCCAACTGGACAAGGAGGAGGAGCAGCAGACGGATGATTCCGGACACACAATAATGTCCCTCGGTCAACACTCCCCTGCGGGATCTGGAGTAGCTCTCCAGCAGTGGCAGTAGCAGCAGTTGCAGGGCCAGGAGCAGCTTGGCGGCATCATAGTTTAAGTAAATAAATAAATCATTTCTTCATTTTGCAGGTATTTGTGGCGTACGCGGCTTGGCGGCTTTTAATTTGAATTGTAGATAAACACAGCTGACACTATGGCCGTTTGGCCATTTCGTATGGATTTTGGGTAATCACTGTAAAACCTGGTCACACTAGAAAGATAAAACCGTTTAAGCTAGCTAAGGCTAGTACTAAGATGAACGAAAAAAATCCATAAACGGAAAACTTCATATAAAAAAAAGAACGAAAAGAGCAAGAAGAAGAATTTTGTGGTATTTCGTTTGGTTGGGTACTAAGATGAACGGAATTCCGTGAGCGAACCGGGTAAAACGGTTGGCAAAAGACACTAATAAACAGCTGTGATTCCGTAAGCGAATTATATCAATTGCATATATTTCGTAAGCAGCATGCAGGGGAAGGGGGAGGAGGCAATCGCTGCTCGGTTGTAGCGCTTCGACAGCCGTGAGAATAATGTGGAATTGATAAAAGTCGTAAATGCAAGCCATATTATATGCAATTTAGTACATAAATTAACTTTTTTCTGTGTTTTTATTGACAATTTTATTGCATATTTTTTTTATCAATCAAGTTCGTTAAATTAATTTCTCTTTTTAAAGTTTATTTATAAAGTTTGTTTACAAAACACAGCTGGAAATACAAGTCAGTGTGACCGATCTTGATCGATTCTGACAATTTTCTTTGTTTTCTTCGGTCACACTGGTTCCCGAACGAAATATATCGCAATTTCGCTCACGAAATTCCGTAAGCGGTTTTCGTTGATCTTAGTACTAGGCTTAAGGGTTTAACGCTAGTGAGTACTAGGCTTTACGAATAAAGCCCAGTAGTAAAATCGACGAAATAATTTTGCAAGCAAACAATTTATTTGAAAACAAGAAAGGAAGCTAAATTCGACAAGCCAAAGTTTATATACCCATGCAGATAAATTAAAAAATTTTTAATTGTATTGCTATAATTAAAATAAAGGATCACATACATATATGGTTTTATCTATAAAAAGAGCGAAATTGGCTAATTTGGCCCGATCGTTTATATGACAACTATAAGATATAGTGGTTCGATTTAATATATTTTGGTATAAAATGATTACGGAATCAATGTTCCAGAATCACATGATTTTCGTTGTTTTTAAAGATATCGGACTGAAACTTAGTAAATGGCGTTCTAATTTAAATCAAACAAAAACACCTCTTAACGAGGTGAGATAAAAGTAACGATGGCACGTTCAACTCAAAAATTTTCTAATGCTACATTTTGTGGTGATTAATAGTTATTTAAACAAAAATATTTAAAAATTTTTTATTTAGTTTCAAAATCGGCACGCCGCCTATTTTGCCTTTTTAAATTTTTCAGCTAAGTGCCAATTTTAAAACTAATTAAAAAATTTTTAAATACTTTTGTTTAAATAACTATTAATTGTCATTTTGGGATATTTGCTCCACCGGCCCCAAAAGCTCCAATTTTCAAAATTTTCAATTTCGCACTTTCATTCCCATTTCTCCTAAACTAATCCGTTTTTGAAAAATCTTAGTATGCAGTTTCAAAGAGGTTTACAATACCTTATAAATGGTTCTGATCGGACTATCGTAGAAGATTTTTAATTCTTCGGCTTTATATAGTAGTCTCCTTGCGCACCACAGTCTCGGTGCTCATCGTCACTACGTGGACTGCCGTCCACAGTGATATAGCCAAACATTTAAAATTTCTTCCAAGTCGGACCACTATATCTTATAGCTGACATATGAACGATCGGTCCAAATTACCCGCTTTTTGTTGTTTTTAAAGATTTCGGATTAAAACGATATATAAGATTCCTTATTTTTATTTTATTTATTATCTGCAAGGGAATATAAACCTCGGCTTGCCGAAACTAGCTTTCTTTCTTGTTTTTATACCCTTGCAGAGGGTATTATAATTTTGACATGATATTTGCAACGCAGTGAAGGAGGCATCTCCGACCCCATAAAGTATATATCAGGCAGGCTCCGGTTTTCACTTTTTTTTTTCGTTTTCGTTTTAGACCAAAATCGTACGTTTTCGTTTTTAGGTGCTCCGGTTTTCACAAACTTTTTGTCATCGTTTTGTTATCGAAATATTTAATTATTTTTTAATGCTCAAACAGTTGACTTGGATGTTTTGAGAACTAAACGGAATGTTTAAGGGTCTTTACTTTTTAATTGTTTGTTTTAAACCCAAATAAATGCAGAAATTGTTTATTTATCGGTCCAAGAGCGCTGCCACTCTTTAAACAGGGACTTTTATACCTTTTTAAATGGTAAAAGTACCATTTAAACATTGAAATTAAACTGTTTTATTTATTAAAACCTTTCTTATCTTCTTTGAACATAATTAATGCCCTACTTTTAATTTTACAAGCATTTCGACCAGATTGTTTGGTTCCACCAACAGTACGGCAGCACTGGCAACCAAAACGAAAGTTGTCGTTGCCGACGGCAAATATTTTTTGCGAATTCGAGGTGGGGTCAGAAAATTATTCTTTAAAAGTAATTACGAACTAGATTGATCCACTGATGGTGTGAAACAAACATAAATACACCAACGAGCCAACTATTTTTTTCCTTTTGCAATTAAGAATCGATTTGATGTAGAAAAAGGCATTTACTTTTCATTTCGACAAGACCAACTTGCCCGTTTTTGAAAACGAAAGAATCTTGTGAAAGTGAAAACGGGAGCACCGATTTTCGTTTTCGAAAACGAAAACGAAAGAATCTTGTGAAAGTGAAAACCGGAGCCTGCCTGTATATTCTTGATTAGCATCACCAGCCGAGTCGATCTAGCCATCTCCATCTGTCTGTCCGTCTGTCTGTCTGTCAGTCTGTCGGTTTCTACGCGAACTAGTCTCTCAGTTTTTGAGCTATCGGGCTGAAATTTTCAGCATAGTCTAAGTTCTTTAGCACGCAGTATATACATATGTCGGAACGGCTGATATCGGACCACTATATCCTATAGCTGCCATAGGAATGATGGCGAAATTAATGTAAACAAATGTTTAACTTTTCTGTTTTTCAACGAATTTCTATAAATTTCGAGATATAGTTGTATTTTATTGTTCTTAATTTACGGTTTTAATTTCATTAAGATCGGACGAATATATCAAATAGCTGCCATATAAAGGATCGGACAATTTACATAAAAATGTAAAATTCTACATGTAAAATGTAAAATTTACAAAATTTGCAATGCAAATTTTGCATTATTTGATATTTTCTCGACATTACCAAAATGGATCGATTTTCAATGATCCAATTGCAGACTGCAAGGGTATACAAACTTCGGTTTACCGAAGTTAGCTTTCTTTCTTGTTTAATATTTTTTTATACAAATATTACGTAATCATTTTCCAAGCACAAGGCTTAAACAAAAAATAAAAAAACTTTAAAATACAAAGAGTGTAACCTAATTGTTTTCTATCAAGAACAAACAAACAAAGATAACTTCCTTTCTTGTTATACCCGGTACCCATAGGGTACAAGGGTATTATAAGTTAGTGCCAACCGAGAATGTATGTAACAGGCAGAAGGAGAAATCTCCGACCCTATAAAGTATATATATTCTTGATCAGCGTCACTAGCCTAGTCGATCTAGCCATGCCCGTCTGTCCGTCTGTCTGTCCGTGTGAAGCAACAGATCTCAGAGACTATAAGAGCTAGAGTTACCAAATTTGGTGACAACATTGGAATCTGTTGCACGCAGATCAAGTTTGTTTTAAAATTTGGCCACGCCCACTTTCGCTCCCAAAAAACGTAAAAAACTTTATATAAGCTAGATTCGTAAATTTTGGCTCAAAGTAAATAGATACAATAAATAAGTAGGCATTTGCGGACGTTTTCTGAAAATTTGAGTAAAGTCGGAGGATAAACATGGAAGTTATTAAACAATTAAGTTTCTTCTCGTCTTGAGCCACAACGGCAGTAGCGAAAAAAAGTGTTGCGTGCTTTTGGGCGCAGTATTAATTCGTAATGCAGCTGCGTAAAGCTGCAGAATTAGTCTCTTTTAAACTTTGCTCAACATGTTTTTGGCAAAATATGTCTTTATTTGTCAACATTTTGTTTTTTCCATGTCCGTGTGCTATTTAATTTCACGCACAATACTTTGGGTACCGGGTATCTCACAGTCGGTCGCACTCGACTGTAGCTTTCTCACTTGTTATACCCGGTACCCATAGGGTACAAGGGTATTATAAGTTAGTGCCAATCGAGAATGTATGTAACAGGCAGAAGGAGGCATCTCCGACCCCATAAAGTATATATATTCTTGATCAGCATCACCAGCCGAGTCGATTTAGCCATGTCCGTCTGTCCGTCTGTCCGTCTGTCCGTCTGTCCGTGTGAAACAACAGATCTCAGAGACTATAAGAGCTAGAGTTACCAAATTTGGTGACAACATTGGAATCTGTTGCACGCAGATCAAGTTTGTTTTAAAATTTGGCCACGCCCACTTCCGCCCCGAAAAGCGTAAAAACTTTATATAAGCTATAGTCGTAATTTTTGGCTTAAAGTAAATAGATAAAATAAATAAGTAGGCATTTGCGGACGTTTTCTGAAAATTTGAGTAAAATCGGATGATAAACATGGAAGTTATTAAATAATAAAGTTTTCTGTCAATGCTTCTTCTTCTTCTGAGCCACAAAGGCAGTAGCGAAAAAAAGTGTTGCGTGCTTTCGAGCGCAGTATTAATTCGTAAGGCAGCTGCTTTCAGCTGCAGAATTTGTCTTTTTTGAACGTTGCTTAACATGTTTTTAGCAACATTTGTCTTCATTTGTCAACTTTTTGTTTTTTCCATGTTGGTGTGTTATTTAATTTCACGCACAATACTGGGTACCGGGTATCTCACAGTCGGTGACACTCGACTGTAGCTTTCTCACTTGTTTTTATTTGTTTTGGTCACAGTGTGGTGTGTGTGTGGTTTAATAGCTAAAAATCTAATTCTCTTTATTTCGACCAACCATTTTATTTTATTCATGTGGGAGGGTTGGAAGATTCCCCTAATTAGTTTCACTAATGACACAGCATTATTTTGTACACTATTAGACAAACGCTTGTTAAAAAGGCGAGTGGTTCTCTTTTGGGAATAATAACTGTCAGATACGAAATGAACTGGCCACTTAAAATCATTTCAATAACCTAAATATAAAGATAGACAATCTCAAGAATTGAATAAAAATTAAACAATAGGGAGCGAATAATTTGTTGACCAGTGTAATTAAACGAAGTACTCTGTTTCAAGTAATGATACGAAACCTGCAGTTGCACATTATTTGTTAACCCGTCTTAAAAGACAGACGCGTCAGTCTTAAAGACAGACATGAGTGTGCTAAAAGATATTAATGAAAAGATATTGAACATTTGTCGAAAATCAGAAAAAAGATTTCTTGGGAATACTTCAATAGAAGTACTTAAATACATTATCGGTGACAATAATTTCGCATGTTGGATAAAGATTTATTTTATAATCATTTCCGCTTTTGTGGTATTCGTGTCCATAAACTTAGCAGTCGGAATCTACAATAAATGGGAAGACACTCCAGTAATCATTGGAAGTAAGTCAGCATTGAAAATCAAATTATTATTTACTTTACATTTTCTTTCGATTATCTAAAAAGGAGAAAATAAAAACATGTTTCGTTCGTCGTGGTTCATAATATTTTTGCAGTCAGTTCTACAATGACTCCAATAGACCAGATTCCATTTCCTGCTATAACGGTTTGTAATATGAACCAAGCAAAAAAATCGAAAGTAGACCACTTAATGCCGTAAGTATATTTAAGCACATTTTAAAACTATTAAATTATAAAAAATTCTCAGGGGATCGCTGGGATACGCTATGTTACAAAAGACTTGTTATAAGGACAGTAATTACTCACAGTATGTGGATATTCAGCATTCGAATGAAACATTTCCCAATTTCATAAAAAATATTTCTGAGAAGTGTGAGGATTTAATAGTATCGTGCACATTTCACCAAGAAAAAATTCCTTGCTCCGATATCTTCAGAGAAATATTTGTCGACGAGGGGTTGTGTTGTATATTTAATTTTTTGCATCCTTATTACTTATACAAATTCAGGTAAGTAATAAAATAATATTTTTCTGTGTAAAAATGTATAGCACATATGGACAGTAATACTGTGAGACTCCATAAACTATTCCAAATCTGTTTTACAATGTCTGCTTTTCAACCATAGGCATTCCCTATTTTCCCAATTTGATGTCATAGAAATTATTATCCATAGTTTTGAACTTATTTATCTTTCGATTCTACCAAGAAAAACATACAAAATTTATTAAAATATGCTCTGTTTAAGGTCACCCTACATTCGGGACTACACATCATCGGATAGGTTTGCAGATATTGCCGTCGATTGGGATCCCATTTCAGGGTATCCTAAGAGATTACCATCCAGTTATTACCCCCGTCCCGGTGTCGGCGTTGGAACTGCTATGGGTCTTCAAATTATTTTAAACGGCCACGTCGATGATTACTTTTGCTCCTCCACAAATGGACAGGGATTTAAGGTTGGATACTTCCAAGCAATTGTATTTCCTAATGCAGTAAACAACTAATAAATCAATTAATAAATTAGGTGCTTCTCTATAATCCTATTGATCAACCGCGCTTAAAAGAATCCGGATTGCCCGTAATGATTGGTCATCAGACAAGCTTTCGCATAATTGCAAGGAGCATTGAGGCGTTACCTAATATACGAAATATTCACAGGACTAAGCGACAGTGTATTTTTAGCGACGAACAAGAACTACTCTTTTATCGATATTACACTCGGCGAAATTGTGAAGCAGAGTGCGACTCTTTGTTCTTTCTCAGATTGTGCAATTGTATTCCGTATTATTTACCCCTAATTTATCCCAATGCTTCAGTTTGTGATGTAATACATTTCGACTGCTTGAATAAGGCCGAGCTAGAGATTTTCGACGGTAATAGTTCGCAATGCAAAGAGCTCTGCCTGACCAGCTGTCATGATTTGATTTTCTTCCCGGATGCTTTTACCACTCCTTTTAGCCAAAAGAACGTAAAAGCTCAAAGCGATTATATGCTAAATTTATCCAGTGATTATATACGACAAAATCTAGCAGTAGTCAACTTTTTCCACACAGACAATTATTTTAGAAGTAGCGTGAGGACTTCGTATACTGGACCAACCGAATATATGGGTACGATATTTTCTTAAAATGATTTAAAAATATATTAATCAAATTTCTTTTTAAGCGTTAACAGGTGGCATAATGAGCTTAATGATCGGATTTAGCGTAATCTTCATAGCCGAAATAATATATATTATTGCCCTAATTTTATTTATGTTACTTTTTTTAATGTTTTGAATTAATTACTTGCACCACGGTCAATTATCAAGGTTTCCAAAATTTAATGTTTAAGTTCATAATAAGAAGAAATCCGCAACAAAAAGCTTCATGCGTTTAATTATAAGACAGATTGAAATTCCTAGACAAGATTGTCTAATTGCTCAAAAACTATGTATTTATTTTAAGTCTCCTCATAATTTATTCATATTATTTTGTTATTTTTTTAACTTAAAAAAAAAAAAAAAATCCTTTTTAAGTCAAAACTTTATGGCTGTTACACATCTTTGGTTGTGTAACTGGCGGTTAACTACCAGCAACTGTAAGCGGACTGCTATATGCACGGTGATGTTGGGTACTCGGTAGTCCGTCGTCTTCCATCCTAGAGAAGTCACAACGATTACGAAAATACGCAGTTCCTACGGCTGGCAAAGCCTTCCAACCGAGCAGCGTTTTTCTCTTTCAATCTACCCTGTATCTTTCCGAGAGAAAAAAATACAATTGCTATATTTCGCTTACGAAATCACAGTTGTTTATTTTTTTTATCCTGGCAAAGCTTTGCATTTGTATTTCGCTCACTGAATTTCGTTCATCTTAGGCTGCAGCAGACGAAGAGGAAGCTGAAGACGATTTGCATGCGTTGGGAGTTGCGAATGGGTGTGCAAAGTGCAAGACGAATCGGAAGCGATAGTCGCATCATCAGATGTTGTTATGCAATTAAGTCCTCGTTATTAATTGGCATTGATTCTGCCTCCACCAACACACTCTTCCAATTGAATTTGAAGACGAAAAGCATATAGAGAAAAAGTAAACAAAAACATAACCTCAAAAATAAAAAATGAACGGCAAAAAGCAAGCGATTCGTTTTCAACAACTACCGGAGCGTTTCAAGCGAATTGCTTGCGTTTCGTCTTTGTCTTCGCAAGCACTGTGACGAGTTACGCGCGAATTAGGGTTGTGAAAATATGAAAAAACGAGAAAGAAAGCCAACTTCGGTAAACCGAAGTTTGTATACCCTTGCAGTCAGCAATTGGATCATTAAAAATCGATTAATTTTGGTAATGTTTAAAAAAAAAAATTATGTAAATTTTGTAAATTTTACATTTTACATGTAGAGTTTTACATTGTCATGTAAATCGATCGATCCCTTCTATGGCAGCTATATGATATAGTTGTCCGATCTTAATGAAATTAAAACCGTAGTTCTAGAACTATAAAAAACGACTATATCTCGAAGTTTATAGAAATTCGTTGAAAAACAGAGAAGTTAAAATTTTGTTTACATTAATTTCGCCATCATTCCTATGGCAGCTATAGGATATAGTGGTCCGATCTCGGCCGACATATATACTGCGTGCTAAAGAAATAAGACTATGCTGAAAATTTCAGTCCGATAGCTCAAAAACTGAGGGACTAGTTTGCGTAGAAACTGACAGACAGACAGACGGACATGGCTAGATCAACTCGGCTGGTGATGCTGATCAAGAATATGTATACTTTATGGGGTCGGAGATGCCTCCTTCACTGCGTTGCAAATATCATGGCAAAATTATAATACCCTCTGCAAGGGTATAATATCTTATCGATGATTACACAGGTCGACAAAAATCGAACTTTTTCGTGCCGGCTATTGATTCTGATAGATCTTAACCGGTACATTACTAGTCCGAAACTGAAAAGTTTCAATTACGTACCAATTTTAAGAAAATCGCGGTCAAAGTATCATGCACTGCTTGAATCGGCACTTTTCAAGGCTTAATAACTCCCAAACCTTACGTTGCCCAGAGCGGGTATTCAACTTAAAAAGAGCTTTGGCCTTTCTACTTCAATATGAAAAAATAATTTTCAATGAGGGACCTCTGGTTCAATAGTTATAACTATTTTTTTTGGGTAAGCTACTATTTTTCTGGGACCGCTACTATTTTATAGTTAGTCAACTATTTTTTTGGGGTTAAACAACATTTTTTCTGGTTATGCGACCTTTTTATGGTCAATGTACAACTATTTTGGAGTTCTACTATTAAATAGTAAAACAACTATTTTTCTGTGTAACCTACTATTTGGGGTAAGTTAACTATTTTTCTTAGGTTAGCGCGGTTTTAACTATAAAATAGTTGATTTTACCCAGACTTTACCCAGACTTTTTTTTTGTGTGTATAATGCATTTTACAAACTTAAATTTGTCACATGTTTTTGCTATGTTGTAGCGAATCAATGGCTTTTATTCGCCGGCATTTTTCTTGTCGACCAGTGTTATCATATTTGTATACAAAGTTGAATTTATTCTTAAAGTATTCAACTTAATAACAATTAATTCCTGGAAAGTTTGAAAAAACATCAATGTTCCGAACCCAAAGCAGTCTCTAACAAAAATGTTCGAAATATCAGGGCTACAACATAACAAAAATTTGTGACAAATTTATGTTTGAAAAATGCATTATAACTAAAGAACAAGAGGTCTCCCATTGGATATTCTTGTTTAATATTGAAGAAGAAAGGTCAAAGCTCTATTTAAGCTGAATACCCGCTCTGGGCAATGTAAGGTTTGGGAGTAATTAAGCCTTGAAAAGTGCCGATTCAAGCAGTGCATGATACTTTGACCGCGATTTTCTCGAAATTTGTGGGTGATGGTAACTTTTCAGTTTCGGACTAGTAATGTACTGGTTCAGATCTATCAGAATCAATGGCTTTCATTCGCCGGCATTTTTCTTGTCGACCAGTGTAATTAATTGTTATTAAGTTGAATACATTAAGAACAACTTCAACTTTGTATATAAATAAGATAATCAAAAATGTCCAAAGAATGTGTCGTCGGCCCATAAAACGTTGGTTTTGTGTACTTAAATTATACTCCCAAACCAATATATATATATTCTAACCAAAGCCAAGACTCTCACCAGATTTGTTAAGTTTCAGGGCTACAACATAGCAAAAATTTGTGACAAATTTAAGTTTGTAAAATGCATTATAACTAAAGAACGAGAGGTCTCCCATTGGATATTCTTGTTTAATATTGAAGTAGAAAGGTCAACGCTCTTTTTAAGGGGTTACGAGGGTCTGGCAACTTGAAAAAATCGTTTTTTTTTTTATTTTTTTTATTCGATTGTACAACTCATTAGGAATATTCTCTGAAAATTTCAAGTCGGTCCGAGCAAAACTGTAGAAATGAGAGAAATTTAAAGCCCAGCGCGTCGAACGTGTCATAACCGAACATCGCATTCTCGCGGCCGAGAAAAAAGCGGATGCACAGACCAAAGAAGCGAGAATGAAGCTTCGGCAACAGAGAAAAGACTTTTTGGACCGTGCAGCTGAAGCAGAACCTTCCCTTTATGGACCTGGAATCGATGATTCCATGTAAGTAAAAAAAAAATTGTTTCCCCTGTTTTATTCCGCTTTAAAACTTTAAACGCGTTTTTCTCAAAACCACTTTTTTGAAGTCGGTAGTCAAGATTTCTCAGCGACTATTGCACCGATCAACTTCAAATTTTGCACACTTCTTTTAGACATGTTTTTGTTGTCGTTGAACGAAGGATTTTAATTTTGTTCAATTACAACGCATTTTATAAGCCAAAATGTGGCCAAAATTTATGCCAAAAATAACACTTTTTATAAAAAACGCTATAAAAAATTCAATTTTTAATGAAAAAAAAATCCTTCGTTCAAAGACAAGCTAGACACATACACTAATAGAAAAACTTTGGTTTTTTGATTTCAGATAAAAATTGACCGAGATTTTCTGCCTACCGTGAGGACACGATTTTTGGTGTGGTGCAATTCAAACCTGCCTTAACAACTCAGTTTCGAATATTTTATCTTCAAATTTTGACAAAATGTTGTTTAAGTAATGTTCAATCAAGTACAATAAACAAAATTGGTAAAATTGTTGTGGGCTCTTTTAAAAAAATTCACGAAAATAGGGCTTTTTTTGTGCTTCCAGACCCTCGTAACCCCTTAAGCTGAATACCCGCTCTGGGTAACGTAAGGTTTGGAAGTTATTAAGCCTTGAAAAGTGCCGATTCAAGCAGTGCATGAGACTTTGACCGCGATTTACTCAAAATTGGTGGGTGATGGAAACTTTTCAGTTTCTGACTAGTAATGTACCGGTTCGGATCTACCAGAATCAATGGGTTTTATTCGCCGGGAATAAAAAAGGTCGATTTTTGTCGACCTGTGTTATCAACAAGCCTAGCGCGAATTCATACAAATCGTTCTGTCCAGTTTTTCGTCTTCGTCTTCGGCATCGTCTCAGCGCCCACTCTGTCTGCACCCTTAAAGCCTTGTACTAACATCAACGAAATCGATTCCGTGAGCGGAGAACTTCATATAAAACAAATGGGAAGGCTACAGTCCAGTGTGACCGACTGTGAGATACCCGGTACCCAAAGCATTGTGGGTGACATTGAATAGCACATGAACATGGAATGTTGACAAATGAAGACAAATGTTGCTAGAAACATGTTGAGCAACACTCGAAAGAGACAAATGTTGCTAAGAACATGCTGAGCAATACCAAACAAAGAAAAATGTTGCTAGGATGAGCAACACTCACGTGCGCTCTCTCTCTCTCATGAAGAAGAAGTAGGCACAGAAACTTTATTGTTTAATAACTGTTTATCATCCGATTTTACTAAAATTTTCAGAACACGTCCGCAAATTCATACTAATTTTTTTTTTATCTATTTACTTTAAGCCGAAAATCACGCCTATAGCTAATATAACGTTTTTAATGACTTTCGGGGGCGGAAGAAGGCGTGGCCAAATTTTAAATCAAACTTGATCTGCGTGCAACAGATTCCAATGTTGTCACTAAATTTGGTAACTCTAGCTCTTATAGTCTCTGAGATCTGATGTTTCACACGGACGGACGGACAGACGGACATGGCTAAGTCGACTCGGCTGGTGATGCTGATCAAAAACTTATATACTTTATGGGGTCGGAGATGACTCCTTCTGCCTGTTACATACATTCTCGGTTATAATACCCTTGTACCCTATGGATACCGGGTATAAAAATAACGAATAGAGCAAGAAGAACTTTCTGATTTTTTGTTTGTAGCGTAGTACTAACATCAACGAATAAAATCTATAAAGAGCAAGAAGAATACTAATGTTCGGGTACCGTTTGATCTGGTACCAAGATGAATGACATTCCGAAATGGGTAAAACGGTTTGCAGAACAAACCAATAAACAGCTGGGGTTCCGTAAGCGAAATATATCAATTGCATATATTTCGTTAGCAACATGAAGGGGTAGGGGTGAAGCCTAGTACTAAGATCAACGAAAACCGCTTACGGAATTCCGTGAGCGAAATTGTGATATATTTCGTTCTGGAACCAGTGTGACCGAAGAAAACAAAGAAAATTGTCAAAATCGGTCAAGATCGGTCACACTGACTTGTATTTCCAGCTGTGTTTTGTAAACAAACTTTATAAATAAACTTTAAAAAGAGAAATTAATTTAAACGCATTTGACTGGGCGTATTATTAATGTAATGTTCCGTAATGGAGTTGAAGGCAAAAAATAGTGGCGCCAACGCCATCGCCTCCAATAAAAAACAAGTGGGAAAGCTACAGTCGAGTGTGACCGACAGTAAGATACCCGGTACCCAAAGAATTGTGGGTGAAATTAAGCAGCACATGCACATGGAAAAAAGGAAATGTTAACAAATAGAGACAAATATTGCTAGAAACATGTTGAGCAACACTCAAAAGAGACAAATGTTGCAGGGAACATGCTGGGCAACTCTCAAAAGCGACAAATGTTGCTAGGAACATGCTGAGCAACACGCACGTGCGCTCTCTCTCTCTCTCTCTCTCTCTCTCTCGAAACTTTAATAACTTCTATGTTTATCATCCGATTTTACTCAAATTTTCAAAACACGTCCACGATGGCCTACTTGTTAAGACTATCTACTTACTTTACGCCGAAAATCACGCATATGGCTTATATACCGTTTTTTACAATTTTCGGGGGCGGAAGTGGGCGTGGCCAAATTTTATAACAAACTTGATATGCGTGCAACAGATTCCAATGCTGTCACCAAATTTGGTAACTCTAGCTCTTATAGTCTCTGAGATCTGTTGTTTCACACGGACAGACAGACGGACGGACGGACATGGCTAAATCGTCTCGGCTAGTGACGCTGATCAATAATATATATTCTTTATAGGGTCGGAGATTTCTCCTTCTGCCTGTTACATACATTCTCGGTTGGCACTAACTTATAATACCCTTGTACCCTATGGGTACCGGGTATAAATATGCAATAAAATTGTCAATAAAAACATAAAAAAATGTTATTTATGTACTAAATTGCATATAATGGGGCTTGCTTTTACGACTTTTAGTAATTCCACATTATCCTCACGGCTGTCGATGCGCTACAACCGAGCAGCAATTACCTCCTCCCCCTTCCCCACCAAGCTGCTTACGAAATATATGCAATTGATATATATCGCTTACGGAATCACAGCTGTTTATTAGTGTCTTTTGCCAACCGTTTTACCCTGTTCGCTCACCGAATTTCGTTCATCCTAGTACCCGACCAAAAGAAATACCACAAAATTCTTCTTCTTGCTCTTTTCGTTATTTTTTTATATGAAGTTTTCCGTTTATGGATTTTTTTCGTTAATCTTAGTACTAGGCTTGAAGGAGGAAAAAGCTTCTCGATTGGAGCACTTCGACAGGCTTGAGGATAATGTGGAATTGATAAAAGCCGTACGGGCAAGGCATATAATATGCGATTTAACGCATAAAATATATTTTAATTGTATTTTTATTGGAAATTTGTTTGTTGGTGGCGATGGCGTGGGCGCCACTATTTATTATTTGCATTTTCTACCATTGCGGCGTAAAACATTAATAATAAGACCAATCAAATGGGTTTAAATAAATTTAAAGTTTGTTTACAAAACCCAGCTGGAAATACAAGTCAATTCGACCGAGTTTGACCGATTTCGACCATTTCCTTGTGTTCTTTGGTCACACTGGTTCCCGAACGAAATATATCGCAATTTCGCTCACGGAATTCCGTAAGCGATTTTCGTTTATGTTAGTACTAGGCTTTACCAACTCCATGTTGCTTGCGAAATAAATACAATTAATTTATTACGCTTACGTAATCACAGCTGTTTATTTGTTTGATCTGACAACTTTTAACCCCTTTCGCTCACGCAATTTCGTTGATCTTATTACCCGACCAAACGAAAAACCTGAAAGTTCTTCTTGCTCTTTTCGTATATTTCTTAAAAGAAGTTTTCCGCTCACGGAATTTTTTGTCTATGTTAGTATTAGGCTTAAATATGGATATTACACCAAACACCACGAATTTCTTCGATATCCCACATATTCAAATGTAATTCGATTTTATTTTTTCCGCTTTTGTTAAATCAGCTGTTTTTAAGAAAATAGGCACAAATCCCAATTCACACCACAATGATTTTCGGGGGAACGATGAGAAGATGGTGAAAAATTGCATTCGTGTCCACATTGCATCATCTACCATCGACCTTCCGCCGTAAGCTTTTCTTTCATTTTCAAGAAACACTTTTCTTCGTTCTGAGTACTAGGCTTTATTGAATTGAATACCAAAATAATGGTGCCTCTAAAAATTCTATAAAACCGACATACTAAAATATTAATTCATGCCAGAAATATACCGATAGGTTCGATAGGCTTACATAAAAACAATCTGGCAGCCCTGTCAAATTTACATTTCAGTGGCAAAGTGACAAGCAAAAATACGAAAATGGTTCTGGAGAGTACTATGATATGGTAAAATTATGTTTTTTGGCAAAGAAATTGAAGACTTGCAAGTTTTATTGTATTGCTTGCAATGTAGTATGTCCTCGGGCTCATAATTTGTGTGTTTCCAGCTTTGATAACAGCGACTATCAGCGCAACGGAGACTACTTTCCTACTCGTCTGAACGTCCAGAAAGATGGCATCAATCTGGTCTGCCTCACCAAGCTGCGATCGAATCCCGAGAACAACGTTGGGCTGATGACTCTGTCCAAGTAAGTGTGATACAGCGGGTGACCTTATATTTATTGGTTTTGTTTAACACCCAGCACCGTGGAAGTGCTGGCCACGCTCACCAGCGATGTAGGACGGATCTTTTCGAAAATGCATCTTATCCAGCCAAAGGGCGAGATTAACCTCCTAACCGGAATTCGTATTGCCCACCTAGTACTAAAACATCGTCAAGGCAAGAATCACAAGATGCGTATCGTGGTCTTTGTGGGGTCGCCTATAAATCACGAGGAAGGAGATCTGGTAAAGCAGGCTAAGCGCCTCAAGAAGGAGAAGGTCAACGTGGATATTGTTAGTTTTGGTGATCACGGTAACAACAACGAGACGCTGACCGCCTTCATCAACGCCCTGAACGGGAAGGATGGCACTGGCTCTCATCTGGTTAGTGTACCCCGAGGCTCTGCTCTATCGGATGCATTGCTTTCGTCGCCTATTATCCAAGGCGAAGATGGCATGGGTGGCGCTGGCCTGGGTGGCAATGTTTTTGAATTCGGAGTTGATCCTAATGAAGATCCCGAGCTTGCTCTCGCTTTGCGCGTGTCTATGGAGGAGCAGCGCCAGCGTCAAGAGAGCGAGCAGCGTCGTGCTAACACCGACAGCACTGCTCCTACTGGCGGCGATGCTGGTGGTGGCTCCGGTCCGGGCAATACGGAGAGTACTTCATCAAACAACGAAGCCAACACTGAGGAGGCCATGCTACAACGGGCACTGGCGTTGTCCACTGAAACTCCCGAGGACAACTTGCCCGACTTTGCCAATATGACCGAGGAGGAACAGATCGCTTTTGCCATGCAGATGTCTATGCAGGATGCTCCCGACGATACGGTCACCCAACAAGCAAAGCGTCCGAAGACTGATGAAGCCAATGCTCCAATGGAAGTGGACGAGGACTATTCGGAGGTTATCGGTGATCCGGCTTTCTTGCAGAGTGTGCTAGAGAACTTGCCTGGTGTTGATCCCCAGTCTGAGGCTGTACGCGATGCTGTCGGATCCCTTAACAAGGACAAGGATAAAAAGGGCGACGGCAAGGACTCGCAGAAAAAATAAAACGCATCTATGATTATAGCTTATAAGCTCGTTTAAACCCTTTATATACCCATTAAAAATCATTTGTAAGCCCTTTCAAATTATGCTTCAAGTGAAAATACATATATAAAAAATTTCACATGGCCGCTAATAAGTGTTTAAATTTTATTCGGCTTACTTTAAAAAACATTTAAAGTATGCATCATATACATATTTAGTATTTATTGTACAAACAAAATTGGATGTAAAAAATACCAACATTTTCTGAGCATTCATAAAAAAACCGTGCTTTATATTTAAACAGTTAACTCCTCCCAAAAAATAATACCAAGCTATTTAAATGCCATGTTTAGCAACACCCATTGGTGGCGCCAACACAAATGAGGATGTTGCAGAAGCTGAGAAACCTTATGGTTTAATAGCCGCCACGTTTGTTATCCGATTTTACTCAAATGTTTAAAGCAATTCCGCACTTAGTAAACATGTTCCATCCTATTTGTTATTTTTTGTTCACTTGCTCTTTTTTTTGTTCACTAGTTAATTTTTTCGCATTTCTTCAAATTTGATCTTTTGCTCACTATTGTTCAGTTGTTTAATTTCGTTCAATTTTTTTTATTTTTGCTCATTTGCTCCTTTTTGCTCACTTGTTAGTTTTGTTCTCTTGCTCATTATTGTTCAGTTGTCCAATTTTGCTCAGTAACTCCTTGTCTTTTGTATTAAGTTATTATTTGCTCATTGTTCTCTCTCATCTCTCTTCTTACTTTAATTCAAATTCGCACTGACGATCATAGAGATTGATATGTTTTTGGCAGAAAGCATCAATGTTTTATCGATGCTTAATTTAAAAGCAAAAGTTAAACAAAAACCAATATGTAACTGATGGATTCTTTTTGTCGTTAAAATGCCGAACTAGTGGTCTGATTTTGAACATATGGGCAACTGAGTAGTGAACAGTACACAAATGAGTAATGAGCAGAGAACCAGTGACAAGTGAGCAATGAACAGGAACAAGTGAGCGACTGAGCTATAAACAGTGAACAATTGAGCAACTGAGCAGTGAGCAGTGAACAAGTGAGCAACTAAGCAAAATGAGTGAGTTGACTCTTTTGAATAAATGAACATGTTCACCCAAATTAGCAGTATTTACCCAACTCTACTCTGAACAGACGGAGATGCCTGAATTGACTGATCAAGAATTCACATATGTATGTAGGTATGTACGATCTCGGTTGACACTAAGTTATAATACCATTGTACCCCTTTGGGAACTGGATATAAAAATATGCCAATTTCGCTTAGTATAATAAGCCTTGATTAATGTATAAGCCTTGATTAAAATAGGTTCCAAGGTTATTAAGTCTCTGTAGACCAATTCGCCTTAAAATTTGAATTGAATTTTACTTGAGAAGGCTCGAGTTACCAATTAGAGATTGGATAACTAATACATACATACATATTATTAAATCACCACATAAACCATAAAAAAACTCAAGGTCTACTGCAGATACTATCCACTTTTGTTTATTTCCTTCTTTTCAAAACAGTTCATGTTCCGACACTTTACTCTTAACTGTATGTCTGGTGGTGCTAGAAGATTACTTCTCGCCCTTGTAATCCCGAATGTGGTATAGCACCCATGCAGGGATAAAAAGAGACGCAGCACACATGCCACCGCCCAGGATAACTTTCTCCTGCAAATAAGATAATAGCAATTATGACTTGGTATCTAGGGTTTCCACTCCGGCAACACATTTGCGTTATGCAACCAGGAAAACTTACGGCGGTGGAGATGTGCTTCGTTGGTGGGCCGGAAACGACCGATTGGCAACGGTTTTGCATGGCGCTACGGATAGTAGGCACTAGGAGGCGAGCAGCGCTGTTTTGGAACATTTTAAAGATCGTTTTTGTTAAATCTGCTGTCGAAAATCAATGGCGTAAGCTGAGTACTAGGGATGTAAGAACATCGATGTCACTATCGATAGTATCGATATTTTTTAAAACAGCGATACATCGATGCTTTTTTTCTAACATCGATGTTATCACTCAAAGCAGAAAACGCTAAAAAGCTAAACAATCTGTACGTAACCTTGATAAAAGTGCACATTTTTCTTATTTATTAAGTATTGAGAGAGATTATTACAGTTAAAATATATAACTCGTGGAAAAATTGACAAGTTTCGCAGTGCGCTTTAACATACTTATGCATACCGTCCACCTCGTCCGACTCTGAGAGCGAAGCGTTTCAAATCACAAATCAAATGTTCTCGTTTGAAAACAAAGGCTTGGAATGTGAGTGCTATTATTTCTAGAAAAAAAAAATCAGTGGCTCATAGACTGATCAATTGAAAAAAAAAATTTTAAATATGTACTGAAGTGCCTTGATTTCACTATTTATTTTGAATTATTCATATAAAAATGTTTCCGTGAAGATTTTGTTATGTTTTTTTTGGTTAAATAAATATGTTTATATTAAGGTTCAGGAGAACAATACTTTTATTAATGTCTGGAGCAATTTATTGGAAAGTTTAAATAATTTAAAGAAATTTCGATATTTTAGCGATATATCGATGTTTTTAAACATTGATCTTAAAAACATCGATGTACTCACGCAAGAAGAAGAATTTTGTGGTATTTCGTTTGGTCGGGTACTAAGATGAACGGAATTCCGTGAGCGAACCGGGTAAAACGGTTGGCAAAAGACACTAATAAACAGCTGTGATTCCGTAAGCGATATACATATATTAATTGCATATATTTCGTAAGCAGCTTGGTGGGGAAGGGGGAGGAGGTAATTGCTGGTACTCAGATGAACGGAATTCATTCCAACCATTTTACCCGGTCATCTTAGTACCCGACCAAACGAAATACCACAAAATTCTTCTTCTTGCTCTTTTCGATCTTTTTTATATGAAGATTTCCGTTTATGTATTTTTTTCGTTGATGTTAGTACTAGACTTCAGGGGGAGCACTGTACGCCTACTGGTTTTGCATCAACTCGGACTCTGTGTAAACAGGCGCAGCAGGAAAAAGATGATTGGATTTTAAGCGGCTGTGTGAAAAGGCTATTACGAGGGGCTAACTATTGATATCTCACTCTCTGTCACTGTTTAGAAACAGGTTAATATTTTCTATGTCTGATACAAATAAAATATCAAATTTTATTAAATAAATGTATGTATGTAAGTTTTCGTATATTTTGTTTAAAAAAAAGATGTTTTAAATAAAAAAAACAAACACAAAAAAAAAACGTTAAAAAAAATGGTATTTCTTATTTGGACGGATAGTATTTTTAATTGTTATCTGTGCGGTCATACTGAGTCCCATATCTGTCATGTGATATTTTACTCGAGAAAAGATTCGTGATCGCATTTTCCTCCTTCTTTATTTTAGTTTTCATTGAACCACTTCGTGCCTATCCTTGAGCCCCCAAAATGAATTCCGAGTGGGTGCCTCCGATCGTTATCACCTGCATTTGGGCTTTCATTGGCATTATCTGCCCCTTTTTCGCCCGAGGTCCCAACAAGGGGTAAGTTATTTGTTTAACTTTAGTAAACCTTCCACTGAGTACTTACACTGTTTCCAGGGTAACTCAATGCTGCCTTATGCTTACTGCATCAACCTGCTGGCTATTGTAAGTATTGCCTTCACATAGTTTGGCCCAGTACGGACTCTCCACATGACTTCACCAACATACTTATCAATGACGTTTTTTCATTGAAGCTGGCTGTGCTGTTACATGACGCAGCTGAACCCGCTGATTGGACCCAAGTTGTCCATGACTGAAATCATGATTATGGCCCGCGAGTGGGGCAATGAGATCAAAGACACTATGGATGTTGTCGTCTAATTATAATGCATTCGTTTCACGTGTTTTGTTTTTCTTTCATTTACCGTGAATGTTCTCGCATTCTGTATTACTAATTTCAGTTTAATGTTCGAAGCAACAAATAAAATGTGTTGATAACTATGCCTCGAAACTCTTTCAAAAGTTGTAGAAAGGCAAGAACATTTTGTATTATATCCTTGTACTTGAAAAATATCAAATTATCATAAGCAAATCCAGATGTATACAAATATATAATTGTTGTTATAAAAAATGCTTAACATGGTATTCAAATTTTAAGGTCTAGAGGGTTTATATTAACCACAACAAAAATGTGTACCATGAGAGTAGATTTAGCTATTATACATACATATGTATGTTTTATATATGCACATTTGTATACCGTTTACTTAGGGTAGTATAACTTGAGGCCAACTGAGAATATATATAACAGGCGGAAGGACCCATCTTCGACCATCTTCGACAGATCTCAGAGGCTAAGAGCTAGAGTTACCAAATTTGGAGACAACATTCATATCTGTTTCACGCAGATCAAGTTTGTTTTAAAATTTGGCCACGCTCCCTATCGAAAACGTATAACTACGCTGTAGTCTTCATTTTCGAATTAAAGTAAATAGATATTAATTAAATACATTTTTGTAGACGTGGTAAATAAATTAAAAAAATTATCAATACAATCTGATGGATGATAAACATAGAAGTTATTAAACAATAAAGTCTCAGTGTTTTCTTCTGCAATATCTACTATTTTATCTATTTTTATTTAAGTTTGTGAATATAGTCGCCCCAGTTGAATGAAACCAAACCAATATTTTTAAAAGCCCTAAACATCTTTCACGGCAGCTCTTCAACATTTTTTAGCTACTTTACTAGGAAGTGCAAAATTCTATAATTATAACTTTTTGGGAAAATGTAGCAAAGCTTATTATTTATATTTATTTATATACAATATTATTATATACTATATTTATTAAAAAATATCTTAAAAATTTAAACATAGGTAAGAAAAAATTATATTCAATATCATTAAAATGAACAAAAAATGCCTATAAATAACAAGAAAGAAAGCTAACTTCGTTAAACCGAAGTTTGTATACCCTTGCAGTCTGCAATTGGATCATTGAAAATCGATCCATTTTGGTAATGTTGAAAAATATCAAATTGTGTAAATTTTAAAAATTGTACATACAGTGACTCCATCGCATAATCGGACAAGCACCTTCCTATGATAAATGTGCTCTAAAAGTATACAAAATGGGCCGAATAAATTTTTTAAAATTTTGTTATGTAAAATACACATTTACATCTCTCCAAAACAAAAGAAAGAACACAAAATTTTCGATAATAACCCAAAATTTTTAAACAAATAGAAATTTATATCTATATTTGGCGCTCAACGAATAATCGGACAAAACCGATATGAACACAAAATACTGTTTTTTTTCCTGAAATTCGCTGCAAGCTTTGGGTTTTTTGCATTGCGTTCGGTTTATTATCGAGATTAGGAGCAGAAAACATAATTTTGACATTAAAAAGTCGAAAAAGGGCTCCAAATGGAAAGCAATCCTCTGAGGAACTTCGACAGTTGGTTGTTAAGCTGCACTTTGAGGGAAAAACAGTAAGAGAAATCTCAGAATTTGTTGGAAAAAGCAAGCCTACCATCCATGACATTATAAAGAGGTTCCGGGATAAATTTAGGTTGGCCAATACAAGCAGAAAAGGCCAAATAATATATTAAATGACCAAGAAGAGCGGTCGGTTTTAAAGGAAGTTAAACAAAATCCCTTCAATACTGTTAAAAAACTTAAAAATTTTTTACAAAACCGAACTTTTAAAGACGTGTGCCTCAATACTTTTCGTAATACTTTACATAAATTCGATTACCACGGAAGAATTGCAAGAAACAGCCCTTTTTAAGCCCCAAGAAGGAAAAGAACCGCATTAAATATGCAACAGAATATTTGATGAAAACAGGGCATTTGGTTTAAGCCAAACAAACTTCTTCCCATCGGATCCATCCAATTAAATTTACTCTTATCAGTAAATAGGAGGCTAAGGCTCTGGTAGTGAAGCGTGTGTGCCTGTCGCCGCGCCAAGCTAACTCAGCCAGTGGGAGTTGGCACTCACATGCCGACTACTGAAGACCGACCATACGTGGTGTAGAACCACATCCTGCTCGAGGTGCCTCTGCTCTAGACTGAATATGGCGGATCTAGAGAGGAAAACTCGAAAAAACCCGTAATCACCGGTGTTACCGTACCGTGCCTCTGTGATGAATGGCACTACGTTAGTGTGTCTTCTAACGGTGGCTTCCGGATACCTGGCACCTCCGGTCGTATAAGTGCCCGATCCGGGGTATGAGGCTCTACCCCGGGGATACTTCCTTCCTCATTACTCGTGGGACCAATACATGGAATCAATAGTAAATACACCCCAAGAAACAGGGTGCTCTAGCAGCCCCAAATCGATTGAAATCGAACCCATCCGGGAGCCCGAAGATGCTATGGACATCTGTTCACAAAGCTCTGGCACCGACGACATCACTAAGGAAGAGGAAGAAACCCTACTCGCCTCCCAAAGATGATAAACCCAAGCGGATCGCACTATCGGGCGCCGCAAGGAAGAGGTTGCGCAGACACCTTGCGAACGGCGTACCCATGGAGGAGGCCAAAAGGCTCGCCCAGAAGCCTATGGACCCTCCAAAGGAAATGCCCAGCAAGAGTGGCGCTACCACCAACAAAAGAGGTAGATCGGCCAACACGACCCCAGAAGAGGCGTCGAAAAGAGGGCCATGTACAAAACCGCGGCACCTAGTGCCCAGACGAAGGGCGATCCTGCAAATGTTTTGCAGGCCACGGAGGCTCTAGCAGCCACCACAACCGCAGCAGCGGATGGGCAGGCAACACAGGCACAGTCGCCCCAAGTCGGTGTCATGGCCTCTTACAGGGACGTTGCCAGCTCGGCGAAGATGGCTATACTCCCTGCTGACTACCCTGAGCATCTCCTCACGACGGAGCAACTGAATACCATTCAGTCCGCCATCCTATCGAGAGTGATGGCCCTGAGACACGGCTCTGTGAAGCCGTTGTTCTCTGGCTGCACCTTTCGACCAGGGTGGATGGCCGTGACGTGTGGAATGCGGAGACAGCCGAGTGGCTATGCACAGAGGTGCCAAAGCTACGGCTGTGGAAGGACGCCCACATCAAGGTGGTCCCAGAGGCAGAGGCTCCACGTGCCGCTGTCTTCATTGGGTACTTTCCGCTTGCAAACGCGGAAATGAAGACGGACGAGATCCTGAAGCTCGTCGAGGGCCAGAACAGCGGCCTGCGAGTGGGAGACTGGCGCGTCTTCCACCGTGAGATGAGGCAGAACATGGCCATCATCACGATTGCGCTGGACCCAGTTTCGGCAAATCGACTGAAGTCGCTGTCGTACCAATTGTCCTTTGCGTGGGGCACGGCTACACTTAAGCCAAAGGCCAGCGCACAGCCAAAGACGCAGGCGGTGGCTCCTGCTCTCGCAGCGGAGAAGCCCACCTGCTCCAAGGCAACAAAGGGCATGGCTGCGTCAACAACAAAGAATGCCGCTGATGGCACATCCCACGCAGGCACAGAGGCTAGCGGCACCAAAGTTGCCCAAGAGCCCATGCCATCGAGGAAAATTATGCGCCCTCCCTGCACGGGCGCATCACGCGCGGAACAGGGCGCATAAACAAGGGTGTGAGGCGCACACCTGAGGAGGAGGCCCTTCTGCGCACCAACCGAGGCCGGAAGATGGCGGCCAGGGGCCGCAAGAGGGCGGACTAATGTCCCGTCCTCCTCCCCACCCTCCCCAACACCCGGAGACACCTCAGATGTCTCCAAGCGAACCTCCACCATGCAAAGGCCGCGTCTGACGTCCTTTGCGAGAGGTTTGCTACGATGGACATAGCATTTATCCAGGAGCCATGGATAAATGCCGGACGTGTCCTGGGGCTTAGCACCCCATCTGGTAAGCTGCTATATGCAAACGGCCAACCTCGACCCAGAGCGGCCTTGTTAATAAACAAAAATCTAACGTTTGTTCCCCTCTCACAGTTCATAACTGAAGACCTGGTGGCGGTCTGGGCTAAAATACCCACTGCCCATGGCGAGCAGGAGGCAGTGCTGGCCTCTGCCTATCTACCCGGCGACACTGATGATGTACCTCCGGCGGCTACCTGTGCCCTGGTAGAGTACTGCCAGAGAAACCGACTTCGGTGGATAATTGCTTGCGATGCCAATGCGCATCACACGGTCTGGGGAGCAGCAACATCAACAAAAGAGGTGAGTACCTTCTTGAGTACATAATTAGTAATAACATAGGTTTACTAAATCAGGGCAGCGAGCCCACATTTATCAATGCAATTAGAGAGGAAGTCCTCGACCTAACTCTCTGCAGTCTGAATATGTTGTCCGCTGTCTCAAATTGGCACGTTGCGAATGAGATCACTATGTCAGATCACCAGCACATCAGATTTGATATAGGAGGTGCCTTGCAATGTAGCCTAGTTACTAGAAATCCCAAAACACAAACTGGGATCTTTTCTGTTTTGAACTTGAGCAATCCAGAGACTGCTCCACCCGTCCGATACTAACCATAGACGAGTTAGAGCGTGAGGCTACTGTGCTTCATACAAACATTGAATCAGCATATCACGTCAGTTGCGAACAAAAGTTCGTAAGATCAGTCGGGCTGTTCCTGGTGGAACAAGAGCCTTGACGATCTTAAACAAACTGCGCGAAGGCTCTTCAATAAGGCGAGAAAAGGAAGGTCACTTGGGATTCCTACAAATCCGCCTTAACGCTGTATAACAAAGAGCTGAGAAGGTCAAAACGGGCTACGTGGCGCCAACACTGCGGGCAGATTTCAACTCTCCCGGAAGCTGTCAGGCTACAAAAGCCCTCTCCAAAGACCACTCAAACGGCATCTGTACGCTGAAAAGCCAGATGGAACCCACACAAACAACCCAAAGGAAACGAGTAGTCTACTCCTATCTACTCACTTTCCTGGGTGCGTGGCCATGGAGCAACCCATCTCAGAAAGTGAGGCACCAACCTACCTCTCTGAGATTGGAGAGTGCCCACACCTGCGCGTGGCTATTGTGGCAGACTCCAATGGGGCTGAAAGAAGGAACCCCTATCTATCAGAACGTATTGGAAACATGCCCTTTAGACTGTTTCATCAAAATAGCGTACAATGGGCCATACAAAGTTTTAGTCCATACAAATCCCCTGGACCAGATGGAATTTATCCATGCCTATTGCAGCGGGGACTGCACCAATTTGCACTCCCCTGGTCCGTCTATTCCGAGCTAGTCTCGTGCTTGGACACATACCAAGCAAATGGGCTAAAGTAAAAGTTGTGTTTATTCCAAAGGTAGGGAAGAAAGATTCCCAACTGCCTAAATCGTATAGACCAATTAGTCTTAGCTCCTTCCTTCTTAAAACTATGGAAAAGATAATTGACCAGCACATCAGGGAAGCGAACCTCAAGCATCTTCCCTACATAAGTACCAATATGCGTACCAAACTGGCAAATCAACTGAGACTGCCATCCATTGCCTTACAACAGTCATTGAAAAGGCCATTGGCTCTCAACAAATAGCACTAGGTGCCTTTCTAGACATCTCAGGAGCTTTTGACAACACGTCTTACGAGGCAATCCGTGCCTCTCTTGTACGTAAAATGTCGCCACACCCATTATTAGGTGGATTCTGGAAATGCTCAAATCCAGAATCATAACTGTAGACCTAGGAGGAACCATGACCTCAATCACAGCCACAAGGGGATGCCCTCAGGGGAGTACTCTCTCCTCTTCTGTGGACTCTGGTCATAGACGAGCTACTGTTTGAGCTCAACAACCTAGGGTTCCCCACTCAGGGCTACGCTGACGATCTAGTCATCTATATAGTGGGCTGGCATGAGCAAACCATCTCGGACCGCATGCAGCAAGCCCTGAATATAGCCAATAGATGGTGTCAGGATAAAGGACTATCCATAAACCCGTCTAAAACTGTGCTAGTTCCATTTACCAGGAAAAGGTCTCTCTCCTGACAAGACCATCCCTAAATGGATCAACCATTGACTTTTCGGTTGAAGCTAACTACCTGGGAGTTATACTTGACTCCAAGCTCAACTGGAACTCACATCTTGAAAAGACCATTAACAAAGCCACTCGAGCATACTTTGCGTGCAATAGGCTTTTCGGTAGAACATGGGGCCTGAGTCCCAAAATGATCTACTGGTCTTATAACACTGTGGTAAAACCGATCATAACCTATGCATCTCTTGCTTGGTGGACGAAATCTACCCAGAAGACAGCTGCGGCTGCACTTACCAAAATACAACGACTGGTCTGCATAGGCATCACTGGAGCCATCCGGACATGCCCCACTGCAGCAGTTGGAGTTATAACTGGCATTCCCCCTCTACCCATCGCCTTGAAAAGGAGGCCTGCCTGGGGGCACTTCGCCTCCAAAACATCACCGATATAAAAGTGGTGATCTAACTGGGCATCTACGGGTACTCGAACCCTAATAAACGAACCCATTCTGCGTATAACTGACGAGCAGAAACCAAAACTTGTTTTCCACAGAAACTTCTCTGTAGTCCTGTACACCAGACACGACTGGACAACAAAATCAATATCTCTGCCCAGTGGATCACAAACGTGGTACACTGACGGATCGAAATTGGAAAACGGCGACACCGGGGCTGGTATTTTCGGACCAAGGTTCAACAAATCCATAGCCATGGGAAAGTCCCCAACCATCTTCCAAGCAGAGATACACGCCATAGAAATCTGTGCTCGTGAATGCCTTCGCAGGAATATGCAAGGCGCACGGATTTACATCTTCTCTGACAGTCAGGCGGCGCTCATAGCGCTGAGATCCTTTGCGATCACCTCCAGACTAGTAGAAAACTGTTTCCAGCAGCTGAACGCCCTTGCCTCCAAAAACACCTTAACGGTGGGCTGGGTGCCAGGGCATGAAGGCCATATAGGAAACGAGGTGGCAGACTCCTAGCAAAACGCGGGCGATGACACCACTAATCGGCCCTGAACCATTCTGTGGACTTTCGAAAGGACACAAAGGGAACTGGTCAGGAAATGGGAGGAAAAGGAGATAAGTCGTCACTGGACCGACAGTGCAGGGCTGAGACAAGCCAAACAATTCCTCGTCCCCAGATGTCGCGATCCAAACGCATCATCAATCTAAAAAGAGTGAGATTCGCACTCTAACAGGCTACCTAACAGGTCACTGCAACCTAAGGTATCACCTTAAGAAATTAAAACTTTCAGAAATCGACACATGTAGATTCTGTGAGCTGGAGCCAGAAACATCAGAACATGTTCTATGTGAATGCCCTCACTAATCAGACGTCGACTTCAACAACTAGGAGGTGAACTTATCCCCCTACAGGATTTGGGAAGAGATAGACCTCGCCAAAGTGCTCTCCTTTATCAGAAGCCTAGGAATAGAGGCTCTACCTTAATCCTACAGGCCGGCACAAAAGACCTAACATCTGGTCGCGGTGCAATAAGGCCATAGTAATAATAATAATAATAATAAATAGAACCTTTAATTAATTGATAAAAATTAACAAAAACAATTTCTAAGCCCAAAAAGTATTATATTACCGTCTTTCAAAAATCCCCTGTTTTCATCAAATATTCTGTTGCATATTTAATGCGGTTCTTTTCCTTCTTGGGGCTTAAAAAGGGCTGTTTCTTGCAATTCTTCCGTGGTAATCGAATTTATGTAAAGTATTACGAAAAGTATTGAGGCACACGTCTTTAAAAGTTCGGTTTTGTAAAAAATTTTTAAGTTTTTAACAGTATTGAAGGGATTTTGTTTAACTTCCTTTAAAACCGACCGCTCTTCTTGGTCATTTAATATATTATTTGGCCTTTTCTGCTTGTATTGGCCAACCTAAATTTATCCCGGAACCTCTTTATAATGTCATGGATGGTAGGCTTGCTTTTTCCAACAAATTCTGAGATTTCTCTTACTGTTTTTCCCTCAAAGTGCAGCTTAACAACCAACTGTCGAAGTTCCTCAGAGGATTGCTTTCCATTTGGAGCCCTTTTTCGACTTTTTAATGTCAAAATTATGTTTTCTGCTCCTAATCTCGATAATAAACCGAACGCAATGCAAAAACCCAAAGCTTGCAGCGAATTTCAGGAAAATAAAAACAGTATTTTGTGTTCATATCGGTTTTGTCCGATTATTCGTTGAGCGCCAAATATAGATATAAATTTCTATTTTTTTAAAAATTTTGGGTTATTATCGAAAATTTTGTGTTCTTTCTTTTGTTTTGGAGAGATGTAAATGTGTATTTTACATAACAAAATTTTAAAAAATTTATTCGGCCCATTTTGTATACTTTTAGAGCACATTTATCATAGGAAGGTGCTTGTCCGATTATGCGATGGAGTCACTGTACATGTACATGTACATGTAGAATTTTACATTTTCATATAAGTCGACCGATCCTTCTTTGGCAGCTATATGATATAGTTGTCTGATCTTAATGAGATTAAAAACCGTAATTCTAGAACTATAAAAAATGAAATTTAAAGAAATTCATTGAAAAACAGAGAAGTTAAAATTTTTTTTACATTAATTTCGCCATCTTTTCTATGGCAGCTATATGATATAGTTGTCCGATTTCGGCCGTTCCGACATATGTATATACTGCGTGCAAAAGAAATAAGACTATGCTGAAAATTTCAGCCCGATAGCTCAAACTGAGAGACTAGTTCGCGCAGAAACCGACAGACACCAGCCGAGTCGATCTAACCATGTCCGTCTGTCTGTCGGTTTCTACGCCAACTAGTCTCTCAGTTTTTGAGCTATCGGGCTGAAATTTACAGCATAGTCTTTTTTTTTTAGCACGCAGTATATATGTCGGAACGGCCGAAATCGGACCACTATATCCTATAGCTGCCATAGGAATGATGGCGAAATTAATGTAAAAAAAATTTTAGCTTCTCTGTTTTTCAACGAATTTCTAAAAACTTCGAGATATAGTCGATTTTTAAAGTTCTAGAATTATGGTTTTAATTCCATTAAGATCGGACAACTATATCATATAGCTTCCATAGAAGGGATCGGTCGATTTATATGAAAATGTAAAAGTCTACATGTAAAATGTAAAATTTACGAAATTTACATAATTTGACGCTTTTTTTTTTATATTACCAAAATGGATCGATTTTCAATGATCCAATTGCAGACTGCAAGGGTATACAAACTTCGGCTTACCGAAGTTAGCTTTCTTTCTCGTTTTTATTTTGATCTTATTACTTTGAATGACCGTCTGTCGGTTTATACTCTCTCAGTTTTTGAGCTATCGGGCTGAAATTTTCAGCATAGGCGTATTTCTTTTGCATGCAGTACACATATATGTAAATATGTCGGAACGGCCGTCTATATAAATTAAAAAAAAAAAACAGAAAGTTCTCAAAAAGGATCTTAAATGACCCTTATTTTATTTTTATTGTTTTATTGTTCTCTAAATATGTACTCAGTTTGAGTGAAAATCTAACATCGGTATTCATGTACGTAACTACCCCTTTCATGGGCACCAATGAACTACCCTTTTCAGGGTACCCCTATTATTAGTTCATAGTAAACGAAGTGGTGACGATTGACCCTATAGGCGGATATATCATAAAAAAATGGAAATAAACAAATACATTAACTAGGGTTAGTAAAGTAAGTACTGGTGGTTTCCTTGTGAGTAGTGATAGTAGGGATAAACTGCCCGATTAAAATGAATAGGCGATTCTCCTATTATTATACTGGTTACGGCTAGAGTCTAGTCACTAGACCAACTCTGTTGTTGCCGATAAAAATATAGAATATACTTACGCTTCTTTCTCTCAGGTAAATATGTACGTTTAGAATAAAAGCTATTTTTCCCTTTTTTGACTTCAGTTGAATTTAGCGCTTTTATTTGTCGAGTTCAAGAAAGTATAAAGCATCTGATTATTTTAAAATAATTAACATTCCTCTGGGATATGAAAATGAATATGGTGATTTATGTGTGTGTGGCTATGTAGCTGAATTTTGAAGACTGCTTCCATTTTATAGGTTTGGGTCTTGCAAAGTGATAAAGAAAACAATTCGGTAATAAGTTATTTATTTAGTAACTACGCAGTATTTATACATCACTTAATAAGTAAATGATGACTATTATGTAATATTCCTATAAGCATTGTTATATTATTACATTATCGAAATGTTTATTTACAGTTCTTTTTTACCAATAAAATGTACAATTTACTTTAAAAATTCCTAAAAATTTAATTTTTATTTAAACAAATAAACGAAAGCCAAGATCGGAAATTGGAAATTAGGAAGTTGAAGTGAAACAAAGAGAAAATTATAAAAGAATAAATGGCATATCAACAAGAAGCGTTTGACTAATATTTACAGACAGCCCCGTGACATTCGACAACTTTTTACTTAAAATATACCTCCATATCGACATTCTCACACTCAAGCGAATTAAATTGCTGAGAAAATAGAGTAGTGCTGTTGGTATAGCTTGTCAAAGGTGCGTGCGTGAATCAAAACAGTTAGCGCAGTTGCGGTTATGTTTATGTGTTGGCGGAGCTTGTGGATGTTGGATTTGTTGAGGACGGAGCTCCTGGAGCTGCCAAGTTAGTCGGAAGCTGTGCGGCAGCGGGTGAATAGTAAGCGGCGGCCGCTGGAACGTTTGTGCTAATAGCTGAAAATGTTGTAAAAATAAGATGACTGTTATTTTTTTTACGAAGAATACTGCATCTTACATTGACGCAGCGCCTTCTGAAACTTTTCGTATTCCACATAATGTTTTAGGCGCAACTCGTCCTCTTCGATGAGCTGTCGCTGACGTAACAGCAACAGCCTTTGGTGCTGATTTGTACCCAATCTCGTGTTGCACAATTGGTTGACTAGAGAGTCTAAGTTGTGCTTTATGTCCTGAAGAGAAAATAGATTTGTTGCTTTAATTTTAATAAAACCAAGAAAAGTGTGGTCCTTACTGATTGTATGTCACTCGGTAACAAATGAGGATGCGTAGCTGCTAGAGATACAGGCTCTTCGGTAACTGCAAAACAGATTTTTAAACCAGGTTATTTTATTATTTAATTTCGTCTTTTTTTTTTTATTAATGCCCAACATCTTAAGAATATGTTTATGGTCCAAATTTTACATTAATCGGAGCAAAAATAATAAAGTAATGAGTAGTTGAACGGACGAATGTAGGTCATTTAATGTTCGATTAATGGGCTGCCAAAACTTTAAACCGTTCTCTTGATAAGTGCCAATTTTAAAGTCGGTGTACACGATAAATCAAAATCTACTGGACCAATCGTTTTGAAATCTCGCACACCACTTCTTTAACCAATTCATTAAGTACTCACATCGGGTTTTTTTTTTTGGGGTTTTGTTTTAATATAATTTTTGTTTAACAAATAAACTTTCTTTTGGACAAATATTGTGCATTTAATTTCCAATTTCCAAACTAAAAAAAAAAAAAAAACTTCTCGGGAGTACCTCTGAGCAATTGTCCTTTAACTAATGCATTTTATTATACCCTTGGAGGGTATTATAATTTTATCCAGAGGAAGAAAGCATTTTGGACCCCATAAAGTATATTTATTCTTGATCATCATCACCAGCCGAGTCGATCTAGCCATGTCCGTCTGTCTGTATATTGTTACGCAAACTAGTCTCTCAGTTTTTGAGCTATCTGATTGAAATTTGAAACTTTTCTGGAATCGGGATCGGAATCGAACCACTAGATCTTGTAGCTGTCATAGGAATGATCGGAAAATGCATTAAACAAAAATTATAACATCTTTGTTTTTCAACGAATTTCTATAAATTTCGAGATGTAGCTGTTTTTTATAGTTCTAGAATTGCGGGTTTAATTTCATTAAGATCGGACAACTATGTCATATAGCTGCCATTGAAGGATCGGTCGATTTATATGAAAATGTAAAATTCTACATGTAATGTAAAATTTACAAAATTTACAAAATTTGATATTTTTTTAACATTACCAAAATGGATCGATTTTCAATGATCCACTTGCAGGCTGCAAGAGTATATAAACTTCGGCTGACCGAAGTTAGCTTCCTATCTTCCTATCTATTCTACGGAAGCTAAATGATATAGTTGTCCGATCTTAATGAAATTAAAACCGTAATTCTATAACCGTAAAAAACTGCTATATCTTAAAATTGATTGATATACGTTGAAAAACAAAGAAGTTAATTTTTTTTTACATTAATTTCGATATCATTCCTATGGCAGCTATAGGATATCGTGGTCCGATTTCGGCCGTTCCGACATATATATTGCGTGCTAAAAAAATAAGACTATGCTGAAAATGTGAGCCCGATAGCTCAAAAACTGAGAGACTAGTTCGCGTAGAAACCGACAGACAGACAGACAGGCGGACATGGCTAGATCGATTTGGCTGGTGATGCTGATTAAGAATATATATACTTTATGGGGTCGGAGATGCCTCCATCACTGCGTTGCAAATATCATGGCAAAATTATAATACCCTCTGCAAGGGTATAAAATTGTAACTATGAAATTAAATAAATTATTAATTAATTATTATTTATTAATTATTAATAAATTACTCATACTTTATATATATATTGATTAGAGTAGTTTTATAGTCAGAACGAAATAATCCTCTAGATTGTAGATTTTTGTGATTTATTTTTTTGCTCACTAATGCACAAAACTCTTTTCCTAAACTACGGATTCTATTAAATAACTACTAAATTCGTATTACGCTTACCTTCGCCAGCTGCTGCGTTAAAAAGTGGTTGCATAACATGCTGCATAGGCTGTGCTGATTGCTGGGACGTCATCAAAGGGGCCTGCTGCAGCAAGTGATTGCCAACATTGGCACCTTGAAAGTTTTGCGGTGCTCCTGTCTGTTGGTTGTACGACTGCTGCATATGCGACTGCATTTGCAGTTGATGCTGTTGCTGCGATATCATTTGCTGTTGGGCAGACATCGATTGCATGGGAGCCAGCTGGTGGGGCATTCCTTGACTTATGCTCACCACCTGGGGCGGAAGCGAAAGCGAGTGAAGTTGTTGATTGGATTGTGTTTGCATGAATGTCTGCTGTTGTGTGGCTGGCAAATTAAATTGCTGCGAATTGGCCGGTTGCTGTTGCTGGTGCTGCTGCATCAGGATTGGCTGCTGCGGCATAAGTGGCATTTGGTTCTGCTGCTGCGGCTGAATTGATTGCATGGATTGCTGCTGGATAGCGGTGACCATAGTCGGATGACCATTAAGTCCCGACTGTTGTGGCATATTCTGATGCACAAGTTGTTGTGGCTGCTGTGGCTGTATATTGGACATTTGTTGCATTTGTGTTGTGCCATTCTGATTGATCCCTTGGGGCACCACAATGCACTGCGACCCCGCTCCACTCGTTGAAGTGGAGGAGGCGCCCCCGCCGACGGGTAGTTGGGGGATCGGTTGGGGCTGTTGGTAAATCAACTGGATCCCGTTAATGGCCAGCGGAACAGTTTGAATAGGAGAGCTTATAAGTTCAGTGGTCGGTGTGTTCACCACACTTCCGTTCTGCACCGGGTGGTTGCTCTGCATTTGACCAGACGCAGAGCCTGCCACCTGTAGATCAATCTTTAGCTGACCTTGTGCCGACTCCTCCACCCCGGCTGAAGCCTTCTGCTCCTGCACACGACTAACGCTGAACCGCGAAATTTTACGAGCACTCGGATTGCTGTTGGTGGCATCCTCAACTGGCTTAGACACTGCCGACAATGTGGCTGCCGATGGCTGTAAATGATAAATTTGAACATGGATTTCAAGTTCATGCTGAACTGCTTACCTCTTCGGCGTTATCTGTATTTCGCAAGGCAGCTAATTTCTTTTCCAAATCCGCTATGGAGTTCTGATTCAGTGATCCGTTACTGGGATTCCTTTGCGGGGCATCGCTGCTGGTGGTGGAAATCAAAGTGGCTGATGGTGGTTTCTCCAAGCTAGGCTGCTTGGACAGTTGATTCTCGTTGCTAGTGCCAATAGTAATCCCAGGCGTAGTGTCAGTTGGGGTCGGATCCGAGCTACTGGCGGGAGGCCCCTCAAGTTTAGTGGCAGAATGCAAGTGCACATCGGAGCCTACGCTGTTGTCTATGGAAGTGCGTCGAGAATTGTAAAGAGAGGAGCCAGAGCCCCTGGCCGAGGTCAATGTTGCATTGGGAGTGTTCTGACCCACAGAGGACGCTGATCCCCCAACAGTGTTGTTTGGATTGTTAAGCTAAGTGGAATAGAATATAATATTAAAATTATTTTTTTATATTTTAATTATATTCTATGTCATAAAAAAAATTTTTACTTCTCTCGGATATTAAATAAATTAAGTTTAAAACAACTGAGAACGCTAGTCGAGTGTGACCGACTGTGAGATACCCGGTACTTAAAGTGTTGTGCGTGAAATTAACACGTGCTAACACGGACATGGAAAAAACAAAATGTTGACAACGTAACGTTCAAAAAAGACAAATTCTGCAGCCGTACGCAGCTGCATTACAAATTAATACTGCGCCCGAAAGCATGTAAAACTTTTTTTGCTACTGCCTTCCACGGTTATCATCCGATTTTACTCAAATTTGCAGAAAACGTCCGCAAATGCCTACTTATTTATTTTATCTATTTACTTTAAGCCAAAAATTACGACTAAAGCTTATATGAAGTTTTTTAAGATTTTCGGGGGCGGAAGTGAGCGTGGCCAAATTTTAAAACAAACTTGATCTGCGTGCAACAGATTCCAATGTTGTCACCAAATTTGGTAACTCTAGCTCTTATAGTCTCTGAGATCTGTTGTTTCACACGGATGGACAGACGGACAGACGGACATGGCTAAATCGACTCGGCTGATGAAGAATATATATACTTTATGGGGTCGGAGATGCCTCCTTCTGCCTGTTACATACATTCTCGATAGGCACTAACTTAAAATACCCTTGTACCCTCTGGGTACCGAATACCGGGTATCTCACAGTCGGTCACACTCGACTGTTGCTTTCTCACTTGTTTTTTATTATCAAGGTCAACCCAGTTCAAAAAGGCTTGATACAATCATAGAAGGTAGTCTCGTCGAGTGTTTAGCGTTCGGGTTTTAGGGCCTTATTGAACACTTCGTTTTTTCTCGTTGACGTGAAAGGCTGTGTGCCCTTAAGTGAAGTTTACTTAAAAAAAGGTTGCTTGCAATTTTTGCCGCAAAAATTTAGATAGAATCGGATGATAAACATGGAAGTTAGTAAACAATGAAATGTTTGTGTATGCTTCTTCTTCTTCTATGTTGAGACCACGTGTTGCGCAAGATGTCCCTAGCAAAATTTGTCTTTTTAGGGTGTGGCTCAACAAGTTCCAAGCAACATTTGTCTTTTTTGGGTGTGGCTCAACAAGTTCCTAGCAACATTTGCTTTTTTTTTTTTTTGAGTGTTGCATGTTTCTAAAAACATTTGTCTTCATTTAGCAACATTTTCTTTTTTCCATGTTGATGTGCTTTTTAATTTCACCCACAATGTTTTGGGTATCTCACAGTCGGTCACACTTTACTGTAGCTTTCCTACTTGTCTTAGATTTCCATTGTGGCGTAACCCCTTAAATGACAAGAAACATTACTTGTTGGTGTATATAAAATGCTGATATATAAAAATACAAAGGCTTGGCCGAGTTTCCTAGATTGTCATATAAATATACCAATCTATCTTAAGTTAAAAGCAAACTTGGTCTGCGTGCTTAGCATGTGTATGTTGTCGAAAAGACCTGTGATCGAGATGTTCATAAGGTCAGACGGAGTGGCTAAATCATCTTTGTGCAAATCAATAATAAAGATATACTTTATGGGCTCAGGTGATGCCTTCTTCTGCCTGATGCATACATTTTTGGTTGTGAACGGTGGTTTACTCACGAGGTCTGCAATTTAAACTTATTTTGAGGTAACCCAAACCCACAAGGGGCAAATGTTCATTGCGAGCTTTGTAATCGTACCAGGTTTCATACAAAAAATCTTATTACAGAACTTACCTCTTGGGTCTGTGAATTGCCCGAAGCAGCCTTAAGTGATGACATTGCCGGAGAGGCCTGGTGAGGGGCTCGGTTGTTGATGGAGGCCACTACAGCTGACGCAAACGCATGAGCATGCGTTATGTTCTCAAGTTCGATCTTTAGCTGCTCCAAAGTGTTTGCAGCTCCGGCTCCCTGATTACCCGCTGCTTGTGCTTGGCCTGATTTATCCTTAGCTCTTTCGGCCTCGACTGCCGCTGGCTGACTGTCCTCGGATGATTCCACTGAGGTCTTGTTGGGCATGTCAAAGGTAATTTTCACCGCGGTCAAGTCGTCAAGGCTTCTAGTATGCTTTAGGTCCTCTTGAATCTTAAGGTGGCGATTCAAGGGCAGATTAAGGCTCCGAGGAGCGCCGCTGCCAGTTGACTCCAAAAGCTTTTGCATCCGAACGATAGCAAGGGAGCTTGGCTTTTGTTGCTCACCAAATGATCTATCCTTAATTTCATCCAGCGCGGGCTCTGCACCCGTTGGAGTTATGTTGCTATCGGGCATGTAGTCGATCGACAGCGATGTGTATTCCGAGGCAGTGCTCGTCTTGCGTGATACGGAACCGGATCCGATGGTCACGTCGTTGCTGCTATTGGGCGCTTCCCTTGATGCAGTTGAAGAGGACGACATTGTCGAAGTGGTGGTCGGCGGTGTGCCAACATTTACCTGGGCATCTTGGGCATTTGCTATCTTAGGTACATTCGATCTGGCCTCGAAGGTCAATGTCGAGTTCGTTAGGTCCGAGCCTCCTCCCCCGGAAGGCAGAGTCTCAACACCGTGGATAGTGGGTTCGAACATCTTGGTTATGTCGCTGGCGGTTTCATCCCGCTAAAATAAGTGCGATATATGTGAGTCAAAGTAATCAATTGAAAGACAAGTGCATATGTTGTAAATAAAAAATTCAAACGTTAAATTCCAACCGAAATATGAAAAAAAGTCCACAGAAGATTAATAATAATATTCCTCGGGTATCTTTTGAAATACGAACTTTCCAAGTACTGATAGGTGATGCTTAATATTTTGGTGGTGATGCTCTTAAGGAATTTCTTAGGGAACTTTGAATCTAGTTAAAATGGCAAATCATATCTTTTGTCGCAAATAAAAAAATGCTTCAAGATCTCAAACAACGATTTAATTTAAATAAATTATATAACCAGATAATCAACGTATAATTAAGTCTTATAAGCTGCACCAAAAAAAGAAAATACCAAGAGTTTAACCTTTATGCGCGTTGTCTTAAAAATATACTCAAGCAGTATGAGTTGAGTATAGATAATACTTCATAATATCAAATGTATACTCAATAGTATAGTTTTTATACTCTATAGTTTCAATTGGGTGTTTTCATTTTAAAACGAACCTACATAGAAAATTCGATAACATATTGAGTTAGCTGGAATTTAGTGCTTTTCTGTTTTTCGCGTTAGTGATTTTTTTAATGTCTTGGCGCAGACTAGTATAATTTGTATACTTTCGAAGTTCATATAAAAAAAATTGATAACTCAAAAGTATAGAATTCATGTAACAATAGTATAGGTTCTATGACGATTTATTTTTGGGTGTGGTGACGATTTATTATTATGTTTGTTTAAATTTTGGCTTGCCTCTTGTCTTTGAAATGTTCATTACAGAAAATCATTAAAGGTACTTGGGAATATACACATGTAAAAAAATCAAAAAAAATCTTGACTATACAAGAAATTTTCCGAAATAAAAATCCTGATAAGTAAAAACATTTTAGCTAGGAAATAAATAAGTGTTTACATAAGCCCAGTGCACTCAACACTTACAGATCTATGTCTTTGGTGTGACCTAAACGTGGAACGCTGTCGAGTTAGAGACGCGTGTCGGACCTGTTTGTTATAGTAGGGATAGATCAAACAATCATAAACATGGAATTTGTGATATCGAAATAATAATCGCTCAGTTAAGTACTTAACGAATCGTTTTATAGTTTTTATATCGAACCGCTGCCTTCACAGGAAACGGGAAGAAATCTGACTCATTTAAATGAATAGAATAACTAGAGACTTTAGTTATTTTTTGTAAATATGTAGTCAGAGTAAGTATCTTAGATACGATACGCAAATGTGCATATGTGCAGGCAAAACTATTATTCCGTTCGGACACTAAATTAAAAAATGTATTCGGCTGCGGTTTGGAAAGGTTTATCCAAAATTGAATTTCTTCGAAAGGACATTTCTATGTTGATTATTGAGATTATAATTATTATTGTTGGTTCTCATCTGTGTTTGTTCATCCAACAAACGGTAAGTATCCTTGCGTCTGCATTTTAAAAAGCCTAAGGTCTCGTAAGAATAGTCTTCATTGAGCAACAAAGAGATTTTTCTGTGAATATAATTTTGCGAATAGCGATGTACCTTTTCAATATTGCGGCGATAGTTGGTTGGTATAGGGATTTGGTTGGGGTTCTGTTTGACTTGGTCAACAATTTCATTGATCATTTCCACAAATACTGTACTTTGGCAATTCGAAAGCAAATCTTGAGCGATCTGAAAGAAAAAAAAAAAAATGGAATTGAACTGATTGACCGATTGATGTAACCTAGAAGTTCGGTCGTACCAATTTGTTGGCAATTTCAACTGGATTCACATCTCCAATGTCGAATTTGAAGGTAATTGTTTTCAGTTTGTTCTCCATGTGACAATTGATGACGCTGCCCTCATCTACACTGGTAACACTTAGTTTGGGAATCCGTTCGTTGCCGCTTCGGTTGGCACGCCTCGGTTTCTGGGCACGACTTGCAGTAGTGCCTCCTTGCTGCTGCTGCTGTTTTTGTTGCTTTTCTGCTCCCTCTGCAGACGCACTTTCGAGATTTGTTACTGACATGATCTCTGAAGCAGCAGCTAGCTGCTCCGGATTACCCTGGCCCAGCTGCTGACTTTCCATCTGGATCTGAATACCTTGCAAAGGTATCTTTAGCTGTTCATCTACTTTTAGCTGCGCTGGCTGCTGTTGCTGTAGTACCGGAGGTTGCAGTTGTTGCTGGACAATAGGTTGCTGGACAATAGGTTGTGGTTGTTGCTGTTGAGCTGGCTGTTGTTGCTGCTGCAGGGGTTGGCTGTGCAACAACTGCTGCAATTGCTGCTCTAAAGGCAAGGACAACTGTATAGGCTGCTGAGGAGGTGGCTGCTGCTGCTGCTGCTGCTGCTGATGAACAAACTGTGTGTGTTGCTGCTGATGAGATATCGGCACAAATCCAGCATGTTGCTGCTGCTGAGAATCAACATTGATGGGAGGCACTTGAGGCTGTAGCTGCTGAGCCTGTTGGCTGTACGTCTGAGTCAATGGTTGCTGCATTACCGGAGCCACCGAGGTGGGTGGCACTTGCATCTGTACGGGTATCTGCATGGGAGCCATCACTTGTGATCCAGCAATTAATTGTTGTGGCATCGGCTGGGCATACTGTTGCACGAATTGTTGCTGTTGCTGTTGAATTTGCTGTTGTTGAAGTTGCTGCTGTTGAAGCTGCTGTTGTTGAAGTTGCTGTTGTTGCTGCTGGAGTTGCTGCAACTGATGCTGAGCAAGTTGCTGGTGCAATATCTGCTGCTGCTGTTGTTGTTGCTGCTGCTGCTGCTGATGTGAAGCTGCTGCCTGTTGCTGTAACATTTGCTGCTGCTGATGCGGATGCATTTGGAGTGTCTGAGATAGCTGTTGCTGTTGGTTCGGCTGTTGCATCGCATACGCCTGCTGCTGCGCCAGGTGATTTGGATGCATTTGGGAAACGGGCGCCTGTGCTTGCGTCTGCTGCTGGAAATATTGCTGGGCTTGTTGCTGGACCATCTGGTGGTGCTGTGCCATATCCGGTGGCTGCACGTTCGTATGCATTAATTGCTGCAATTGCTGCTGCAAGGGAATCTGTTCTGGTTGCTGTTGCTGAGGCTGTTGTTCATGTTGCTGTGGTGGCACAACTGTCTGCGGTTGTACCTGCTGGGACACTTGCTGCATCGTTTGCTGCTGCTGCTGGTTGCCGACCTGTTGCTGCGGTGCTACATTAGATTGCTGCTGCACTTGCTGGCTGCCTGTTGGCGAGGTAACCTGTTGGCTGTTGGCCGACACTTCTTGGATCGTCGAGCTTTGATAGGAAGCAAGCTGCGGTGGTTGGATATAGTGCACATTTGGCTTCTGTTGCATAGAAATGGCCGGGGTGGCAATCACCTGCGGCTGCACCGAGATCAACTGGGAAACAGCCACAGGGACTTGCACTTGAACCGAATTGCCACTGTTTGTGTTTGTGTTTGGGATGGAAGTGTTCGAACGCGTTGACAGAATTTGAATTTGCGGCTCGACGCTATTCGTTGAGAGAGCGAGGCTAGTCTCGGAATCGGTGTTCAGCATGTCATATTTAAACTGCAGGCGTTGATTCCATTTTACACCATCCTCCTCGTCCTCAGACTCCTCATCATCCTCCTCATCTTCGTCGACGTTTGTGGGCAGACTCTCCCTTTGTTTTTGTAATGCCAGCTTCTCTAGACGCGACTTCTCGTTCTGCAGTTTGATTTGTGTCTGGCGCTGGGCACGCTCCTTAAGCAAAGAAACCACCTGGACTTTTAAGAGCCGGGCCACGGCGCGTGAGTCATCCTCCGATATAATGTTCTCCTTCATCATTTCTTGCGCGATCTGTTCGTACTCGTCATGTTTAATGTTGTACTCGAACTGGATCGCTTCGTTCTCCTTATGTCGGGATGAGCGCTTTTTGGGGTCCATGAAACGCAGCCGAAACTCGATGATGCTGATGCTGGGATCGGAGAGGAACTGTTCGGAGGCAGTGGGCTCCACGCGAATGCCAATATCCTCGTCAAAGAACTCCGACTCCAGGAGTTCGTTGCAACTGGGACGATCCTCCTTCTTCAGTTCGATGCACCTCTCAATGATGTCGCGCACATTGGGATCCTCCACTTTGGCCAGCGCTGCTGGCTTAATGCCGGATATCACCTTCTTGTAGATCTGCGCCGGACCCTTGCACTCGCTGTAGGGATACTCGGAGATCGCCATCTCCAACATGCACATGCCGAAGGCATAAACATCCACCGATTCGTCATAATGCTCCTCGTACATTTCTGGCGCCATGAACTCCGGCGTACCAATCACAGATTTAGCATGGGAGCGGTTCTTCAGCGTTGCCAGGCCCAAGTCGCCGATTTTAACACTTCCAGTGGTGCCAGTTATAAAAATATTATCACATTTCAAATCACGATGAATTATAGGAAATTGACGAGTATGCAGAAAGTTGAGTCCTTTCAGAATCTGGCGACACCATGACTTCAATACCTTTGGGTGTATTTTCTTGAATCGTTTTAAATAGCTGCAACAAATTAATAAATATATTAAATATATAATTACTCCGTAATATTCGCATTGATCTTACGATTTCAAAGTTCCAGATAACATTAGTTCGGTGACTAGTACTATATTCTTCTTGCGGCCAATGGGAAACTCCCAATATGTATAGAATCGCACAATGTTCGGGTGCTGAAGCTTCTTCAGCATGTCTGCCTCCTCCCGAAATCTGGTGCGTTCGCTTTTCTTAACTTGCTTGTCCTGAAAATGTTTAAAGTGTATAAAAATGTAAAACGGTGTTGTTGTTGTTAAAAAAAAAATAAAAAATAAAAAAAAGGTTTTTGTTGACATTTAAAGTTTAAACAAGAAAGAAAGAAAGCTAGCTTCGGTTAGCCGAATTTGTATACCCTTGCAGTCTGCAATTGGATCATTGAAAATTGAATATATATATTGGTTGCAAAAGAAATAAGACTATGCTGAATGAAATTTCAGCCCGATGGCTCAAAAACCTATATCATGGCAATATTATAAAACGGTATAAAAACTAGCATTAGGTTTATAGCGAAATTTTATGCTTTGTTAATATATGTTCTTAGCAAATCGACAGCACATTTCAAGTTAATATTTTATATTTTATATATATTTTATATTTTATATATAAAATATATCATATTATATCCTAAAAAAAAATAACATTTTATTCTTAATTAGATCAAAGTAACTCACCAGCAATTCGCACCAGGCAACTGGCACACCGGTCAGCGTGTCCAAGCCACGATAGACGGTTTTGAAGGAACCGCGGCCAACCTCCTTGTCGTACTTAAAGAACCGGCCGCAAGGCGACATGGCCACCGGGTCATCGTCCTCATCGCTCTTGCTCTTGGTGATCGATGTAGCCGACGAGGTTGTCGACACCGCCGCAGTGGAGGCAATCAGCGATGCGGATGCATCAGCGGATATACCGCCGGTGACAGCTGCTTCCTCTGCACTAACCTCGGTGCTCTCCAACTTCTTGGTAATATCGTCGACGCTTTTTGGCTGTTTCTCGCTTAGAATCGCGATGTCATCTTTCTCCTCGACCTGAAAGCCGACGCGCTTAACACCGCTTGAGTGCTTGGTGGAGGACTTTAATGGCACATCGTCTTCAGTCTTTTCGATTGCCAGACTCCGTGACGCCTCAGTGATGATGGTCTCGATGATGCCGGCCACTTGATGAGAGGTTGCATCCGTGGCATTTGAACGCGTGGGCGTCCGGAACTGTTCCTCCAAGTGCTCTGCCTCGCGGGACAGCATTTCGATGTTGTCATCATAGTCGCGCGGGAACTCTGTCTCCAGCTCAACGAATTGTAGCGGATTGGTGTTTCTTCCCGACTGCTCCACATTTTTCCGTACGAATCGAATGTTTTGAACGAAGTTCGCAGTCAAGGTCGTGGGCGTGGTCTTGGACGAGTGCAGTGGAACCTGTTGCTTGATCAACGGCTCTATCACCGTGTCCGAGGAGGACTTCCTGGCCTCCATTTTTTTCGTGTCTGAGACAACAACCGCTTGCGTTGCCCCCTTGGCCGACGACTTGTCTTTTTTTCTTAAATTGCCCGAACCTACACCAGCTTTCTGGAGGGTCGTGGCATCTGCAGGCATCTCAGTTTTGCCATCCATTTTGTCCTCATTGTGTTCCCTGCGCTGGAGGACTGGGGAGCAAAGCACATCTACATCGATATTGGTCGATTGCTTTCGATTGCTCAGAGCACCGTTGTTGTTTTCGTTAACTTTTGGCGTGTCGTCTTCGATTCTGGGACTAACCGCCGTCTTGCCTGCAAGGGAGTTGCTGTTGCTGGAAAAGCGTCGCAGGACCCGCAAAAATAGGTTACCTTTACTGGAAGCCGGTGGTGTACTTGTGGTGTAAAGCGTTGGCAAAGAGGAAGATGGCTCAATGGCTGATGATTGGATCGATGTGGTGCTGCTAGTGCCGCTGGTGCTTGTGTGTGCAGAAAGTGCGTCTTGCTTGCGAGTGGGCTTTCTGCTCAGGGTGTCTTTTAGTTTTAATGTCGGGTTCGGGCTTTGCCTAGAGGAGGCAGACCTATTAAACGAACGGTGTCGCGACTTTTGTATATTAGCTCCCTGCACAATTTGCTCCTCGTTAGAAATGGAGGTATTCCTAAAAGTAATAAAAAAAGATATTTCATAAATTATAAAGCATTTTGTAACGTTAAGTACATACTAATTTTAACGTTTTAATTAAACAGTTCGATTTCTTTAAATTGTAATAGTTACTACAAGACAGAAACAGAAAACAATAAGACACAGCAATAAACCAGGAAAATTTTAATTCTAAGTAGACGCTAAGGATTTCAGATTACAAAAAGAAACTGTACATAGAATATTACAATATGACTTACAAAGTTTTAGAGACCTCTTTAATTAAAAAAAAAACATTTACTTCCGTTTCAGAATAGAACAGCTTTGTGGTTGTTTAGGATAATTAAACATCCAATGACAGTTTACTAAGTTATCTCGAAATCAGACAATATAATAAGAACCTTAATGTTTAATTCAATATTCGTGTTTTAAAAAGCGTAAGCCGTCGTGGCTTTTTTAACGAACCGAATATGGCCACCTAATACCCATCACGTCTTATATGTATTTTTATAAATTAATCCAAGACTAAATAAGTAACATTCTGTCAGAATACGCAGTTAGACCGGAACCAAGTTATCACAACTATCATTTCTTAACAAACAAATTTGTTTCTTCGCTTTATGTACATAATCTTGGGCGAGTCGTACAGTTCTCACCCACCTTTGAGGTTGCGTGGTGCAGGAAGTAGTACCATCTTCGCTGATGGCGCTTCCCTTCCGAGCACGGTTCGTAGGTACGACCTCTTGTTGTCGTACAAAGTCGCAGAGGGTTTGTCCAATTTTGCAAAATTTTCAGCAGCAGACCACACCGATTAATCTAAAATTAAAAGAAAAATTTAAGGCGGATGAGAGGTTAGCGATTGGCCAATCTGTTCAATACGGCTCCAGAAGAGCTTCAAACAGAGCTAATGTGGTATTCCGCATGTAAATAAGGGAACCACGGCCTGCCTGTGTTTATTAGGGAAGCGGAGCGGATTTGGGTGGGGGTAACTACACGTTCCACCCAACACACACTTGCACTACATTGTATATTGGCAGACCGCCTGAAATATCGCTTACAGCTGGGTGCTGCCGTCTCCTTGGGATTTGGATTTGGATTGGGTTTGAGATTGAGGTGTATGCTTTCCATGAATCATGGGCTTCGATTGCACTACCGTACGTCACTTGTTCTATCGTCTCGTGTGCGGGTATGTATGTACGTATGTTTGTGCGGTACGAGCGCTATACATACATATTTATGTACATTTGATTCGGGGCAGGAAGCATATGCAACAACAACTGGCTATGATGTCATGGTCGAGGGGATTGCTCCACTCAGCTCGCTCAGGTTCTCACTCTGGAATCTATCCACTCGTCGGGATGAGGCTGAACTAGGGCTCGGTCTACCACTGCCCGACCGTTCGCATCGAAGTATTTGCGATTTGTGATTGTGGTGCTCAAAGGTAACTCGAGTTAGCAAGTTTTCATATTACGACACGGAGCTTTTTCTAGTCGTCCAGGGAATCCGTCTTCTAGACGGGGACGGTCGGTTGCATTGGATGTGAGCGAGAGTCAACAAGAAAATCGAGTATTTTGCTAAAAAATTCAATTACTTTCACAAAAATTTTACAAAGCACGGTTTACTTGTATTTGTGATTTATCGATAACCCCCAATGTTACACAAGTGCTATCGCTGGCGCTGCCAACTTGGCTTTAGGCAGTTAACCCACGTTGCCAGACTGCAGTTTGTTTAACATTTTATTCATTTTACTTGTTTTATTATTTCGCATATAACATGCCAATATAACATGCCCATACCATTTCTATGCTCGCATTCGCGAAGACATTGAAAAACGAACAAAATAGCACTAGTTTTTTCGGTTGCCATGGCAAATATAAAATAAAAAGTAGAGCTCTATATAGGCGAAGCATGTACATAAATATTATAGGCAAAGCATTACTGGTGAAACCATTTAAAATCCCGCAACTGTATTACCGTTTATGCCGTTTAAAAGAATGTATGGTACTTATTTTAAATTCTCTTGGACGTTGATATGTACTACGGTCAGTACACCCAAGTGGCCCTTCAAAACCAAGCCCCGCTTGAAAGAAAGAAAAGTATAGGTAAAAGAATGCGAGGAAATATAAACTACTATAAGGCAGCTCGATTGCTATCGTGCATGTGTACTAAGTGGGTTAAGATTAATGTTTTTAGTTTAGGAAGGCTATCTACAGATGAGGTAATTTTGTACAAATTTTGTTCTATTACATTATTAGTGAACGCTAAAATCAAAATTTTATTATTAGCTTTGCAATTAGCAAATTTATTTAAAACAACTTACTTATCTAAAGAGAATGCATTTAAGAAATAAATGTTCGAGTAATTTGACAGTGATTTTTTGTATCACTTTATTACATTTTATAATAAATAATAAATAGATCGGGAACTGAGATAAGCACAGATATATCTTTTAATTTCATTTAAATTTTATCATAAAATCGACAAAACTTTTAAAATCCTAAAGATTTCCTTTGCTAGTGACAAATACCACACAAAGTACAAACTTAAATTTTTAAATTTTATGATACCTAAAATAAATTAGGTTTACGTTATGGTTTATACATATTCATGTGCATGACCCTTTGCTTTTAATAGTCACACCTGGAATGAAAAAAATTGATTTAACTTACTGAAAGTAAAGTTCTCATGTGGTTTGTACTTACTTATATTAAGACACGAAGAATAGCACTGCAGTTGTGTTTCTCCCGTGTACATGTATCCATCCGATCCACAAATTATTTCATCGTTCTCATCGTACACGTTGGCGCAGATTTTCTCGCAGTAACTTTCTGTATCTTTTGGATTCTCTTGAGTAGCACTACTTGTTACGGTATGTACCTTCTGATCCTCCAGCTGAAATTATTCAGAATATATGTGGAAATAACCGTTATGAGATTTTTTTTAAAGAATGGAATCTTACTGGGAAGAAGTCCTAATTCTAGTTGGCTTAAAATTTTAAGTAACCTATTATTTATACGGAAGAAAATGTGAATATTTTAATCATATCTGTCTGTTCATATGCAGGAATGACTGGGTCTTAAATACAACAAAAGCTAGAGTTAGGTTATAAAGACTTAGTTTCTACGTTGTTTGCTAGGCACTAAGTTAACACCCTTGTACTCTATGGGTAAGAAAGTATTTGCAATTATTATATAAAGTTTTACCCTAACGTTACAAGAAAATAATATACAAATTATTAATTTAGTATAAATTTATATTTAAAAATATATAGTATTTTCGACCTGACAGATGAATTCTTTCTTGTTCAAATAAATTACGTTAGCTATCTGGGACTTTAACGGTGAGATGAAGACCGGCCCTTAGTGTATTTTAAAACCCACCTGATTTCCACTTTCTGTATCAGCACTGTCTTCTGGATCGTCGCTGTATTCTTTAATGGGCTTAGCGAGTTCCTTGACAGAGGCAGGAGTTTTAACGGGCTCCCGGACTGCTTGTGAGACCGTTTCGTAGTAAAACTGATTTGCTTGTGGAGATTGAGTGTACTTCATGGATCCCCGAATGGCATCCTGTTCGGTAAATTCAAATCTCACTGGCTCTGGCGTATAGCTTTTGTGGCTCTTGCCAAAATGTTGACCCTTTGGAGGAGTTTGGGTCGACGTTTGAACCGACATGGGAGTTGAGACCACATGCTTGACAGCCTTGTTGCCGTCGGATTTCACCACGAACACATCCTGACCAGCCTGATAGCTTCCTCGAACCACTGCGGAGTTTGCAGGAGCTGGGTCTTGCTGGTAGAACAAATCGGAAACTTGTATGGGCTCATTGTAACTGGAGGAGACTGAGTTGTCTAGACCACCAGATTTATAGGGAATATGTGGCTGAAGCTGCTGTGGTTGCTGATGCTGCAGTGGCTGGTGTTGCTGTTGGAGCTGCAAATGCTGATGTTGCTGTGGTGGCTGATGTTGCAGTTGCTGGTGGGGTTGTTGCTGCTGTTGGTGCTGCAAATGCTGTTGATGTTGATATGGGTGGATCTGCTTCTTGTGATCATGCTCGGCGTCCAACTTTTTATAATCAGGATCTCGTTTGGGCAGAAAGTATTCGTTGGTGCTCATAAACTGCAAATAATCTTGCGCATCCTTCGCCTCTTTTGGGTGAGCCCCTGCCGAGCGATAGCCTTCTCCCTCATTATACCCTGGCTTCGACAGATTGTCAGACTCTTCGTGAACCGAATACATTTGCTGCCCCTGGGGGAACTGATTGTTCTGGAGGGCAGTCTGCTGGGAGGCAACAACGCTAAAACTGCCTCCCTGTGGCCCAAGAAGTTTGGGATAATGTAGATATTGAGAAGCCTGTACGGGGATTGCATGCTGTTGAATAGGTGCATATACTGGTTTTTGATCCTTCAGTATGATATTTCCATTAAAATGCGGTGAGGCCTTGAAATTATGGATGTATTGCTCGGAAAAATATTGTGGAGGAAATTGATTTTTGCCAACATCCAAAACCGGGGCATCTTTGACATGAGCAAATCTCCCAGGCTGATTCTGATCGTAGTGATACCTTCTAATTTGATCATTCGGATTAACATTTCCGAACTGTTCACGGCGCATTATATGCTGAACCGTTGCAGGTTGTGAAGATTTCAGTGAAAAGTCCTTCGGGAACTTTTTGGGGCTAAGCGAAAGTAGGGGTAGGTTATCCGAACGGGACCTTATTCTGGGCAATAATTCAAGACGTGGTCGGTTGTGGTAGAAATGCGGCTGGGGTTCACTCAAGAACTGCATTAACCGCGAATTCCTCAAGTCGTTCTCATCACACTGCACTTGTTTAAATAAAAAGGCGAACAGAAATATTGCCCCCAAAAGAGGTACTGATTTAATGGCACTTTGCGACATTTTGAGGTGCCGTCAAAACAAGGTGTCGAAATCCGTTCAGTGGCAGTAACGCGTCTTAATTCCACAACAGTCTATTCGTATTTGACATTTGTCAGTTCCGCGGAGGCCAAAAGCAAAAAGTCTCTTTCATGCGAAGCTCGCTGGCAAGCTTCTTTTTCTTTCGCCACGATCTCGCAGACTTGATCTCACTTTCTTTGTTATCTGGCCAGTTGTTTCAAATAAAATGGAACGTCTCGCGGCGATGCAGCTAGCTAATGGCAAAGCTTCGTTTTCGGACCCAGTTGCAACGATCTATGTATTCAAAACCTAGTCACTTTACTTGGCCACATATTTCAGCGCTTGCTGTTCAAAAGCCAAAGAACCGTTAATCAATAGAGGGTCTCGACTATCCGATCACTTTCTTCTTGAAATTTGGTGGTGTTGTCTGTTGGAAAGCAACTAAGTTACAAATGGAACGTTTCTGAGCCAGCTGTGTGCTGGAATTCATCGGAATGGCCGGTCATTAAACCAGTTTTGAGACTCTGCCACAGAGGAAATGTGGATGTGGTGGCCTGGTAGCCGCCGAGAGATCACATCGCAGGCGGAGATTAAGAAGCTGAGCTACTCAAGCCCGAGCCCGAGCCCGAACCTCTGGAGCACAGTGGTATCGTTTCGGAAACGATAGATCTATTAACCAGAAATACTTTTTAATTTGCTTACCTAAAGTGCAGGTGAAAGTAAATAAGAGCAGATGGAAGTCCAATCCGGGAAGAAAAAAAATCGGGAACCCTTAAGGTAATTGGAAACCTCCGGTACGAAATTCCTAAAATGCCAGCGAATCATTGGCTCATAACGGATAAAGAATGCATGATTCGTTGATAAGCCATTTTTGAGTTTCAGAGTTTATTTACCTCTGGGATTTTATCTTCGTGAAAAAGTGAAAATTTATTATAATTATAGATACAACTAATGGGTACAACTTTCGCTTTTGTCGTCAATTTGGCATTGCTTATGCTTTTCTTTGGAGAGAACAAGCTATGAAAAGATAATTTCGATTATTGTTATGCAAAATGTCCCAAACCGTAAAATTCGTTTATGTATTCATTCATAAAAGCCCTGTTATTTCAGGTTGCTTTCAAAGTTACAACTCATCAAGATTTAATTATTTTTGCTTCTTTAATTATAATGCTTTTTTTATGCGAATTTAGCTTAGCTTTAGAATTATGAATTAGCTGAAAACTGCATACATTGAAATTAGGCAGAAAATGTAGTAACACATAATAGTTATTAAAAAAAAAAAATTTTTGATTTGTTTTAATAAGCTGAAAGCGGAATACATTGAATTTAAGCAGAAAATTTAAAGCAGCGTGCCGATTTTGAAATAGGTGCATATAAAGATTTCAGAATTTTGCTCCACCGGCCCCAACAGCTCCAATTTCTCTTGAACTTTTGTGTTAAAAAAATTTTTTTGTTCAGTTTAAAAAAAATAATGGTTCTGGACTTTTGGACTGTCGTAGCAGAACGCTGCCATACTGAAAATATGCTAACGTACAAATTTAAATTTTACGTATTTATTCCCGGTACCCATAGGGTACAAGGGTATTATAAGTTAGTGCCAACCGAGAATGTATGTAACAGGCAGAAGGAGAAATCTCCGACCCTATAAAGTATATATATTCTTGATTAGCGTCACTAGTCGAGTCGATCAAGCCATGTCGATCTATCCATGTTCGTCTGTCCTTATGTCTGTTCGTGTGAAACAACAGATCTCAGAGACTTTAAGAGCTAGAGTTACCAAAATTGGTGAAATCATTGGAATCTGTTGCACGCAGATCAAGTTTGTTTTAAAATTTGGCCACGTCTGCTACCGCCGCCGAAAATCATTAAAAACGTTATATTAGCTAAAGGCGTAACTTTCGGCTTAAAGTAAACAAATAGACTTAATTAGAAGGCAATCGCGGTTGTGTTCTAAAAATTTGAGTAAAATCGGATGTTAAATATACTTCTTCTTCTTCTTGAGAGAGAGAGAGGGAGACGTTGAGAACGCACTTATGTGTTGCTCAAAATGTTCCTAGCAACATTTGTCTTTGTTGGGTGCTGTTCAACATGTTCCTAGCTACATTTGCCTCTTTTGAGTGTTGCTCAACATGTTTCTAGCAACATTTGTCTTCATTTGTTAAACATTTCCTTTTTTCCTTGTTCATGTGCTATTCAATTTCACCCACAAAGCTTTGGGTACCGGGTATCTCACAGTCGGTCACACTCGTCTGTAGCTTTTCCACTTGTTTTGTTTTATATTATAAGGTTAATACCTTAATACTAGGTCGCCAGTCGAATCAGGTTACGACTTACTAAATTAGGTGGCGTATTATGAATTAGAACCCAGCGAACTATTTTAATTAATTATAATTCTAATTTTTTTTTATTATAATAATAGTTATAACATTATATAGTATGGTTTAATTATTTATTTCTTAATATCCTAGTGCGACAAGGGTAAACTTATATTTATTGCACTAGTCAAAATGGACACACATACATATTACGAGTTTGTTTTAAAAATATTTCTTAATCTAAAAATTTTTGATTTCGTTTAACTTATTTCTATATTATTTTTGCTTTTATGTATTTTATTAATACTTATTTTATCTTTATTTTCGTTTACTGTTTTTGTTTATGCTATTTTAAAAATTCTTTAATTTTTTTTTAAACTGAGTTGCGCACCTAATAGTCTATAAGTTATGTGGGAGGTTGTTCCAGAGGCGGATAGCATTGGTAAAGAAAAGTCTGCTTGAAATTAGAGACTTATATCTTGGGCATATGAAATTATTAGTCCTTGTGGATGTTGCAGAGCTGGGCTTATTGTAGAGATACGGTGGTTGCCGAGTTGTCACAATATTATGGAAATATATAAGAGTCCTATAATCTATCCACGAGGTCAAGTTTAAGTCAAGTAGTTTACTGGTCAAGTGGGATACATGGTTAAGTCGATTTAGTTTAAACACATATCTAACTATAGAATTTAAAGCTACTGTGAACTTTTGCATATCTCTGTTGTCGCAGTGACCAAAGATCTCAACCCCATAAAAACGAGTGGGAATTATAATGACTTTCGATATCAGCATCCTGATTTGCTGTGGTAAAAAGTCTTTTGATGTAGAGAGGTGACGCAACAAGCCATATGTTCGTCCAGTTGCTTTGGAAATATGTTTACTCCAGCTCAAGGTATTATTAAAAGTAGTACCAAGATTTGTTGCCGACTCCTCATATTTTTTAGGCTTGTTACTTATCGCAAGGCTTTCTAAACATCTGGTTTCTATTGGTTTTTTACTAATTACTATGCATTTTGAGTTTGAAGGCTTTATGCTTAAGCCATTATCCTTCGCCTAGTTGTCAATAAGAAAAAGGACATCTTTTCTTTTACTCATACAAACATTTAATTGATTAACCGGACTACTAACATAAACCTGAACATCGTCTGCATATAAGTGTACTTCACAACCGAACAAGACACTAGGCAAATCATTAACGTATATAGAAAACAATAATGGTCCTAGTACAGATCCCTGAGGAATTCCCTACTTAATTCGCTGAAGCTTGAAATACAATTTCCAGAAACTACTGCTTGCTGCCTGCCAAGATAGCACGAGATGAGAAGAATGTTGTGGTTCACTGAGCCAAGTGCTTTGCTGTGGTCAAGAAGAGTTAGAAATGTTGCACAGTTATTGTCTAGTTGGCTACGAATGTCCTCAACAATGTCTGTTATGCACTTATACAGCTCCTTTTCTATCTAAAGCCCGACTGTTTCTGAGAAAGTAACGAATTACGCTCGAGGAATGTCTGTATTTGGACTTTGCCTAGGAAGGGTAAAATTGAAATGGGCTTGTAATCTTTATTAGGTTTCATTATCGGAATAATTTTAGCCTTTTTATCAAATTGAAGGTGAAGTTGAAAGTGGAAAGTATTACAAATATAAGTTATATGATGAAGAAATAGTAGTAACAAAAGTTTTACAAATTTAGGGTTAATAGCGTCTATACCTTCGGCATTTGATTTTTTTTAAGGATACTCTCTAAGACGTCACATTCATTGACGCACACAAAGCTAAAACTATTATCACAGTATGGTATTGTATTGATATGTGAAATAATTATTGCAAATAGCCTCAGGTAGATCAAGATGAGAGAATGCTCGGCATAGTTCCTCTACATCAACACAGTGGTCAGCCATTCGTCTAGATTTCCCTATTCCTAACTTATTAATTTTACTCCAAGATTGTTTTGTAGATGCAACGTGTTCAAAAAATGTTCACATTTTGCAGATTTTATAAGTTCCGAAACTTTGACTCTAGCCAATTCGTACAGTTTTCTGTGAGGCTTGATCACGCTCATATATAAGGCTCTTATTTTTAGTACTAAACCAGTGATTTTTCTAGGTTTTAGGACTTTTCTTTTAAGAGGCACACATTTATTTAACATATATTGCAAATTATTATTTAAGACATTCAACTGACATTCAACATAAGGACTTTGATAAAGTCACAAGTCACAAGCATTATACATATTCCTGCAGTAGCTCATTGTAATTAATACTATTGTAATCTCTATAATTGCACGATTCTTTTATATAGTCAAGTTGTATGTCATATGTTAAAAAAATGAGGTCATACTGGTACTGTAACCTGGTCATATAATAACATTTTTCTAGGGTCACTGATAAAACACTGGCATACAATACACAAAAGTCAATAAAATTCTACGATTTTGTGGCATGTTAATATTTTATATACATATTCATGTACAGAGCATAATCTATTCTCAAGGAAAACCATGAGCACTACCTTGTTTTTTGATCGACTCTCACGTGGTTTGTTGCATTTTGAGTAGTTAGCATGATGCGTTTTGAGCGACCTTAACGTGATTGATTATTAAGAAAATCATTAAACTTAAGTACTTACTTACTTACCCCTACGTCACGAAGAATTTATACATTTCGTCCTATTTTAGAATATGGATCTTGCGTTTGGAGTCCCCAGTGGGATGTCCACAGCAAACGCATTGAGTCAGTTCAAAAGAATTTTTTACTTTTCGCTCTTCGTGGCTTAAACTGGGATGCCAACCTTAGGTCGCCCTCTTACTCTAGTAGACTTCTCCTATTAACCTTCCCTTCTTAGCAAACCGTAGAACGATGCTGGGCATTGTCTTTATGAATAACCAGATTCGTGGTGACATGGAAAGCACCGATCTATTGGGTCAGTTAAATTTCCGCGTACCATGTAGAACCACTACATCGTACTTGCCTTTAGTTTTGCGCCACTGCAAAACATCGTATGAAATGCATAAGCCCTTTAGAGTACTATGTGCAAATTATTATGATTTATACAAAACTACCTCATCTGTAGATAGCCTTCCTAAACTAAAAACATTCAGCTTAACCCACTTAGTACACATGCAAGACAGCAATCGAGCTGCGTGCTAGTAGTCTATATGGTGTAGGGTAGTTTCCTCGCATTCTTTTACCTATACTTTTCTTTCACGCATTTTAACACATAACCCTAACAAGCACGTGCTTGGTTTCGAAGGGCCATTTGAGTGTACTGAGCGTAGTGCATCAACGTCCAACAGAAAAAATAACCTGCTGAAAACATCAAAAATAAGTAATCATCTAACGCTTAGTTGCCTTAAAAAATTGTTTATAAATTGACTTTCATTCACAGCACTCTCTGTGAGCTTCGTTACCATAGTAAACACACATTCCAATCCAATTGCTTCTTATTATACATAATATATTTTATTTTATTAGGTTTAGTAATAATTGAATCTCTGTTTTTGCGATTGATGCCTTGATATTGGTCGGACCTTAAGCCTAAATGGAAGTTTCCTCATGCTCAATCCAAATGTCGTTCTTAACTTTGGGTTCTTCAGAATCAGTGTGGCGAGGGGCATTGGAGTTATTTTCTAGGACGATAACAATGTCAGTAGTACTCAGAACAGTGGAGTCCGCATTCTGAAGATTTAAGTTTTAAAAAAATAATATATGAAAAAAACGTATATTTAACAACTTATATGTATATTATTCCACACGAAGTCTAGGAACTCTGGCAATGGGATACATATGTAATTATACATTGGCACATACACATGTGCTTTGATTCTCTCAACTTGCCCGAAAAAGTTAGGTTCCCCAAGGTACACATGTAAACAAATCCAATTTGAGCAAGGATAAGCCGTGAATGGTAAGCAACTCTAAGCCTTGGGAATTAGAAACTTTTTCAAATTGATTCAGAGAAAAAGAAGTTTTTAATTTGATTTATTCAGCAACACACATCTGAGCATCAAGAGTGGAGTGGCAAAGTATTGTTAAAAATGTTTTGAATTTTCGCAACTAATAATTTTAGAGCTCTCTAGCAGTCAATCTGGATTGCTTAAACAAAAACTGAGTCCATATTATCTTAATGCTTATTTACCTTCGGTAGGGGAAGACTGTATGTTTTCTTTATCAACACTCTATTCGAAGAAATAGAGTCTGTTTCGTATTTATTATTCTGATGACGGCTGGACCTAACGTGAACCTATGAAATGTAATGTAAATATAAGGAAAAGGAATTGACAGCTCTAAATTAATGGATCAATATGTTACTTACAGAGTGAACCCTGTCATAATTGACGTTCTTTCCAAGACTTGTGGCGGTGCTTTCGCGGAAACTGGAGTGGTCCCTTGCAAATCCACTGTTGTAATATGCACCTACAGCTCTTCCGCAAAGAAGTTCTCTAAACGCGACCCTATATCGTCTTGACATCACGCTGTACACTATCGGGTTAATCGTGCTAAAAAAGAATGCAGTTGAACTACGCTTTTTCTAAACTAAATTCATTAATTTCTGTTCACCATGAAACGTAGTAAGCGAATCCCGCAATCGAAAAGAGCGCTTCGTTTATGTCCAAGTAATTGTCATTATCCTGGGCATAGAGGAACCAAAGCCGTTGCACGTGAAACGGAAACCAGCACACAAAAAACGTTATCACAACAGCGGCTATACTAATTAATTTGATTAATATAAAGTTTTATCTTTTGAATAAGCAAAGCTCACCCAACATTCGTATCACTGTTTTTTTTCTCAGCTGTGAGTTACGAGTCTCTCGATTATTGGTGCCATGCTGAACACCTGAAAGGTTTTTTTTCCAGATAGTTACAATTTATAATTTAATGTCGATAGAAAAAAAGTACTCACCCAGCTTTTGATTTGTTCGAGAGCGGATCTTAGCACCCATTCGTCCATAGAGAATTATAATAAGTACCATGGGAATTACGAAAAATATACAAAACGAAACTTCGAATATTGGTATGATAGTCACAGTCTGTGTGGACATTGAGCAGAATGCCGATTCCTCAATACGGGAATCATCTGTAATTGTTTAAAAGATAACTTTAACCTTGAATGCTTTGCCGGAATTTCCCCATTTGGGTATTAAATCGATTCATAAACAAAAAGAATAAAGAATCTTTCCCATATATGAATGTATTTCTTGTTGCATACCTAGTGGATACTGAAGATATTGAATATCTGAGAGTAGACCAAATGGTATGGCACTTATGAAACTCGCGATCCAAAGAGCTGTTATTATCCGAATAGCCCGCTTGAAGCCAACCATGGCATACAAATGCAATGGATGACATATGGCCAAAAATCGTTCCATGGAAAATGCAACGATGGTAAACACGGATACATAGGTACACCTGTAAAAAAGTTTTATAAAATTTAAAAACAAAAACAATATTTGAACAACAAAGGCTTACGCTTCAGATATAAATGCGCGTATCTTGCAAAATGGCATCCCAAAGAGATATGGATACTGGTGCCAGTATAAAAACACTTCTGTAGGTAGTCCTGGATGCATATATGTAAAGATGTTAATATTGCAGAAGTGTAAAACTATTGGTCAATCTTTATATTTTCTTTAACTAACCAAAGAGAAGGTACAGCAAATCTGAAACAGCTAAACTGAAGAGATAGTAATTTGTCGCCGTGTGCATTGCAGAGTGTCGAATAATCACTGTACATACTAATAAGTTTCCGATGACCCCGGTTATAAAAACTCCCCCGAATATAATTGTTATCTGAAAGATGGTTTAATTAATAGTGAAAATCCTCGGTTATAATTAGTTTTACTACTTAATTAGGTAATTTACAAAATTAATTTTGTAGGAATAAACAAACGAATCGTAATTTTTGAAATCATTGCTTCAAATCGCTGTTGATAATGTAAATAAATTGTATATTTTTTCCAAAGTTTAATATATTGCATAAATCTTAGATATCTATTCAAAATGACTTACCAAAATTGCCTTAAAAAGTGGTAAGGTCTGAGGCCCAAGGACAAACGCCACAAACTCTAACTCTGAGCAATTGTAGGTAACGCAAGCATAATACTCCTCTGTCCCTGATCCATAGGACGGAGCCTCATTAACACTTGTTCCATATGAATCCGGTGTATTGCTGAAATTAGTGTTTGACTCTACAAAAGACGGATGTGTCGATGAATTCATGGTAAACGTAAAATAATTGCTTTTGGCCAGCTCGTGCAATACGGAATATTTATCGGCGGATGCTTATTTTAACGTATCCCATGGCACACGCCGATTTCCGTTAAATTTTAAACGGATACAAAGAAATTCGCGCACGGTATCGTATAATACAGCCTCTGTATCTTTTAGATGCCCGCAGATTACTGTCCGCAGTCTAGCGCTAAAAAGATAAGAAGGCATGGTTTTGGCTAAATTGTAAATAAATACATACACACCATGTACATATGTATGTATACTCTTATATAAGATATAGTTCACTTGTATGTAACCAAATATATAGATACGGCTCTGTGTTCATGCCGCAGAATGAGTAATTTTTTTGTTTACGTCAAAAGCAACAAAATTTAATCTTAAGTTAGTAGATAAGTAGATAATTTCTTAAAAATTGTATCACTATAATTGGATAGACTAGTTTCGTACTTGTTTCAAATATTATTTTATTTATTATACTATTATTATCAATTTTTATATTATTTAAGCAAGTTTAGTTAGCTTTTCTGAAACAGTTTAGTTAGATAGAGCTTCTTGCAGACTCGAGGAGACGATAATTGGTTCACTTTGGCCAAAATAATTATTTAAATTTACATGCATTTTTCTAAACAACAATTTGAAATAAATTATAGCTTGAATGATTAGGCGACCTCCAGGGCACAAGAAATAAAATGTTTATAATTTACAAATGTTTACAATTTGCAACAGAATTTGTCTCTGGCAACTCAAATAAAATGAGTATACCATTCCTGCCTTAATAAACACAGGGTATTACTTGTTTAAAAAAAATGCAAAGAAATGTTTCGGCGTAGAGAGCACGTTACTCTGATATCTTTTCATTTGGCACAACGATTAAATTGGAATTTCAAAGGCCTGAATAAACGATACCTTTACAAGGAGGAAGCTATTTTGCCATTAGCCAATAAATGAGCAGAGAATATTTTGTTTATTATTATAGCCCTGTAAGACACTTTATATTGTCGTCTTACACGATTTAAGTAAATTTAATGATGATGATGATCTTGCCAACTTAGTCTGATTTTAATTTTATGAAAATATGGGTGGTGTATCTTATACACAATTCTATACGGCGGAGTTACATTCTCGTTTTAAATTTTACTTTAAAACATAATGTTCTACGCGTATCATATAAACTTAAATAAAATGTCCACCCTTATTTGCATATACAGATGTTATCTTATCAACGGATACTATTAGATATTTTATTTTACGATTTAGTTTATAAATAAATAAGTCTAAGAGATGTCAGTTAAAGCATACACTTATGTACATACAATGAAGTTAGCAGAAAGTCTTCTGCCCCAAGGATAACCAATTTAGAATTCACATCCGCAAATGTGTGTAGTTTTATTGTGGTTGCATTTGTAGGTAGCAGCAGCTTATTGGCCAGATTCATTAAGTCATGTTGAATGGTCTTAACTAAAGTGATGTCGTTCATACACCAACACAAACGACCATATTCGCAACAATAAAAGTTCTCATATATAGTATTTTGGCAAACGAATTTATCATTATTATGAATATGTCTCCTAGCAAACTCAACACATTGAAAGTGGCTTTGGCTTGGCAAAGCGAACTGTTTTACGCAATTGCAAACTTGCCAACCCGGTGCGTTCAGACGTGAATTTAATTCGACAAAATATGCAAACAAGAGGGCACACGTGTAATTAGGAAGACAGATTGAGTTATGCCACAATATATATATTCTCATAATAATAAACACCAGAAACTTCAGTAGAATCTTCTTCCAAGGGAACCTGTAAATCAGCCAATTTGACCCCCGGAGAGCGTGGAGCACTCTTGAGACGCCATATCAAATCCTGCATCTGGTCATTAGGGGCATTTAGCTGGTGACCAACCCCATCCCCCTGCAACCCCCCTGAAAGCCACCAGCCAGTTACTCAGCCACGTGTTGTTAATTACTGGGCGACGTAGCCCACATTTATGTGTGCCTTAGATGTCAGGTGTCGCCTAACTTTGAATATATATGGACATCTGGGAATTTTCGGACCGCAGAATCCCAAGCCACTTGCTTTTATTGGGTTTATTGAGTGCTACTGTAAATGAAGATGACCAGCCGAGGCGATTAAGCTTCTTACGATGCTGTGGGTCTTACCCAGCCAATAAATATTCTCTCTATAAAATGAATACTATCTTAATATGAATCCTACTGAATTTATATTGTCTTTCTTATTGTTATGATAATATTGTATTTCCCCTTAATCTAGGGACTTCGATTCCCAAAGTTCACCTTGGTTTGAAATATTATATGCACCTGTATAAGAAAGCTTTTATCGGTGCATACATAAGTATTTCCATGTGTAAACTGATATACTCACTAGTCTTTATTCAATTAAGTATATTGCATTTATAAATATGAGGAGGAAACAATTGTTTTCGAAATTTGAAAGATATAAAGACTGTGTTTAAGGTAAAAAAAACATTTTGCGCATTTTATGATAGTTCGACTATTAAATAGCTAAAAGCTAAAAATAACTAAATAGCAATAACTCCTAAGTGCAGCTTACAGATAATTGTTCCTAACTAATAAATTATATTTAAAGCAGTTTAATGAAATCACTTTAATTAGCAATCGTATCAGTGATTTAGAATCGTATAAATGATATTGGTAAAGCATTCACAAGTTTAATTAAATCATTTTCGTATTTTGTCGTTTTAAGTTAATTTAACAATTTGAACAGTAAGATACTGCCGTCTAAAATATTAGAAAGTATTTTAAAATGGTTACAAATATTTCCATTTTTAATATAATCGCACCTGAAACACTGCTTATTCTATTCACAGCTACTCCGATTTAACACTTAATTTATTTTGTCCTCTTGGTACTCGAAATTTCGTAATTAGTACTCAACATCTTGGAATTTAATGGGTATCGCGGATATAAGCCAGTTTGATGCGTTGCCATGGGCAGGTGCAAAGCAACTGATTGCCTGACAAGATGTCCTGACCAACATGAGTAAGGCGGAAACTCGCTTGGATATTGCGCAGGCGTTGAAGCCAAACTCCTTGATTTTCTGGCCTTGCTAGTGGAATTTGATTACCGTATGTGGGAGCTAACTTCAGAATACACTTGTGGCTCCGGGTCGAACGCAAATACATGCGAATCATTTAATCCTAATTCGGATGCAAGCTTTCCTTTTGACACAATTTTAGGGTATTTTGAGTTTGCCAAAGGTATGTGGCAAAATGTGTGAGTATTTAAATCAGACTAGGAATATCAAGAAAAATATGTTATATTTAATTAAAATTCAATTTTTAATTTCAATTGTTTAAGGCAATAGCAATTTATTTTAGCCGACTTAGGAACATAGCTTTAATAAGGGCGATTTTTTTTCCTAATCATAGGACCATTTGAACAAAAGTCGGCTTGACTCCAAAATGAGTATCAGTTAGCTTCACATATTCAACAAAAAAAACAACACAAAATAAATAAAATTTAAAAAAAAAATGACTTCAATAATACAACAAACAGTAGCTCCGCAGGCGCAGGGCGTTGAGGCAGCCGTCCCAATATGGATGAAATTAGACTGGAGCCCGGAAATAGAGCATGGCATTTATAAGGACTGGGGTGCTTATTACTGCCGTCGGCGCCGGGAAAACCTTGGAATGCACTATTATGACAAGGCTCTGAACCTCGCACCAGAAGATTTTATTACTCTTTATCACCGGAGTCAGAGCAAACGCAAGAACGCCCTGACTGAAAGTGCCCTCAAAGACAGTTTAGAAGCAAAACGTTAGCTAATATTCAAAAAATCAGTATAAAGTGATATTAAAAGCACATGTTTTAATCTTTCTTCAGGCCTGTTAAAAGCACTCGGTCGTGATGATGCACCTGTTAATTTGGAAATTTGCGATGCGCTCTATGAACTGAATAAATTGGAGAACTCAAAAGCAGAGCTTCACGATAATGCCCGTCTTTTTGGGGGAAATAAATCAAAGAGGTTTGAACAACGTCTAATTTTGGTAAGACAGCTTTTGTCCATATTTCGGAGGTTCCTTACTAATTTTAATTACTGTAGGTGGATGCAAATATTGAAGACGCATGTGACCAATCAATGACACACTTTATTTCAGAAAATGAAAAACTTGTGGTGCAACTAGCGGAAGCCTTGAATAAATTTAAAAAAGATGACAGACCTCTTTGGAAAATTCTGAAGGATCAAGGGGAATGCGACGTTTTGAGCATTCCTGAAATCAAAGTATGTATTATGTATTTTAATTTTAATTTCAGATAAATAACTTTAATTATAGTTAGTCAGTAGTCTAGTTTTCCAGTCATAAGATATCGGGTTCTCAAGAAATATTTATTTTATGTAAGATCGTCGTGGATATGCGACCGTTCTTTTTCTTTATTTTTCCTAGTATTAGTATTTACAAAACATAACAAATATTTTCTGAGCTAGAGATCTTCACATATTTATTATTATTACTTATTTTTTTCCTTTGCTTCATACGGACAGACAGATAGGCAGGCAGACAGACACACAGACAGACGGACATGGCTCAATCGACTTGAATATATATACTTTATGGGGTCGGAGATGCCTCGTTCTGCCTACCTCGGTTTTATTTGACTCTAATCACGTAGGGATTCAAATTTAAGGTCCCCTATTTTTTGAAAAGTCCGCAGACATCTCTGAAGCATTCTCTATATAAATACATATGTACATACTTTATAGGGATACAAATTTTCCATGCATTCGTTTTACGAATTCAATATATTTGTTTTTTAACTTATTAGGATGTTATGCTGTCTCCCCTTGAAATCGCGAGAAGAAGTCGGGCTTTCAATGTTTTCAACCAGATGTTCTTAGATAGGTCATGGATCGATGTAATATTCCTGAAGCACATTCAAAAGTAATTTCCAATTTAGCTCAAATTAAGTATTTTCTAAAATGTATATTTTCCAGAAATCCGAATTTACTTTTGGATCAGTGCAAAAACAGCAGAGAGTTTCTCCGTGTGCTTACCTTAAAAAAATATGATGAAATAAAAAAATTTATGGTGAGTGCTTACAACACTTCATTAAGGGTTATCAAAGTTTTTATTACAAAATAAAGAAAATGCTGGAAGCACGAGCCCCAATGTACCATCTTCGCTACCAGAAGTATACCAACAAGAAATTAATGGACAAATTTCGACAGGACTACCTTTATCGAGTTCAATACCAGACAAGGCGTAATATGATCTCAGTTCTACAAAGTATTCGATACCTTCGGAAAACTAAAAATATATCGGTAAGACTTTCTTGAACTTGAAACCATTAGACATTAGAAATTGTAATGTATTCTAATTATAACGTATTCTTTAAAAAAATCAAAAATATTTATATTTTTATTTAAAAAAATCGAAAATATTTATATTTTTATTTTTTTGTCGAAAAATAATGATTATATGTCGAGTACAAAAGAATAACCTATGATATAGTGATAATTTTTCCTTTGAAAAATAAATACATTAAAATAATGATTATCTTTTGATAAATACAACCAAAGGTTATTCATGAGTTTTACTTCAGTACTCATCAAATAAACTCCTGAAATAATAATTATTTATAATAATAATTTATAATCTAATTTTTAATCTAAAAGTTTTAATGATTGCAGTTCCTGATTTTAACATTGAACTTAACTGCTAACTATTTATGATCCAGTTTCTTAAGCTCCGGTGAATGGAAACTCTGGCTATAAATTCAATAGTAATCTATTATGTTGTCAGTTTCTTTTCATAACGGAACTGGCCAAGTGTTCAGTCTTAAACCAGAAATTTACCAAGAAGCTTTTCAACTTACCTTTATCATTTATTACAGAAATTGTCCAGTTATGTTGAAGAGGTAATGGGAGACTATGTAGTTAAAAAAACCCACAGGATCATGCCTTGGAAATTTGAATTTCTAAATGAGGTGTACAATACATTGGCATTGGCTCTTGTAGATCAGTATAAAGTTCCCAAGTACTTTCGTGCTAATGACAAGCAGGCTCTGCTTCGCCTGCTGAACTTTCCCACAGATAAGTCTTTGGAAGTACCAACTTTCGTTTTTGGGGATCGCACAACGCATCAGGATACAGAAACCTCGGATCCGACCATGCTAAAATCGCGGTAGTGTATTCAACATTTAAAATTTTGGTTAAATTCCCCAAGTATAAGTACAATTTTTTCTGGCCCTTTTAGGTTAATAATAAGTCGCTACGAGAAGCGTATGGTATTTGCAAAATACTCCATCGAAAAATGCTACCTACTTCATCAAATTGCTAGCACGCATCTTAAATCAAATCGATACGACGAGTGCTGCTTCAGTGCCCGAAAAGCTATCCAAGGTCTTTAATATTCTTCAAATCAAAGCTATAGAGAATATTGCATTTTTCCTATTTACTTTCAGAGGGAAAAAACTGTAATAGCAATATATGGCGCTTCCTCAGCACCCTTGTTATCGTTAAGGCCAACGCTGCTCTGCACAAAATCGAACAGACTAAGGAAGCCCTTGTAAACGCACAAGAAATTGCTGTGAAACTGGGAAACAAGGACATTATTCTGTATTTAAACGCTTGTACGAGTTGTAACGAGGAGGAAATTGTCGTAAAAAAACAAAGTATTAGTGGGAATGCAAGCCGGCGGGAGTCAGTGCGCAGTTCCTTTTCCTTACCGAAGTATCCCGAATAAGGGTTTCAATTATTAATAGTGATAGGAAAAAAAATTCACAGTGCAATTATTATAAAAAACATAATATTATAAAAAGCAAAAACATAATTAAACATTAAGTATGAATGTAAAATATTGCTTGATTTTTCAATCAATCGGTAAATCTAACAACTTCTGGATTGGGGGATAGGACCACTTCAATGTATAATAACATTCATTCTAATCATACGATTTCAATAAAATCCATATTAATGTATTTATATTTATTTACATTTTATTTATTTACATTAAACTTTGTTAAACTAAATATATTTTTTCCTCGAGTGCGGTAGGGCGTAACCAAAATTTGGAACAACTTTAATCGGCGTGCAACAGATAGAATTGTTATGCGCAAATTTGGTAGCTCTGGCTCTTATCAAACAAAAGCATCTCTCAACTCCAAAAATTTCTGATATAAAATTTTGTGACTATTAGCATTAAGAAACGAGAAAGAAAGCTAACTTCGGTAAACCGAATTTTATATACCCTTGCAGTCAGCAATTGGATCATTGAAAATCGATCTATTTTGGTAATGTAAAAAAAAAATGTCAAATTATGTAAATTTAGTATATTTTACATTTTACATGTAGAATTTTACATTTTCATATAAATCGACCGATCCTTTCTATGGCAGCTATATGATATAGTTGTCCGATCTTAATGAAATTAAAACCGTAATTCTAGAACTATAAAAAACGACTATATCTCGAAATTTATAGAAATTCGTTGAAAAACAGAGAAATTAAAATTTTTTTTTACATTAATTTCGCCATCATTCCTATGGCAGCTATAGGATATAGTGGTCCGATTTCGGCCGTTCCGACATATATACTGCGTGCTAAAGAAATAAGACTATGCTTAAAATTTCAGCCCGATAGCTCAAAAACTGAGAGACTAGTTCGCGTAGAAACCGACAGACAGACAGACAGACGGACAGACAGACGGACAGACAGACGGACAGACAGACAGACGGACATGGCTAGATCGACTCGGCTGGTGATGCTGATCAAGAATATATATACTTTATGGGGTCTAAGATGCCTCCTTCACTGCGTTGCAAATATCATGGCAAAATTATAATACCCTCTGCAAGGGTATAAAAAGTGAGAAAGCTACTGTCGAGTGACCGACTGTGAGATACCCGGTACCCAAAGTATTGCCCGTGAAATTAAATAGCACACGGACATGGAAAAAACAAAAAATTTACAAATAAATGTTACTAAAAACATATTGAGCAACGTTCAAAAAAGACAAATTCTGCAGCTGTCCGCAGCTGCATTACGAATTAATACTGCGCTCAAAAGCACGCAACACTTTTTTTCGCTACTGCCACCCAAAAGCTAAGTGCTCAGACACGCGAAATTTTTCCTAAGCAGTGCGCTCTCTCTCTCTCTCTCTTTCTCTCAAAAACTTTATTGTTTAATAACTTCTATGTTTATCATCCGATTTTACTCAAATTTTCAGAACACGTCCCCGATTGCCTACTAATTAAGTCTATCTATTTACTTTAAGTCGAAAGTCACGCCTATAGCTAATATACCGTTTTTTATTATTTTCGGGGGCGGAAGTGGGCGTGGCCAAATTTTAAAACAAACTTGATCTGCGTGCAATAGATTCCAATGTCGTCACCAAATTTGGTAACTCTAGCTCTTATAGTCTCTGAGATCTGTTGTTTCACACGGACGGACAGACGGACGGACGGACAGACGGACATGGCTAAATCGACTCGTCTGGTGATGCTGATCAAGAATATATATAGTTTATGGGGTCGAAGATTTCTCCTTCTGCCTGTTACATACATTCTCGATTGGCACTAACTTATAATACCCTTGTACCCTATGGGTACCTACTTACATATGTGAACCATTTTGATGATTATTTAAGCTTACAGTGTACAAATAAATAAATAAATAAATTTGATGATACGGCGGACGGTCATAAACCAAAGCTATTTTTAAATAAATAAATAAATTAAATTAAATAGTATAAAGTACTACTGTGAGCTTGTTTTTTCTGTTAAACTAGCGGGTTTTCCAAAAACTGGTAGCACAAATTGAAAATAAATATCAACAGGTAAATTTTAAAAATGTTCATTTTCGCACTTTTACTCTTACTTCTCCTAAACTAATCTGCTTACCATGCAGTATGAAGCAGCTTTACCATATCTTTCGAGCAAAATAAAAATGGTTCTGATCGGACTATCGTAGCAGATTTAAAGTTTTACGGCTCTATATAGTAGTTTGCTTTTGGACCACACTTTCGGTACTCATCTTCATTACTTGAACTGCCATCTACAGTGATAGGTACATAGTCTCTGAGATCTTTTGTTTTATACGGACGAACATGGCTAAATCGACTTGGCTGGTGACGCTGATCAAGAATATGGGGTCGGAGATGCCTCCTTCTGCGTGTAACATACATTGTCCGCACTTTTTTGGCACAAAGTTATAATACCCTTGTATCCTACGGGTACCGATCATATACAAACTCAGCCTACAGCTCTCGATCTGCGTCTAACCTATAGAAATTGACAAATTGGTTGCCTCATAAGATTGACGGACATGGCTAAATAAAGAAGCTGATGATAGTTAAGATGATGATGTATAGAAAGAGGATTTGCGAATTGGAAATTGTAGTAATGTAGTAAAATGTAGTAATTTTTTATGATTTTGGAATTACGTTTTTATTTTATGAGACGACAAACGGAAAATTATTTGAAAAAATTATAATATTTTCCTTTTTAAAATATTCCGAGATATGGTAATTTTTTGATTATAGAATTACGGTTTTAATTTTATAAGGTCTAGACGACCATATAATATAGCTGTGATGGAAACGATTTACAAATTATTAAAAAAATATATATAATTTTGTTTTTCAATAATTCTGGCGTTAAAATTACCACCATATATGTATGTACTTAGAAAACATGTTGGAGGGTGACTTTTTCTACTATTTTAATCGTTAGTTTAAGAAAAATTACCAACTCATTTGGTCACTGCGAAACAATTATTTTAAAACAATGCGTCAACATAATATAAGTCTAAAATAACACATTTAAAACGTTTATACTTTCTCTTTATTATTATTTTTATTTCGACCCGATTGTACTTGATTTAATATTAGAATTCAATTTTTAAGGTTGTTTTTTTATTCGTTTATGAAAGTGTTTTAATAAATATATTTGCGAAATTAAACAAAACAGCATAAACAAAGAGAGTTTGTAAAACAAAAACAATTTTTTGTTAACCAGAGAGTTTTTATTTCCGTATTAAAAAACCTCTAATTGGTTTAGATGCTTTCCAAAAAGTTTATTATTTTAAAAGGTCAACAAACGAAAGCTCCCAGGTCGAAAAACAAGGAACATTATGACGATGATGTTTTCTCCACCAGCTTAGCCATCATCTTTTCTTCTTTAGCTTTACGTTTGGCTTCCTTCTGTTTTCTCTTGTCTTCCTTTTCCTTCTGTTCAAGCATCTCCTTAAATCTTTCGTCGCGGGTGTCCACTTTAAATCCAAAGTGCCTGCGTACCTCCTCTACCAGACGTTCTTTGCGTTTTATCGCCGCAGCTGCATCCGCCTCTCGTTTGGTTATTTTCGCGTGTAGATCCGCCTTCCACTGCTTCAGCTTTTCCATCTTTTTAGCTATGTCCTCTTCGCGGGCATTGATCTTTTCCAGCTCTTCGGCCTTTTGCGTGCGGTTTTTTTCCAGCATTTTTAGCAGGGTTTCTAGTTGCATAACTTGAGTGTGCGCTTTCTCTTCAAGGGAATCAAAACAGATCTTTGGGTTCACGTTGCTCTTGGCTCCATACCGACCAAAAGCCTGTCTTTGATACTTCTCGGTCAAATGTATCCAGGAATGCGCCTCCTGGTAGGGTAACTTGTCAAGGAGCACATTTTTGTGTTGTGGCTGCAGGCCGGACTTGTCCACCGGCTGTGAATATGAGTTCTCTCGCTCCTCGTTCCCCTCATATGACTGGAGTTCTGAACTAGCAGCGCTGGAGAGTTGCTTGCATGACCGGAGGGCTGGAAGTCTTGTTACACCGTATATCTTGCACAAATTCATATTGTACGGAACAAGAAAATGGGCAACTTCACAACAATAGCGATGCAAGAAAATCGATAGCATTATTGTTATCGATACTTTGGAACAGCAATGTAGAAACGGCAAAAGCCGGCGAAAATCAGTTACGAAATTTCGTGAGCGACTTATTTCGTTCGGAAGCCAGTGTGACCGAAGAAATTTAAGAAAACGGCCCCGCTGTATTGAATGTCCAGGTGTGTTTGTAAACAAACTTGGTAAACGATCTTTATAAGTTTAAATGAATTTAAAGACATTGGATATGGTGGTATTAAAAATGTTTTACGCCGCATTAGAAATGCAGACAAAAAATAGGTGACGCCGTTCAATAACAGATTTCCAATCTATTTGGCGATAAAAATATATTTTTATAAATTTTGATATATAGCTGATTCTAAAGGATTGCATTTCATTAAGATCGGACATCTATAGCATATAGCTGCCATAGAGACGATCGGTTGATTTACATGAAAATGTGAAGTTCCACAAGTAAAATATTTAGGTAAATGTTAAAAAATGTACAAACTTCGATATTACCAAAATGGATCGATTTTCAATGCTCCAAATTTTTGGTCGATTTTATATTATTGTTACTTAACCGCAAATAGAAAATAAAGTGTAGTTCGTTAATTTTTAGTCTTAGTTAACATTGGTTTAAATTTTGAATTGAATTTAATTTTTCGCCAATTCAAAAACTAAACAGAAAACAGTTGTTTCCATTAAAGAGAATGCTAAATGCAGCATTTTCTGCATTTTGTGATTCTCGTGCGATTATTAGAAAATGCAGCGTAGTAAAGAAACACCCTAAATACAATCGATAGTGCCACCTAGAGCTAAACTATCGATATTAAGTCATATCGATTTATTGACAGCTCTAGGTCACACTCAGCATAAAAAAGCGCGGCTCGTATTCGATTCTCTGCTATTTGATTAAAATTAAGTAATAAAACTGAAGGCAATAAGCTCACGCAATGGCGGGTCATAGTGCCTTAAGTCCCAAAAAGCTAATGGGGCGGATACAGTCCGTTTACTGTAAAGATTTTGTGTATGTTCTTGTTCATCAAAAAACACGCAATTCGTAAACATTTCAATCCCATTTCATTTCTATTGGCAGCTCCTACAGCGAGATCACATTTCACCCAAAGCATTATCTTAACGTGCTGACTGGTCCCAATGGCAGTGGCAAGTCCACTATTGTCTCCGCCATTATATTGGGCCTGGGTGGAGAACCGCATCTTCTGGATCGCTCATCCAGCGTTTCAGACTACATTCAAAGCAACAAGACCTCGGCCAAAATAATTATCCGAGTTTACGGACGGGCAGCAAACACGACGGAGACTTTCTGCCGCATCATCAACTTGAACGGCTCGTCGAATTTCTCTGTCAACAACAAGGACACCACCAAGAAGAACTTTCTGACTGCTGTATCCGCCTATAACATACAAGTCAGCAACTTATGCCAGTTCCTTCCGCAAGACCGAGTACAGGTAAATTCCTGTCCTTACATCGGAAAGTAAACGATTTAATATACTGCCTTTCATTTTCCAGGACTTTTCCAAAATGAATCCCCAAGAACTACTGATTAATACAATGTCCTCCGTTTGTGACAGTGAGCTCACAAACAACTTCAGTCTTCTGAAACAAATGCGCACAAAGCAGACAAATGTACACACTGACCGCGAAAAGGAAAAAAGCGATCTCGTCAAGAAACAAAAACGTTTGGAACAGTGAGTACATTCACTAGAAATTATAAAGTAATATACGGTAGTATACACTTTTAATAAATAGAAAAATGTCTTCCGCCTGGAACATCATCGAATCATTAAATATGCCCAAAACTAATTAACGATCCAAAAAATGTTCTATAATGCAATCCAATTTATTTAACCCTTGCTGGGTTTGTTAGTCAGAAGTTTGCAACGCTGTGTTGGAGGCAATGGTTTGCGTTGATCAGTATCAATCGCCGAGTCTGTATAGCCATGTCCGTCTGTCCGCTTCCTCGCAAGTTAGTTTCTCAGTTTATAAATAAAAAAAAAATAAAAACAATATGAAAATTGTAACTAAAAAATTCAACTTGAAATATTGAATATTAAAGTATACGCACATGGGCATATGAGCAGTTTGTTGGCACAAAAAAAGACATAAAACTAAAATATTCCCGAACTTTTTGTTTTGTTTTTTAAGCGATTGCGAACATCCGATTTTTCCATGTCTTTTATCTTACGTTTTCCCATGGATAACTTCATATTTCCTTGAAAAACAACTTATTTATTATATTCTCTCCTTAATAGATTTCAACAAAGAGATTTGGTAGACGAAGTGCAAACGAATCCTATATTAAGCATGTAAAATATTTAGGTTTTAGGTTTTATGTTTCAGTTTTCAGTGAAATTTCCGCATGAAAACAACTGAGATATGACACGGATCCATTGTATTATGAAAAGTTGAATTAAGGTAAAATTACAAACTGCAGGCGTATACAAAGTACGGCTTCTCGAATTAAGCTTCCTATCTTTTATTTTAAAAGAAAGTGCTCCAAATGATATTAATCCAATTTCGCTTGTGTAATTATTTCTTAGTGGGGGGTAAGGTACACATGTACATATGTACCTACATATAAAACGAATTTGTTTAAAGAACTAGTTTTACAAAAGTTCCGCCATTTTGTAAAATTAAAAAAAAAATGTGTTGAATCTTCGGTACCATCTTTTAATATATCCATAGTTCCACGATGATTGCTTGATTATTTACCTTTAAAAAAATTACGAAAAATATCCAAATTTTGACTGTTTACATGTACATATGTATGTAGGTATGTACATGTCCCCCCCTTAAGATATACACTTAATTTGGTAAACTAAAAAAAATTTTTGGCACAATATATTCAGTTCCATAACCATTCCCCAGACTGCAAGCGACTGTGGCTCAGTACAAGGAACGGGAGGAAGTCAAGCAAAAACTCCAAGTATTCAGCGCAAAAAAATTATGGATTGAAGCGCAGGCTGGAGAGGAAAAGGCCTCGCAAATTAAAGCAGCTGTGAAAAGTGCTAAAATTCATAGCGACAACATGAAGGAACAGTACAATTTATTGATAAAGGCACAAGAACAAATACAAAGGAAAAAGATGGAGCTCAGAGAAGCTTGTTTGGACAAGGTAATGGTTGTCGCCCCTCCCATATCTCTTTACATTTCCAAGTCTCTTCTTTTTTTTTTTTTAATTACAGACTCGTTTACTAGACAAGGCTGTGTCTGAAAAAAACGGTATAATAAACGAAATTGATGCATTGAAGCAAAAAATTCTGGAAAACCAATGTCTATTGGAGGTTAGTTTCATTTAATTTTTGAGAATAATTCTAGCTCTAATATAATACATAAATAGCAAAATATACAAAAGTCATTGAGGAACGCTTCAGAAGCTGAAAAGGTCCAACAATTAGTGGACAATAAAAATGAGGAATTAGAAGACTTCAATAAAAATAAATCGCATATTGTGTCGGAGTTGGAAAAGGCTAGAGGGTCAGTCGCCTCGGCACGAGCTAAAGCAATGGAGGAGTACAATAGGCGAAAACGGCTTGAACAACAACTAAATGACGAAAAGATTCCGGAAATCACGGCATATAAGCATAAAATTGATCGTTTACAAAATGTGAAATTGCAAAAAATTGAAGTAAGTAATGATAGCCTGCAAACATACTTACATATATACTTGTGTATGCAAGTGCGAAATAATGTAAAATTATTAATATCCTAGGAGCTCCGAGTGAAAAATCCAAACTTGGTCAAGGCTATGAGTTGGGTATCTCAAAATAAACAAAGATATAAATTAAACGTTTATGATCCAATGATACTTGAGGTAAGTTTTGTCTTTGAAAACTATAAATGCTTTAATGATATTATTTCTTTTGTTGTAATTATTCAGCTTACTATGCAAAACAATGACGACGCAAAATACCTAGAAAACGTTGTTAAACAGCGTGATTTATTTGCTTTCGCGTGTGAGGACAAGGATGATATGTCCGATTTGATCAACGAACTGTGCGTCAAGCAAAAATTGGGAGTAAATATTATTTATTGCGCGCCGGCCGATAGGTGCTTGTATAATCCAAGTATTCCCAAGAGTGAGCTGCGGTATGTTTATTGCCAAATTTGATTCATTGTTCCCATATATACAGTATATTTTAATATATTTTTGGAACAGAGCTATGGGATTCCATGCTTATCTCGTGGATCTTGTCACGGGCCCGATACCATTAATAAACAAATTGTGCGCTTCGTACTCAATACATAACATTCCAATCGGTACAGATGCAGTTGGTAATTATACCTCATCTATTCCCAAAGTTATACGAGTTTATTTTGGCGGTAAGTACATATAAATATTCATAATAATTGATCCATTATTATTTTTTTCCCACTTAACAAATAATTGCGTTACTTAAGATATAAAAAATGATTATACACCTAGAGCGCAAAAAACTAAAATTAGAGTTTTTTTTTTTTTTTTTAAGAAACTATATTAAATTGGAGCCTAAACTAAATTAAAGTATACACATTTATATAGATATTAAATTTGTTTTTAAAATATTCCTTGAAATGTCATCAACAAATCTTCATACACGGTAACCACTGACGGTTCTTGAAAAACATCTGAAAGCAAAACCCCAGAAAGATTATTAAAAAAGATAAATTTTGGGTATTGAGTTAAAAAAACGTAGATTCGAGACAACCGCAAAAACGTATGCGCGCACGGTAAGTGGGTGTGTAACCTGCTATAACTTTCGAAATACTCGAAAATTGAGTATGAAATTTGTAGGACATATTGTCAAAGAACTATACTAGCAATATAAATTTAAAAAAAAATTACTTTTTCTAGGTGTATATCTCCCTTTGAAATTGTCCAGGATTAGCATAGTTGCGTAAGGCGCATAGGTCGAAAAGCAAAAATGATGTAACCAAGAAGTATTTACAAGAAGTATTTAAGGCAGTGTTGCCCACGGACCGACTCGCTGGGCAGAAAATTTCTCTGCTCCGGCTCTGCACGCACACGGACAGTATAGGCACAACGTTTACATTCCACCAGTGCTGACAATTTGTAAATTTTAGCTAAATTTAGCCTTATTTAGCATTAAATATTAATTTTTAATTCATAAAAAATAGTTTTGTTCGTTCCTAGCCCTACGTTCAATTTATTACACACACAAATGCAAATGTAACATATCAATTTCCTGGGCACCATTGATTTAAGGCAATGTCGACTAGAATCCCAGTTAAAATTTTTCAAGGCATATATCGGGAATTATTTTTTCTCGGAATCTAGATGGACATGCCGGTCTCCTGTAATTGATTTAATTTATATTAATCTAGAACAAATATTAATGATAGGAAAGTATAAATAATTTGGTGATTTGTTAAATTTTCATATATCTTCAAGGTAGCAAAAAGTTTGTAGTGACGGCATCTCGCTATCGCTCCGATTCTATACTAACGGAAAGCATCATCCGTGGGAAAAATCAACTTATCGCTGTTGATTCGCAGCAATTGGCACAGGTGCAAAAGCAGTATTCTGAAGCTATGCGAGAAAGTAATAATATTAGAAACGCCATAATGATGACAGATAATGAGTTTGCACGTTTCCAAGTCATTGCAAAGGACGAAATGGAAAAAGAAAGGAAACTCAAGCAGAAAGTGTCACATTTTGCAAATCTCAAAAGCGAAGTTGAAACACTAAGAAGCAAGTTGCTGAGTCTGCAAGAAACTCATGGTAAGTTTAAAAACTAAAAAATAAAAAAATGTTAATAATTTTTGCGGCATTTTCAGCTTTAGATGCACTTAAAACTACGTTTTTTAATAGTTTAAAAATGCATACGAGAAAAATAATAGATGTCGAGACACAACTGATCAAGAAGGTAGAAGCATTGAAGATTGCTAACGACGAAAAAAAACTTACTCAAACAAGGACGTCGATTTATATGGTGCAACATGAAAGTCAAAACGACGCTCTGAAGGAGATCGAGCTTCAGAGTAACACGGCAACAGTAAGAAAATGTTGAAACACTTAGGGGCAATTTTTTAATGTCAGATTAACTTTTGGTCACTAAGGTGAATTGGTTTTCGGAGTAATATAGGCCGCCAAAGTCATGTTTTTGTTTATCTGACTGACAACTCCTGACTAGAGGAATGGCTCTAGTTAAAAATTTGTCAGTCGGATAAACAAAATCATGATTTTTATGCGACTATATTACTCCGAAAACAACTCACTTGACTCCCCAAAATCGCCCCTAACTTTTGTCTTCAAGCTGTAAATATAGCTAAATATAGTGCTAAATAAATCTATTTAATCCCTAGAGAGACTTTGAGCAATTGCTGCAATCCTTGGAGGTCCAAATGAACGACATCAGCAAACGAAAGACTGAAATCCAGCGACTGTGCAATGGAGAACTTCCATCCAGCTCAAGCTTCCCCTTCAAGAAAGAGTTCAGGAATATGGAAAGCATGAATTTGCAACAAATGCGTGAAGCCATACACGATTTCCAGGCCAGATTGGAGTGCATGAAAAGCATCAACTCAGAAGTAACTTAAGTTAATTGGTTCACTATTTATAGAGGCTTTAGTATGGGCCCCACCACTAATACCTACCATTCATAAAAGAGCGCTTTATTTACATACATTTTTCACATTTTTAGACAATCGATAGTTATCAGGAACTGCAAAACGAAGTTAATAGGTTGGAAGGTAACATTCAAAAGTCTGTCGACGAAGCGAAGACCATCGAATTGGAAATGTCCCATTTATATGAACGATGGGAGCCCAGATTAACCAGCTTGGTGGAAAAGATAAGTACAAAGTTCAGCGAGTTTATGGAATCAATCGAATACGTCGGGGAAGTTGTCTTATCTAGATCTGATAAAGTGAGTTAGTTTTCCCCTTACGATAAAAATATAGCAATGACTTTGTGTTTTTTAGTACGACTTTGATTCATACGGCATCCAGATTATGGTCCAATTCAGGAAAGGTGCTCAACTACAGCCATTGGATAAGTTTATTCAATCAGGGGGCGAACGCGCAGTATCCATTGCAATTTACTCACTATCGTTACAGCATGTTACTCAAGTACCATTCAGGTAAATAGAAAAAATTGTATGATATTAAGTAAGATGTAAGAGATTGGTTGCTCTTTAGATGCGTTGATGAAATAAACCAGGGTATGGACGCCAAAAATGAACGCCATATCTTTGATCTACTTTTAAAAGAAGCTACAAAACATGGCTCGGCACAGTATTTGTTTGTGACTCCGAAGGTAAGAAAACTAACTTTTTTATAATTAATGCACATATGCATTAAAATTACAATTTTTCATTTTGCAGTTGCTCCGAGACCTCAACTACAACGAACACTTGTGTGTTTCAATTGTTCACAATTCTAAAACCGTTTGTGATGGCACCAAGTTCCCGAAGATTTAATACATTTTTGCTAAGCAATGTAATATTGTCTTATTACTATTATTAATATAATCATCTAAAAAAATCGTTACTAGTTAATGGTTTTCTTTCCCATATGACCACCCTTGACTGGGGTCCTATGCAAACTGTGTTGACTTTTTTTTAACACGGAGTCTTAAAAACTGGTCGGGTCGAAACATTCAACTGGTCAGGAACCCAGTGATGCTTGACTTTTTGTTTTCTCAGATTTCGCGTTGCCTCGATTTAAAACCATACAACAGCTCTTCTATCTTATTTCACTTTTTATTTGGTCTTAACACTCTAATCAATTTATTGTTAATTTGTTCACCTAATTTTATCTCCATAATTAATCTTTGTGAAAATAACGCGTTTTGATCTGCTGTAACAGGGATATGTATTTAGTTCCCGAAATTCTTCAAGCAAATTTGTGCGCAATCTGGAATTTAATTGTATTGAGAAAATTCGTCTTAGCATAATAATAATTTTGTAATTTTGTACACAAATATTGTATTTGGTATATATTAGTGTTATGGATATCTTATAACAATAACCAAACAGATTAGGCACATTATTCTTTAGAGGGTTAAATTTTGAAAACTGAATGGTATCAACTAGCTTATGTTTACTCCATTACATAATAATTTTCTACCACCATTAATACACTAATATTAATCCCTCACCGACAACTATAAAAGACGGCGCTTGAGGAAGTTTGTCAGTTTTAGATGAACTCGAAAATAAGTCAGTTCTGTGTGTGCCTTCATTATGGTTGGGATTTTTTAGATCAGCAGTTATTGCTACATTGCCATATTTTTAAATCTTCTACTGGCCTACTAAGTCCCAACATAATGAGAGTAAAAACCACTGGTTACAATAATGGTGTGTAGCTTGCGAATGTTAAGTAATATTTCCGGAGCGTTCTTATAACAAAACTAAACCATGAAAAACGTGATAAGGTTATATATAGAAATCTTTGGTATATCGACTTTAAAAATAAATGTTCTCAAAACAATGTAAAAACAAGAAAGAAAGCTAACTTCGGTAAACCGAAGTTTGTATACCCTTGCAGTCAGTAAATGGATCATTGAAAATCGATCCATTTTGGTAATGTAAAAAAAAATGTCAAATTATGTGAATTTTTGTAAATTTTACATTTTACATGTAGAATTTTACATTTTCATATAAATTGACCAATCCCTTCTATGGCAGCTATATTATATAGTTGTCCGATCTTAATGAAATTAAAACCGTAATTCTAGAACTACAAAAAATGACTATATCTCGAAATTAATAGAAATTCGTTAAAAAACAGAGAAGTTAAAATTTTTTTTACATAAATTTCGCTATCATTCCTATGGCAGCTATAGGATATAGTGGTCCAATTTCGGCCGTTCCGACATATATACTGCGTGCCAAAGAAATAAGACTGCTGAAAATTACAGCCCGATAGCTCAAAAACTGAGAGACTAGTTCGCGTAGAAACCGACAGACGGACAGACAGACAGACAGACAGACGTACATGGCTAGATTGACTCGGCTGGTGATGCTGATCAAGAATATATATACTTTATGGGGTCTGAGATGCCTCCTTCAATGCGTTGCAAATATCATGGCAAAATTATAATACCCTCTGCAAGGGTATAATGAAAACAAAACATAAAAATGTTTTTTATTATAGTCCCAGTTCGAAAGCACAGTTCGAGGCTCGACTATCCAACTGCGGCGATGGATGTTTATCTTCCGATTTTACTCAAACAGATAATAATGTTGTTACCAAATTTGGCTAAATCGACTTGATGGTGACGCTGATCAAGAATATGACAGTCATAAGATATGTTGGTCCGTTCCTACATATGTATGAATTTATAACATGCTAATAGCACCGCCAGCACAAGCTATTTTTAAAATTTTAACTTTAGGAATATTTGAATATATTTTTAGAAATTGGAGATATAGCTAATCTAGGAATGAAACAAGAATAATAATCATTTCTTAGACTTTCAAGTTAAGAAACATTCCCAAAAATAATACAAATTGGCGAAAAATATAATAGCACCAATCTGTGAACATTTATTTAAAAATTAAAAAATTACGAAACCTTAAAAAACGTATGAGTTATTGATATTGAAAGATTAAAATTTATTTTATTTTCTTTAATATTTAAAGAAGTATCATCTATAGCCAATAACAGATGTCTAGCCCCTTGGCATAGAGTTTTTGGGAAGATTTACTCCTGGACTCATTAATTTGTTTCCCATGTGATCTACACATAAGTATTTTGACAACATTTAAAGTTAAATTTACGCATTATTTATTATTATTATTATTAACCCATTAAGTACCCATTGAAAGTTTTAAATTCTTCCAAAGATCTATTTTCAAAACTTTTTTTTCCGGGCTTAAATAAAAAAATGTTTTGATGCAAAAACTTACTTTAAACAATTCTAATAATTATTAAATAAAAATTTGTTCAAAAATCTCTTTGCGTGTATTTTTTATGATATTTTGAAAATTGCTAAATATGACTATTTTAACCTCTTTTCATTAAAAATGTTTATTTTTAGCATTTTCAAAAAATCATAAAAATACTAATACTAATGCTACGCTTAGATTTGTGTTGAACATACGTTTCTGGACTGAGCAAAATAATAAATTGTTAAGCAAACATAACCATTTAAAATAAGCATGACTGCATTTTAAAAAAGGCGGTCACACTCTAAATCTTTTTGGGGTTGCAAACTGTTTTACCGTCTGAGTACTATGCTAAAATCCTTTATCCTTTCGCAGACCCGCTATCGAAATACCAAAATTGTTTCTGCATGTGGGAACGTCATACAACTGTCTAGTATTTTTTTTTTCTTCTCGGCTGAGTATCTGCTTTTAGCTTAGTACTCAGACACGCGAACAGCGTTTCTAATAGCATTATGACACTTGGCAAAAACTTCATTAATTGGCGCATTAATTAGAGGCTTGACAGCAACCATAGGGTTTTGCCTAAGTGCGAGCCAGACGACTATACGGCACTTTCAATGAGAGATTAATACATTAATTGCTCATTAAGCCTAGTACTAAGATGAACGAAAAAAATCCATAAACGAAAAACTTCATATAAAAAAAAAAGAACGAAAAGAGCAAGAAGAAGAATTTTGTGGTATTTCGTTTGGTCGGGTACTAAGATGAACGAAATTCCGTGAGCGAACCGGGTAAAACGGTTGGCAAAAGACACTAATAAACAGCTGTGATTCCGTAAGCGAATTATATCAATTGCATATATTTCGTAAGCAGCATGCAGGGGAAGGGGGAGGAGGCAATCGCTGCTCGGTTGTAGCGCTTCGACAGCCGTGAGAATAATGTGGAATTGATAAAAGTCGTAAAGGCAAGCCATATTATATGCAATTTAGTACATAAATTAACTTTTTTTTGTGTTTTTATTGACAATTTTATTGCATATTTTTTTATTGGCAGCGATGGCGGTAGCGCCACTATTATTTGCCTTCAACTCCATTACGGAACATTACATTAATAATACGCCCAATCAAATTCGTTAAATTAATTTCTCTTTTTAAAGTTTATTTATAAAGTTTGTTTACAAAACACAGCTGGAAATACAAGTCAGTGTGACCGATCTTGACCGATTCTGACCATTTTCTTTGTATTCTTCGGTCACACTCGTTCCCGAACGAAATATATCGCAATTTCGCTCACGAAATTCCGTAAGCGGTTTTAGTTGATCTTAGTACTAGGCTTTAATTGAAAAACTTATCGGCTAAAGCCTAGTACTAAGATGAACGAAAAAAATCCATAAACGGAAAACTTCATATAAAAAAAAAGAACGAAAAGAGCAAGAAGAAGAATTTTGTGGTATTTCGTTTGGTCGGGTACTAAGATGAACGGAATTCCGTGAGCGAACCGGGTAAAACGGTTGGCAAAAGACACTAATAAACAGCTGTGATTCCGTAAGAGAATTATATCAATTGCATATATTTCGTAAGCAGCATGCAGGGGAAGGGGGAGGAGGCAATTGCTGCTCGGTTGTAGCGCTTCGACAGCCGCACTATGGGGCGTCTAGAACAAATACCGCGACAAAATGAAATTTTTTTTTTAAGATATTCAAAATTGTGTAAATGCCACTTTAAAGATAATTAAATTCTGCATATAAATCTGAAAGAAAACGAATATGTGTCGATTAGTTCTCCCACAACATGCTTTTAAAGTAGAGGCTTTGGAATAAATTTTTGCAAAACTATAGAAATAATACAGTCAAAGGCGTTTTAAAATTGTTTTTTAAACGCACTCTTTAATTCAAAGTAAAATTATTATAACTATAAAATTGGACCTTACTTAATATTTTAATAAAAATAAAAACCGAATTGCTTTATATTATCTATTTTTTTTTTTTTTAATAAATACTAAAAAAATACTGTTTTTTTTTGTTATTGTTGGACATAAAGTAGTGAAGGCCGTCGAGTTCCGTTGTTAAACTACTTCTAAAAAAACTTTAAATATCTAACTTAAAGTTATAAAAAAATTAGCCTGCCCTTTTGTGCCTTTTCTGAGAAAATCCTCTTTTAGTTAGCGAAGATAATTTACAAAATTTAAATGTCGTCAGCCCTGGTTTCGTAGCGCGCACTTACAATATGAATCCCTAGTATAGGTGGCTAATGAGGTGTTTGCAAATAACTTGGTTTTGGTTGGCGGCATGAGCTTTTGGTTGAGTTTTCTTATAACATTTTGTATTCTTGACCCAGAAATAATTTAATTCGCACTTCCACCAACTGAACAATAGACCGAGGAAGTCCAGAAAGCACGAAACAAGGACTTCAAACATTTTTGAGGAAAGTGCAGTCGACAGAACTCATATAAGGATGTTTTAAATAGATTGCTGATTAGCTTAGATCCTTTAATTTCAAACTTTTTAAGAGTCCTAAAAAAATTACATAAAATGCCGAAGGCGGCTCTTGATTTGTTAAAAATTACACCTAAAGAACAGCACGAGTATGAAAATATGTTTGATTATTCTGAGAGTGATCGTGAAGATAATTATGATGAATAAATGTATATAAAAATGTTGGGTGTATAATATGGTTATATTATTGGCTAAGTGAACTAGAATTTAACTAGAACTTAAAACATTATTTTAATTTTAAAAACTATTCGAGATTCTAGACAATTTTATTGAAAAAAGTTAAAAATATGGAAGTTGGCCCTATTATTCCTATGACAGCTATATTATATAGTTGTCCGATCCCAAAATAATTAAAACCGTAATTCTATAATAGTAAAAAATGGCTTTGCCTCGGAGTTGATGTAAATATGTTGAAAAACAACGAAGTTATAATTTTTTTTCCTTGAGTTTTTAGATAATTCCTATGGGAGCTATAAGATATAGTCGACCGATTTTGAAGTTTTTTTCTTTTTTTAATGAAATTAAATCTAAAAAAAATAATGTATAAGTTAGAACATGATCTAATAATAAATAATTTAGTTATGGCAAAAAAACATAAAAAAAAAAATATTTTTTAGTGTAAAAAAAAAAATTTGCACCAAATAATTTCATCTTATGATGTTTTTTTTACTAATTTTATTACTTCTAACAATACCTTATACTAGTTTTTTTGCTTCACGGCTCCGCTGATTTAAGTCGCTGTTTTGCCATTTTCGCCCCATAGTGAGCCGTGAGAATAATGTGGAATTGATAAAAGTCGTAAAGGCAAGCCATATTATATGCAATTTAGTACATAAATTAACTTTTTTCTGTGTTTTTATTGACAATTTTATTGCATATTTTTTTTATTATCGGCGATGGCGGTAGCGCCACTATTATTTGCTTTCAACTCCATACATTAATAATACGCTCAATCAAGTTCGTTAAAGTAATTTCTCTTATTAAAGTTTATTTATAAAGTTTGTTTACAAAACACAGCTGGAAATACAAGTCAGTGGACCGATCTTTACCGATTCTGACCATTTTCTTTGTTTTCTTCGGTCACACTGGTTCCCGAACGAAATATATCGCAATTTCGCTCACGAAACTCCGTAAGCGGTTTTCGTTGATCTTAGTACTAGGCTTTATCGAAAAAATACCAGACAAAAAAACGAGTTCGATAGAATATACCGTCTCTAATTCATTAAATTATATCTAAAAAGTATATTGGTGTCTCATTAGACAAAACGGTCTCACAGAATGTATTGGTTTTTGATGAAGGCTTGGCATAATTTTCAGCAACTATTCTGCACAAAAGCAAAATAAATAAACAAAATAAATAAGTTTTCGGCGGCATGGTTTTTCCGCCGTTAAATTTTGCAATTGTTATGAATTAACTAAATCTATGTACAAGAAAAGCTGTAAAAATCAGGTTATTAATTTCTGCAGAAGTATTTGCATGAGGATTCCAAAAATGAATAAATTGTGCACTGCGAATTCCGGCCGGTTATTGTTTACCTTTTAAGTCAGTGTGACCGTAGTTGCATCACGAAAAAAATCCGAACCAAAGAAGACATATAGTTGTCTCTTTCAAGGTTCTAATGAAGTAGCTAATTAATGAAAACTTGTGCCCTGTATCATAGGCCTATAAGCAGTGAGAGAGAGCGAGAGGTCAATAGTCGGGGAATATTTAAAATGACCGCATCATTTACCTCCCAAAAATGCCGAAGAGCGTTTTAAGAAGCGGTCGCACTGGAAAAAAATTAATCTTTTTTGGGTTGCGAACTCTTTTACTGTCTGCGTACTATGGTTTTTTTAAACAACGCTGCCACAACGTGTTTTTGGCTTCTGACCTCTCGTGCTCTCTGACTGTTTATAATCACTTTTCTTCGATCTGAGTACCAGGCCTTAACAATTGAAGTTAGTATAAAAAAAACCGTTGACACATCTGGTACATAAAAATATTTAGTAGAACATTTGCGGTATATTTTAACGGTGCAGACGCGGTCACACTTTTTCGCTCGGATAAACCATCATAAAATTGACAAATTATTATTCACCATTTTTTGAGGAAGATGAATTTAAAAACGGAATTGGTGTTGTTTGCCTTGTTAAGTGCGTTGGCTGGCAGCTGGGTAAGTTGAAAATATCTTTCTGTAAGCATTAAGTCAAATATATTCTCCTCAGGGCTTTTTGGAACATGACAGTTGGATTACGGTGGAGCTGAAACATTCGCTTATTCCGGATGGCTTTTCTTTCCGCGGAAATGTGACTATTCCGAGCTTGAACTCCGGATTGGCAAATGTGGCTCAACCGGCTTTAAGCGATGCCGAGCTGGACATGCTAAAGGTAATTAAGGTTTTAAATGCTTATATGATGCGGTAAGCCGGCGAGTGTACAATGGGTCACCGTATAGCTTTCACGTTGCTTTGTAATTATGTACAAAGGTTAGAGAGACTGAAGCCTTCGTACTTGCTTAATCATTAATCATTAGCTTTCGGCGGAAATTAGAAAAAACGATCGCTCCTAACTTTTTTTTTTCTGTTTTTATAATTAATTTAATCTTTGGATTTAGACCCTCGCCAGACAAAATGAATTCTACCGTCTGAAAGCCACTGTCGTCTATTCAAACGGTGCAAAGGCGCAGTTTATCACATCCAATAAGGCATGTAGGTTGCTGCAAGCACAACTGAACGATGTGCTTTGGATCTCGCTTGATCCCTCTGGATTCGTTACCGGCATTACTGTCTCACATGACGCGGCCCCAGGCACCGTTGAGTGCACCCAGGATGATATAAATAAGCTACAGGAATCACAATTTAGCACAGATGTCTTGATCCGCCACGCGGAATTGGCTCCAGTGCCAGATACGGCGGGTTTTATTCAAAAAGTTGAGCGGGAGCGAGAGGCCAGAGAGCGCGGAGAAGTTCGCGACAACAGAGGCTTCCTTGCCAAATATGTAAGTCCATGGAGTTCACAAAAAAGTCACATATGAAAATCATTTTGTTTTCAGTGGATGTACATAGTTCCAGTGGTGCTGTTGATATTCGTTTCAGGAGCCACAAACCAGGACGGTGCAAAATAGGCATGCCAAAAATAGATTATATACACAGTTTTGTTTCTTCCTAATATTTAATTACCCAAATTAAATTCCTAGGCAAATTTTGATTTATAAAGTCATAACAATAACATAAAAGAGTAAAACAAATGTGTGCCTTTTTTATATTAAAACCTTAGCAAGTAGCTGAAATGCTGCAAACCTCTTGCGTTTTTATACCCTTGCAGAGAGTATTATAATTTTGCCATGATATTTGCAACGCAGTGAAGGAGGCATCTCCGACCCCATAAAGTATATATATTCTTGATCAGCATCTCCAGCCGAGTCGATCTAGACATGACCGTCCGTCAGTTCGTCATGAAAATGTAAAATTCTACACGTAAAATGTAAAAATTTTGAAATTTACATAGGTGGATTTTTTTTTCAACATTACCAAAATGGATCGATTTTCAATGATCCAATTGCAGTTAGCTTTTTCTCTTATTTTTCTGGGTTTTTATGGAAACGCGAATATGACAAATGTCTTTTAGAAGTATTTTGGCGAAATCAACTGGGATTCCTGCATAACTGCTTTGCCGCCAGGAAAATAAGGTTAGAAATACATATGTACATATGTATAGCCTTTTGAAAATTTTTCAAACAAAACATGAAAGGAAGCTAAAATCGGTAAGCCAAAGTTTGTTTGCAATTGGATCATTAAAGATCGATCCATGTAGCTCAAAGAAGTTGGGTCGCGAATTTTTTTTTTTTCGAAATCTGAAAGGTTCCCTTTTTGGCCCATGCCTACCAATGCATTTTTTTTGCTCACGTCTAGTTTAGAAATTACAGAACTTTAAAAATTTTCGAAAGTTTTCGAAAATCTAACAGACTTTTTTCAAAATTTTTTTTTTGCAAATCGCAATAGAATCGTTTTCCCTCTTTTGCCCACCCCTTAGAATTTGAAAAAAAGTTATAGTTTAGCAAATATTAAAACATTCACTGAGAAAAAATAAAAATTTGGAAATCTGGAAGGTGCTCATTGTTGCCCATCGTTTGCCCACGTGTGCCCACCAATTAATTTGTTTTGCTCACGTCTAGTTTCAAAATTATCATACTTCAATAATTTTCAAACATTTTCGAAATTCCAAAAGTGACTTTCTTATTTATTTTTATGTATGTATATATTCTAAAGAGTGGACAAACGTTTGCATACGTTTATTTAAATATTTTAGTTTTTTAATTTAAAAATTTATCACGCCCATATCTTATGAACAACTAAAGTTACAGAAATGTGCTATATGTCGTTGGAAAGGAATTTTTAAATGATAATTACTGACAAAATTGATCTAAATATTATTTATAATTAAGAATTTAGAATTAAAATAAATTTTTTTAAAGATTTTCAAAACTTTTTTAAATGCTCGGCACGCTGCCTGTTTTGCCTGTTTACATATTTTCAGTTAAGTGCCGATTTTGAAACTATGTAATTAAAAAATTGTAAAATATTTTTGATTAAATAACTATTAATCGCCACATAATTCGGTATCAGAAATTTTTTGAGTTAAATGTGCGATCGTCACTTTCTACCGTAAAAACCCGCTATATCTCGAAAGTTATAAAATGCCGTTGCAAAACAGAGAAAATATAATGTTTATACCCGGTACCGATAGGGTACAAGTTAGTGCCAACCGAGAATGTATATAACAGGCAAAAGGAGGCATTTCCGACCTCATAAATATGTGGGTGAAATAACATTTGGACATGAAAAAATGGAAAACGTTGAAAAATGAAGACAAATTTAGCTAGGAACACGTTGAGCAACACCCAACAAAGACAAATTTTGTTAGGGACATGTTGAGCAACACGTACGTGCACTCTCAACGTCTCTCTCTCTCTCTCTCTCTCTCTAAAAAAGAAGAAGAAGTATACACAAAATCTTTATTATATAATAACATCTATGTTTTTCATCCGATTTTACTCAAATTTTCAGAACTCGTCCGCGATTGCCTACCTATAAAGTCTATCTATTTACTTTAAGCCGAAAATCACGTCTATAGTGTTATACAACGTTTTTTATGATTTTCACGGGCGAAAGTAAGCGTTGCCAAATTTTAAAAGAAATTTTATCTGCGTTTAACAGACTCCAATGCTGTCACCAAATTTGGAAACTCTAGCTCTTACAGTCTCCGAGATCTGTTGTTTCACACGGGCAGACAGACGGACAGATTGACATGGCTAAATCGACTCGGCTGGTGACGGTGATCAAGAATATATATGTATACCTTATAGGGTCGAAGATTTCTCCTTGTGCCTGTTACATACATACTCGGTTGGCACTAACTTATAATACCCTTGTACCCTATGGGTACCGGGTATAATATCAGCGATAACAAGTAGGACAGCAAAAGTCGAGAGTTACCGACAGAAAAGTGCAGAAAAAAAAATTATAAGTTCTCTATATTTCAACGTATTTATATAAAAAGATAAAGATTTCGAGATATACATATGTAGCTGTTTTTACGGTTTTAGAATTACGGTTCTAGTGTAACAAGATCGGACAATTATATCATATACATAGCATTTTAAATGATCCAATTGCAGATTGCAAGGGTATACAAACTTCGGGCTACGGAATTTATCTTCCAGTCTTGTTTGTTAATGTTACCATTAACCGCCTTCAAATTATTATTTGAAGGTGATATCGTCCATTTTATATCACCTCGATAAGAGGTGTTTTTGTTTGATGGCAGCAGATCTCAGAGACGGTTTGTTTTGGTTTAAAATTTACCTCCTACAAAAATTATAGGAACTTACATACAATTAAATATGAATTTAGTCCTAATTTCAGATCCTGTCCAGTTTTATTCATAAATCTATAAATCAGTTTTACCAGACGAGTAAAGGGGGTTTCTAATTTTATTTTTTATCTGGCTGAAATTTGCAAAAATGTATCTATATTATCTTGATGTATAAATCCAACTAAAACTGAAACGCTTAAAACGTCTTTATTACCGCAAGTGGCAAGGCTAAGCGAAGCCGTTGAGAATTGTGTATTACACGGTCGCTTAACCACGGCCCACCCCGAAATTGACTTGAGTGCGATGCGTGCCGAGTGGTTGAAACACAAATTTGTAATTACAGATTCTGACGCTTTTAAAGAGAAGGGGTACCAGCGAAACCCCCAAAGTTCGGTAAAAAACAATTTTTACGATATTGGCCATTCAGTGCGGTGAGAGGAACGTGACAATTTGTCGATACCCAAATTTCTCCATTAGAAAGGAACGCCCTTGTGGCGTTAAAAAACGAATCGCCCGTGGCTTTCTTTTTTTCCTACCCACAAGTCAACCCAACATGTGGCAACCCATAATTTGCGCCTAGGGATGTTATGATTTTGATTATATCACGAACATTATAGTTAGTTTTTTCTCTTATTGAAAAAAAAAAAAATAATAATAATAAATACGTACATACGTAACCGCAGTACAAAAATATTTTAGAACGATATTTTTTTTAAGATCCAGGCTGACAAATTCTTGTAACAAAAAACAAGTGGGAAAGCTATAGTCGAGTGTGACCGACTGTAAGATACTCGGTATCCAAAGCATTGTGGGTGAAATTAAACAGCACATGAACATGGAAAAAGGAAATTTTGACAAATGAAGACAAATATTGCTAGAAACATGTTGAGCAACACTCAAAAGAGACAAATATTGCTAGGAACAGGTTGGTCAACTCTCAAAAGCGACAAATGTTGCTAGGAACATGCTGAGCAACACCCAACAAAGACAAATGCTGCTAGGAACATGTTGAGCAACACGCACGTGCGCTCTCTCTCTCTTTCTCTCTCTCTCTCAGAAACTTTATTTAATAACTTCTATGTTTATCATCCGATTTTACTCAAATTTTCAGAACACGTCCACGATTGCCTACTTGTTAAGACTGTCTATTTACTTTACGCCGAAAATCACGCATATGCCTTATATACCGTTTTTTACTATTTTCAGAGGCGGAAGTGGGCGTGGCCAATTGTTAAAACAAACTTGATCTGCGTGCAATAGATTCCAATGTTGTCACCAAATTTGGTAACTCTATCCTTATAGTCTCTGAGATCTGTTGTTTCACACGGACGGACGGCCAGACGGACATGGCTAAATCGACTCGGCTGGTGATGCTGGTCAAGAATATATATACTTTATGGGGTCGGAAATGCCTCCTTCTGCCTGTTACATACATTCTCGGTTGGCACTAACTTATAATACCCTTGTACCCTACGGGTACCGGGTATAATAAAAAGCATCTTTTCATTAGAAAAATGTAGAAGCTATTAGATTTTAACAATCGCTGGCAATTTTATTTCAGTTCTGCCAAAATTAGGTTAACAGTTGTTGAAGCATACTTAGTATGAAAATGGCGCTTCATATGACATATAGGTAGTGGCCCAGTTGTCTAAGAGCTGATGCATTTACGTTTTGCAAAATTGGCCAGAGCTCAATCCCACAAAAAAACCAAAATATTTTCTTTTTTGTATTTTTTTTCTAAAATTTTTAATAAGTTGTTCTCCGGGTATAATAACAAAGGAAAAAGGAAGAAATGCAAAAAAAAAAAAAAAAAAAAAAAAAGTATTGGCGCGGACGGGGCTCGAACCTACGACCTAGACAGCTACAGGCTACGCAGCTTGCAATAGCAGCGTCTTAGGGGGGTGTTTTAAAATTTAAACCTTATTGCTAATATCTCCCATGTTTTCGTCCGATTTTACTGAAATTTTCAGAAAACGTCCGCTCAAACCTATTAATGTATTGTATCTATTAACTTTAACCCGAAAAAACCGAATATAGCTTATTTTACGTTTTTTATAATTTTTGAGGGCGGAAGTGGGCGTGGCCAAATTTAAAAACAAACTTGATCTGCGTGCAACAGATTCGGACGGACGGACGGACGGACGGACGGACGGACAGACGGACAGACTGACATGGCTAAATCGACTCGGCTGGTGACGCTGATCACGAATATATATACTTTATAGGGTCGGAGATTTCTCCTTCTGCCTGTTACATACATTCTCGGTTGGCACTAACTTATAATACCCTTGTACCCTATGGGTACCGGGTATAACAAGATGTGAAGTTAACTTCGGGAAGTCGACGGTTGTATACCCTTGCAGCTTGCAATTTTACACAATGGCTATAAGATATGAAATTAATGAATTGACGGATTACATATGTATTAATGTAAATATATGATTTTTATAGCCTTGCAGGGTATTATAATTTTGTCCAGAAGTTAGCAACGCAGTGAAGGAAGCATCTCCGACCACATAAAGTATACATATGTATATATTCTTGTTCAACATCACCAGCCGATCTAGCCATGTCAGTCTATCTGTCCGTCTGTCTGTCTGTCAGTTGATACGCAAACTAGTCTCTCAGTTTTTGAGCTATCTGAATGAAACTTAGCTGATAGTCTTCTTTCTATTGCGGTAGGTATAAATGTCGGAACGGCTGGAATCGGCCACTACATCTTATAGCTGCCATAGGAATGATCGGAAAATGAATGGAACAAAAATTATAACTTCTGTTTTTTAACGTATTTTTATAAATTCCTAGATTAATCGGTTTTTACTGTTCTAGAATTACGGTTTTAATTTCATTACGGTGGGACAGCTATATAATATAGCTGCAATAGAAGCGATCGATTGATTTATATGAAAATGATTTATATGAAAAATCTACATGTAAAATATAAAATGTGTAGGTAAATGCTATACAAATTTACAAACTTCGATATTCGCGATATTCGATTTTAAATGATCCAATTGCAGACAGCAAGGGTATACAAACTTCGGCTTACCGAAGTTAGCTTTCTTCCTTGTTTTTTTTTCAGGTTTATTGCTGTGTCTGAGGTAGACACAGTGTATTATTGTTTTCTGTTACCGTCTTATAGTAACTTTTACAATAGTGTAGATATGTATATGATATAGCCATCCGATTTTAATAAAATCCAAAAATGAATTTTCAAAGCGTAATATATAATTACATAAATCTCCAGTTATGTTCCTTTAAGTTAAAAAATAACGAAATTATGCAGATTCTTTCACATTATTTTCCTTTATATTACGCGATTAATCCTATGGCGGCTATATATTACAACTATTAAAATGCAGGTCGGCAAATATTATAATGCAGCTACGAAATAGTCGTCGGATTTTGATTAAAATAAAAATCTGATTTTAAATTCGTAAAAAAATAGAAATATATTAATAATAATAACGACGAAGCTAAATCGATTTTCATATTATTCTCTTATGTTTTTATAAATTAGAATACTCTTTGTCGTTGGTACACTTTCTGTTTTCAGTAAAAATGTTTAAAACATTTTTCCAGTGTCTCAAACTCATATTGTGTCGTCATCAAGATAATCCCAAATATTGTGACAGTAATATTGACATCAACTGTATTGTAAATTGTATTCCTTTTTGTGCGACTTAATCCGTCACCCCTTTTCGTTTAAATTTAAATTACCTATTTGCCAAACAAGGCGCACTGAAGGATAACAAAACACTTTTAAATGTAGCCAACAAATTGTCAGATCAAAAAGCAAAATCGGAAAAGAGCCATCTGTCAAAATTCTCGGCAAGCCACGCAATCTGCCACTCTTCGCATTGCTCTCGCGTTCGTAAAAAATATACATCGACAAAAAATTGTGAACATGCCTAACACACATAATTATATGTGTCCTAATAAGTGCTATGTGCATATCCCGGTGCACTTGTCAAGTGTTGGCATACCAACTCAGCCAAGCCGGTCATTAAAATATACATTTTTCGATGTTTAAATTAGCCACCCCCGTGGCGGAGAGAGGGTTTCGGATTGGCCTGCCACTCACAATTACTTAAATTGTTCATGCTAATGTGTTACCTTTGGCCCACATTAAACACAAAACGACCGCACCAAGGGGTGTTGTCATTCGAGGCGGATAATAGCTCTATTACACCCCCAATTAGTTTAAACAGATACGTCTATAAATTACACGGCTGGCCTGGGGTTGGTTTATTTTAAGGAGGTAAAACTAAAAGTATTGGAAGATTTTAAAAAAAGTAATCTCTTTTTCAAATAAGGAAGATAGTTTCTAGAACCCTAACTTTTTACACACAGTTTAATTGCAGTTAGAAAGTTATAAAAATTACTGATGCACTTATATATACAAATGTAAAATATATATTATATAACATATGTGTGTAAAATTGTGATATAAATTTACCGATCCCATGTCAGCTGTAAGACAAAGTGATTTCTAATCGTAAGAAGTGTGAGAAATATGGGTACATGTTGGAAAATATCGAAGTTAAGTCGATTTTGTTTTAAAATGATGATTGATTCCAAATAAAATTAGTGATTTTGTAATCCCATAAATCGTAAAAAAATCGTGAAAATGGCTATATATCGAAGGAGATAAAATTATAATGTATCTCTAGTAATTTTCCATTAGCACCTATGTATATGAGATGGTCGCCCGATCTAGTCGGTTCCGTTATAACTACCTTCAAAATACGGAGACCAATTGTAGTTTTATTCATTTAAGTCAAACCCTAATAAACTAAGTTGCGAAGAGACGTACAGACGAACAGATCGACTCGTCTGGTAATGCAGGGGAAGAGTGGGTCAAAAATCATCAAAAACGTGATTACGTAATATATGGACAACCCCTTAACGGTAATCTTATAGAATCTGTATGTATTTTACAAGTTTTGACACAAATAGAGCACCTAAACCAACTTGGAGTGTTCTTTCATTTAAAAATTGGGAACTTATTTCATATAAAATAGCAAACCGAATTTTTTGGGCCTTTTTTCGTTTTTATACCCGGTACCCATAGGGAACAAGGGTATTAGTGCCAACCGAGAATGTATGTAACAGGCAGATGGAGAAATCTCCAACCCCATAAAGTATATATATTCTTGATCAACGTCACCAGCCGAGTCGATTTAGCCATGTCAATCTGTCCGTCTGTCTGTCCGTGCGAAACAACAGATCTCAAAGACTATAAGAGCTAGAGCCACCAAATTTGGTGACAGCATTGGAATCTGTTGCACGCAGATGAAGTTTGTTTTATAAAATTTGGCCACTCCCACTTCCGCCCCCAAAAATCATAAAAAACGTTATATTAGCTATAGTCGTGTTTTTGTATCGCGGACGTGTTCTGAAAATTTGAGTAAAATCGGATGATAAACATATAAAATTTCTGTGCATACTTCTTCTTGAGAGAGAGAGAGAAAGAGAGAGAGAGAGAGAGAGAGAGAGAGAGAGAGAGAGAGAGAGAGAGAGAGAGAGAGAGGGAGAGAGAGATTTTGAGAGAGCACGTGCGTGTTGCTCAACATGTTCCTAGCAACATTTGTATATTTTGAGTGTTGCTCAACTTGTTTCTAGCATTATTTGTCTTCATTTGTCAAAATTTTATTTTTTCCATGTTCATGTGCTGTTTAATTTCAACCACAATGCTTTGGGTACCGGGTGTCTCACAGTCGGTCACAGTCGACTGTAGCTTTCCCACTTGTTTTTTTCTGTAGTGCCGCATTTTTTGCATTGGGGTGTTATTTCGTTTTTGGAATTAGGGACTTATTTCGTGTATCATGAATGTTCACTTTTGTTGTTCTCGTTAAAAAACGTTAAATAAAACTCATTTTAAATATCCGAAACTGGGATTGGTAAATGTAAAACTAAGAAAAAAAGAGAAGATATTACCTTAAAAAGGTCATCAATGAGAACGGAAACTTATCTTACATAATCCAGGAAGAACCAGGAGCTCAGAGAACCACCATTTCTAGAGTAAGGTAGAATACCAAAACGAATTCAAGGATTGCAGTTTGTTTGAAAAAGCAAATACATGATAATACGCCAGTGAACAAACACGGGAAACAGTACACAGGCACAGTACTTGAGCAAACATAAGTATACCCACGCAGATGCACTCATGGGTATTAAATTCATTGCAAGTTAGCAGCTGGCGCCAATTCACAGGCGTCGTGTCGAGTGATTAAGCAATCGCATTGATACTCGGCCCATCCATACTGATTCCAATTCACACAATCCCAATTGTGTTTCGGATTGACAGGTTCATAAACGGTATTGTTCGCGCTGTTTGTATTTGAATTTCATGCCCGAATACAATTGCCCTTTTCCTGCCCACACATCCAGGATCTCACAAAAGGCGGGCAAGAGGCTTATGCTCGGGTATATACGGCTGGATTGCTTTGGTCATGGGAAAGCCAATTGCCGACTAATTTCGGGTGCAGGGTGTGCGGTTCATTATCATCGAGATAATCCCATTAGAAAACGTTGCGGCAAGTGCAAGTTTGATATTAAATAAAATTCTCCAGGGAAGGATATACATATATAAATACATGTGTGAGGTTTGCACATGACAAAATGTCCGTGAATAATAAATTTGAAAGGTTTTTAGTAACAATTGTTTATATATTTTATTGAGGTATGGTCCTGGCTATGACACAGAAAATTATTCGCCAATAAAGAAAAATTTGAACGGTGGCATTAGGATTAAATTGTAAATTGGTTTTGTGTTAAACGAAACACGAAAGAAAGATAGCTTGATGAAGCCGATGCTTCTGTACTCTTGCATTTTTCAATTGGATCGTTTTAATTGAAACGGAAATCGATTGAAAAAACCTTAATGAAGTGCATAAAACATTTATAAATAGGGACTCCAAACTTTGGTTGATTTTTCTATCTTCTCATAAAAATTTACCGATCGCTCCATCGATCGATCAAACAAAAACACCTCTTAACGAGGTGAGATAAAAGTTAAAATGGCACCTTCAACTTGAAAAGTTTCTGATATCGATTTCTGTTACTATTAATAGTAACATGAACAAAGAATAAATTACAAATAATTTAACTAATATCTAATACGCCACACTTGTAAAATTATTTAGCTTATGTACATATATGTGTACATATATGTAGATGCTTTGCAGCTCAGTGCTATGGTAGCTATATGACATAGTCGTCTGATTTGGACCGTTCCGACATACAGTCTAAAGTCTAAGGACCAAAGTCTACATACGACCACCTTTTTTTTTTAATTATATCCAGTTTTATGAATTTTAAAGGAAAAAGAACTGGATATAATTAAAAAAAAAAGTGGTCGTATGTAGACTTTGGTCCTTAGACTTTAGACTGTATGTCGGAACGGTCCAAATCAGACGACTATGTCATATAGCTACCATAGCAATTTAATTATATTACGAAAACCAAAATTTCTTCTTTAAACTAACAAGAGTAAATACGATAAGTATATTATATTAAGTATTTATTATTATTTATTGTATTATTACTATTATTAATTATTATTACCCTTATTATTATTATTTTCAGTAAAAACGTAACAGCAACGATGTGCTTTATTTTATATTTAGTTTTGGTTTAATTGTATATCACCATTTAAGAAATAGATAATGTGTCCCAAAGGATATTCCTGTGGCCTTGCGAAAATTTGTTTATAAAACGCAGGAAAAGTTTAAAAATAATTGTCGAAATAGCTAATTTATTAAATTTTAAGAAATCGTCGTTAAACTACTTCTAAAAGCTTCGAAAAACCGAGCTCCTTCGATAATAAGTGGAGCAGTGGGCGTCAAGAGAAGTTTGCCCAAAAGGACATCTATTTTATCCGTATTGAAGTAAGCCAAAATCCCAAGGTACATGCTCTGAATTTGGCCCAGGAGCTAGCTAAGATATTCAAAACTGTTGTCCACCTACGCACAAATAACAAGGACTCTTTACAATGAAGGAAGTATAACTCTTCGCCGTACAATCTCTCATGAGCGAAAAAACCGTTCACTTCGATTTGAGTTCGTAAAAAACATTTAGACATAGGTATTGGTTTAGATAATAGCTATATTTATTTTGAATACGTTGCACCATTTCCGGAGCTTACAAAAAATTATAATTATAATTAAATTCATTACTTTTCCTTAAAAGTTCATAAAACTGGATAAAATCCAAGTAAAGGGTTCGTATGTCGACTTTAGTCCGCCTCTTATGTAAAAAAAAATATTGGAGGTAGCTTTAGTTTTAAGATAGCTGCCTCGAAGCTGTGTGCAAAGTACCCAAGTAAGCTAATAAATCCTTGCCTATTTCGAAGTAAATCACATTTTTATTTGTAAACTCGAATAAATTTGAGATTTTCGTTTACGAAATATATTTGCAGGGCGAATTGAATTTCAAATGAGCTTGCCAGTGAAAACATTGATTGAATACATAATAAATAAAAGTTCAAAGGCCTTACCTTTTAAGGAAAAGGAGCAAACACGTTAAAACAATACTCGGTCTGTGACTCTCGACAGTGGGGTACTTGGATATTATTATTTTGGGATCAACCGACAAAATTTTTGTCTATTGCACGCAGATCAATATTCGGAATAAGGAATAAGGAATAGTCGTGATATTCGGTTTAAAGTAAATATATATAAAACGAGAAAGAAAGCTAACTTCGGTAAACCGAAGTTTGTATACCCTTGCAGTCTGCAATTGGATCATTGACAATCGATCCATTTTGGTTATGTAAAAAAAATGTCAAATTATATAAATTTTGTAAATTTTACATTTTCATATAAATCGACCTATCCCTTCTATGGCAGCTATATGATATAGTTGTCCGATCTTAATGAAATTAAAACCGTAATTCTATAACTATAAATAACGACTATATCTCGAAGTTTATAAAAATTCGTTGAAAAACAGAGAAGTTAAACTTTTTTTTACATAAATTTCGCCATCATTCCTATGGCAGCTATAGGATATAGTGGTCCGATTTCGGCCGTTCCGACATATATACTGCGTGCTAAAGAAATAATACTATGCCCGATAGCTCAAAACTGAGAGACTAGTTCGCGTAGAAACCGACAGACAGACAGACGCCATCATTCCTATGGCAGCTATAGGATATAGTGGTCCGATTTCGGCCGTTCCGACATATATACTGCGTGCTAAAGAAATAATACTATGCCCGATAGCTCAAAAACTGAGAGACTAGTTCGCGTAGAAACCGACAGACAGACAGACGGACAGACAGACGGACAGACAGACAGACGGACAGACAGACGGACAGACAGACGGACATGGCTAGATCGACTCGGCTGGTGATGCTGATCAAGAATATATATACTTTATGGGGTCGGAGATGCCTCCTTCACTGCGTTGCAAATATCATGGCAAAATTATAATACCCTCTGCAAGGGTATAATAAATGCATTTGTGAGGAAGTGCTTCAATGATTTGTTTCTGGGCTTGCTGAACTTCTGCAAAATCTACATTTGTGTTAGCAGCTCATAGCATAGTAGCTACTTTTGTGTTCGTAGCCACATTTTCCTACGTCCTGTTTACTTAAGTTTTTCAAAAAGACTAAACTTAAGCTTTCCTACTTGTTTTTACTTTCTTTGTGCCTTTCAAACATATAAATATATGTAATTCATAATAAATTGAGTACATTCTACCAACATAAGTGAAAGCGATTATGCTAACGTTCCTTAAAATTGGCAGATGTTTTTGGGCTTATAAAAATACACACGCACTATAAATATGCTGATGTAATTTAAATGCGAAAACGCCGAAAAATAATAATTTCTTAAATGCAAGGGCATAAATCTGTAAAATTTCCAATACCCCTGCACAGTATTCCAAATCACTTTAACTGCTGGTAATCGGGGCATAATCTTCGAAAATTTGCATGCACTCTCCATGAAAGAAGGCATTTGAGATCCTTATCGTGCACATTATTCACGTCACGTCTGAAGTATTCGAAGTATAGTAGAAACTGCTCATCAATTTCCTTGCCTGGTACCGCCCCCTTTTCCCCCGCCTTGGCATCGCAGGAATATTAGAATACACGGGGTCCTGCTACTAAATTACCTCGACGATTTGGCCGGCGATGACGGCATGTTGTGGGTGTTGCGTTGTGACCGACTTGCCGGTTGGCTTGTTTTTTCCCTTTATTGTCCTGGCTCTGGCCCATCAGATCGTTGGGGCAATTATGGTTGCTTAGGAGCCCCGATATGTCGCAGCATGGACATGCCTGCCGCCCAGCAAAAGTTCCTCCGTTCATCGTTGCCCATTCCACGACTCTGGCTCATTTGGGGCGACTGCAAGCCCCGTTCTCTGGTCTCCGGTCTCCAGTCTCTGGTATCTCCAGGTCGTACATGATCGCCCCGGGGCAGGCTGGGTCTCTGGCTTTAGTGCAAAAGATGGTACGCTGAACAGGCGTTGCGTCTGGCACGGGCTAGTGGCCATAATTCTCGGTACACGACTGCACAAAAGGGCTGCTGCAGCGATATCAGCATCATCAGCGGCATCAGCAGCAGGGGCTGTCCCGCCGATAGGATCGGCCAAAACACGTTAGGAATCCCTGCCGCATACCAAGCTTGCTGCACTCTAATGTTGGTAATATGGATTGACTTCTGCATTTGGTAGTTTTACAATGCAACTTAATGTATCTTGCAAAAAGTTAATAATTATCAAAGTGTCATAAAATGATTCCTAAATACCCCACACTCAGTTAAAATGTTCTTGAAAGAATTTCATTTTCCCGGTATTTAGCTTTTGCTAAATAGTACCGGAAGTAGCCTATGTAATAAAAAAATATGATAACGTTCATATAGGATCAAATCAAGTTATTTTATTTAATAATTTAAACAATAGTCTTTAATTTTTTTGGACATATACATACATTCACATAAATATGAGTGTAAATAATACAAAAAGTAAGAACGCTACAGTTGACTGTACTCAATTGCCAAATTCCTGGTTACCAAAGCTATGTGAGTTAAATAATAAAAAAACAGACAAAAGCCGTTAAACGCGCATCTTTCCAAGGCTTTATCCCAATTTATTTAAAAATAAACTGCAGAATTAAAATATCAAGTAGAAACAGAGAACAAAAAAAATATAATTCGGAGCGCCCCAGTCCCTTATATGATACCGCAAAATTTTCGAATAGAGTAACACAAATGCAAGTTAATGCTTCGCATTGATTCCCTTTTTTGTCGAACTTGAATTTGGCATTTCTGCTGTGCTTATGCAAGGTGGTCGCTTTACAGCTACCCATGACAAGCCAACTAGAAGTTTTCAAAGATTTTGGTAACACCAACATTGGGCAAGAATTCAAAATCATTGCTGGGAATGAATTCGCTATGGCGCATAAACGAGCTTAAGAGGCAGTTGACTGAACATATAATTTTTCAACTCGCTTGACGAGCCAGGAACTCCTATGCATAATTTACGGCATAAGGGTTGAACGATAGTAATCCATTGATCGAAAAGTAATGTTAAGAAATCAAAATCACACAATAATAACGAAAAAAAATCACAGTATTCTAACTGATCCCTCCAGAAAATATGACTTTTGCGGTGACAATCAAATTAATTCTCTAAAGCATCTCTCGAATTTCACGGTTTCAGCTCGGGCGTCCGTTACCTGTGGACGTGATGGAAGACCGTATATGTTGTTTGATTTTCACCGGAATGGCAATCGAAAATTTTTGTTTACCAAACCAATATTATTCTATATTATTATAGTGCTGTATTGTATTATATCATTTCATTGCACTTAAATTTTCGGAAAACGTCCGCTCAGGACTACTTACTAGTCTTAATATTTTTACTTTCATCCGATAGGTTGAAAGGTTAAAGGTTTTTTTATTATGGGTAAATTTATACATTTCATTTTTTGTGCTACGTAGTCTTATAGCCTTTTTACACAGCCGCTTTAAATCGCATCAATTTAATCGCTGTTGCGACTGTTCACACAGAGCCGAGTTGATGCAACGAGCAGATGTACAGTGCACTCTCTAATGACATTTAGCTAAAATGCTGTACAATTTACTTAGAGCATATCTTGCTTTATTCAATCTTGAAAGAATTGTTTAAATAATTCGTTTTTGGTTAAGGATGCACGATAAGAAAGGAGTTTTTTATCGGCCTTCAAGAAGACCGAAAAATTCGCCATTTCCCAATTTTACGAAGTACTATTAATTTTCTTTGGCTTAATACTATTAATTTTCTTTGGATCAGGGAAACCATGGTTCGATCCTACTCACGGTCGTTTTATTTGTATTCTTTTTTTTTTTTATTTTTTTTTGAATGGTTGAACTTTTTTTTTTATTATATGTTATTTATGCCTTGATTTTTTTCAGAGCTTCAAAGGTTGGTTCAAGTTTCACATAAAGTTCTTAAAATGCTGGCGGCCGAAAGCAGTTTGCAGTTGCAAAGCAGTACATAATATTATCATAACTTAGTTAATATTTTTCCGCTGCTTGATACAAAAGCCGCATTAAACGTAATGCAATTGTTCGGGAATTTGGCGTAGATGGTTGAAGTGTGATTCTCGATCGGGGATCGGGGAACCTGGGTTCGGACCCCTGGTCACTTCTTTTTGCTTATTTTCTTTTTAAACTAAAAATTATAGTCATTGTACATAGAGAAAGCAGTTAAGATTCTCATCATAGTATTATAAATCAGTTAGATACAATTTTGAGGAACGAGACAAACAATAGCAAAATAGATTTTCTACATGAAACTTTTGAATATAATATGGTTTATAAACGAATTGACATAAAAATACAAACACAACTAAATGTAAACTAGCACGCAGCCAACCATTTTCGGAGCGCTTCGAGTAGGAGCGAAAAGGGACTTCCTTAAAGGAGCGTTTTCGGAGCAATCCGAACTAGGGGCAAAAAGGTACTCTCGAAATAGCACCAAAAACCAGCGTTTCGAGGTTGGAGTGAAAGGGACTTCAAAAAAGCTCCTCGTAGGAGCGTTTAGGGAGCATTATTTGGTATAGTATGTAATTAAGGTTTCATCAGCCTTCTTTGACTTGCCTGCCTGGCGCCATGCTCAGTGTGCTCGACTTTAAATCTAAAAGTCGCATGTTTGAGTCCCAGAGTTTTAGAAATTTAGAAATTTTATATTAACTTTTGTCATTTAGATAAATTGTTATTCGATGTAATTCAGTCGTCAAAAATTATGTATGTGCTTATCTGACTGACAGATTTTTAACCAGAGCTTTTCCTCTAGTCAGGAGTTTTCCGTCAGATAAACAAAAACATGACTTTGTGGGGCGTACTTTACTCCAAAAAAATTTACCTCAATGACTTAAGTTAACCGGACATTGATAAATCGGACCATAGCAGTGATTGAAGTAAAATAAAAAACGCAAGAACGGAGAGCGAGGCTTGTTCAAAAAATAAGGTGACTTTGTATAATTAAGAAAAAATATTTATTTATTTATTAATTTTCCTTCAAAGTATTCTCCCTGAAATACAACACACTTGTGCCAACGGTTTTTCCAATCCTCAAAGCAGTTCTCATAAGCACTTTTCGGTATAGCCTTGAGCTCTTTCAGCGATGCAGCCCTTATCCCTTCAATCGTTGCAAATCTCCGTCCTTTCATAGGTCACTTCAGTTTTGGGAACAAGAAAAAGTTACATGGGGCCAAATTTTACATTTTCATATAAATCGACCGATCCCTTCTATGGCAGTTATATAATATAGTGGTCCGATCTTAATGAAATTAAAACCGTAATTCAAGAACTATAAAAAACAGCTATATCGCGAAATTTATAGAAATTCGTTGAAAAAAAGAGAAGTACAATTTTTTTTTACATTAATTTCGCCATCATTCCTATGGCAGCTATATATATAGTGGTCCGATTTCGGAAGTTCCGACATATATACTGCGTGCTAAAGAAATAAGACTATGCTGAAAATTTCATCCCAATAGCTCAAAAACTGAGAGACTAGTTCGCGTAGAAATCGACAGACAGACGGACAGGCAGACGGAAATGACTAGATCGACTCTTCTGGTGATGCTGATCAAGATTATATATACTTTATGGGGTCGGAGATGACTCCTTCACTGCGTTGCAAATATCATGGCAAAATTATAATACCCTCTGCAAGGGTATAAAAACAGTGAGCAAAACTTTAACATTTGATGGAATTTGGCGTGCTTTTTTTGGTCTTGGCTCTTCTGGCCGCTTTCATTGGGGCAATAGGGCTTTGGTTTCGATATCATAACCATATACCCATGTTTCGTCGCCAGTTATGACCCTTTTGAGTAAATCTGGGTCGTCGTTGAAGTCATTCAACAGTTCTTGAGCGATACTCATGCGACGGTTCTTTTGGTCAAAATTTAGCAATTTAGGAACAAACTTCGCTGACACATGTCGTATGCCCAAAACGTTAGAAAAAATGTCATGGCACGAGCCAAGCAATATACCAACATCCTCAGCAACTTTTCTCATAGTGATTTGACGATTTTCCAACACAATTTCCTTCACTGCTTGAACGTTTTCATCAGTTGTTGACGTGCTTTTTAACTCAGAACAGTTTCACTGTATACCACTGTCAACATTTCAAGTGTTTCGGAGGACTTTATTTTATTTTTTACACAAAATTTGATGCAAATCCTTTGATCCATAATTTTCGATAGAAAGAAATCGCCGAGCACGCAAAACACTCATAACTTTTAAGCCTGTCACAGCCAAATGGCATTTTCTATTCACTTGAAATTTGATACAGATGTTCGGAAAGAGTATTACATATTAAAATCAAACAAGTGGGAAAGCAACAGTCGAGTGTGACCGACTTTGAGATACCCAGTAGCCAAAGCATTGTGGATGAAATTGAATGGCACAAAAACATGGGAAAAGAAAATGTTGACAAATAAAGACAAAATGTTGCTAGAATCATGTTGAGCAACACACAAAAGAGACAAATGTTGACAGACGGACAGGCGGACAGACTGACAGACGGACAGAAGGACATGGCTAAATCGACTCGGCTGGTGACGCTGATCAAGAATATATATACTTTATAGAGGCGGATATTTTTCCTTCTGCCTGCTACCTACATTCTCGGTTGGCACTAACTTATAATACCCTTGTACCATATGGGAACCGAGTATAAATATCGATAATAGAAAGTGCGTTGCTCTCGAAAGTTGAAAAGTCGCCTTACTTTTTAAACCCACCTCGTATGTACTCAAGTTACGGAAATCGCCAAGGTATTGGCTTGATTTTTGACCGTTCCGAGTGGTTTATTTCCTCGTTGTACGGACTCCTCCACAAAGGCAATCCCAAAACACTCCGGTTGGGTTATTTTTCTTTGACGAGTTAAAAGTAGTTCTTTTAAAAAATCCATAAGCTAATAGAGGAGTCCGCTCGGAGTCCTTGCGGTTTATCTAAAGAAGCATTTTGGGACTCCGAAAACACTAATTCTAGGACTCCTAAAAGAGCACTGTTTTCATATAAATTGAAAAGGCCATTTTCTCCCGCTAACATGCTCCCTTAGGACACCTTTCGGAGCCTCCCTAAGAGGGCTTGATCTCCGCACAGGTAGTCCTAAAGGATCACCCTGAGGACTCCGTTGGCTGACATAAAACTATTTTATTTTGTTGTTTTCATAAATTTTGCAGCGCAGTGTGCAAGGATATGCCAGCTATAGAAAATGATTATTTGATGTAAGTCAATCAAAAGGGATATAAACATCTAACCAATGTTACAATACTTTCCTCAGGGTATATTATTTTTACAGAGGGCGAAGCCGCTATAGGATTGCTAGTTTAAAATAAATAACAAAAGCGCCAAGTATAAAAATTGTTAATTATGTCATAAATCCTGAATACAATAAAGTATATTTCAGTAATAAGTTCTTATTTAGATCCTTCATTTCGTTGAATCTACTAACAATACTTTTCTGAAAAACATTTTCCAATTTTTGCGTGCATTTCACAAAAAGATATTACCAAATCTGGTATTCCTGCTCATGCAGTCCTGGATATCGTTGGGTTCATCTGGACAGAAAGGCGATCAAAACTACTAAAATATAGAACTTTTCTTTTGGCACTACGTTGTAATACCCTCTTGGGTGCCAAGTATAGTATATACGCAGGGAATGACATCAATTGGTAGCTTAAATTACTCCTTAAGTCCAAATTTATCTATGGGTGCCAGAAAAAGACAGACACTTGTATAAATAAATAAAAATCAAGTTCCAATTGCCAAAGATTAGAAAGTGCGAATTTAACGAAATTACATATATTGTCGTCCAGATCGCTTAAAGCCTGAAAGACCATCGAAGCCATTTCAATATGGTCATTTAAAGTCCTTCCTTATGGACTCTGTAATATTCCAAATCGCATTGAACAGCCAACGACCGATAATGAGCTGATCATCGACTGCTGTGATATGATAAGTACGATTTCTATTGCGGGACTGCGGGATTATTCATGACAGAGATGCGGCGGCCATAACGACACAGGTCATCAAAAGCTGGGCGGGAATGTGGATGAGGGGCAGGGCAGTACAAAATCGGAGGCGATGCCGGCTCTAAAGCTCGAGCACTGAAGCGATTGTAGATTTTGTTACGAAGGTTAATATAAAGCAGAGAACAAGGAGAGAAACCCGTGTTAAGACTGAAAGAATACAAGGCATTTTAAGCTCAAAAGTGATAATCAAACACCCTTACCTGTCATGTTCCTTATTTTAATCTTAAGAATAATATAGGAAAATATAGTAATTCAATATTTTGGAAACGTCACAATATAATTATGTTCTTTGCATTGCAAGTCGGTATACATATAAATCGCAACTTTTTCATATGAGCTTAAATATTAAATTATATTTTAAAATATAAAATAATATATTATTGCATTTAATAAATCAGCATTTTTTTCGCTTTGATTCTTGTAAGGCGGTGGAAGACATTGGTAAACTCTATTTACACATAACTATATTTGTAAGGGCATATATACAACCGTATACCCAAGCGATTGCAGGTTATACGAACTCAGTGCAAAAGTTATGAGCACAAAATGCAAAGTCAAGCAAGCAAAATCCTATAATTAAACAATTATAGCAACTCCCACTTTTGCTCGTGGTCATTCGCTGGCCCTGGACCTGGTCCCTTGCGCTATGTGCGCTACTCCTCCTCTTTGCGATCAGAATGGATTTCGTCCAGTGTAGCACGTTTCAGGTAGTGGAGGATGAGGAGGGCTTTGCCAAGTTGGAAGGCAGGCGAGGGAGAGGTAGCATCAAGTACTTCCTTCTGTGCGAGGAATGCTGCGTAGGCCTAGCGACTCTGGGTTTGGGATTCTGGACTGCGCCCAAAGCTCCACCTCCGTCTGGAAGTCTGGAAGCTGTCCGAGGCTCAAGTCCCCTAAAGTAGGGTTCAGATGTGCTTCGATCTTTGGGATTGACATTTGTTAGTTGATGGTTAGGAAAGCTTCGCCAAACTACTCCTAAATAAATTTCAAATTTAAGAACTGAACAGAATTGGACTAAGAAATATTTATAAATTATTTAAATTTACTAAACAAAATTTCAATTTATTAAACTTATTTAAGATATGAAGAGTTAGGAAAATATAATATATATAAACTTATTTAGAAGCTCCTTTTCATATACTATACAATTACGAATACAGACTAACATTGAGTATTTGCATTTAAACTATTAAATTAAACTCATATTATGCTTCGTTTTTTACGATGAACAGAATTATTGAAACTAACATAAAGATGGCTAAATGGTTCAAATGCTTCGCAAATGGATACTAAACTTAGAGAATTATTATCACCTGCAGCTTGACTTTCAAAGTCAGCCTGTAGCCATTAATGATATGTAGATGGCGGCAAATACATCCAGCTTAAGCCATGTTAAATACATTCATATGCTTCATAAGCGAGCATCATTTTCAGGCAAGAAGAATCTGGACGCGCACAATATATTATTTGAGACGAGCCGATTCACCCCCGAATCAGAATCGCAGTGTTCGTCTCGAAGTCTCGGAATCTGGGGAACTCTGGGGATCTCGAGCTGCTCCTGCGTGGCTTCACTCGTTTATCTTGCCGACCGTCAGCATAAGAAACCTCCAGTTCCAGTTCTCAGCCAAGTCAAAGTCACAGCCCCAGCCTCGATAATTAACACACAAGCGCGGGGCGTGATGAGCAACGGACCTCAGAACCAAACAAATTATTAAAAATGAATTAGTGGAAATATAAATATATGATTTCAAAATCCCATGGACCGCTGGGACGCACGTGCTGCTAGGCATCCACATTGGACCCTGATGATGCCCCTGGCCACGTTGCCAGAAGGCTCCCAATTCCACTGCAATTGCATTTCGATGTTTTTCAAGACTTTGGTTTTTTTATAAATATATAAAAGCCATTAAATACTAATCTATTCTCGATTGCTCTTCTTCAGTCGGGGACTAATGACGCGCGGTTAACATTTAGGCCACCGCCAGCCCCGTGCAAGGAGGCTGTGCCTCCTCTCTCTTAAGTATGATTAATTAATATTGCAGGTAAGCATGTACCTCTACATGCATCCGTCAGTGAGAGCGCCTCTTGCTAACCGTATTATTATGCACATTAGGTAACCATGTCATTATTTTATTATTATTGTTATTTCGATTTCATAGTCATTTTGATTTCATAGTCATTTACGTATTCATTAATAAAATCAAGCAGCCAAGATTTTTATTAGATATCGAAAAAGATTTAATGTTCGTAAGAAATGTGTGATACTTTAATATAAATATAAGGTGCGAAAAATGTAATCAAACTGGATATATTTCCAAGACTGGAAATATTTTTTTAAAGTTTAAACTAAGTTCTCCTCCAGCGAAGAGTAAAAAGAGAGAAAATATATATGGACCTTTCTACATTAATTAAAACAAGAAAGAAGGCTAACTTCGGTGAGCCGAATTTTGTATACCATTGCAGTCTGCAATTGGATCATTAAAAATCTACCCATTTTGCTAATGTTAAAAAAATATCAAAAAATGTAAATTTTGTAAATTTTACATGTAGAATTTTACATTTTTATATAAATCAATCGATCCCTTCTATGGCAGCTATATGATATAGTTGTCTAATCTTTATGAAACTAAAACCGTAACTATGGAACTATACAAAACGACTATATCTCTAAATTTATAGATATTCGTTAAAAAACAGAGAAGTTAAAATTTTTTTTACATAAATTTCGACATTTTTCCTATGGCAGCTATAGGATAAAGTGGTCCAATTTTGGCCGTTCCTAAATTTATACTGCGTGCTAGAGAAAGAAGACTATGCTGAAAGTTTCAGTCCGATAGCTCAAAAACTGAGAGACTAGTTCGCGTAGAAACCGACAGACAGACAGACGGACATGGCTAGATCGACTCGGCTGCTGATGCTGATCAAGAATATATATACTTTATGGGGTCGGAGATGCCTCCTTCACTGCGTTGCAAATATCATGGCAAAATTATAATACCCTCTGCAAGGGTATAAAAAGGAAAAAGAAAAAAAGGAGCAATGATAAGTTCATTTGAAATAAAACATAAATTATTTAACATTTCAAAAATACGAGTGTCACAAATCTAAGCAATATGTTATAGTGCAGATTGCATAGTGCGTTGTTAACTATTTATTTGAAAATCCATTTTGAAATAACAGTCTTCAAAAAATATATATATTAATTGAATAAAGAGTTAGCTAGAACGCCCTAATATAATAATTAAATACAAAAAATGTTATAATTCATAAGCATTCAAATTGCGAAGACTTTATTTTGACAAAAAGCGAAATTTATAGCACTATAATTGGTGCTAACATTGAAAATTTCGTTTTCAAAATAATCACAAAAATCTGAGGCTTTAGCAAGCGACACCGACAGAAGTCAGTTCAAGCACTGATTTCAGCCAAACGTGAGGAAAGATTTTATATGATGGGTCCTTAGACCGAGGACCACTTTTGAGATCAAAGCATGTGTCAAAGTGAATTCAGTTTGCCAAAAAGTACCTGAATTGGCTGGCAGAAAAATGGAGAAACATTCTTTTGTCCGATAAAAGCCAAATCGTTTTATTGGGAGGAAAAAGACTTTACTCATATGTACGGCGACCCAAAAAATGGAAAAAAACGGTAGAACGATTTATTGGTCCAATACCTTGGATGAGAGGTATTATATATCACCACGTGTACTGCGAACTTTTACAAAATTTGATTCTGCCTTATGCGGAAGATAAAATGTTATTATTATTAGTCTTCCAACATTATAATAACCCAAAACATACCAGCAAAAGAATTCGGAAGTGGCTTAAAGGCAAATTCCACTATGAAATAGATTGACTCAAATCCAATACAAATTCTTTTGTCTGATGTCAAATAATATGTTTCCAATGGAAAGCCAACGAAAATATAAGAAGCTCTTGGCTACAGTCAGTGAAATCTTCAAGCCGTATTGTAAGGGAAAGTTGCCAAACTTTGGTGGATTCACTGCCGAGACGCCGTGCGGCTGTCATTGCTGCCAAAGGTTTTACAATAAATAAAAAAAAATTGTTTATATAAAGATTACAAATTAATACATCAGTTTAAGAACTTTCAGCTTCTTACTATTTTTTTTCCTTAGTTTTCTGAGAAACAGTGATATTTTTTGCCGCCTAAAATAATTCTAAATTATATTGTTATTGATAACGAATGCACTGTATTTCATGATATAATTACCTAAAGTTAAAAAACAAAACAAGTTAAATAAACTTATAGGTTTTAAAAAAACCTTTAATAGTGAAAAATGTGTGCTTTTTTTTTTTTGGCGCAGCTGTACATATACATATGTACATTTTAAAACATCGGTTTTTGTAAAATTCGGTGTTTTGTAACATCTCTTTTATTTTCAGTATCAATATTTAAATTAAAAATTTTAAAATGATATTTTCAATCCCTAGAATTTCCGGCCCTAAATTAACATTATACACAGTAATTTGGGATATTTCTCTATTATAAAAAAATATGCTGTGGTTTGGTTATGCCAATTGGTGAAGTGAAAACCATATATTAAGTAAAGGTTTTGGTTGAATAATAGTTTTAAGCAATCATCAAACAGAAAAGTGCAATATTTATTAAGTTTAAGATACTCACAGTCCAAAAGGCTTAGTGGAAGTTTGTTATTTGCGGTGCTTTTGCGGCGTCATTCTGTTTTGAAAACGGAGAAGTACGAAGAGAGCAGATAACGGCAGAGATGCAACGCACACCTCTCCGTCGCTCGAATGTATCTGTGACGTAAGAGCACAATGGTAGCCTAAGAGAGAGAGAAGAGAGTGCGGCCAGAGAGAGACGGTGCGAGGGCGGAGCAGGACGGAGGGCGAGATAAATAAAAAGCGACACAGGGGTGAGTAAAAGATACATACCGCCTCGAACGCGCTGCCTGGGAACTCTGCCAGCATCCCCAACAGCGATATGTACTCGGGCAGCGGCAGCAGCAACAACTAAGAAGGCAGCAGCAGCTGAGTGTATATTGGGGCTGTTGCCGGTGACACAGGGGATTGTAACTCCCCCTACTGTGGCAACTCCCAAGCAAAGCTCTACACTCTGAAAAAATTTAAAAGATCTCAGCTTTGCCACCAAATCAAATACTTCGTACATCCTAAAGTACCTGGTTCACCTTACCTTAGTACAAGAACTTCAGAGAAGTCCTGATATATTCCAAATTCACGATCATGTTTGGATGTTAATATCAGGAAATAAGTGAGCGAATAGTACTACTATGAGATACTAATGAGATTTATGTTTCACTCTCCAAGCAAAAGAAAGTATACACATGTATGTATATGCACATAGGTAAGTAGCTCGAGGGCGCAGGACACGTGAAATAAAATTAAAAAAAATGAATAATATTATTATGGTGGGGCTTCTGTTCGAAGTTTAATTCCGATATTTATGCTTAAGGCTTGGCAAACTAAATTTTTTAAGATCACAACCTTATGTAGAAATCCGCGTAAGAACAGTACATAATTGAAAATAGTGTGTCTAAGATTCAGAGGCTTAATTTGATAAAGAATTAAGTACCTAAAAAGCCGCATGTGCGAGATGTACAAGCTAAATCGATACTCTTTTCCTTGTTTGAGCTGAAGTCCTTTTTCCGAGTGCAGTACATAGGCTCATACGCCCATATGCCTCCCGGCAATAGAAAACGAAATTCGGGGAGTGGGTGAGACAAATATTAAATCTAGCAGTGTATTATGTACCCCGTACACCACATAAATATTTATGTATCTGCATGCCACCCTAGTGTAGACACACATCCCTATGTACGGGGCTATGTGTAATTATGCACTTATCACTCTACATGAGCCGTGTCCGTTGCCGACTTCGCAAAGTCCCATTTCCTCGGGAGATATTGTCCGCACATAGAAGAAGTCCGCCCGAATCTCAGATGTACGGTACGCATGTATACGTGTCCAGGGAGTCGCAGTGCGTATGTACAGGTACCTCCTCCGTACATATGTATGTCCATGTACAGAAGGACAGGGGTATGTGGGAGCGTTGCGAAAGCTGCGCGCTATCTTGGGAGCATTTCGGGGGGTTAGATGGGGCCTGGGTCTGGGCCTGGGCCTGGATGGGCTTGGACGGGTGGCACATGACCAACAGAAGCTGCATGCATACACCCCCGGGTAGAACAGTACATAGCCAACGGCTGGGTCTTCGGTCGCACGGAACTGAACTGAACTCAACTGAACGGAGCGGAATGTAAGCTGGGCAGGGAAAATCCTTTGGCCGAAAACCACAAAGGAGATACGGAAGTTGGCTCAGACGACGACGACGCAGCTCCTCCAGTGCCGATCTACTGTTGGAACCTCTGGCACAAGTGCGAGTGCAGGAAACCGGAGCGGAAATTCACTGGGCGGTTGTCAAGTCCAAGTTCAGGCCGTGTTCCTTAACCGAGTTACCCTATAACTAAATAGCCGTGTTTTGCCATCCAGTTCCGGCGGCATCCGCATCCGCACGTGATTTCCTAGTACTAGTACGAGTTGGAGTGTCTTCATCCCCCGCGCGCTGACAACGATTAACATAAATTTGCACTCATTGGCCAACTGCGAAAGCTGTCATCATTCTGGATTTTACAAACAACTTCCGACGGAAGGTCGGTCGGACAACAGACACTGAGGCCACTGGTACCAAATTGGAAAATTACTTTAACCAACTTTTCGTCTATTTCCGTAGGAGTTGGATATGTCATTTCTGGCTACCTTGGACGCAAGTGCCTGGCAGGTATTTGTACTTAAATTTCCCAATGCTCCTCCCCGTATTTACATAATGCGATTCAAGTAAAATTGGCGGGACAACCAGTGTTTAGATCCTTTAATAACAAATAATTTAAAAAGTTTAGTCGAGTCCTGCATAATTTTGTCCATAATCCATGAACTAATAAGGAAATTCTAAAAGTGCCTAATCAAGAAAATAAGGCTGCGTAGTGTTGTTTTTATTTCCTACCGTACCTCTAGCTCAATTTATTAGATTGAATTGCTATCAATGGAATGACCCATTGTATAGATTCTGAATTAAGCACATTTTTTCCTTGATTTTACCTCTATCTACTGTTGTTGTACCCTTAATAGATTTATTCACTTTTTAAGATATTTATTTATTATTTTTGTGATATTAAAATTGTGTACCGAAAGGTACAGATATATCAAGTGGTCACAAGTTGCGAGGTACGGGTATTTTACTCAAACTGTGCTTTTAACAACGGGGGATGAATTTGTTAATTTCGCTGCCTGGTTAACCGAAATGATGTTATTACTTGAAATGTAACTTCATGGATCAGGCGGCAGACAATTTAATCATACATGGTAAATTTGACCAGGAATACTTTGAAAATTTTGACATGACTATCTTTGTAACAGTCACGAACGTTACCTTCCGTCGGTAAATGCTTTATCTCTTGACACAAAAATGCAAAGCGCACAGTTCCTAAACATTTATAAATGGCCTTTTGTGTAAAAAATAAAATGAATAACCTCCTTATAACTATACTAATAAGAAAGTACTATATGTGGTTTTCGTATAGACATATTTACGCATATAAAATATCGTGTGACAAGTTCCTGTGACCAGCTATAGAAGTACGAGCTTAACTTAGCCGGTCATCGGTCGGTCCCTTCTGATCTGATCCTGTTTGTTCGAGTAGTCCTATTTACACTGCGACTTAGTCCCTGTCACCGGCAGTCCGCTCTTGTTTTCGGTCTTTTTCTTGTTATTGCCAGCGGTGGCGGTGGCGGCTGCTCAAATGGCAGCGTCTGTTTGCGCAGACCTGTCGGCCAAATGAACCAAATAATACATCAAACGCTCTTTAATGGGGGTGACAAATCCTCGGCAGTTGGCGGACCTGATTACTTTATGAGTGCGGTGGGTAGGTCTTGAATAAGCCGCTGCAAAAATTAATCAAGAACCGGACTATAACCACCAAGCATGCAAATATGCTAAAGCAATTGTACTTTCCAATAACAATGTCAGCAATGTCAGTGATGAAACATGGAACAAATTACTTATAAATTAAAAGTTGTATTTTAAATTTATGGATATTTTAAACAAACATTGACTCGTAATGATTATTTTTATCTCTACACATTTGGATTTCAACCCCAAGCCCAATTCATTTTTCTTTAATGAGAGAACAAGAAAACGTGATAAATATACTTCCATATCCCGCGGTTAGCCCAATTATCTAACGAAAGAGTAATAAAGGGAAACGAATGTCGGCTTTAAGGGCCATTGTTTAAAGGACTTTTAAAAGGATACTTCAATAATAATAATATCCTGATCCGAAATTAAACAGGCCTTTGCTTCTGGGTATCTTAGGTATCCTTATAATTGCTACTAGCGAGTGTAAATGCTGTAGTTTATCAAGTCCCCCGTTCGATTCGTCTTGGGCTGCCTCAAAAATGTTAATTATTATTTTGAAAAGTAGGTACTAAAAAATATTTCGAAATATTCTGGAACCGTATTTCAGTAGGAAAAATGTTATGCCGTGTTTGTCATTACCATTCAATATCTATTTCTGTTTGTTTCCCGTGGCCAATAGGATTAACTTGATTCAGTGTTCTTTTTGAAAAGAGCGTATGCATATCCTTGATTGTCGACCCTTTGGTTTGCATCCCGTGTTTGGTGAAAATAAGGTCAGCATTCTCATGCTCAGCACCTCATGTCTCAGACCAATTTGCCGAACATCAGAATTTGTATAATCTAGCGGAAGTAATGGCATTACCAGCACAGACTTTGCCCACAGAGACTCTATTGTAGTTAAACGCCAATTATATGCTTAAAGGGATTTCCGAGATAATTAAGAAATAGCGGACGCGTCGTCCTTATCCACGTTATCCAATGTTCTGGGTAGGCTAATATTTCGATATGTTAATACTCTGCTGGCTTGAGCTTGTGGGTTAAAAATCGGCTTCATGTTGCACGCTGCTTGCGAAAAAGGATCTCTGACGAGCACCGAGCAAGTTCAAAATAAGGCACGTGTCCATATTTATGCCATTTAATACATGAGGAAACAGTGTGTGGCACCATACAACACTTCGAGGCATATCATCCCATTTGCCCACAAAAATGCACCCCGCCTGCCATTCAGATGCTAATGCACTTGGAAAAATGTGTAACGTCAATCAAATTGATTAGCTAGAAAGTGCAATTAGTAAAGATTTTATTTCCAGGAGCTGTTAATATTTTCTAATGTTGCTTGTTTAACTTTCTTATAAATTAGTACATACAGATATAATAATAGATAATTGTTCAAGGTCTACTTCTATTGCTTAATTTAGAGGTAGAAACACACTTTTCTTTGAGTGCACCGGGGATAATCTTTCCTCGTTTCAGTGCAGGGGTCTGTTTAAGTGAGAAAATGGGACGGAGAGCGACGAGTACTTCGAGCTAAAAAGTGAAAAGCCAAGTAGTGCGAGTGGCAACGAGCGGCGCTGCGGCGACACGCATATGTTTTTTCTGGGGCCGTGCGGCAGTGTTTGTTGCTTCGCAGGATGCGCACACCTGAGTGCTCCGTAATGAAAATCCACAACCCCCTTATTTGGCATCGAGAGATGGGAGGCTCAAGTACCGGCGAGTGCTTGTCGGAAAATTATACAGCAAACACACTACAAACAAGGCGGATATACATTACGATGCCTGGCCACGTGACCTGAAAGCCGTCATTTTAATTAAGTCCATAAAAAAAACAGAGCCATGGTCCGCGAGCGTCTTTTGTCAGCAAAATTTCAATGTTGCTGGTTTTTTTGGTGTTCATAGATGCGAAATGGATAGTACTAATAGGAGATGTCCAATGTATACTGTACATTGCCAAGCTTTCAATTTGTAGCCATCAGGTAACTAAGGCAGGGTTTCATGTATCCGGTATTCGTAGTGGATATATTACTTACTTAGTTTCGATTAACGATAGCTACCAAGTTGAAAAGATAAGAGTCAGGCTTCCCATAGAACACTTGTATTATGATGGTCTATTATATGTGCATATATTTGTATATAGATAGAAACTTCAAATTTATTTAATTGTAAGTCTCTGGCCATTTTGGATCGATTAAGCAAAATTATACTCACATTCAAAGTAGATTTATATAAGTAAATTAATAAATTTCAATGCAATGCTTGCCATTCCGAAGGCATTCGTTCATATGCACTATACTATACGTGACAGCGTCCTCGCAGCACTGTACTTATCACATGATTTATATTAATGGCGGCATATCATGTTTCACGCGTGCTCGGCGCTGGTTTTGACTGCAGAACAAATTTGTCAGTGGGGGTCGGCACGCGCTTCATTTTCGAATAAAGTCATCGCCAACGACAGGTCGGGCATTGGAGCAATGGAGCAATGGCAATGGCAAATCGTTAAAATATTCGAACTCGCTGGGACAGGCTTGGCACCTATTGAGAGCCTGGCCTTTCGCCATAAAACAAAGAATTATGGGCAAGAACAGCCAGTTGTTTATGATGGAGATGAACATAACGACTATAAATCTTAATCCGCAAATGTCAGATCAACTTACTGAAGTCTAGGGATAAGGAGATAACCACTTTAGGGGATCTACTAGTGCAACTTATAAGAAAGCTCAGCATTTAGTTTGTGCTTAGGTAAAAAATCTATTTTAAATGCAAGATATTAGAACAAATAACCAAATTTTTATTTTCGTTCGTGGATGATTTTTAATATATTAGTTTTGACTTTCTTTGTTTTCAGTTGACGAAAACGATTATTATAATTTGTATCTCACAGTCTAGCACAGATTTTATTTAAAATCGCTTTTAATTTCCTATGATATTTAAATGATAAGCCAAAAATTGTACGATCTAAGAAAGAAGCTAACGTAATTGCTTTATACTAGTTTTAATTGAAATTGAATTTATTTTTAGATTATCTTTACTTATTTTCTGCTCAGCAGAATGAGTAGTATTTTCCCCAATTATGAACGAGAACTTAGGGAAATTGTAAAAGTTTACAGTATTTAATAACCGAAATATAGGAAATTACGCTCTGAGAATTTTTTATAGGTATTCCTTAGTATTAAGTAAAAAATATGGAATAAAGGAATATATAAATAGAATTTTGTTAACATTAGTTTAACAAACTTTTCTCCTTAGAGTACTTTTCTCCAAGTATATCGTTAAAACGTTAAAACTCTGCCTCCGTAATGTATTGATGAATTCAAATTTATAAGTTGAATATTGAAAAATAAAATGGTCTTCGTTTTGTTGTGGCTTTTATTCTTTTGCACCTAGGCAAAGCCCCAAAAGGCAAATTATGTTAATCGTATGAGATTCCGCTACTGTTGCTGAACATCGCGGACGTGTCATTAGCAAACATGCCTAATTATTGTTTTGGTATTAGTATTAAAACATGTTGAAATATTTCATATCAACACGTCTGTGTAAGCCAGTGTAAATAAGACAAGGTTTTGAGATTTCCTTTTCTTTTTGGACAGCACATTGCTTTAAATAATAAGATAAATTGCCGTCTTAACTGTCTTCTGTCATGAAGGCGCTGGTTAAAAGTGTTTCTTTTTTTAATGCAATCTTCGTCGTCTCTCAAAAAGACTACTTTACACTTGGCGAATCACTTAAGAGTGTGCAGAAAAATGAGGCAAATGCGAATCCCTAATTATAGCTCAGGGCGAGTGTCCAACTAGTTATTCTCACACGGGCCAAAAGACTCACATGTGCCAGCGACACCTACGACCAACCAACACCAAACAGCCGCGGAGAAACGGATACCGTTCCGCGCCATCTCGGCCTCTACGCACTTTTCAGTTTTCAGTTTTCAGCCCATCTTGATTCAGAAACGCATCCTCGGGCACTGAAGATCGCAGCAGTTTAGGTGCGTATAAATATGTACCGGTGGTAGACCGCAGTACACATATTTGCGGTACATATGCAAATCAAAAGATGCTATCGATTTTATTTAGAGAAAGATACATATTTAGAAGCTTTTCTAAAATTTGAACTCTTTCTATTCCTTGAAGAGTTAAATATATTTAAACAAGTAGGAAAGCTACAGTCGAGTGTGAGGCGACTGTGAGATACCCGGTATCCCAAGCGTTGTGGGTAAAACTAAAAGGCACATGGACATGAAAAATAGAAAATGTTGACAAATTAAGACAATTGTTGCTTGTAGCATGATGTGCTCATCAATAAATTCCTTGTTAATCAATCGATTTTACTGACATTTTCAGAGCATAAATCTAATTTGAATTATTTTAAAATTCAATTAAATTAATTATAAGTCATTTTTAGGCCTAAGCCATAATGACATAAGTTAGAAATTAACCTAACTTCGGCAAACTGAAGCTAATACTTATGAATGACAGTTTATATGACAGTTATAAGATAGAGTCTCCCCATCCGGATGAAGTTCAAGAATATGCATATCATACATATACAGTCGGAAATGTCGTTTCGACTGTTTAGCAACTGATCAACATTATAATATTCTGCGTACCTATACAAATTGATTGATTCTATAGCTTAAGGATAAATATATATATTTATATCCAAAGGAATGATTTAATTCCACGTGCTATGAAATTGTGTCCCAAATAACACTACCCTTTTCGTTTTGTCTTATAGCTGTTATAGAATAATTATAAGGTTTTCGTTGCGTAAAAATGAGCGAAGAATTAACCCCAACTAATCATTATTAAGCGCTTTAATGATTTTATAGTCCAATTTATATTCCTTAACAACCACTTGCATTCGGCCAAATGCTTACATCTCTTATTTGGATGTTTGCTTTTAATTTTCGAGGTCTCGCAACCAGAATCCGAATGCGTCCGCAGTTATATATCGCAAATTGGATGTGTGCATGTGGCTGAAACTCTGACTCTGACTGTCTGCAACGCTGATGAAACTTGGGTTCTGCGATTCGCTTGATTTAATAGTGGCAATTTCGCTCGACTCCAACGCACTGATAATTTTCTCACATAGAAATCCGTTTTTATAAGCTAAAAAAGGCGCCGCACGCAATTCGGCATTCATGTTTTATTGCCTAATTAACTGGCGCTGACCATTTCACGACCTCTTGTGCGTGACGCGTGAACGGAGTTACGGCCAAGGAATCACTTATTCCAAGGCGCAGGAGCTCCGAGCCTAGGGACTGCTGGCCGCCTATGTTAGCCACATACGAGGATGGCATTATCACTAAATTACCAGAGCATGCAATGCGATATGGTATTTTAATTATTACTTGATGTCTGCAAAACAGATAAGCGCGCTTTATTGAGGTCTTATTATAATGTTTATCCATGATAAATATATTTATCTCACAGACCAATATTTCCATAAATTTTAAAAATATATTTAATAACTAATAACAGAATGTTGTCGGTGCAAAACGCAGATACACGTGTTTTTTTATTGACTATATATAATTATATAGTTAAAGTATATAACGACTGTTTTTTGTATAGGAAGGAATCTCAGACCTCATAAAGTTTACACCTATTCTTTATCAGCACACTTAGAGAATGCCATGATAAATTCAGTTTCCAAAACTTAGTTCTGATCTGATTTTAATTTAAATAGTAGTAGTAATATAGATAATGACAGTATCTGTTTGCAAAATACAGGCTGCAATCTTAAAGTTATCCTCTTAGGTGAGTGTTTGCAAAAGTACGAGATCTTCACATTTATATGTTCGTAATCGCCATCTACGGTGGGTAAACACAGCTGCAAATATATTTCCTTTTGACCTCGAATTTAAATGGTCCGCCCTGGTCGCTCTGCTGGCTGTTCGCCGCTCTATCGGGTTGCTCGTTCGCCGAATTGCGAAAAAACAGAGCGGATTAAAGGTGCACATGAGCACAGCCGTAGGAAATATGCTGCAAACATCCGCCTGCTGCAACTGCATCTGAAAACACATACTCACTCATGGCACACAGAAAACCTCTACCGAAGCTGTATCACACTAAAAACAATCACTTGTAAATTTGTACTTCAATTAAAAAAGTAAAATGCTGTAAACCGAATTTATTTAAATACCTCATCGGACTCTACAAAAATGAATCGGAATAAGAAACACAAACACGAAAGCATTAGGAAAATGTTTATTTTAAGATGCTCAAAAAACTAACCCTTACTCCTGACTAATTTTTATTCCTGGGAGCTTAATCGAATTTTGATTTACAACTTAATTGGTGACTTAAGTAACGCATTTTAAATATTTCTCATTATCATCATAGTATTTTTGATATAATTAAAAATGAATACAATAACGAAGATGATATTTTTAACAACATTTTATTTTGTATATAAAAAAGTATATATTAAGAATAATGTTTATGTAAGAATCATGTAATTCGTTGGCGATCTATAGCGCGTTTTAATAATGGAGGGTTCCTAAAATCCAACAAACTTTTGTTTGAGTGCAGGCGAACAAGGAGAAGCGGAAGAACAGCGGGACAGGAGCAGGAGCAGGCACAGGGGCTGAGGAAGAGCCGAATCAGGGAGCAGAGAGCTGAGCTGCGACGAGCGCGGCGCACTCGCTCATCTTCCCCGCGGCTATTGGCGTCGTGCAACATTGCAGGAGCCTTTTTCCTGTGCCCTGTGCCTGTAGAAGACCTGGCGAATAAGCGAGCAGGCCTGGCCATGAGCCGTGAGCCATGGCCATGTCGCTGATGATTCGTGTATCGCAGCCGCCGCAGCCGCAGCGTTTGGCTTCTCCCGAAATTTGAATCTGCCTGCATCTGAGGACTTAACGAATATGAACGAAAGGGCCCGCGGCCTTTTCAAAATATTACCACACTGGAGTATGGCTACGTACTACGTACATGCGTTCGGGTTCGAGTTCGGGTGAATGCGGAAAATTATGGCGGAGTAGTTGCAGATACAAACACTCAATCACAAGGGCTCCATTTGCATACGCCGGCCTCTCCGCTTGTACCTTAATAAAAAAGCCTCATGGCCTAAGCAGTCCTATTAACCATAACCCCTAGGATTCGAGAATGAGTCTGCTGGCTGTAGTCCCAAAGTAGATATTTTTTACGCTCAGAGCGATTATGCCATTTAAATAGTTTTGCGCTCTTTCCACTGTTAATTAGAGCCTTTCTAGACGCCTAACTTACTTCACTAGGTACCCTACAAAACGAACAGATTTTATGCCCAATATCCTGTTCACTCGAAGTCTTACTTCTGTTTTCTTTTCTATTTGTTTGCTTCTAAGTCTCAAGCTTTAAGTTGAAACATCTTGAAATATAAGTTTAAGTTTAAGCAAAAGGATATGTAATAGGTGCACTCTCTACAAAACATGTGACGTTGACTTGGATACTGTACATAATACATACATACGTTATAATATTTGAGGAACAAAATTGTCTGAGGTTACGAAAAACATTATTCAAAAAAATTATCAGCTTGTATAATAAAGCAGAATAAATTAAATTATTTATTTATTTATTATTTATTTACTATTTATTAAATTTAAAATCATCTACTTGAATTTCGTTGTTAACTCAGAGATATCAGTTATTCTCGTCATCGTGAATGTAAATGCTTTACGGGATGGACAGCTGATTAATTTCCTTTTACAGTCCTAGAATATCGGATAAATAGTATGTATTACTATTGTTTTTATTATTATTGTAAATCATGAATTATGCCCTAGATACAGAAACCCTGATAAATGAATGTAAAAATGCTGTTCCCTTAATTAAACTATAATATTTTCTGCCTCTGCATCTGTTGGTTACAATTTTGGAAAATCACTACTCCAGCACTGATTGTGATTTGCATGTGGAATGCACTTGTCTGAGGCCGCGAAGGCAGACTGAAGAAACAGCGGCCCGATAAAGGAGTCGCCACAGATTGGCAGGCCAGGTCCAGTCACTGCCATGAAGACAACAGTCGGGCCAACAGTCGGGGCAGTAGTCATGCAAGTCCTGCGGCATTCACGAGTTTCTCCCGAGGCGATCGCATTTAAGACGCATCTTAAATGAGGTGCTCGGGCCGGGTACCAAGCTCCAGCACCAGCACCAGCTTGCAGCTTGCTTGCTCTTAAGGTACCACTTGGCTCCACGTAGCTCCCCAGTCTTTACAGCCAGCTTATGACTGGCTCAAAGAAAGCTGCCATTTTCGGGAGTGCACGTGTATGGGTGGGGATGTGGATGTGGTGCAGTGTAGGTGTGGTGTCGGTAGTTGGTAGTTGGAAGTTGGTAGTTGATAGTTGCACAGAGGTGTACTTGGGCGCTTTTACCATGAGCACACGGACCACTGTGCATCACGATTTATGGCAATGCTGCGGGGAGGATTGGAAATTAATTGGTAATGCGAGCAGTGCATCAGTATCAGTATCGGTATCGGCATTCGGTTCCGAATCGCAGCAAAAAATGGCGGACCGATCATCGGTCGATCGATCTCTTGTCGTGGCCGCAATCAAAAATCGTGCCGCCGCAATGAAATCGCTGAATGGAGGTGGGTCGTCGAATTCCACCGCCGCAATTGGATAATGCACCTGATCACTGCTTCCACCACACGAAATTCACGGCTCCTACGAGGTAGCATCGTGAGCTGCCGTTTTTATATAATGTGTATGTATGTGTAGTTGGCGGGATCACGGAATCATATCTTTACTTTGGCCTCGTATAAATACTTACCTTATACCTGCGAACTTGATACACTTTTGTCCTACTGAAATTCGTTGTCCTTTCTAGAGCGAAACTTTTCCCCTGGCAACAAAGGGTAGGAGCTCAAGCCCATTTGAGTCACTTAGAAAGCTAATGGCGTAATTCAATTGGGGGATGCAAACATTCAAAGCTGCGGCTCAGCGCAAAAGCAAGTGATTCAATTTTCTACAGCTGCTAAGCCCTAACGCGTTTATTCCCTAGATTAATTCTGTAACCTTAAACAAAACAAAGAGACAACTGGAATTATTATATATAGAAGGCTTAGAAAGCACTGCTAGAGTAGACTAAATTTATGATTTTTATAGGGTAATAATAAGATATAGCTAGAATTCAATTTCAAAACTGAATTTAAAAAAAATTATTCAGATTCTTAAGTGAAAATACTATTCAGATATTCAGATGTAAGAAACTTCTATTTTGCGACATCTTTCGGACTTTGAAGCTAAAGATATTCTATGATAACAGCTCATACCTAAACTGATTTTATAAATCTTAAATAAACCTGAACATGTTGAGCTCTCCTTAAACAGCACCTGTTTTTAATTTTTCTGTTTAAATCAATATGTATCCGGATGCAATTACAATTTAAGCAGTTCCAATTAATTTCATTGTAGAATTTTCTATTTACTAAGTACAAAGCTATGAAAAAAATTCTCTGCAGAGTAGAATAATTTTAACCAAAAGTTCGCAAAGCATTAAGGGAGACACCTTATATTTATGTGTTTACCAAACTAAAGTCCGTTGTCTGCTTCTACGAATTTGAAGAATTTGCTTTTGAATTGTAAAAGGACACATTTTTATGAACGCAGAAAACATTTATTAGAGTCATCTGCAATTGTCTTTACGTACAGTAAAGACATACTTATTTTCCTTGATTGCTCCCAAGGGCTATGGTATTCATATATTTTTTGTCAAACCTACGACAAGTCGCTGTTTCTTTCCAAGGATTGTTCAAAGAATTTAATAATTAAAATTCGTCTCCTTTAATACCCAGTAACTAGGAAAAAACGAAGGCTTTAAATTGGTACAACAAATTTTGTTCATACAGCTTTTCCATCTTTCTACAAATGTTTTCGTTATATTATGTAACATCCCCCGCATTGGTTTGATGTCTAAGAAAAATGAAAATCTGTTATTTTCAGTTTGTTTTGATTATAGCGTGCATTGAGAATCACGTTCCCATATAGGGGGAACGGGAACTGTATGAGAAATATGTAAATTTCACAAAACTCCGAACTTTGACAAGTACTGGGAGGGTTAAGAGAAGGGAGGATGGACATACATAGCCATATCCCCCAGCACATGGAAGTGCTGCAGAGCAGAAAGAACCCGGAGCACGTACCACTGGCAATCTGGCAATGGATTTAGATGTGGCTGTGGCTGCGAATGCCCAATGCCCGGGTTTTCCCAGTAGCAACGAAGCCACCCTCGGGGCACGTCGCCAACCCCCGTTTGCAACCCCTATCTACGAGTATCTGTATCTGTATCTGAGCGTGTGCCTGTATATGTATCTGAGCCTGTATCTTTGGCCACAGCCGTATCTTTCGTTGTATCTGTATCTTTGGCTGTATGTGCAGAAGCTGCGCTGCCGCAGCCTGGGGTTGGGCCCATTGTCTAGTAGTCCGCTGGCGGGGCGTGGCTTCCGAAATATAAATGGCTGTGCGCCGCGACTCTCTTTGCGTGCGAACCTCTCTCTTTGGCATCCTCTCTTCGATGCCCGAGAGCCAAAAACCTGCTTGCACCGAGTATCTGTGTGCGGGCCTCACCCATACAGCGGGCCGGCGAACGGGCATAGGCTTTGGGCACTTTTCCTATATATTTCGCAGATGTGTGCGTGAAAAACGGCAGCAGCAGCAGCAACAGCAGCAGCAGAGTCAGCAGCAGCAGCATCAGCAGCAGCAACATCGCACATCCCCCGAAGGTTTTTGCGTCCAACCAGAAAATCCAACTTCAGTCGAGAACTACGTCTGGTGGCTGCGCAAAGGCGGAATTTCGATTGCGGGTCCCTCACTTAATTAACCGAACCGAAATCAAACCGAGACCGCACCGAGAGCCGTTCCAAACCGATCCGCACCATCGGTAACCATCGGGAATTTAAATTTGCATATTAATTTGAATAACAATAACAATCTCAATTAATTCGCATATACTAATCGTAGTGTTTAGTGTACATAGCGACGGATACGTAACTCTAACTCAAACACCCACAGTTGCCTTAACCAGTGCCAAAAATAAATCGATTTTCAATAGGAATACTTAGTGACCCGTACCTGTTTCGCATCTCAAAAGCAAACCTATGCTTTCTACCTAATAGATATTGTCACAGTTACTCTAAATCAAAATGCACATTCTACACCGCACCAACGACCATCAGTTCGAGGATCAGAAGTTCATGATGGTAAGAATCGTAACTTTAATCGCTTAGCTGCATTTCGATTGGTGTGAGCGGATTTTTTGACGGACTCTACAAAGTGCTCTATGGAAATTATCTGTCAGCCGAAATCTGCAAATTAACTGTTGGCAAAGTTGCAGCCACTCAAAATCAGATATTGAACCATCGAGCGCCCATGGGGCAACGCCGCTTGATTGACACTGAAATTTCTTTGGGCACTTTCGGGCACGCAAGCACTTTTGGCCAATTACCTGGCAATCTGGCCCGTGATTCACACACAAACTGATTACCATTCTTGGGCATTCTAGCAAAAGAATCAATGACCAATTTATAGTAATGGGTTTTCCTGCGAGTCCGTGTGGCACACTCTTACTCTGGGAATATCAAGTACATAAACTTTAACCTGATTTATACTTGACCAGCGCCAAAGGTATGCAGATATACGATTTCTAAAAGGATAAAACCCTTTTACTTCTCACTAAAAATTGGTTTTTATATTTAAAAAGAAGACAACTTAGATGCTTTTTAATATACTGTATTCATATATGTACAGTTTATGTCCAAATGGAAGAAAATTGCATATTACACTTTAGAGAAAGTCAACAAGAGTTCAATAGGTTGTTCAGGCAAAGTTGGATTTAAATTGACCATAACAATTACGCTTACCAAAATCTAATTCGAATAAAGCATTTAAATCGAAATTAAACAGTTCAGTTACTAAATATGTTTCTAGCTTCGATATATAGCTCTAAACTAAATTTTGTATCAATTTAATTACAAATAGTTTGACCTTATATATCAGCATTTAACCGTTATTTAAGCATCTTGTTATATTTATAAATATCTTTTGATTTACATATTGAACCATTACTTTTTAAGTTCTCCTTTTATACTTATCGTACTTACAAAATTTCAAAATTAGAATGAAATTCTCCTTTATAACTCAGACCTTTTTCATAATTTTGTTTTTTATATAATGTCTTTTATTGCTTTATTTGTTAAAATCAAGCCGACTTGACCACAAGAGGCTTTTTTTTTTAATCTTATCTTGTCTACTCTTCTAAGTTTTTTTTTAAATAACGTAAGCAAAATTTAAAAAAGGTCTAGAATAATAAACATAGTTTTATTATTATCTTATTACTTCACTCAAATTTGAAAAAAGGTTGAACTGTTCTCCAACCAGTCTCTTATATATTTTAATATTGAATAAATGAACAAGCACTTTGGTTTACCTGGCACAAACAAATGTATTTTCACAGTATATATATCTATTTTCTCAAATCTCAGTATATTCATAACATTTCTATATTTTTCATTATTTAATTTGTATATTTATATTTATTAAAAAGATGCTTTTAACCCGTTTCATTATTTGGGAAGCATACCCCTCCAAGGATCAGTTAAAGGATAGCAAAAATCAAATACCAGCACTGATTTTATATTTTGGATAGTTTTAAGCATAGCGCTGTGGGAAAATACATTCTGAAACAAAAAGTAACTTGGTCGTATAAAGGGCAGACACGATTTTTAACTTGAGAAAAAAAGAATCGCGGTGGGAGTGATCAAACATCAGGAGCCAAAAATTCAAATGCGTTTTTTGAGCGATACCTCTTCGAAAATTCTCGAAATGCGTGGGTACACGCTCCCCCATTTAATTAGCGAAATTATATGGTGTTTCTTTCTTCCAAGAACTTTTTCGTTGCCCGATAAAAAAATAGGGCAATTTGCGGGGCAAGGGCCAAAGATCAAAACAAAAACAAAGCGAAGAGGTAGACCAAAAGTCATCGCCCACAAAAATCGCAAAGTCCGTTCAAAGTGGGCATGCCGAGCATGTTGGCATTAGCTTTGGTTTGGTGGGCTCTGCGAATGCTCCCTAAATCAGGTAAAATCCCACTGGGACACTCGCGTGATGCGTTGCCAAAATAATTTATGAGATTGAAGCGCAACGCATCGTCAATTTGCGTGTGATACCCAACCGAAAAAAGAATGTTATACAGCCCGATCGGCTTTGCCGAAAAGTTCCCATAGCACACACGCTGCACCGTCCCCAAAATATCAAAAAATATTTAAGCATTGAGCTTATTTATTAGCCAAACGAAGTTTCAGCCGATGTCTGTAAAGGTTCGAGCAAAATTCTGATTGATGGGCTTTCATATGATTTATTGAAAATTTTTCCTTCAATTTAGAATAATTGTTCCAATTTTCAATCCGTATTTAAAGCGTCCTTAAGATATTCCAGGTATGGTTTTGCATAGCATGTTGATATTGATAGGGTTCTCGGGAGGACTTGCTAAGCCATAATTAAACATACGTTTACTTTAAACAAGACTGTTTTTATAACCTAAGATAAGAACAGGAGACTTTCTTCAGATAAAATAGTCTTTGCAAAATACAAGTTCCTGTATGCAAGTTCCTTTTTAGAAAGTGAGTACGAGATAATAAGAAATACTTTGTATCCACTCGAGGGCATTTCCGTTTGTGTCTGCACCGTCCTGCGGATATATTCTCGGAGGAAACGCGAATTGCATATGCACGCATCAAAATTGATTTCATTTGCAGAAAGGAAATTAAAAAGTCCAAACAAAACTAAATTGATTGGCAAGATAAATGTAAATGTTCATAACGTAGCCAAGATCCGCCAGCAGAATCAAGTGTCGGAACGTCGTCGTCATCGACCCGAACGGCGTGCGTTAGGCTCGTGGCAAACTAAGCTGTGGTAAGGGCCACGTCCAAAGCCAAGGGCTAAGCCCAGACCCCAAACCCAAGCCAAGGCAACAGCAAAATCGGTTGGCCGGCAATGTTGGCCGGCATGCGTAGCCTTCTTGTGGCGAATGGAGGATGAAGGAGTACGGGATCGAAAAGAACTGCAGTTGGGCTGTTTTACCGAGGCTGCTGCATTAAAAGACTGCCTTTAAAGCCAGATTGCAAGGCGGTCGAAGCCGGGGTGAGCTCAGTTACACAGATAGAAAATATTGTGTGGTTTTAAGCCGAAAAGCTATCCAAGTTAAAGTAAATATCTGCTTAAATACTACATCTTCGTGTAAGACACTGCTCATATATATTTTTAAAATTTTTCTTTTTATTTTGAGCAGAAATTTGCATCGCAGTGAAGTATATGCACCCCATAAAGTATACATATTCTTGATCAGCATCACCATATCAGTCGATCTATCATAACCGTCTGTCTGTCTGTCCGTTAGTTTTTGAGTTCCCTGAATGATACTTTGCAGATCGTAACCTTTTTATTGCAGGTAGTATACAAGTCGTAACAGAACAGATGAATTGACTGTATCATATAGCTACCATAGAAACGATCGGGAAATTAAAGAAAAACCATTATATGTTCTTTAAGATATGGAGATATTATAAGATTACACAATTTAATTTTTAATTTTATGAAAATCGGACCACTATATCATATACATAGCTGCTGTAGAAATGATTGGTGAATGTATAGGAAAATGTAAGAATGTAAATGTAAAATTAAAAATTGTTAAGTGTGATCAAAATGCACTTAATTTCGATATTTTGCAATATATACACATATAAAGGGCTGTCCATATATTACGTAATCACGTAAGTGATTATGTTTAATTATTTGGGGAGGGGATTCTTGGACAATGATTACGTAATCATTTTATAAATATATGGGCATTTCCAGCAAAAGGTCAACCAGGCATGAAAACTATAATGTTCATTATCATAGTGTTTTTATACCCGGTATTTATAGGGTAGAAGTCTATTCGTAACTTCGTGCTAACCAAAAATTTATGTAACAGGCAAAAGGAGGCATCTCCGACCCCATAAAGTATATATGTATATATTCTTGATCAGCATCACCAGCCGTGTCGATTTAGCCATGTCCGTCTGTCCGTCGTCCGTCCGTCCGTTCGCCAGTTAGAGTCAACAGATCTAAGAGACTATAAGAGCTAGAGCCACCAAATTTGGGGACAGCATTCTAATCCATTGCACGGAAATAAAGTTTGTTTTAAAATTTTATCCACGACCACTTCCGCCCCCCGAAAATCCTCAACAAGATATATAAGCTAATGTCATGATTTTCGGCTTAAGTAAATAAAGTACAATCGGATGATAAACATGAAAGTTATCAAACAATAAAGTTTCTGTGTTTGAAGAATCATCTTCTGTGTTGACAGCACCAATGCGTGTCGCTCAACATGTTCCTAGCAACATTTGCTTTAATTTTTAACATTTTATTTTGCCATGACCATGTGCTATTTAATTTTACCCAAATGCTTTGTGTACCCTGTATCTCACAGTCGATCACACACGTCTGTAGCTTTCCTACCTTTTAAATTATATAGGCGTGGTTCGCTTTTATCGTGTTTTAATAGACGTCATGAAGTATGCTGGAAGACTTCTTTACTGGATTAAATGACAAAGTGCTTAATAATAAAAAATTACTGCTGTACATGTTTTTGAATTCTAAGCGAGCCTTAAACTCTTGTTCTATTTTGCTTAGAGGCCCCAATCCTTTTTTATTTTTTAACGTAAATATGTGAAACGCTTCCTTTGCGTGTGAATAAGGACACATTTGCACGAATATAATATGGCTCTTATCTCTTCGAGTACAGGGTTTATCGTCAAGTTAAAAGTTGATTTAATGTGAATAGGTAAACAACATTTGAACAAAATATTTACTTATGGCTTTCATCGGTTTTAAATAATTTATGGTAGCTCTAAACAAAAATATAGCAAGATATTTTCGTGCCGTGTATACTGCATGGCCGCCACGAGGTGACTTCGTGGGCCGTTCTTCTATTCGTCATTTGTACGCTAGAACAGCGGACGCAGGCTCTCGATTTTGGCAGAGCCGACTCCGCAAATATCCAGCAGGTTTAATACATTTATGAATGAGTTTTTACTACTTCATTAAGGGTCCGCTCCTCGGCGCTCTTGTGGGACAAAGACCGAGGGAGCCGACGTGAGCTGCCGCTCGAAGTCGAGTTTGGACTCAGACTCGGACTCGTATTCCTCGGATCAGAGCGCGTGCGCAGCCAGGAGGGCCAGGGAAGACGGCTGAGGAGTACCTGGATCGTAATAAGCAAAAATCGATTATCGTCCGCAGAACATTTCCATTGTTGTTATGAATATTATATGCAGAGCTCGCAGTGAAGCTTCCTCTTAAATTCGTTTAATTTATAGCTCTTCCGACAGTTCCAGCTTGCAGCTCCAGTAAATGACAGCACCGGACGTCGAACGAATGTGTAATCTAATTGGAAACGAACCAATTTTAGAATGGCCACTGCTGACCGTATGGACAGTATGTAAATGTTCGCAGCCTGCAAATGGAATCTTTATTTACTGACAATATTATGACAATGCCCGCATGAACTTGCCTTGTTCTATGGGTGCCACAACGTCCTTATGGTATTCGATGTCTCCATATACCCTCAGCGGGCTCCAAACACAACCCCTCGCATCGCCACCATCATTCAACTTGACAGCGTAATTAAAAACCCGCTTCCACCCGATGAAAGTGAGGAGTTTTATAAAATGTTAGGGCCTACTTGTTTTATATGTCGTATTATAATTGGTGGCACTCAAGTCCGGCCAGGTAGTGGCCAAAAAGCAAAAAAACAAAAATGCGAAAATCGGCCAGGCATGTTCCTTTCCTGGGCGGGCACTTCTTCGGTTAGGAGGAATGATTTGGAGCGGCAATTTCAGTAATAGTGGCTGCCGAGAGATCGAGGGCAATTCCCGGCCGGCTACCGTATAAGTATTCAAAATCATTACGTCACCGCCAAGGAATTCGGACGTGATTGCCCTTATGGAAGCCACGTGCTAATTTAATTATTATTTGCATGTTCTTATACCCGGTACCCAATGGTTACAAGAGTATTATTACGTAGTCCCAATCGACAATGTATGTAACAGGAGACAGCTCCAGCCGAGTCGAATTAGCCATGTCCGTCTGTCCGTCCGTATGAAACAATATATCTCAGACACTATAAGAGCTAGAGCTACTATATTTGGTAATAATATTCTTATCTGTTGCACGCAGAGCAAGTTGGTTTCAAAATTTGACCACGCCCACTTTCGTTACATCCAATTTAATTCAAAAAGGTCAACTAAAAGCTTAAGTTTAGGCAAAGGAAAAAATATACTAAATATATTAAATAAAGGGTTCGATTTTAAGAGTAATGATTCTTATATGTTTTTGTGAGCACTGGGAAAATAGATAAAATAAAACATAAATATAAATATAAGGAGTCCCATGCGGACTTTTCTGAAAACTTGAGAATAATTGGCCATGGGAAACATTGGAATTACTTAACAATTAAGTCTCTGTGTTTACTGATGTATACTCCTGCAACATCTTTGCTTGTGCTGTGTGGTGCTACTTTACATGTTCGTAGCAACCATAATTTGTCAAAAGGCTTTGTCGGCTTGCACGAAGCTATTAGAATAAGAATCATCGAAATCAAAATTTTAACCAAAAAGAATATTCAACCCAAAGCTTGGTTACCCCATGACATCTGGACAAATAAAATCATATAAAACAACACAATTATACTTTTGCCGAATTAGTCAGAAGCTTGCAATGTACACAGAAAAAAAAACAAGTAGGACAGCTACTAAAGGAGTAAAGGAGTAAGGAGACGTATGCACAAGTATATTTCTAACATATCTATTTACTTTAAACCAAAAATCGCGACAATAGCTTTTTCATAGTTTTCTAGGGCGGTAATAATTTTCTATCTGCGTGCAGCAGATTAGAACGTTGTCTTAAAATTTGGTAGCCTTAGCTCTTATAACAATGTCTCTGAGATCTGTTTGCTTATACGGACGGACGGACGGGCGGACGGACGGACGGACAGACGGAGATGGCTAAATCGACTCGGCTGGTGATACTATCAAGAAAATATATACTTTCTGGGGTCGAAGATGATTCCTTCTGCCTGTTACATATGTATATTCTCGGCTTGCACGAAGTTATAATACCCTTGCAGCCTATGGGTACTGGGTATAAAAATGGGATAAGGTTACCAAATTTAATCCCAAGTACGCTTGATTTCGGGCTAGTCCCGACTTTTCTTAATCTAAGCCTTTTTTTTAACCCCGAAAATTCTTGATACAATTCTTTAATTCAAAAGTTAATAATTTAACACAGACTAAATAGATTCTTAATCCATTATTAAATTAAGATTTTACTATACTTCAACATACTCACATTTCGATCCCAGTTGTCAAAATTCACAGACAGGCACTTACCAATTAGCCCACGGGGACTAATGTCGAAAACTCAAATACATACAATTCCAAAGAGAGAACTCAAAATAAAGTTGGTCTCTCTCTCAGCTTAAAATATACGCTTTTAAGCATTTTTAGGCTTAATCAAGAATGCTTCGGTTTATTTTTTATTTTAGTCCCGAAGTTTCAAGAAATCGCATGCTTAAGTCAATCCTAACATTCTTGATTTGTTTTTTAAATCTTGTTTATCTGTGTAATGAAGGAGTCATTTCCGCGTAGATCTCTATTATTAAGATTTATTAAATGGAAATATTAAACGCAAAAACTATTTTGCATTTGCCTAGGAGGGGTGATTTAATTTTCAATTAATATTAATTAAAAACAAAATAATAACTAAAAACAAAAATTTAATATTTCTTACCAGTTATCTTTATGGAAATGAACTTTACATTACAGTAAATTATAAATCTCTATCGGGGTTAGGTCAGCCATCTATGGGTGGGGTTTGGTAAACCAAATCTAGATGACGCTTTCAGACGGATAAATGATGTGTAAAATGTATGTAAAATAGAAATTGTAATGGTATTTATCGGATCCCTATCAGTTGACTTTAATATTAAAAATATACTTATATTTGGAGTCAATAGTAAATTCTATCTTTTATATTAATGGTTTATTATTTATTATGCAAGCAATTTTTTGCATGCCTTTGCAATGACTTAGAAAAATGTACTTTAATTTTACCGAACTTATAAAGTAACTGCAGCCAGCTACACCGAGAAAAAAAAGTAAGAAAGCTACAGTCGGGTGTGCTCGACTGTGAGATACCCGGTACCCAAAGTATTGTGCGTGAAATTAAATAGCCCACGGACATGGAAAAAACAAAAAGTTGACAAATTAAGATAAATGTTACTAAAAACATGTTGAGCAATGTTCAAAAAAGACAAATTCTGCACCTGTAAGTAGCTGCATTACGAATTTATACTGCGCCCGAAAGCACGCAACACTTTTTTCACTATTGCCTTTGTGGCTCTGAAGAAGAAGAAGAGCATTCACAGAAACTTTATTGTTTAATAACTTCCATGTTTATCATCCCATTTTACTAAAATTTTCAGAAAACGTTCGCAAGTGCCTACTTATCTTTTTTATCTATTAACTTTAAGTCAACAGACGGACATGGCTAAATCGACTCGGCTGACTCGGGCTCAAGAATATATATACTTTATAGGGTCGGAGATGACTCCTTCTGCCTGTAACATACATTCTCGATTGGCACTAACTTATAATACCCTTGTACCATATGGGTACCGGGTATAAAAAAGCATATAAAAGTTTCATTTTGGATCGTCCCAGTTCGAAACCAATTGTTAAATATACCATAAACGGTCACGCTGACAAGTACCTTATTGTGTAATAACTTAATGTTTACCATTGATTTCACTCAAAATTTTAGTGCACGTGTGCTGTATTTATTTCATACCTATCACTGTGGACGGCAGTCCACGTAGTGACAATGAGCACCGAGACTGTGGTGCGCAGGGAGACTACTATATAGAACCGTACAATTGAAAACCTGCTACGATAGTCCGATCAGAAATATTTATATCTTGATCGAAAGGTATTGTAAACTTCTTTGAAACTGCATACTAAGATTTTTCAAAAATAAATTAGTTCAGGAGAAATAGGAGTGTAAGTGCGAAATTGTGAAGCAAAAGTCCACAAATTTTTAATGTTGTTGTGATTAAGCTTCAAATACGCGTCGAATGACACCTCAATCATCCCGATCCGATACTGCGTTCAAAAGATGTTCAATAAACAAGATTTTAACGGCCTTTCCGAAATGAGAACGTTTGTCCTGTTGTTTGTCTGACTGTGTGTCTGTGGGTCTGTCGATTTTTTATACCCGGTACCCAAAGGGTAAAAGGGTATTATAAGTTAGTGCCAATCGAGAATGTACATATGTAACAGGCAGAAGGAGAAATTTCCGACCCTATAAAGTATATATATTCTTAATCAGCGTCACCAGCCGAGTCGATTTAGCCATGTCCGTATGTCTGTCCGTGTGAAACAACAGATCTCAGAGACTGTAAGAGCTAGAGTTACCAAATTTGGTGACAACATTGAAATCTGTTGCACGCAGATCAAGTTTGTTTTAAAATTTGGCCACGCCCACTTCTGCCCCCGGATATCATAAAACACGTTGTATTTGCTATACGCCTGAACGTGTTCTGAAAATTTAAGTAAAATCTGATGATAAACATAGAAGTTATTAAACAATAAAGTGTCTGTGTATACTTATACATCTTTTTGGGAGAGAAAGAGAGACAGAGAGAGATTTTGAGAGCGCTCTTGCGTGTCGCTCAACATGTTCCTAGCAACATTTGCCTTTGTTGGGTGTTGCTCAGCATGTTCTTAGCAACATTTGTCTCTTTTAAGTGTTGCTCAACATGTTTCTAGCTACATTTGTCTTCATTTGTCAACATTCCATGTTCATGTGCCATTCAATTTCACCACAATGCTTTGGGTACCGAGTGTCTTACAGTCGGTCACACTCTACTGTAGCTTTCCCACTTGTTTATTTTAGAGTCCAGGAACCACTTTTATTTTATTTAACAGATCGAGGTAACATTTTTTTTGTTCTACGAACTTTTGGTTTTCCCGCTAGCTAAAAAAGCTAGATTTCCCGCGCCCATAACTTCTTAACCAATAAAGCTACAGAAACGTGATACATATATGTCGTTACAAAGGTATTTTGAAAAGATAATAGCTTTGACGACATAATTTATCTAAATATAATATTTAAGAATTATAAATACAATTTTTTTTTAAGCTTTTGTAATTTTTTCAAATAATTTTTTTTTTAATTTCTTTATATCGTCAGTAGTAAAGTTTGTACTTTTTTTACAAAAAGAAGGTGTTGATTTTCGATCTAAAAATTATGCAAAGATCGATCTGAACTGCAAAAAAAAATTCTGAACTTGTTTTCTTATGAATAACTTAATATTTTCAAGAAAAACAACTAACTCATTAAGAAGAGAGATTTTTAATTGGGAGAAATAATTAAAGTTTTTAAAGGTAGCTTAAAGGGACGAAATTTTAGTTTTTCAGATTTTAGCCGATTGAAAATGAAATAACTGCATATGTATGTAGCTATAGCAATGCAAAATTGTATTATACAAATTTTGATTTGGATATATGTAAAGTTTCTTTACAAATATGTACAACAAAATACGATACTTTTGAACTTTTTAGTTTTCGGCCCTGGTGGACCAGACGGATATTCCCATATATATTATAAAGGCATATACACCGGATGAAACACCCATTTTTTTTTTGCATATGCCTTTAGTATTCTTGGGCGTTGAAGATGCACTACGGTCAGTACACTCAAGTGGCCATTTAAAACCAAGCCCGGGCTTGTTAGGGTTAGGTATTAAATAGGCGCGAAAGAAAAGTATAGATAAAAGAATGCGAGGAAATATAAACTACTATCAGGGAGCTCGATTGTTATCTTGCATGTGTACTAGGTGGGTTAAGATTAATGTTTTTAGTTTAGGAAGGCTATCTACAGATGAGGTAATTTTATACAAATCATTATAATTTGCACATAATACTCTAAAGGGTTCATGCATTTGATACGATGTTCTGCAGTGGTGCAAAACCAAAGGCAGGTAGGATCTTGTGGATCTACATGGTACGTGGAAATTCAACTGACCTAATAGATCGCTGCTTTCCACGTCACCACGGATCAGATTGTACATAAAGACAATGCCTAACATCGTTCTACGGTTTGCTAAGGAAGGTAGGTTAATCAGGAGAAGTCTACTAGAATAAGAGGGCAACCTAAGGTTTGCATCCCAGTTTAAGCCACGAAGAGCGAAAAGTAAAAGTTCTTTTGAACTGACTCAATGCGTTTGCTGTGAACGTCCCACTGGGGACTCCAAACGCAAGATCCATATTCAAAAATAGGACGAACTAACGAAGTGTATAAATTCTTCGTGACGTAGGGGTCATCGAATTCCTTCGACCACCGTTTAATAAATCCAAGCACACCCTGGCTTTATTCACAATGCACGAAATATGATCAATAAACTCCAGTTTAGGATCTAGGCGGATACCCAAATCGTCAACTAGCGTGATCCTTTCCAAAGAGCAGCAGTTCAGCGTATAAGTCGCAAGCATTGGAGAGACACGTGAGAATGTCATCAGCTTGCATTTTGAGCCATTCAGGTTTAATAAGTTTACATTGCACCAAGTTTGAAAGTTATTAAGATCTGTTTGTAAATCCGACTGGCAAGCGCGGTCCTTATATTGCACACAAAGCTTAACGTCGTCAGCGTACATGAGTACTCTGGAGTTAGTCAAGACTTTGGGCAGGTCGTTAATAAATAAAGTAAAAGTAAGGGACCCAAGTGGCTCCCTTGCGGGACACCAGAGGTCACCCGGAGAACATTCGACAAGTTGTTTTAAATAGAACCTTTTGCGTCCTACCATTCAGATAACTTGAGATCCA